>OZ035835.1:31481924-32219424 GCA_964034765.1 Knipowitschia caucasica
GGAAGTGCATTTGTGTTTTACTGCTTTATAATGCACGCGGTGCTGGCTTGATGCGTCGTGTGTTTGAGTCAAAGAGGACTGAGTGTTGTGTTTGTATTCCATCCGTGACTTGGTTTTCGTGTTGCACGGGTTATTCCTTGCAACTTACATTGCTTGCGGACCAAACAAGCTGAAGGAGCTAACTAGCGAGAGAGCTAACTAGGAGCGGGCTGGAGAGCTAATTATAAGCTAAAAAGAGACGGCACTTCTCACCACAGGCTAACCAGGAGCTAACTGGGAGCTAGGCAGGAGTTCTAACAGGCGCTAACGGGGAGCTATCAGGAGCTTAACTCAAGCGTTGGAACATGGCAGAAGTGAAACCTGGAGGAATGACTCTGAGACTCAGGGGACATAAAGGAGGGATACCACAGGACCTGGAGTAAGTCACACACACACACAAAATCTGGTACATATCCTTTGGCGCTTTTGAGGGCATAATCTATGGAAGACCCCGTTTCCGCCATGTAAAAAAAAAAGGCCTACAGGAAACTCAACAATTTTCGACCTTTAAAAGTCAAAATTTCGACTGAAAAGTCAAAATTAGGGAGTTTTCCAACTGCGCATGTGCAGTTGAAAACTCAGTTATGTGTTGTGTGTCTGGGACACGGTCTCTGGTCATCCCTGTTATAGATCCATGACCATGGGTCATCTGTATATAGATCCAGGACCATGGGTCATCCCTGTTATTAGATCCATGGACCAGGGGTCATCCTGTTATGATCCATGACCATGGGTCTCCTGTTATAGATCCATGACCATGGGTAGCATCTGTTATAGATCCATGACCATGGGTCATCCTGTTATAGATCCCATTGACCATGGGTCATCCCTGTTAAAGATCCATGACCATGGGTCATCCTGTTATAGATCCAGACATGGGTCATCCTGTTATAGATCATGACATGGGGTCATCCCTGTTATAGATCATGGAACATGGGTCATCCCTTTTATAGATCCATGGACCATGGGTCATCCTCTACCTGCAGATTATTGTTGGAAAATTTGGCCTACAGGCAGTGACCCATCTGAAGTAGCTGCAAAATGTTGTGGTAGTAAATCGCGTTAAAATGCAAACGGTACTCTCCGTTTATGATTAGAATCCGCTTTTATGAAGCCTCTATTGAATTTATCCTAATCGGTGACTGTGGAATGATTAATAATAAAAAACACATGCGGCTGTTCAAAGTACATTGAGCATCAACTGGTGACGTTGGTAAGTCTCACGGGCTATCGATGGATGCACCAGAAATGCACATGCATTGCATTGTGACTGACAGAGAGACCGTTCGCAATTACAGGACAGTGAGAGAGGTCACGCAGAACCAGATGCAGGAGAACCCACAGACAGAGTCAGGGAACCACAGACAGAGGCAGGAGAACCACAGACAGAGGCGCAGGAGCGAACCACAGACAGGAGGAGGAAGAACCCACAGTCACGGGCACTGACAATATTACCTTTTGGAATTGCGATCAGTGCATTGATGAGTATGTGACGTGTTTGCGTGCTCGCGGGGGTGAGTTGATGAGCGAGCGGGGAAAAGTTGTTGGCGTATGAGCAAGCATCACAGAGACAGACAGGTGATAAGGGCCTAGTCTGATTATTTTTATTGTGACAAAATAAAGCCCAACGACTCTTTTAGAATACAATCGCGAAGATACATCCGAGACGGGGTAGTCTATTGAAAAGGGCGTAAACCCATTATAGATGCAAGGGAATTAAACGGAGTAGTTACGCTGTAACTACGTTCTATGCATCCGGGATGGACGCCAGAGGCGGTGCGTTAAGCACTGGATGATCATCTCGCGCATGCACAGATCGAGAGTCAATATTAAACACAGTCACCCTGTGACCTGCGTAGCTCACGCGCGATCGTATAAAGCCACGTGCACCGTAAGCACAGTCCCTAGATACCTTTCTTGCACAAGGTTCCGAGGACCGGGCGCTGCGGTCATCCAGGATTCATAGAACCAGTAGGATTGACTGTCGTTCACGTTCGTTGCTAATTTCATCTTCCTGACGCAGAGGCGGTGCTTAAGCACTGGAGTGACGAATGATCAGCCACGGTCACGAGGATACCAACCAGAACCTACCTTACTGTGCAACAGATGAGCGGAGGTGCGCGACCCCTGCAGGGGGGGGCGGGCGCAACATTAACCCGATAAAACCTGGCGAAGGTGCTTGGGACGACCCTGACGCCGCCGCACAGATAGAGTGTCCAACGACACACCACTCACAGCAGCCCCAGAAGTTGACTACGCCCTCGTAGAATGGCACTTCACCCCAGGCTGGTAACGGCACGCCCCGCAAGCATAGGCCTCTGTCACAACCCCAGACCCAGTGGGAGAGCTGCATTGGACAGAGCCCGACCAACGCGAGGGCCGGCGCAGCAGTCGAACAGGGCGCTGAAACGCCTTTATCGAGGCCGTGGGAGCGCATGTACACTCCAGTTGCACGAAAGGGCACAGAGGGTCAGGGGGGCTCACCAGAACACATCGGGACAAGGGTCACTCCGGCCACAGAGACACTCACCGAGCCGTCAGGATGCCAAACGACACTAGGCCCCGGTCACCGACAGAGCATGAGTCTCACTACACCGCCGTCCGGAGGCCATAGCAGGAGCAAAGCTGCTTTCATGACACCACTGAGGGCAATCCCCCTATGGTTCAATGTGCGGGGGACGCCGGCATTCAAGGACACCGAGAGGTCCCAAGCGGCACCACAGGACGACAGGGCGGGTGCACACGGCGGGCACCTTCAAAAACGTGTAAACGTCAGTAACACGACAACACTAGTCCCACCAATCCCAGCGTGCCCACACGAAATCGCAGCAATCGTATACCTTCAGGTGGATGGAGAACGGCCTGTACGGAGCAGTCCTGAAGAAGGGCTGTATTGACGTCACCGAGCAGGGCGCGGGTCGAGTCCTCTGCTCAGACGACCACCCGTCGAACACGGTCCAGTTTACAGAATACAGCCGGTGTGTGGACAGATGCCGGGCATTGCACATGGTGCGTCCAATCGCCCCAGTATGGGCTGTAAAGCTAAACCGGTCCCGGAGGTCCCACACCCAAAGCCGCAGGCGGCCGGGGTCCGGATTGGAGAAGCCGGCCCCCCCAGTTGAGACAGGAGATCCCGCCTGGAGGGAAGGGGCTCGCCAAGCCGCAGCAGAGCCTGAGCAGCAGGGAAACCATGTCCTCCCGGCCAATACGGGCCACCAGTATCATCCTGTGGCCCTCTTGACGGACCCGGAGCTGCGTCTGATGGATCAGAGGGAACGGCGGGAACGCGTACAGCAGAACCCTGGGCCAGTCGTGAGCCAGCGCGTCTGACCCAGGGGACCGGTGGATTCCACAGGGAGAACCACAGCGGGCAATGAGTCGTTCCCTGAGAGGCAAGAGATCCACCCTCGCCCGGCCGAACAACCCCCAAATGGAGACCACTACCTCCGGTGTAGCCGCCACTCGCCCGCAGCGAACGTGGCGCGACAGGAAATCCGCCGACACATTCAGAGTCCTGGGATGTGCATCGCGGTCAACCCGCAAGACGGGGATAGGCCCAAGTCAACAGCCCTCGTGCACTGCCAGCAAGCAACTCCGACCGAGTCCCCCTGGTGGTTGATGTAATAGACCACACTGGTGTTGTCCGACCGCACCAACACATGCCGCCCCCGCAGGCCGGCAGGAAATGGCGCAGCGCAAGCTGAACGGCAGGAGCTCCAGGACGTTGATATGGAGCCCCCTCTGCCGCACCGGCCGACGCCCTGACCGCCCGCCCCTGCCACGTTGCGCCCCACCCCTGGCGGGAGGCAGGGGACCCAGCGCGAGCCCGTCACACAAACGCCTCGTCGCGCCACCGGGACAGTTGACTCCATACACTGAGGAGGCACCAGTAACCGCCGACGTCTGTGAACAGGATTGGCCGGGTCCAGCCCCAGGCCATTGAGCCACATCTGCAGCGGGCGCAAGGACAAAAGACCCAGGGGGACCACAGACGAGGCTGCAATCAGCATGCCCAGGAGCCTGAGGAACGCCAGGTAAGGGAGCGACCGTCCTCGACGGAAGCCCGGGAGCAACGCCCGAATGTCCCCGACACGTCGAGGCGAGGGGCGGGCGGACATAGACAGGGAATCCAGAGCCATGCCCAGGAACAAAGCCTGCTGAGACGGCACCACATTGCTCTTTGCCAGGTTCACTCGCAGACCCAACCTGGTCACGTGCTCTATCACAGCCTGCGTATCCCGCAGAGATGCTCGCGAGTGGGGGCACAGATCAGCCAATCGTCCAGATAGGGCAGGATCCTCAACCCCCTGGCCTGCACGGGGAAAGAGCCGCCGCCACGCATCTCGTAAAGACCCGAGGAGAGAGCGAGAGGCCGAAGGGAAGCACCCTGAACTGGAAGTGCCTCCCCTGAAAGGCAAAACGAAGGAACCGGCAATGCTGAGGAGCAATCGGGACGTGAAAGTAGGCGTCCTTCAGGTCTATCGACGTGACCAGTCCCCAGGGGACACCGCCTGGAGGACCTGCCGGACACGCAACATCTTGAAAGGGAGGACCTTCAAGAAAACATTCAGACGCCTCAGGTCCATGACCGGTCGCAAGTCGCCGGTCTGTTTCGGTACAAGAAATAACGGGAATAAAAGCCCCCTGGATCCAGCAGGGGGTCGACAGGCACGATGGCATCCTTGTCCAGTAGAGTACGAATCTCCCGGACAAGTGCCCGCGCCCTGACGGGGTCCTGGATGCCAGTCACAGGACCCGGCCGGGAACAGGAGGCCGGCGGCGGAACTGGAGACGATACCCCACGGACAAAGTGGTCACAACCCATGCATCGGGGGATTGGGCCCTCCAGTACCGAGTTGTCCGGGGTAAACCGTCCCACCGCCGGCCCCGGCGCCTCACCGGAGGGCACCCCGGCCTTTAGCGGGCCGAGGGGGGCGACGACTGTTCCTCCATTGTTCCTATCTCCTTTACATTTCCCCTTCTCTTCCCCCATATCTTCTCCCCCTCCCCCTCCTTTCCCCTTCCCCCCACTTTGCTTTTCCCCCTCCTCCTCACCCTTTTCTCCTCCCTCTTCCTCTTTTTCATCATATCCATACCCCCCCCCCCCATATCCTTTAATCTATTCATTCCCTATCTCACCCCCTCTCCTCCCATTCCCTCCTCTCCCCCCTCAACCCTTTCTCCCCCCCTTCCCTACACCCCCCCACCAATTTATTACCTTCTCTCTTTTCATTCCCCCCCCCCCCCATTCCCCTATCTTTACATCCCCCCCCCCCTTATCTTTCTCCTCCCTAAAACTCATCCACCCCAAACCTACCCCACCCCCCCAAAACCAAAACCCCCCCCCAAACCACACACTAACACCCCCCCCCCCCCCCCCCCCCCCTACCAGCAGGATGAGAAGGGAGTTCCCAATGCGGCCCTGCGGGCTCATCCCATGTCATAGCCTTGCCGAGCAGGTCTATCTGTGGCCCCGACACTGCGGCCTGAGGCCATGAAGGCCATGAAGGTCATGAAGGAGGGTTCGCTCTCTGTGGAGTTGGTCGGTTGCGGACCCTCCTTCATGACCTTCCTCGTGGTCATGAAGGCGGTGTCCGCAAACCGAGGCCAATACATTGGCACAGAGATCGAATCGACATTCGAAAGGCGAACCCCGCGACCAGAGGACTGGACTTCTTCCGCGGAGGGTCCTCACCCCGGGGCCCTCAGTTTGCGACCAGAGGGGTCGGTCAACCGAACAGGGCGACTCACAGTCCCAGATCGCACTGAAATGTCCGTCCAGGGACGACGGGGGCCACGCGCACGGCCAGAAAGGCAATTACAGCCAATCGGACATGCACGCTCGGTTAGCGCCTCCCGCAGATGGTCACACCCAGCCAGGAGGGACACAGCACGATGGCCATGTCCTGCTTGATCGGGGGCCATGACAGGATGGCAGGCCAACGGTCAAAGCATCCCAGCGAGCGAATCGCGCAGGAGCAGTCGCCGCCAAGTTCAGGGGCCCTCCGGTAGGGTCAGGTCGTGCAGAGACGCCATATGACCCACCGAACGACACAGGTTCAGGGAACAACCAATTATAGAGGGTCAGGTCGAGCAGAGACGCCACTAGTGATCCACCGAAGCGTCCACGGCCGGGAAACCACTACAGCAGGGTCAGTCGAGCAGAGACTCACTAGTGACCACCGCACGCCGTACACGTGCAGGGAACACAATATAGCAGGGTAGTGCGTGCAGAGACGCCACAGTGACCCCCACAGAATTAACGAATAATTTAACAAGTAATTGAACAAAGACCACAGGGTCAGGACAGAGCCGAACGCCCACAGTGACCCACAGAATGAACGAATAATCAACAAGGTAATTAACAAGACCCAGGGTCAGGTCGAGCAGAACGCCACTGGTAACCCACCTAACACACGCTGAATACGCGCAGGTAAACAGCCAGATATAGGGTCGGGACGAGCTGAAACGCCACTAGTACCCCCCATTTACAGAAGTAACGATAAACAACCGAGGCACAAGTCACGGCGAATAAGCAAACAATACAACTCACCAGAGGCAAGCAGCGCGGCTTGCCGCAGCCTCACTGGAGGGGAAGAAACTGCAGCACCGACGACAAAGCAGTCACGGGCTAAGCATCAAGCGGCGCATACAACAGGCACATAACCGCTCTCAGTTAGCTTCAGCCGACTCAATACAACCTGCATGCGAGAAAGTGAAAGGGATGTGCTTCGGTTGTCACTGTGGACTTTTAGACTCTCGCGTGAGCTACCGGAGGTCAGGGGTGCCTTTGATGTTATTTTTCTGAGCATGCGCGAGGATGATCATCCAAACGGTCAGGAAGGATGACATAGAACCCAGTTTTTTTTTTACACATCCATAGCATGAGTTATGCATTTTCCCAATCAATAAGTTGGCAATACATAAAAGGTTAAAATGTATTTTGTAAAACATGGTTCGAAGTGTGCAGCAGTTTATCCATCATTAAAACAAAGCTATTATAGACTCAGTCAATTTCTCTCCATGTTTCCCACCCCCCATTGAAAGACCATATATATATATTTATGTCTTTATATATGGTATATAAATACTGCAATGCATTTATATGAGTGTATCAGTATGGTAGGTTTGTCCCATCATGTTTTCATATCCAATTATTCAGCACAGTGGTCCCTCCTTTTTCGTGTTTGCTGCCTATCAGATTAATTGGATCTTTTCTTTTAGAATAAAACACGGATATATAGACATATATTGTAAAACAGATCAAATCCATTATAATGCATACATATTGTTTTCCCTGGGGTGCAGCAACTGTGGTGATTGTACGATGTCATTTTCTCTTTGACATTGCAGAGCATAATAATGGAATGACTAGACTATATGAACATGCTAATACCGACCAATACAAATGAATGAAAAACACTGCCCTCTAAAATGGAATTTGATTATGAAACATTATATATTTCGACCTATTAAACCTAATTTTCTAAGGATGTGGCTTTAGGGATACGCCAATTTGGTTATGTCACACTTCATGTATTTTGTTTTCCCCATAAATACAAAAAACAATCGTCTAAGTAAAATCCCATATACGTAGGTCTGCACATTCTTTATCTTGCTGAGCAAGAATTCTTAATAATGGAGGATACGCCAAAAACCTAGAGGATATATGTAAATGATAGGGGGAGACTATACTGGTTGGGATTTTATGTTGGTCTTTTGTTAGTAACAGTAGATCTAGTTGCATGGAGCAAAAAGGTGTTGTTCTCCAAATTCTACACTGCCGGTTGCTTGTTCAAGTGGGCCTAGAAATAACAATATTCATCGGTTTTGTTAAGCGCTTTTTGGACACTCAAAGACGCTTCACATGTTATTATTAATTCACTCCATACACGGTGATGAAGGCTTACGCAGGGCTGGACTGGGACAAAAAAACGGCCCGGGCATTTTTTCCTTCTTAGCGGCCCAGGCAACTCAAAAGGTTCAAGGAGCCATATTTGACAAAAAAACTAAAAACAACATCTGTCTGGAGCCGTAAAAAAAACAAAACAGCATTGTATAAGGCTTATATGAAGGTAACAGGGGCTGAAGCTGTATTAGCTACATTAGCTACATTAGCTACCTTAGCTACATTAGCTATATTAGCTATATTAGCATGATATCTAAATGACAAAGTAAAGGCTACAAACACATAAAAACCATTCATGATCAAATGTGTATTTTCACTGCAGCGTGTCCTGGAGAGAATGACGCACCACGTGACAACTCTGTTTTAAGTTTAACCTTCATGCAATTGTACAAATACAGTAAATAAATCTGCTTTTTGGCTCAGAGTTCACCTGCATCACTGTCTGTTCATATCCATCACAGGCTGAAGTTTGCTGGAGCTGAATGTCCTTAATGGCCTTTTCTTTCACCGTCTTTGCGAAGGTATTTGAAGTCTGAAAATAGGTGCTCTGACTTTATGATGAATGAATCTTTCAGTGAACTGTGTTTAAAGCTTCATTGTTCCTCCTGTTGCAACAAAACTTTTCATTACATCGCAAACATGAAGCAGTCCTTCCTCATTGACTGAAAGCAAATGTTCATTCTCATTCTTAGTCCAGTTTTATCGACTCTCTCTCTTTATCTTTGGGCACACACAGTCTATAATGCACACACGCCGGTTTGTTTACAGCAGCGGCCGCCTGGCACGGGCCGCATCACAGGATATGACGCACTACGTTGACAGAAATGCTAAAATTGAATATTACTTATACAAGTTTTTGCAGCATTGAAAAACGTCAAGAATGTTTTTCCTCCTTCAGAAACCACATTCAAACTAGAAATAAAATATAGTCCATTTTCAGACATTTTTGAAAAGGCTCCAGGAGCCACTTTAGGGGCACTAAAGGTTGCCGACCCCTGCTTTATACAGTATGTGGAAGCAAATACTGTAGAGGATCAGGATGTCTGCAGTTTCAACAATAAAATAAAGTACAATATTCTACATTAAACAGAGTAATAAACATGTCTCAGAGTGAGGGAGGTGGGCACAGACAATACTATTGTTTGTTACAGGGATGAGAATTGGTAACAATTTCTGAAATGCATGTTGTCAGCCATTAGCTGGCTCTAAATCTGTTTAATCTGTTCACAACATTTTACTTTTGGGCTCAAACATGAACTTTTAATGCAATGGAAAATTTAGGTACCCGAGCTTTAATTTAGAGGAGAGGGGAGACGCGGACTGTTTCCTGCAGCAGTGTATTTATTGGGTGCACAAATTACGAAAATACACGCATGGTCCTGTGCGTGTTTATGGTCTTGGGTACATGGGCACGTTGCGACTACACGCTCATCGTGTTGTGTTGTGAGCGGTTCCCGCGTCCAGCTCAGAGCCGCTGGATGCGGGAACACTGCGGCCGCTGAGGTGGTGGAATCCCGTTCAAGTACATACAGCAGGTTCCCCGCGGACACGCACGCTCCCCTCAAACATTTCTCAACGGATTTACACTTTTCACAAACATGTTTTTTGTATGAGGCAGACAGACCGGCCCAAATATGGGCATCGGCCCTTCGGGCATTGCCCGGTACGCCCGATGGCCAGTCCAGCCCTGGGCTTACGTCAGGAGCAGTGGTCGGCGTAGTACAGCGCCCGGGAACCCATCTCCAGATGTTGATGCTCGGCTTGGTCAGGACTACCGGAGCTGGAGGAGCATGTTTTTAGTGGTAGGGGAAACCTGAGTACCCGGAGGAAACCTACACAGGCATGGGGAGAACATGCAAACTCCACTCACAACTCAGGACCTTCTTGCTGAGAGGCGAGAGTGCTATCCACTCAGCCACCATGCCACCCCCACCATAATAAGCTGCCCTGGGGCACTCTGACAGAAGCGAGGCAACGAGTATGTGCCATCGGCTCCTCCAAGCACCACCAACCATTCACACACATACCAGAAGTGTGTGTCTTGCCTAAGGACACAACAGCAGTTTGGCACTTTACAGCTGCAGCATCAGGTGTTCCCAGAGGTTAAGTGTCTTGCCAAGGACACAACGACAGCAGACATCAGTGGGAGTCGGTGGAGAAAGTCTTGTGGTGGGCTCGAATCCACTGAGCTACCAACTAGCTACTCTAGCGCCCTTTGCCCCGGCTTGCTAAACAATTAGTTTAACAAAATCTCTGGTAATCTACCGCCAGTTTGTTATAATGATATGGCAAATCTGTAAACTCTTCTGACATGACTCTGAGACAAGTTTTTCCTTTGTGACTTGGAAGCTTTGTGACGACCATTCCATGCCCTCAAAGGAAACAGAATTGTAATCTGATTGGTTCATTGATGGTGATGAAGGAATGATGCCATAGCTTGACATCAATGAAGTCCTACATAAAGACTCCCATGTTTGAATCTGTGAATTGTCCTTTCTCTGCAGCTAAATCATGTCCTTGCAAACATTATACAACACGGTTTACATGGTTGTGTTTGTAGTCCGGATATATCGCTGTCCTCTCGTTACAACGCAGTGATTAATTGCGTAGATTTGAGGTGCGCTGGTGCTTGCGTGTATTGATGCCGTATCCTTTGGCCCGTTTAGCCTGTCTCGGGCCTGAGGGAGTTGAACATTCAGCGCAGAGCGAGGCCGTAGTCTGACGCATCCATCATGTGAATTACATCATCAAAGGTCGGCCGCATTAGAGCTTCCTGTGAGAAAAAGCAGGTTTCCAGACACCAAAGACTGAATGTCAAAAGGGACAAAGGTGGAGGATGAACGTCATGAGGGTAAGAGAGGATTTAGGGACTGGATCAAGGTTTGTATTTGGACTATTCCCATCCTTCTGAGGTCTTATTTCACCATTACTTCACCTACACCAGGGAATTCAAAATACTTTAGTTCAAGGGTCATATGTTCAACCAAGTGCAGTGCTAAATGGTACCCTACGCTAAAAATTATCATTTAAACCATTTCTAACTCTATCAGAGGTTCTACAGAGCCACCAGATATTTGCTAAAAATCAACAATGGATGACGGCATATTAAAAAGCTTAGTTTTAGCTTTAAAGATTTGGTTTTGTGAAATATACTCCACACAAAACCCACGGCGCCGTAAAGATGGCGCCGTGGCAAGAGCTCTGGTGTGTGCCGCTGTCTGGTGCACACTGGGGTAGTCTTGCAAAGTTTTTCCAATGTGGTTTTACTGCAAATGGCAAATAAATGAATCTGAATCTGAATCTGAATCCATCCATTTTCTTCTACTTAATCTATTTCTGGGTCAGGGGGGTGCCCAGAGATGCTACCCAGTACACACAGAGCACCATGAAATATACTCATTATTTATTGTAGCATTGTTAGCATGCAGCCTGAGGCCAATAACAAATGCCGAGGGGGATGCAGTTCTCCCATGAGGCATAGTTTGGACAAGCCAGACATAAAAGTTACATTGTTAACTGAACATACTGTATAGTCTATACATTGTTGTAAATAACCTATACTTCGATTGTTTGCTTTGGAAAAACGATTACCCAGTAGTGATCGAAAAAGGTTGGTAGAACTGGTAGACTTTAGTATGTCTCATATAAGAGTTACAAAAAATCCAATATATCTGTTCCCTCAAAACCCTAATGTGCAGTAATATCCATTTGATTGGTAAAATATGGGGTAGTCTTGCACCATTTTCCCAAGGTGGTTTTACTGCAAATGGCAAATAAATTCTAGAATCTTGAAACTTGAATATGGCACTTCTCATTGTTGGATTGGATCATAGCCACCAATATACATATAAAACATCTAAATAAGAATACTATTGGTTTGGGTTAACATGTTGAAAATGGTGAATATGCATTTTGGAACTATGAACTTGAGAACATGTCACAGAACATTACAGAGGAATGGGTGAAGATAGGTGGTGGGTGAAACCAACATTTTCTGAGCCCCAACACCTTGAATGGAGAATAACAGAGTCACCTGAATGTGAAAGAAGAAATGTACTGTGCTAATGTCATAATGGAAACACCAGCGTTCTAATCCGCTCTACGGGGTGACGGGGAAAGATGAGAGAAAGACAGAAATTGTGTGAAGTTGAAAACACATACTCAAGAGTGTGATCTCGCATCTATTTCTATTTCTGTAGTTAACAAGCAGAGACTGTGAAAATCAAAAGAATCCTTATCAAGTCTCATGACACCAATAACAATGTTATATATGTCCATGTCGTTGATAATCAGTTGATTACTATATTCTAAAATAGGAAAACTCAAAACAGCCGTAACGTTCTATTCCAGTGACATGCTACTACAAAAATCCAGTTGTATTTCAGCTCTGGGACATCACTAACACTTCCATTTCATTACTCGGTGCATGTCAAATGTTTGGCCAATGATTTCTACTCATTCTATTGAAACTATTTCCATAAAGAGGCATTGTCGCTTGCAATGAACTTGATTTGATGGTATTCTCAAAATAAGTACTTCATGTGCTGCTCAAGGTGTGTTGTGTTCACTCTAGAAGCACCAACTTACACAATGCTCATGCAATTATTTATGGGTACTAATACAACTGTTTTGCACATTCTGTCATGTTTATACATTTTATTTGTTTATAGCCACCGGGTGACACAGTGGCTGAGAAGCAAGAAGGTCCTGGGTTCGATTCACCTCCAGGCCTTTCTGAGTGGAGTTTGCATGTTCTTCCCGTGTCTGCTCCAGTTTTTTCTGGGTGGTCCGGTTTCCCCCTACCACTAAAAACAGAGGCTTTGATGTTTTCGGCGTCTCACTTCCATCATCAACGCGTGTGGAATCAATGGAAAAATATCTGAACTCTGAACTTTGTAAAGCACTTTGGGTGACCTTGGTCTGTAAAAATGTGCTATATAAATAAAGATTACTTACTTATTTATTTCATACATGTAGGCACACCGCATGACGCCGCCATCACCCGGTTTGACAGTTGATAGGGGGATAAGGAGTGTTAGTTTTACACCACACAAAGCTCTTAGCTTTTGCCAACAATATTTCCTCCACATGTACGTTGTGTACAGATTGTGCCAGGTGATCTAAGGATGTCTACAAGTCATCCAGAGTTACCATGGGCCTCTTATCTGCATCTCGGATCAATGCTGTCCTTGGTCAAGCTGTGAGTATGGGCGGAGACATTTAGTTAGTCTCATAGCTATACAGTAAGTGTGTATCATTTGTCGTGTGTTATGTTTTGTTTGTTTTAAGTGCTATTGTCTTTGATGTGACTGTAAATTGCTCTTGTGATGCAGATATCAAAAGACTACGACCCTGAGGTCTCCGTGACATCACAGCCCAGAGCACAATAACAAACCCTGACTTGTTTAAGCACAAGACAAAGGGAGTTTTGATGCAGAGCCCTCCGTTCCCCCCCCCCCCCCCCCCTTTCAAGATCCATCCTGCGAGCTGGAAATGTGACGAAAGAGTACACTGACCTTCTTTCCTCCGTCTAACAGAACGTCTCTATGCAGCGGGGAGGAGGGGGGCGGTCACATGAGCCCACAATAACAAAGGGGTCTGATTCAAGGCTTTGTCCGTGTACTATGATCATGTGCTATATCTGTGTAAAAGGACACGTAATAAGATACAACATAGTGTAAAGTGAATACAATTGCACGTGCGGCTGATGCTATGGGACAGAGGTGTTGTATAGCAGGATATTTGTGGGCCTTCTAAATGCACTTTGTATGAAAAATACACACGCAATCAGCTATACCATACAAAAGGTGAGTTAACATGTGCTCAGACTGCTGACTGCGCCAATGGATAAAGAGGCTACGGAGGTTAGTTAAGGAGAAATATCATGCATTATTTTTGCATGAAATTAGACATATTACTTTGTTATTTTATGTTCTATAATGTGAAATGATACCGTATCATAGATGAAAAAATGGCGCATGTATCTCCTTATTCTATCACCGGAGAGAGGGGTTGAATTTTTCTATAGTTGGAAAATTACCAGCTGCAAAATCTGTCATGTGATTGTAAAAAAAACCTTACTTTTACCTGAGAAGACACCGGGGGTGGTGTGTCTTCTATTAGCTTAAGGCTCTAAAAACAACTCCAGGTCGGCTCCTTTAAACTCCTTTTAAATAGTTAATGTCATTATAATTTCTGTCTCCTTTCTGTTTACATCTGAAGGCATACCGTAAAAGTGAATAATGCAGTACTGGAGGCTCATTACTGAAAGACATGAGAACTTGTTATTAAAAATGTACCATTGATTAGACATCTAAGGAATGTGTTGCTTTTCTTTAGGCTGCTACCACAGACACTTCAGTAGATGTTTTTTCCTCAACTCCTTGGCTGCCAGAAAATTAAGACGTAATCATAAATAATCATTGCATGTAGGCGGCAATGATCATTTGCATATTTTCAAGCAAAATGTACGTAAAAGGATTTTTTATGATGCACTCTGATTAGGTGACTCTAGACTGAAGTGTATCCAGTTTACAATGTTTTGAGCAATCGGTACTGCCTTTATAGCTCCTGAATAACTTCACAAGTGCAACAATAACCATAAACAGTGATCAAAACATTTGAAACATCAATCAGCAATTCTTTTTTAGAGCTCTTTAAAACTCAGAAAGTGACTGTAACACTTCCCAGAAAAGTTAAAGCATATACAAATCCATCAAATAGTTTTACAAAATTAGATTCCATTGTGTTTCTGAGCCCTTCCCTATCGATATGTTCCCAGCCTAAATTTAAGGAGGCCAAAGTCTATGATCGCACACAGATGAGGGGGCAACCTGATCCAGAGTCAGCAAAGTCGTTCTGACCGATAAACTCTAAAATGTGATTTTTATTGCAGCTCTCGCCAAGCACAAAGGCCTCTCCTATCACCCCACTTCCACTCCTGCCACGCCGAAAGTTATTACATGTTTTGGCAGGTCCTCAATGTTTGCTCTTACTCACCCTAGAAACAACACTATCAGAAGAACTCATCACACCATGCGGCAGTGGGGTCACATTGCATTCTGGGAAGTCTCTCAGAATGCATCACGCTCACACACACTCACACACACACACGCCCCACGCCCCCTCGCAATCTTCCCTCCCGAAAATATTCTTGGCCCCCGAGGGCACCCAGCTCAAGCCGAAATAACAGGACACTCAGCACTTTCATCTGCATCCTTAAGCAAGCTCAGACAGTGCCACAGCAGCTGTTCAGAGTTCACCGAGCGGGATGGGGCTATAGACGGGTACCGCACGCCCATCTGCCCCCCTCCCTTGCCCCTGTGAGCGATACAGCAGCAGGAGCCAGGGAGGATAAGAGTGCCAGGCTGGAGGTGTGGCTGACAGCTCTGTCCTTAGAACGTCCTTGTGCCCTCGTCAGAAATAGACCCCCGACTAAAAACGGCTTGCTGGTGTGTGAGCGATACGGGGGGATCTCAAACAAATTATTCTTCAAGCTAAGGTTAGAAATGATAACATAGATTGTGAATATAAAGTCAGTTACTGAAATTCTTGGCACGACAATGGTTACTGTGCCAGCTGTTTCGCTGTGCATTACATCGGGGGTGTAGTACCTCGATCGTCCTGGAGTAGTGCTAGGGAGGGAACATTGGTAAGATATTTTATTTGGGAAATATTTTCGGAATAACACAATTTATCAGAGGAAATATGTTTTGGTATTTGATTAATGGCAAGACATTACAAAATATATATTGATAACTTCTAATTAACAATGAGAAAAAAATGCATACAAAACGGTGCAAAATTGTTCTATTCTAATGCTGCATCTTGACATTATAATATTAGACAAATGAGCGAGGCAGTTTCAGAATACAGCGCTCTGATTGGACCATGTAACAGAATACTATGCACTCTAAAACAGGCATCCTCCCAACACTGTCCACGGGTGATTGTTTCATCATTTAAAGTGAGTTACAAAAATGTTTAAAACTTGAGATTATCTTTTCTAAGCAGGAGTTGAGTGTATAAACTGAACTTGTTATTTCAAAAGAATACGGGCGAAATAAAAAGTATACAAAAGTGCAAATAATGGTTTAACATTGACCTTCAGCATACAAAACCACTAAGGTAACCATAATTACGTCTCTAAAGTACTGTGCGTATCACGCTTAGGTCACTGCAGTTACAAAGTATACACTTTCTCAAAGGCCAAAACAAGTTGTTCCCGGGAGGTTGATTTATCGGAGCCTACAGATACACTGTGATACTGTGGCCCGTGCACTGACTATATTCCACTTTATCACGACTAAGTGAAAGAACGGTGTCAGCGCGCAGATAACACCGGTTTCCTTGATCAAGGTCGAGACAGAGTGATTGGACGCCGCTGTATCACATGACTTATGTTGCAAGTTGTGACTTTGCAACAACTGCTTGGCAAACATGAGGTCATTCTTTTACGGCGGCTGACACAGGAGCAATAAGTCTCAGCTGAGAGCCGCAGGCTGCAGGCCCCTGATTTGATCTGCCCTGAAGAACATAACAGAGCTACAACAGGATTTTCTGTGAAAACATACTGACTTCACTGAACTTGAACGCTAATGTTGAGTGAAATTACAGATGATGGAACAGAATTGTTTCAAGGAATCACAAAGTGAGGTTAGTTATAATGTAAAGTGTTTACCGTTTGAGTTTGTCAGGATTTCCTCTTCAAATTGAGATTAAAAGTTTGTCTTCACTGTGCAGTTACAAAACATCAACATAAAACAAGGTTAATGAAATATTTGTCCTTTTATTTCAATAATAGAACAGAAGATTACAAGAGAAAATGAGCTCAAACTGTACATTCTATTATTAAATATGTTTGCTGTAGGCACTTCGATATAGTTGTACAAGTATGCGCGGTTATTTGCCCATTACTAAATACAGTGTTCCCTTTATATGAATCTGCTAATATTAGCCGAGTGGGGGAAATGCCGAAGTTCAAAAAGGGTCATTAGAAGAACCAGTCATTCCTTTGATCACATGGTACAAATTAGGTTCAGAATTTCAGGCATACTGCTTAAATATACTACATTCAAGTTTTAAAACGACAAAGTGATCAGAGGTGTGACCCAACAGCTTATCAAATTGTACCAAGGCTTTTTTGATTGCCATTTTATCTTGCCCCATTCTCTCTGGTTGCTCAGGATCAGGGAGGTCACACATTATCTTATGTAGGTTACATTGATCAGCAGTCTCCATAAATTAATGGTATATTATGGGAGTCTATTGTATTTACTGACAATGCAAACAAAGGCATTACTGTAATTTAGGCTATATAGGTCAAAATAGGCAACGTAACCCTTTTGGACATTTAGTGCATGTTTTTCAAAGCCTGAGTAGTGACAAAGAGACCTGTTTTGAATCCAGGCCTCTTTTGTATTCTGCCTACGTGGTATAAGGTTTTTAAAGGGGCGCTTTTTCAGTTGAAATTAGCAGTAAAAGACACCGTTCTGAGGTGTTTTTCTGCTGCAGCCGTGCTCCTGTGTGCTCTGCTGTTTCCTTGGCAACGGCCACATTGACACGCTGCAGTGCCGTTGGACCAGATCCAGGAAGCACCCTCCTCCCACAATCTCACACTGTTTCTGCCAGCGCCATCACTCCGGCTCGTCGCATTACGCTATTCTGTCCTCCATCTTAGTGGCAGGAAAATATCAGAGGATTAATGAGTTGAACGAATAGTGCTGCGTGTTTGCTGGGAATATCTTGTAGACAGAAATAAAGAGCGCATGAGGGAGGATGGGAGGGAGGGGAGAATAAGCTGGGGAAAATAACACAGCATGGGAGGGGTGAAGTCTGTGCCATGCAGTGCTCGCATGTTAAGATGAATAGGGGGGAAAGACGAGCCGCGTGTTATGTTACAAGCACATAGTAGTGGCTGGGGGGTTGGGCTCCACATCAACAGATGGATAAACCCGGGAGAGGAATGCGTGCCAAGCGCCAAATGTATCAGCCGCTTGCTGGGGCATGAAAATGTCAGGTGTCAGCGGCGAGCCACGCGGTCTCTGCTATTTATACAATGTCCATGTGCTGCATGTACACATAAGGCCTGGTGAACGTGGCCTGGGCTAAGAGTATTGGAGGGGCAGGAGAGATGAGCGGGTGACTCACCTCTTTATCTGAATGCAGATGGCCATAGCCTCTTCAGGTCTATATGTGTTCAGACAGGTTAGGGAGAGAAATGTCAACATAGTGGAGCGCCAACAACCTTACAGACGTATAAGGGCGAGCATCATCTGCAGCGCAACACTCAGGGCTGTACTTAGACCCGGGGCAAGTGTTGACTGGTCATGTTAGGAACACAGCAGCGCATACCAGCTGCAAGTGCCTTTTTAAGAGCCGCCTTTGAAACCACACAAGGGGCCTGTGGGGGAAATCCACTTGAGCTGCGCTGACTGAATGTTATTTAGCAGGTTTTAACTCTCCAATTAGTGCAGAATCGCTGGTGAGCATGTAACCTCTTCAAAACACATCAGTTGGCATTTTGTTACGTGGCCTTTCTCATAGCCCGCGGTGTGCAGTGAGCGTGTCCTTGTCTGGACAAAGCCTTGTAAAGCAGGGATTTCATTTCCACATTGTGCCCCTGTGTCGCCTTCATTGTTGATTTTTCCACTATGTGCAAGGCCAGGGCATTGGTACCAGTGTGTTAGGCCCACGTCAAAAGAAAAAGTATCCGCTGTCGACGCCTGGGCCATTCTTGTTATTCATGTCATGCTTGGTGGTTTAGTAGGGCAGGGTGCAGAATTTTCCAGAAGCAGCTGTATGCGAGTGGAGCTGACAGTGCGCCAGCCCAAAAGGATTTGTATCTCCTTTTCTTTCTCCCAAAGTCCCCCACCCCCTCCTTCCTCTCCATCGGCATGCTTGGCTTAGTGCCCGGACTTACTCAAACTCACACTCCACCAGAAATATCCGCTCCCCCCTCCCGCAGCCTGAACATATCCCTCTGGCTCAACAGCGAAGCCTCCATCACTGCAGATGACATTGGATCATTTTTCTGCTCTTGCACATTCTAGCCCAGGAGTGGGACGGGGGCGCGAGGAGGGACGAGATCTATTCCCACTCTGTGATTATATCATTAGACAGCAACAGTCATGTATACAGTATATCAAGCCGAACCTGTTATTAGCATACTTTACTTGATGACGGCTAAATACAACCGAGAGGATCGCCTTTGTGTCCGGACCGCAGAGTTAAATTTGGAAATTGCTTTCTCTCCTTGAATTAGCAAAGACCCTTGAGCTATAAAAACCCTATTTACTGTACCATTATCTACCCCCACCTGTTGTGAAATGCCCGCTTGCGTTATCAGATACTCCAAGGCTGTGTGTGTGCATCCGAAATAAACGTGTCCAGGCGTCGCAGTTGTGTAATACATTGGATGGAAGTCACCAGCACTACTTTTAGCACACACCTGTCAAACACAGGCCTGCTTGTTCTCCGTGATGACCTGCCCTCCACGCGATCCTTAACTCCAGCTCAAATGTTCCATGGCCGCGAGACAACGTAAACACTTCGCGAGAAAATTATTTCCAACAAACGCAGACACAAAGAAAAAAGAAAGAAAAGGAGCGCCAGGAGAGGGAAAGAGGCGGCTTGAGTGGCAGGGGAGAGCGAACAAAGGCGATAAAGGCGTTTTTTCAGCTGCTGCTGAGATTGTACAGTCGCTGCCACAATAAAGACATGATTGACAACAACATTAGCAGTGAGAGGAGAAATGGCACCCACTCATGGTTATGTAACGGGACGAAAGTGGGTTTGTGGAGGTTATTAGCATGTACGTGTGTGTAAGGCTGTGATGACAACAAATCCTAATGGTTCTTATCTTGTGACAACTGCAGCAGATTAAAGCAGTGGCATCATAGGAACCCTGTGATACAAAAGGTCAGCCTGTAGATATTCTTCACTTTGCTGTTTGCTTTAGTAAAAGTTTAATTGCTTGGTTGTGGCAAAGGCAGCTGACAGTGTCACATGGATGTAGCTTTGGCCTTGTCCCAACGTGAACTGGTAATTATTGTCCAAGACCCCGCAGAGATAGCGACAGGCCGGAAATTAGCAGCTATGAACCACTATAATACATCACAGATCTGCTGACACACCCCACATCACCAGCCATACATCAGCCCTTGCCCCCACCCACACTAGGACGTCCCACATGCACCAAAAACAGAGCGTGCATTCAACCGGTCAGCTAAAACTGTTTTACGGCGTCTTATCACCGCTGAGCTGCTGTGTTGCTTGTTTATCTCAACATAAATCTCACCATGGCCTCTACCATTTTGTTGTAAAAAGAAAAATCTCGTACTGACCTCTGCAGCGTGACTTCAGGCACATTCTCTGTTTTTCCCCTTACATGGCCTTTGTGTTATTGTGGCGCTTGAAAGGCTGCGCACAGATGGCCCTCACAAGCCTTCACATCCATTTGAATCACACTCTCAGCTGACTAAACAGGCACCTCAGGGTTTGGGACCGTCACCTGCTGCAGCACTGTGACACATACACAAGATGGACTCAGCCAAAAGCTCATTCATCGCAAACAGTCTGCAGTTATTGTGCGGCAGGCCATCAAGACGGCAATAACAATAATACACTCTCATAAAAGTGTATGAAAGCGATGCGTTCAAAACAGACTTGTGAAATACAGTATATTTGCCGGATTTACCCTTGCATCCATATTTGTACAACTCAATAGGTTATGGACATGTACAGTATATAGTCGGATAGTATCTTGGCTTTTGATATTTTTTTTCAATTTACTACATTAAAAGACAGAATAAGTTTTCTGCGTTCCTCCACACAAACATATAATTAGTACTATTTACAATATTATTATGAGTGGAATAAGAGGATTACATCTTGTTTCATTCTTTTGTGTCACCAAAATTATTTACATAACATATTAAATGGGGCTTGAAGGCACGGTAAGCAGCGGAATCCCACAAGGGTGTGTGTTTTCCCCACCATTGTTCTTTGTTTGTTACCATCACAAGTGACACATGATTTATAGAAGAGAAAAACAACAACCATTTTCAGAAGTAAAGATCTAGCAGCACAGATTGTTGTTGTTGTCACTATAGACACAGTTATCGCTCACCCACTCACAGGCTATTTGACTAAGAGTACTTCTTATAGTAATCCAATTTAAATACATCAATATGGTGCAGCCATCTTGCTTCGCCGCTCTCGTTGGATCACTGTGATTGATTCAGTGGTCTTTTCTGTATGTCAGAGGGCATGTGTATATTTTGACCAGCGATTGTAATTTGGCTGTAAGTCTATCTGTGAGCAGCTGGCCCTGGATCCTCTTACGGGAACGCTGTGTTAGCAAATGTTTACTTTTAGCTTGCCTCTTTACCAAAAGCTACATCTAACTTTAGCACTGCACGGAGGGATCAGAAAAAGTGTTTTACTACCCTAACACGCACGCCTCGCTCTCATGCCCAAAATGGAGCTCCTGTCTGGGGGAGCTTATGAAGAGACAGAGAAGGGAGCTATGAAGTGGGGTTTCTCGACAGGTCTTTGAAGTAGTTACATTTCAGATAGATATTTTTACCACTCAAATATAGAAAGTAAAAAAAAAACGAATGTTAGACACGGGGGTTTGAAGTGTGGAATAAATGAAAAGTAGTGCGTAGTATTTCAGTGCTATTTTAAACTACCAGCATCCTTTCTGAGGTCATGGTTACGTTAAACAGTTGTGGCCTTTATAATTACCTGCTTGCTATAGTTCTTATGTTTTGTGACTGTACCATGCTTTTCTCTAATGGAAATGTTGATTTTTGCTTAGAAATTAAATATAGAAATAAATAAAAAGCACTTTGATCCATAGCCCATTTGATAGACAGCCCAACATAAACGTGACATTACATTTTTTCCCCCCAAATATTCTATGGGATAAATATTGACTCAATAAACATAAGCAATGCAACAGAACAAAGTAAGGAATCAATAATGAATGAAATAACATAATTATACTGCATTTGTCCTTATGTTCCCTTTTTCTTCATAAATAGATATATCTTTTATGCTAATGCTAATGCTAATGCTACCCCTTTTTAGATAGGGTAGTTCCAGGTTTGGTCAAGTGAAACAACAAGCATTATAGACTATTTTACCGCAACTTAGATAAGGATTAATGTCACCAAAGTCAACGAAAAAAGGGCGGCGAAAAAGATAAGGTCATTTCCCCGAATATGGATGCAGCCCTGGACTTTGGGCCGGCCTGTTTTATCAGATCTGGCACATTCATCAGTTCTATTGTCTAAATATTGTCACGTACAGAAATAACACTCCTCTCTTGTTCTCTCTTGCGCTATTTTTTCCTTGGCGTAGTAGTAGTAGCAGCAGCAGCAGCATCTTATCAGCTGATTCGATGCCAGGAGCCTGATATAGTTGCTCAGCAGAAATAAGGGAGGACACAGTGCTTAATATGGGCTTCGTGTGCGTCCAAAAGCTTCTGATATATCAACCCTGCGCTTTGTCCTCATCTCTGCACCGCTGTCACTATCCCGCCTTCATTTTGTTCGTATGGGCTTTTTTGTTCCGCACCTCTCGTGTTCTTCCTCTGCATTCGGCTTCACTCTTTCCCTCCACCTCTCCCTGCTCCACTTATAAGACTTGGCAGCACTCCAAGATCTGAGAAAAACATCGGAGGCATAGCCCGGTTTTGATGTCTGGAAAGAGAGGCAGAGGAGAGAGAGAGCCCTAATTTCCATTTCACAAGAGTTGATTCACTGCATCGGCACACTGACAGAAAGGCAGACAGGCACGGAGAGGAAACGACACACACACATATAATAAGATGGGAAAAAAATAAAGACGATCTTATCGAAATGTGATGACGCTCGGTAAAGGAATTTGGGAGAACAAAGCAGTGTCAGTGAAAGTCAGGCATGTTGTTTGTGACGATGCATCGCAAATTTATACTACAAAGACTGTACGCCAGCGGATTCCAAGGCAACAAAGGATTCAATTGTATTATTTATGAGAGGCTCGAAAGCAAGGTGTGTAATAATTGGTTAATGGCATTGGCTAAGTATTTACGGGAACTCGGCTGTAAGGAGGGACTGTAATACTTGACACAAACCAAACATTTTTAGGACAAAACCAATGACTAGTGTCAATACATACAATGGAATTTTTCATAATATTATCAACTAAATGCATTGTTTAGCGAGGTATTAAGACCAAACCATTATTTCCACCGTCCCAGCTTGAATCGACAAAATATTATAAAGTATTATTCAGATTAACACATCTCAAAAATCATGAAATATGGTATTAGAGTACTTTACAAAGCAGCCATTTTCAATATTTCAGTATTTTTTGGGCTGTTTCGTCAGTACTAGTCAATCTACAACATTATGACACAGCTATTGTTATAGGATTGATGGCAACAGGATGGACAGTGTTGTGTGGTCTGAAACATTTATAGCCTCTCAAGCATGACTCCATTTCCATTCCGTCTTTAAAGTCTAAACTCGGTTACCTCTGGCAGAGAGCGAACACTCTGATGTTTATATGGCCCTCTGTAATCTTTCCTCAACGAAATAACACATCTGGAGCATTGTAATCACGGTCCCGTCGCATTTCTTCACGGTAAACACGCCAAACTACCCCTTTCTTTCTATCTGTAGACGCTGCCAAGAGTCAAGACGGAGAAAAGGCGAGGGGAAATTTTGCACACATCTCCCGGATCTGGTCGTGCTCCACCTAATTGCTGGTTTGGCGTTGGAAGCATGAAGAGAGAGACCGTCATTACTGGCCTCATACAAGCATGTACCCAACTCCAAAGGGAGAGGAAAAAAAGAAGTTTGATTGATGAAAAAAAATGGGAGCCAGATCCAAGTTGTCCTCAATACGGCATCTGCGGCGACCTTGTTTTGCCTGACATCTCTAAATTTAACCGTGTACATTGGTTTTACTGGGAGAGAGGGAACAAGTGTGCCAGATTCTGCATTTGGCGTGTCCCTGTCTGTGTTTGCGTTCAGGGGATTATAGCAGAAAGAAGAGGACTTTTTGATTTATTGGACTAAACATAGATTCATTAGTGAAAGAGCTGCAGAGGTGTACTCCCATTTTAACGAAAGGCTTTCCCGGCAAACATGCGCACACGCTGGCACTGGTTTATGGTTTTACTGGTCATATTTTGGGCTTGTCAAGGATTTCATGGCTTTCGTGAATTGGTGCTGTCTTATTTTTGATAATGAAATTCCTTCTTGTATAGCCAGAATTGCATCCATACCAATCGTGAATGAGAGTGAATGAAAGAAATGCTGGGATGGTACCAACAGAACGCAATATTTACCTTAAACTGAAATTTGCTCATTCATTTAGGAAGAATTTAATATGGAAACACACGCAACTCAATAAAAGAGCTTATCAGTGCTGCTTGATTGCCGCATAGACAAACGTAAGGCCTATTTTCTCCGGAGATAACAAACTTGTACTCTGCACCGGCCGCTTACATCTTTACTACGACAATAACTGTTACAATGAACAAACGCAAGCAGACTCCAGGTTGGTTAATGTTTAAATCACCACTTCACCTATTGCCGTACACACTTAGCTAGATTAAGCAGTGCACTAAATCACCGTTTGAGTCAATAGGGAAGTTTACGACCATTGATTTGCCCATGGGTCGTGATGGAAGCTCAGTCAAAGAGTATTTCCACGCTTTTTTTTCTCTACAACATCAAATAGTTTGATTCTAATCTTCAAATTTGCTCAAGCGTTGGAGTTAAAAGGACGTGCAGAGTGGGATGAAAAGATTGTATCATAAAGAGACAGGAAGGAAGCTAATCTCGAGGCGGTGTCATTTTCACCTGGACTAAAGATGACAGGTGTCTCCGAATATTGGATAGTTTCAGGGCAGGCGGAACTTCAAAGTCAAATAGATAAGTGGACTCCAAAGCGCGTTATGAAAGAAGTCCGTTTTACCCTTTAATTTTTGACCTGTTTGTAGCGGCAAAAGATGTAGGTCTGACGGAAAAGTGTCGACGGAAATAGTTGTCATTCTAACCGGAAATTATATAAGGAAGTATTTGACCCTGATTTGTGTAGCATAGGCAAGCTCTAAGCAGTTGTATGGTGCACATGTGAAACTAAAATAATATCATTCAAAAGTCAGTTTATATGTGTATTTCAACCTAAATGTGAAATCAATATATGATATACCGTAGACATGCAAAGTTACTATTGACAGGCCTGTATAATTGATGTTGATATTAATGATTTTAACGTACATTTTCAAATATACTTTATAAACTTTCTGAGATGTTTTATGTGGGGTTTTTGACAGCTGTGAGCGAAATATCAACATTATAACAGAAAGGCTTCACATATCTCACTCCATGTGTAATGAATCTGTATATATTCATATTTGACAGATTCATATCATATCATATAGATTTTAGTAAATTGACTGACTTTCACCTGTATGCATTATAGTTTTATACAAGTATATACCAACATTTAGGACTTACTTCAATATTATTATGCTGACGTCAGACCTATGTTAGTTAAGTCACCTTTGCCAAACAGGAGAACCTTAAACATTGAAAATCCCTTCTGTTTCTCAGAACGGCTGTGACTCATTAACCACAATGTACTGTGTTTAAAAAACACCTTTGCTCCTGCTTTCCTACAAAACAATATTTGCTCCCAAACCCATGAATACATTAAAGTGTGCACCCGCTTGCCTGGGTTCAGTCTTGTTTACGCGGCTTCTCGCTCTTAAGCCCCGTGAATATGAATGGAAAGACGGCACCGTGGCATCTGCTGTATTGGTCTGATTTGCCTGGTAGCTACGCAACAGTGGAGCGTTGTGTTGTGACAAGAGCCGCAGCGAGGGACATGTTATCGCTATTTTAGACCCCGCTCAACAAACAGGTAGCGCTCTGCAGCAGTGTTACCAGGCACATCTTTTAGTATCTATATGCAGCTGAATTAAAATAATACCCTTTATCCATCAAGCTGGTGTAGGTGCTGGTTTCAGGGACCGGTTTATCATTTTAGAACCAGTTATTTTGTTTTCCATATAAGAAAATGCTGGAACCTGGTGTCGAAAACTGTATGTATATATATGAGCGTAGACTGTATATTAGAAGTGGACATTCCCAGTTCTAAAGTGACCCATAGTGTGTCCAGTCTCGCTAAAGCTAAAGCCAAATTCGACAACAAAAGGCTCCTGATTGGTCAGTTGTTAGGGCACGTATCTGGATTTACAAAGACAACATCACAATAAAAACATCAGAATCGCAGAGTGCTAAACCATTAATTTGTAAAGCCCAAAAGAGTGAGTGCGGTAGTTAGTAAGCTAGTGAGGTACACTTTTCAATGGAAGTCAATAGGAGCCATTGAGCTAGAAGGTTATCAACGTCCATCTATACACAATCAAAGCAAGTCTCTTTACAAATCTACTTTGCATATTACTCACTGGACTATGATGTATCTCGTTTCTAAATATGTCACAGTATCTGCAATTCCTCTGTAGTGCCCTGCCTTAATCAGAAAGAACAACTAGGTCAAAAGTGTCAGATAATAATTGCAGAGGAACACTATGTAATAAGTCATAACAGACAGTGGGTGTGTTGTGCTCGCTGCGTGTTGCCTTTTTATCAAACTTGGCTGTGCGTCTGGCTTTAAAGTCCAACTGATAATGACTGATAACATTTAACGGCAAATCAAACAAACAGTCAAGGTAAATATTAAAATTCATAGAAAATTTTCTTGTTGCGTCATTGGAAAGAAGTTAAGCTTTGTGCTTATTGAGACATGAATGGGGATTTGTGGAAGAACACATGTATTTCCGTACGTCAATCGCACTGCAATGTTTTGAGTTCATATACCCCTACCGTATACAGACGTTTGGGTGAATAGTAAACAAGATATATTGCTGGTTTATGCATGTGTTGGAATATTGGATCAAAGACAATCCACAAAAATCTAGTTGTAACGTTGAAGTAAAGAATGAAACCAAATCAAAAGGTTTCTCAGTGTATGTGCATGTATGGCATAATACTTGGACTCAAAACAGCTTCTAAAGAAATGCACTTTACTTTTGACTAAGTGTATAACTGCATGTTCCAGCTAACTCATTTGCTTGTTATTGAAGAAAAAAAAAAAAACGCCACTACTCTCTCAAACAATTACAGGAAGCAGATAATGTCTCAAATATAATTACGCAACCTCCTACTCCACCAACTTCCCCCATGCACTCTACTCGAAAACTGCCAGTGTGTCCGTTTGGTGCAGCGAGAGAGAGACAGAGAGAGAGAGAGGGAGAGAACGTCTTTGTCTGAATCAAAACACATTGCACGCTGCAGTTTCCCATTTTACAACCACTATCTAGCTGCTCATCGCTTGTAAAGTTAGTCGAGCGGGACGTTGCCAATATAGGGACTGGTTTTATTGATGCGCTCTAAATGGAAAAGCACGAGAATAGATTTACAGATTGCCTATCGGACACTAACAACAGCCTTGTTTACCATGAAGCCAAGCAAACATCTGCTCCCTGCATGTGACGTGACCTCAAGAAAGCACGCCGCAATTGCTAATCGGCAGACTGTGACAAAAACTAACATGAAAAGTCCTCAAACCACCATTCGGATGCTGTTCTATATTCATTGCATCATTTAAATATAGCATGAGGTTTTACAGAGTAGTATTTGATGCTGTTTATAGCCTGCTCGCTGTTATACAACTGCACTTTTCATTTAGGCGCGAAAGGGGAAGGGGGCTTGTTTACATTCAGTTTGAATATTGTGAAATCAGTGCTTTTTGGAGCGATAAAAGATCAATCTGTGATAAAACTAAATAGCTTGATGAAACCTGCATTTCTTAATTGTCTATATAATGTGATGATAATATAGTTTGCTAGGTATTAAACGAGAGGGACAATAAATACCATGCTGTGAATGCTTGTTTACTATGAAGTGTATCCAAAAATATTCCAGTGCAACATTCTCTTTGATAATGGTGTACATTAGAGTGGTTTCCATTGTGGGAGGCATTATACAATTATTTCTGTTGCTGTATGTGTGGAGCTAAGGGCTTGTATTCATTCCACATTGCAAATCAATTTGTTAATTAGTCCACTATAGGGAAGGAGGTAATCTAGCTCCACACAATAAGCTTTAGGACTGGAAAAGCACGGGATTGGATTGTGTAAAAAGTCTCATTAAGTCATGGGGAAATAGTTCGGACTGATTCTATGTTTTCAAGGGAGTTGCCTTCAAAAAGAAACAGACAAATTTCCATTTCAGTTTGAATTGGGCAACAGCAGTGAATGGGCAAAAAAGCTTTGTTCATTCATTAAACGGTGCACCAAAAACAGCAGCTGTATAATGTCTCCTCTGCAGCAAAAACCAAAAATCATAAGTATAGGGTTTAAAAATAGAGCCAGAAAGTACCTACAATTTCACCCATTTGCATATTGTTCTCTTTTGACTGCTCACAAAAGCTCGAGAAAACCGAAAGCACCAGCAAATGCAAAAATAGGTCAAAAATGTGTGATGTGAAAAATCCAGCTTAAGTTGTACACAAAGACGCCTATTTCATTTGGACAATCACGCACTTTCCCACATAGCCCTGACTCAACAGATTCTAGCTCCACGAACATGACTTGGCACCTATTTCTAGTGCAATCAATTACAGTGTGCAGAGGCAAAAGTATGGACCGCTGTGTGCTATAACTACTAACCCCGATCGAGAGAAAGGCCGTCATTGTGCACATTAGCAACGCACCCCTGCATGCTTTTTCCATAAGTGGTGCAGTCCTGAAACAGTAGCCTAGTTCTCTCCCTGTGCACCGTAAACCAAGCCACAACACAAAGCTGTCAGGGAGATATTATGAAGTGGGGACTTAAAATCACTCAAAATGAAGCAAGCCCAGACGGTTATGTTCATAGAAGATCAGAAATTGTATTTGGCAATTTTTAAACAAGTGCATACAAGTACAGCTAAAAGCATTTCAGTTTTTGCCAAGTGCTCGTAGAGTAGCATTAGTCACATTCTACGTTAAACAGGAACTGCCACCAGACCTAGAAGTACATCAAGAATTTTTGTTAAACATCAACAGAGGAACGTAGTCCATTATAATGAGTACATACCTTTATCTTCAAAAATATAGAAACACAATGTATTCAAAAATCAAAAATTATACAACCATGTTTACGAAGTATACTCTTCCCTTGGGTCCAATATGTACAAGTCCGTTAGTTTGTTTGAATGGTATGTATGTGATATTTATATATTTATACTCATATTTTTAATTCCCCCGCCCCGAAAAGAAAAGTGTTCAAAGACAAAATCAAGGGTCCCGCTCCTTTTTTACTTTGACATCTCCTGCCAGGATGGTGGCGATTTCCCCCTGCATGAAAGCCCAGGGTACGTTAGAGCCCACCAGTGGACACTTCTCCCCGCTGGGACAGTACACCTCGCCTGTGGCACCTTGCTGCTTTATGCTTTCCCTGGAGCACGGGAAGCAGAACTTGTGAGAGGGGACAGAGGGGCACTGAACAAAATGTGTGTCCTCTAAGCGCTCGTGGCACAAGGTACAGCACAGGGGTATGCTGCCGGGTACAGACGAGTCCGGAATGCTCTGGGGGTGCACCTGGTCCATGCCCGGGACATGAGGGGTCCCGGCACCCGAGCCCTCCCTCTGGGCCAGCCGCCTCTGGTTCATGGAGGAGGGGGAGAGCGGGCTGCTGCTGTTCCTGCGGGTTGTTGAGTGCACCTGGTTTGCGTCTTTCGGTGAAGTGTTGCCCCCGGCGTTATCTGCGGCCATGATGAGAGCCGCCATGGGGGACTGGCCGTTCTGGGCTGCTTCAGGAGGGGTGGTGCGGGACTGTGGGGATATCGTGGAGGCTGCAGAGGCGAAGTTTGGAGGGGGCACTGGGGGCATTTTGTGTCCATCGGAGGGAGGTGGTAACCAGGGCTGTGCATCTCCGTTCATCTTGGCAGCCGTGCCCTCTCCCTCGGGCTCCGGAGACGCCTTTCGCTTCACGCTGCGGGGGTGTTTTCCTCTGTCTGGGGCGGGAAAGGGTTAAACAACTGAGTTACACACAGGCAGCACTCCACTGTGCACACATAATACCAGACCACATTCTGTTCCTGAAGGAACACACTTCTGTATGTACAACTATATTCAGCAAATAAACATACTTTCTACATTTTTGAGGTGTCATGTTTTGACTTATTAGTCAAATTTAAACATTATTGACATTTATGTCATTTTAAACGTTATGCTTTAAAATAGTCACTACAAACACTACAAAAATAAGTGTGCACTGTCTATGTGTGTCTTTACCTGATTTAGAGGCGGTGGCACTAGACTCGTACACCATCGGTCTTTGTTGCATGACCGCATGGTCCTTCTTGAATCTGTCGAAAGTGTGCAGCGCCATCAGGTCCCTCACGGTTTTGCCTTTGGCCATCCACTCCTGCTCTGCGCGGTTCTTGTGACTGTCGCTGATGTCTGGGGTCAGGCTGTCTGGCCGGTGGTGCTTGTCCTTGTCATGCTCAGTGCTGGACACTGACGCGGGTCTCTTGCCCATGTCTGCGGGGTTCCCAGACGCCAGAGCGGAGCTCAGTCCCATCGGTCTGCCGTTCACACTGTGCACCTGCGGTCCCGGGCCCCCATTTACCAAAGGCACCAGGTTTGGGGGCACCGCGCCGTTGCCCCTGCGGGGGTTGGGGCTTTGGCGGTTCAACTCTGGAGGCTCGTCCGGTTTAGGGAATCCATTGTGGACCGTGATGCCGTTGGCCTGTCCCCGGGACTGGTACTCTGGCCCCAGCCTGGGTGGCCGCTCCGAGGACAGAGGGTATCGGTCTAGTGGCTGTGGGGGTCTGGAGCCCGGGTCTCCCGCTGCTGCGTGGTTCATTGCCTGGAAGTCCTTCTTCCCTGGCCCCGGAGACCTGCCCTCCTGAATGCCATGAGCCCTCTTGAGCTGCCTGGCTGTCTCTATAACAAACTCAATGCGGTCTGCTCCTTCGTAGTTGACACATCCTCTGCATACGGGCTCGGTAAAATCCCAAATCATGGCCCACGGCATGCGGGGCAGGTCGCACAGGTAGCACGACTGCCTCCGGGAGGAAGCAGCGACCGCCGCGGACGACATGGCTCTCCTCTGCGTCGTCGAGTCGAGCTCCGCGTCAACAAAATAAACCCCAAAATGTGTCTAGTTCTCCCAGATCCCCCTGAAAACGAAAGAGCAAGTTCCGTGCGCTGAAGAAGAAAGGGAAAAGGCGTCCTCCCTAGACTTTTATGGAAACAGGGGCGAAGTTGGAGCGCGGAGAGAGAAGTTCATGTCGGTGCGTACTTTACTATGGCGCGGTGTGTCTCTCTCCGCTCAGTCGCTACTACTGCCTCAATGTGGAGCAGTGACGTCAGCGCCTGTATGAACGCAGCCTGCTTCCACTTGAGTTTCTATTGACTTGATTTCTTCGACAGACCCCCTCCTCTCCGCCTTTCCCTTCGCTCTACTGCAGGCTATGTCACTGACGGCTCCTTCGCTTTTATAATTTAATCACTTGAACCGCTTCCCAAACATATCCCGTTCGCCTATCGCCTTCCTCCTCCACGTAGCGCGTTCTGGCCACAGCGAAAAGGGACAACAAGCCCTCCACAACACCAGCCTGTGTCAGCCTTCTCCGGATCAACGCGGAGATTTAGCAGAAACCCCGAGAACACGATGCCAAAAAAAGAGGCAGGTTTTGTGCGTAATGTTGCTTTGGATGCGACGCGCTCTCAAGCCTCTGTCTGCACGTACGAAGCATTGTCCTCAATCCTGATCCGGGTTTAGCGCTGTCAGAGCTGGGGCTGCAATGTTTTTGTCAATGCACACAGCGCCTCTACGCATCGAGCTGCTGCTACTACTACTGCCGTGCAATGAATGAGGATTCGCTGTTTACCTCGAAATGCCAGCGATTCAGACTTGGATTTTTTATTTTTTTTTAATGCGCGTGGCGTTTATTGTTATGTTACACAATAGAAACGACTACGTGTGCAAAATAAACATGTGGATGTCTTGGATTAGATTTGACAAAAGAAAACATGGCCAGTTTTCCACCGCTCTGCTTTTATTTTCCATTATTATACAGTGGAAAAAGGCGACAGACTTGATTGCATGTAATTTTCCTATAGCCGTGGCGCTGAATGCTCGTTTATATATATACCAAAAAAAAAAGCAAGAACGCTATTACATTAGCCAGTAACCAGGAAGCCTTGTCATGAGGTGGGGATTTCCAGCCCAGTGTTGTAAACTTGAATGGATCGAGGTTACAGCAGCAGCATGACTAGTATAGCTCTGCCCACTTTTTATTCTTGTGCACTGCTGCTGCTGCTGCTGCTGCTGCTTCAAAGCCAGTCATCCAAATCTGGCACCACTTAATCAAATTACAGCGCAATGAATCAGCTATTGGAACACGTTTTGTTGAGTATTAAACCAATATAGCGATAAGGGGAGTGCCTGAGTAAGAGTGTTAAGATTTACTGCTGTCCCCTTTGTGCTCTGACATAGAGGAAGAATCACTCACTCATTTCCAAACCATCATAAAAACTTCCATAACAGTACATAGTGAAAAGTGCTCAACCAGTTTGAAGGCAGTGACGGCATGCGTGTCCGAAGATATAAACAAAGACAGAACAAAGCCGTGACTGTAATGGGAGTTCTTTTTTCTTCTTATATGGCAGCCACACAGCCACCAAATGGGTAATGTTATTTTTTGACCATGTCCCAATACGTTAAAGCTGCTGTACCTAACTTTCAAACAACAACATGACACAACGTGAACAAATCCATCTAATAAAATTGTCTGGTTCCATCCTCATGCATGTATTTTTACTTAGATAAGCTTTATCAGACAGAAAAGTGCCACTCTTGCTCAGCCAATCAGCTCTCAGCTCCAAGTAGTGAGTATGTACTGTATGCCATAAACAACTGCAAGATTTTACTTTTACAAATGTGTTATTTTTGGGAGGAAAATTTAGGTACCTGAACTTTAATACAAGGCCAGAATACATGCCGCTATCACCAAAGTATGCAATAAAACCACACATTATTGAGATAGTAGCTTTTGCGTTTACCAAAACACTAAAACTAGGAGTGTCTCTTGTTGATTTTCTGGTTTCATTCCAACTGATTGCAGCCAGCTCTCTCTCTCTCCCTCCCTCTCTCTTTCTCTCTCTCTCTTTCTCTCTCTTTCTCTCCTGTGGCCTGGGGTGGTGTGGGTGAGGCAATGCGTCTGTAACCGGCAGACATAAAGCAGGATATGTTTGTGCAAGTCTGTGTGACGTTGGAAAGAGGAAGCGAGTGGTTGTTGTTTAGTCACGTATACCAGGGCCCGCCTCACCCATCTCTCCAGGACATTTGGCTAGGTGCCTGCGGTTCACTCACTCTCTTCAAAGGGACCGCCCATAAAAAAACAAAATACAATGTTAGTTAGTCAGAGGGTTTGCATGCTGCTCACGCCACTCTGGGTAATTGTAGGGTAGTATAACAGGATTTTCACTCACTCAGACAGGTTTAGTTCACGGGAAGTTCTCTATTAGCTGACGGATGAGGATTTATGTGTTTCTAAGAGTACAAATAAAGTAGAGCTTTGTCAGACTTGCACATATTGCATCAGAAGTTTTCCTTTCAGTCTAATATCACAAGGACAAATGAAATATTTCAACAACCTTGCATTATTTCCAATTATAAAATGACATTACAAGGATTTCAATGGGAGAATTACAACTATAAGAAACCATTGAGCAAATTAGCTGAATATTTTTGATATTTACTTTGATAAACAAGCCAGATCTAACACACAATTCCCACGTTAATGCTTATTATTGTTATTTGTCTTAGTTTCTATACCTAAAGAACCCTCTGTCTTGTGCAGTTTAGGTCAGATTCATAATTTTTGTCAACTATTTGATCAACTGGCTGTGTGTTTACTCATAGAGCCCTACTACAGTAATTTCTAAGAAAAAGAGTTACGCACCCCAGCTTTAACAATGGCGACTTTCATTGTTATTTGTGGAAAGGCAGTCAATGTAATTAACTTGAGGCAACAATTGAACATCCATCAAAACAATTAGTCTATAAACAACATATCCTCTGGAGATCACATGTCAAGCACATTCAACACGCGCTTTCCCATCATGCTTCACTCTTTGCCCTTCTCGCAGGCTGAACAACACCAGGAAGTGTGGTTTCGTTAGGAAACGACTGGGGGCAAAACAAACAGTCTTTCCTCAGGATTGGTGGGAAATAGTTGGCGATGCGCTTTGATCCTTTGCCTTTGCACCAAGTTACTGTTTGTGCTAGCAAACAGCTACGCCTGATTATGCAAGAGGCATCCCGCTGAGATTCAATTAAATCCTAAATGACCTGATTCTATAATGGGAAAAGATCCAGCGATTTCAAAAAAGTACCGCAGCAGCTTTGAAAGACATCAAGCAGGCACGTCGCCAGCCGCATAGTCTGTCCACGGGCAGGTTGACTTTTCATTCACAATCATTTCCTTCATAAGTTCCTCTTAAAATCCAATTAATTCTGCCAACTCAATAACAAGGAAAAAAGTTTAGTCATTATAAGTTTGGGGAAATATGCTATGGAGTCAATGCTACATAATGTTTGAAAAAAATCCATGGTGATGTAAATGGTTTGGATGAATAGCATTAAAACTTTTGTAACTGTATTCTGTATATATGGAGTTTAAAGCATGCATCCTCCAACACCGCATTCCTAATGTTTCTACAATCTACTAAAAAATATTCCAGACATTACAATTTTAAACGCTACAATAGCTACGCATTTGACGTTTTTTTATTATTATTCTAACATTATGATTTTTTTTATCATATAACATTAATTATTTTTATTTTTGATCTATTTTGGTTGAATGTTGTTTGTGTTTTTAAGTAATGTCAAAGTTCTATTAAAGGGAATGGGGAAAATATATAGAGATTTATAGGAAGTATAGCAGAGTTCTGAAACCGGTGACATCACTCTCTGGACAGACTGTACTTAACTTAAGAAAGACGCAGCTAATTGTTATGATGCTTTAATGATTCACTGAGCTAAATAAACACATGTTCTTAAAATTCGACTCGTAATCATCTCTGAGTGGCCTGATTTAGCCCGATTCATGACATGGTTGCTTGATCACATCTGGTAACAAGTGTGATGTCATCGTCTACAAAGCAGAAAGTGGAATTATGAATCTGGAAGTGATCAAACTGGGAAAACACTTATTTATTTATTTCAAACAAAATTGAAAATGATTTAACTGAGTTTTGTGTCTAAGTCTACATTGCTTTCTATACCTTAAAAAAATCAATGAGAAGAACTGTAAAATACTCCCCCAGCTTCAAAATCAACGAATCAGAACCTACTTTTTCGGGCGTAAATTGAGACGTTGCTAAATAAAGAATGGGAGGTATAGGTGTCGTTCAGGGGAATACCCAAATGTGACACTGACGGAGTCGACGAGCAGTGACGCGGTTTTGTTGTGTCACTTTCGAGTCTGGTGAATTTTACATTGGACATGTTTAATTCATGACAGAAAATCATTGCACATTGTCTGCATAGCTCTGCGGCTGCTCCCCCTACTTATGTTTTTCTTTCTGCCATGGTTAACACAGTACAAGCACTGCCAACAGGGAGGTGTGCCCCACTGCCAAACATGTATATATTGTATAATAGAAAAGTGGCTTTGGGTTCTTTACTGTTTTAAGAATAATTTTAAAGTTATTATAGTTAGTTGCTTGTGCTCTTCTGCTACTGTTGTTGAATTGTGTGTTGAGATTTCCCAGGATGTGGTAAATAGTTAGTTCCCTGATGTTTTCTCAATATCAAACCACATATGGATTATTGCGAGTCTGGTATAATCTTTTGTAAAATACCTTCTGTTTTAAAAAATATGCTTGTGCAGCCTTCACTGTTCTTCACTGGTTTTTACTATGACAAATCAGCAAAAATGTATATTGCTGCAAAATATCAGAACAGAATAGAGGTACAAGTCCAACACAATCAATAAAATTACAGGTGAAACTCGGGACAATTGAAATATCAGGATCAGACTTGTTTTTACTGCCATTGTAAGTAACAGGAAGTCACAAACTCAGACTCTGCTTTGGAATATGGTGCAGACAAGTAATAGAATTAATTGATTTAAAGAAATCAATATAAAACATCTTCATTCAATCAAATCTTTATTAGTAGAGCACATTTAAAACAGTATAGGCTTACCAAAGTGCTGTACAGACAGTAAAACATCCATCCATCCATCCATCCATCCATCCATCCATCCATCCATCCATCCATCCATCCATCGGGGGCTTCAGGCAAAGTGGGGTTAAGTGTCTTGCCCAAGGACACAACAACAGCAGTCACCAGTGGGAGTCATGTAGTAGGTCTTACGGTGGGCTCGAACCCACGACCTTCAGGCTCAAAGGCCAATGCTCTACCAACTGAGCCACTGTCGCCCCCCTAAAAAAAACAGCAAAATAAAAATACAGAAATATATATATATACAAAAACTTGCCTCTTTCTACCTGGTTTTAAAAGCCAAAGAGAAAAAGTGTGTCTTAAGGGATTTAAAGTGCTCGAGACTCTGTATTCATAAAAAAAACTTGATAAAATAGTAGTATAAGACACACAAAGGACATTAAACAGTGCAAAATATCAATAAGTGACCAGAGGTATGACATTATAAGTAGGTAGAAGAATCAAGTGACAATATCGTTCATTTTGTTTCCCATTGTAAGAATTGGTAAAGTCCATTGTGACGGTTCTGCTGGGGGGACTTACGCAACAGAAGCATCGGCGAAAGCAGGGCACTGTATAATAGAACTTGCTTTGACGTGTCGGCTGCAGACCAGATTAACACGAGACCCCATCTGACGCGGGTATTTTTAGCCACCGGTTTTGCGCCATAGCGAGGATTAGCCAGCAGATAAAAAGCGACACAGTCTGACAATCATATCCATCACAGTGACACAGAAAGTACATGAGAAATGGAGGGATGGACCAGACGCACGAGAGAGGAGCCGGCGATCAAATGTAAACGCAACGTCATGATGTAAGCGTGGTGTGAAACAGAACATGGAAATAGTCTGTTTTCTGTGTGGGGGAAAAAATGAAATGAGAAATGGACGTTATGTAAAAGTCCAATAGGTGTATATACAGCTGTGGTAAAGAATTTGGTCATTTAGAAGCAGTTTTCAATATATGGACCTAATGAGTTTCGGAGACAAGCTAGAACAAATGTTTAAGTTACTTTGAATAGGTGAATGCATGCACTATTTAGTCCAAATCCACAGTAAGCATAGAAAATATCACAAAATAACAGATTTTCAGCTGTAATCAGTATCCAATATGAATTTGAGTTTTTGAACCATAGAAAACATCCCAATATAACCAATTTTCAGCTGTAATATGTGCCCAGTATGAACCTGAACAAGCAAAACCTGTAATTTTTCTAGTAAACAAGTTAGTAACCTTTATCTTTAGAGCGCCCCACACAAAGATTGAGTCACAAAAAAAGTTGAAACACATTAAAACACACTTTATTATTATATGCTTAAGTCTTGTAAATAGAGTATTCTTGAATGAATGTCGTCTCATGTGTCAACACTATAATGTTAGTCTTGATTAATGTTGTCTCTGTCTTGTATTTTTGTTATGTTCATGTATTTGTATGTATTTTAACGGCATTTTCACATCACAGCCAGGGGACTACAGATGAAAAATTGCTTCCTTGTCTAATTCTGGCCTTTTTAAACTCATGTTTAATCGTGTGTTTTGTTAAATTGCATTGTTCCCATTGAAAAAAACGAAACTGGAACTGAATTAAAATAGTTAAAGTCATTCTATATATTCAGGCTGTATCATTTCTTTGGTTGACATCTTCAAGCATGCTCTGAAATGTATGGGATTATTGTATTAGTTCATCTCTCAAATGCTAACTCTACTGGGGTTGTTGAAGAAAGCCTTTTTTCAAACCTAAATTGCAAATCTAATCACACAGTTGGACAGAAACATCAGAATTAGACATGTTGCCAAAATTGTGCAGCTCTTGTTTTTACTAAGAACGGCCGTCTAATAATAAACAATGTTCTTTATTGGCCTGGGCGGCTGACAGAATCTGTTATGCTTTCTCAGAATCACAGAGTACAGTAGCCCACTGTGATATAACGCTGTAAAATGGAGGAATCCAAATAAAATGGACGGTCCGAAAGTGGAAAAATGCGCCGGGCGGCTGGAATCCAGGGGCCGCAGAGGTGATGTCATTGGACCGGAGCAGGAGGCGAGTGAAAAACAAGTCTCTCTCTTTATTCTGATCCTCTTTGCACTCCCGGCAGCAGAGACGGGAGGGGTGGAGAGGAAGGGAGGGTGAGGTGAGTGGTGCTGGTGGTGGAGGTGGTGGTGGTGGAGGCGGCGAGGGGGGGGGACTGGCAATCGTCCAATGCAAGGGCTGCTGGGAAATGGCTGTGGATGCCAAGCAGGCCCCACCGCCAACATTAGAAGCTCACATCTTTGTTCTCAGAAACCTGGTGTGCAGCCAAAGGCCTCATTTCGGCTCCATGGCATGATTACTCTGGATGTAGGCCAACTACTGAGAGGCTGCTCGCTCCCTCCTCCCCGCCTGGCTCCCCAAGCACCCTCTCTCCTTCTTTCTCTCTCTCTCTCTCTTTTTCCATTGCCTTCAAAAGCTTTCCGGCGAAAAACACGCTGCAGTTGCCATGGCTGCGGAGAATGGAACATAAAGGAGTGAGTAATGAGTCAGGCTTGGCCCCAGATGTGCCACATGTGTGCGAGAAAATACAAGACTCTAACATATCCTTCCCCTTCATCTGAGCTCGGCCGGGAAGAGGTACTCTTACTGCATAATAAAAGGTATTTCCTCAACAAAATATACTGTAGTAGTGAGACATTGCTGGGGTTGTTTGCAGTAAGAGAAAGACACATGGCCAAGCATTTTACGCCACGGTTACACATGTCATCTTTATTGAGGAATGTTGAAACTAAACTCCTCCAGTCCACCTTAAATTGAAGATTTTACCTCAAAGACAGATGGATGTATTATTAAACTTACAGATGGGAATCCCTGGGTCGGTCCAGATATGATACGAATCACAATACGTGATTCATTCTTCCATAATATCACCAGTTATACATAATACAGTATCACACACATATTTTGCATTTCATCAGTATTTTTGGATGAGATCAGATTCTTTTTGCTAAACCACTGACTGCACCAAACGTGGTGTTTATTACATTAACACTCACATCTATTCCTCAGAAGAATGAAAGTGTGTATTTCATGAAAAGTAGCATCACTATTATAAAAGCAGCATTTGTCTGGCACTGTCACAATTTTTTTTTGAAAAGATAACACCTAAAATGCTCCTGGGATTAAAGCGCCCACGATAGCGATTCTATTTAATGTGATTACGATTGTATGTTTTTGCACACTTAATTAATGCTTGACTCAAGAAGTTTTTCATCTTCAGGTAAACGTTGATCTTTAAACAACAGTCTTTCTGACAAAAAGCTGATATTTCAAGGACTGCAGCATGTTTTTCCTTTCTCATAGCCAGAATGTCCTTGTCTCTTAAAAACTTTTTTTGCCTTTTTAGGAAATCTTGGTTTAAGACAGACATTAGTTACTCAAATCTAGTTAAATTTGAACTATTTCAAGAAATGTTAAACTTTTTTTTTCAAAATGTTTTGCATTTCTTGTCAATAATAAAAAAACTGATTTTTATTTGCATTTCATTCTTTTCATTCTGTCAGTTCAGTTGAATATAAATGAGGACAAATGCTGAAGCTTTGTGACATCACTTCCGGCCCAGTGGAAACCCCCATAGCTTCTGAGTCATATCTAAACGCAGATGTAAATAAGTGTTTTTTCAGAAGTCAGCAAACGCTCTGACCCCAGTGAACCCATGAAAGTGCACCGCCAGCAGCAGAGTGAGGGGCTAAAGGACATTCACAGCACTTAGACCTCCATTTCACAGATTATATTATAATAGTAATAAATGAACCACCGCACACTGGCCTTGTTTTAATGTTGGCCATAAAGATGCAGAGAGGTCTAAAGATTAATCCCAGCAGGTGCAGTTCTGTGGAATTGTTCTGGGAGTCAAATGAGAACAAGTTTTTCCTGATAAGAAACTGCCCTTGACCTTCAAATGGATTTAGCATTAATAATCTGTGTAATATAATTGCATTGTATTGTTCTTATGGAGTAGAATAGATGTTTAATTATTAAGACTAAGATTAGGAGATCCTTTATTCATCCCACAATGGAGACATTTCAGTGTTGCATCACAAGTTACAGAACAGTGGGAATGAGGCGCACGACAACACACGATAAGTGGATTTTAAAGTGTAGCACAACACAAATCTATATCTTTAGCTTTATAGAGAAGCAGAACACTGTATAATCTAGTGTAAAAAATATATTGCCTTTATGTATACATCTATATCTGTAGTACATTCTTCTGCAAGAATATTGGGGTAATAAGTCATTAGCTCTGAGGATTCAAATAGATATTGTGCATGTTAGCAACATGAGGCTCTGGGCTAAAAGTGACTAAATAAAGTGACAGTGGACAAGTGTGGTCCAATATTGCGCATTAAACTAGTGTTTTATGGCCTATATCTATCAAGGGTTTGCAGATGTGCTTACCACCTCTTAACACTGGATCCAACAGATGTACTGTATGATGTGTAGATAGCCTCCGATCAGCACCATTCATTCACTCAATCGTTACATTCAGACCTACAGTACTTGTTTTTAGTGGTAGGGGAAACTAGGGAACCCGGAGGAAACCAACACAGATACGAAAACTCGACTTTGATAGCCAAAATTGAACCCAGGACCTTTTTGCTTATTTGCAGCCCTAATTTACATCAGTCCAATGAAAAAGGTACTTGTAGACTATTCTTTCATTCTTTCAGTCAGTTTTTGCTTGATCACTGTTTCTCCTAATCCCAATTATGGTCTCAGTCATCACCTCTTGTCCTGCAGCTGCATTGAGTCGGCGGCACGCACATATAAGTGTATCCTGGCTGCTTGTCCTTAAAAGGCAGCCTCATGCCTGACTCACGCAGCTTTGTTTAGCATACTGAACTTTACTGCTCTCATTTCTCTGTGACAGGAGCAGGAGACTAAATGTTCACACCCCGTCGGTCAGCTGTTGTGTTCGGGCCGCTCCCAGGACTTTCCAGTTTCTGTTTGTTTTGTGCTACACCTGCAGTAGCACTCACCGCAGCCATTTATGCGCGCAAACGTGGCCCAACAATTGATGCCAAAATGACGGTTCAAGGGTTGTGTTGCGAGGTATTTAAGGAGCCAAACAGTGCATGCATTAAAGCTGGGGTATCTGACTTTTTTGTTAGGGTTAGGGTTATGAGTAGACTACATTTTACAGCCGAAAGTGTGTAGTAAAAGTAAAATCAGACCACAGAAAATGTTGTATCTTAACTTACGAGAAAGAGCCCTGTGAGGTTCTATGGGCTAAAAGATAAATGGCTGACTGAGCGCTCTTTTTCACTTTTTGGTCTGAAAGAAGCTGATCTAAAAATGTGAAAACTGGCAATAGAAGAGAACTCTTTTAACGCCAGGAAGTAGAGTCACATGGCTTTCATAGTATTATTTGGAAAATTTGAAAGCTTTAAGACTAGGCAAGGCAAGTTTATTGTCATAGCCCGATTCATACACAACTCACAACTCAAAGTGCTGACTACTGCTGTTGTAAAATTAGGCCATACAAACTAACAAAATATCCATATTATTGCTTTTAAAATCAACCTCGAGTCTATTCAAAAGCCTGGGGTATGTTGCAGCTTCTCTTTTACGTATGTATTGGAAATAGCATTTTTATTTGGATCAATATACAGTATAATTCATTTGTCACTGTCAGATATTATCATAAGGGCGGTTGGGACATAATGTTAGGATAGCTTTTCACCTCTTGAAGCTATAGAAGAAAAAAAAACAAATTCTAACTGGAAACTTGTGTCTCTCTATCAGATTATGTGAGAGCAGCTGCCCCTTAAGTCACGTTAAATACATTACAGTGAGCAGTACATGTGAACGACTAACAACGTGGTTAAATTTGGACACCAGCGCTTTTTCCCAGCATCAATTAATGTCAAAAGGTCATATTTTTAAAGCTGAGGCGAGAGAAGAATGAGGAGTATGTCAAGTGTTACGTAACCTTAACCCATGGGCCAAAATATAACTCCCCAAAGCGGCTTGATTTACTGGGCGCGTTTACTATTTTTGGTCATCCGTTAATCCCCACTTCTCTCCTGAATTCACACAATTTTTATTATAACATATTCCCGGGCTAAACCTGTCTAACCCAGGGATTAAGGTCTAAAAACCAACACCAAAACCTGCTGTGAATCCATTGAAGTCATTTTTGTTGACACAGAGAAGTCACATGCTGTTGCACATTTGCATCTGTGTGTTATTCCTGCAGCTTGTGTAAAGTAAGGTGATAAATAAAACATAAAAATACATGTGGATATGAATATTTATCGGCTCTTATTTTAGATCGGAGCTGCAGATCAAAGCTTTGTTTCCTGTAATGTTTGCCTTGAAAGCGGATTGTAGAGGACTGTACTCGGTCGTGTGGGAAAGTTGGGTAAAAAATGTACTCATTCACTCATAAATAATGTCTGAAATTGTTGATGCAAAGAATTGGTGACCGTGCACAAGCAAAAGCTGTGTAAATGTGTACCCCAGAGTCACTCGTGTGTTGTTTACCGAGCAAATAGTAAGAATTCTCAGCCCCGCAGTCATACTTGCTATTGATATGATCGTTTGAATGTCTGAAGTGCTGTAATGCTTTTGGAGGTTTGGAGTTGAACCAACGCCCATGCTACTGGGGCTTTAAATAGAAATGGGAAGTGCAACTACGATTGTAAAGAACATCGGGTCATCATTTCTTGTTTGGCATTTTTGCAAAATTCCCAAATTGCATAATGTAGCCCTATAGCAAGCACCAGTGTCCAGCCATTATTATTACATTACAAACAGTGACGATAAGAGGTTGTTTTACATATTGTTGAAGATATTTTTTTAATGCAATTGATTATATTATCAAAACTTTTAACCCAAAAGCAATAGATGATAGTTAGGGTTAGTGTAATTATACATACATAATACACATCACTAATGTTATTGCAGTGGCCTATCACACTACAATAACAATCTTTATAATGATTAGTTTAGTTTTAGTTCAACCCAAACTTAGCTAAACGCATTTAAGCAAGACAATCTAAAGTGAACAAAAGCCAAAGTTATATTTAGGTAAAAGTACTTTCATCTTGCATCTGTTCCACTAAGAATACAATGAAGAATGTGATATGGTTAAATAAAAATAAATACATAAAATAAGGTAAAACAAAAATGATAAACTGTTTCTATTGACAACGGAGATCTTGGTTAAAAAAAAAGTAGTCTAAACAAAAACTTTTTATTTTTTTTTGATTTGGCCCCAGACCAAAATGGAAGTCAAATATTGCGTTAGAAATGCCAAATGTTGACTCAAAAAATCTTTCTTACTTCTTTAATCTATTTTATTGCAAACCTCTAATTGACCTCTGTAATCAGTCTAAGCACAAGGCCCTCTCACTGACAATACAGACATTTAGATTGCTGAAAAGATCACTTCCTCACTTACTCATTTGGACCATGTGACCTAATGCTATTGTCCAAACAGATAACAATATCTTCAAGCTGCGTGTGTTCATGAACAATAAAACCAAGTCATGCAGAACTCAAGTAGGAACTGATCATTTGAAAGCCGTGCAGACCAAACACCAGCACAATTACAAAACCTCAGCTCAGATCATTTCGATGAAAGAAGAACGCCGGAGTCTCATTCTGTGGCTGAATGAATCAAGGAGCCCCGACGCCCTGTTTACAGATCCTGCGGTCACACTTGGAAAGTGAATTTTACTTTTTCCCGCAATGGTGAAGTAAACACAGGGAGAGTGTCCTTTTTTGGAGGCGCTGATGGATCGGAGTTTGAAGTTGCTTGTTGAAACGCTTGGCTGGTGTCTCTTTGATTGTCTGCTTTATGGAGGATGTTTGGGTGAAGTGTACCGACCCTCTCTCATCGCCATAAAAGTGCAAGTTGTCACGACCGTGTGGCATTCATTATCCAACTACGGCTCAGCGGCCTGGCCTCAAAGAGCAGCCAGGGAGGGATGGACCGACTGAACCGAGGACAAAGCTTAGAACAACATGTCTTTTGATGTATTCTCAAAATTGAACCCAAAATCCCATTGGTATTATTTGAAAATAGAAATAATTGGCCTATCTCGCTACAATAACGAGCCTTTCTTTCCTTTGGTTCAGTTTTAGTTCAATCCAAATACAATTTTATTCAGAAAATGTGTTTTTGCTTCAAAAAATCTTTACTTAATTAAGAAATAATCAAGGGCCAACCCAATTTAGACTATAACACTGGGTAACAAAAAAATATTTTTAGGGTTTTCCAGCTGAATTAGACTAATTTTGATGCTCTGAGTCCGAAAATGACCTTGGTTTTGCTCAATCAGGTCAAGATTTTTTGCTACAGAAATATTTTTTTAAATCGATTTTGCGTAAAAAACTAATTTCTGCGGATCATCAGCTGAGTTACCCTTGACGTTTTTTTCCGTTTTCCTCAAGAAATAAAAGTCAACGTATCCAAAGTCATTCAGTTTTTATTTACTCCATCAAATTTGATAAGCAGAATTCATAATAATACGTACGTAATCCATAACACTATGGCTGTATCTCAAAAAGTTGACCTGATAGAGCAAAATGCATGTGATATTCGGACTCAGAACACCAAAATTAGTCTAAATCAGTTGAGAAACCCCTGACCCTTTTTTGGCTGTCAACTTGTGTAATAGGACCAAGACAAGACTTCTTTTAGACCCATCTTAATTCGCCATTGAAATTGTAGTTCAGTCCTCCTTGAATTACTATTTCAGTGGCGAGTTAAGATAGGGCAAAAACATGCATGTTCAAACTGAGGCTCACGGGCCAAATGCGGTCCTTTGTGTCATCTTACATGGCCCTTTGATTGATAAATGTTGCCAATGAGATCATAAATGAGTCAGCTGCCCCGTGTACAAAGGGATTATTTAGCAGCTGAGAAAGCAAACATTTGACATTCGGCCAACTTCAGTTCAGTCAAATGTGAATCATGTATGCCTGCTCTTGTCCTGTTGGCATCTGGACTCAGGGCTTCACCTCGCGTTCCTCCTTCAAAGCTGCAGCTCGGTAAACAGCCTACTGTGAAGAACTGGAATAGAACATAGAGTTAGACAGACGGGGACAAGCATATGTGTGTGAATCCAAGGTCAGACAGAGTTAGCTGGATAATACTGTAGGTCGTATAACATGCATCGTCGGTTTAAACAATGGCAAGGGCAGTACAAAACGTTCCCGATAACATAAAACAAGATAAATAATTAAGTCTTACAGCTGAAGAAGGCGGCTGGTGTTTTTAATATGTTATGTGAGTGTGACATTTTGTCTTGTGCTGGAGATGTTATTGCTTTACCTGGGATATTTCACAGTTAGACATTAAACGTATACATTAAACAGACAATCCACCTGAAAAATTTGCGAGTGACCTAGTTCAACAAAACAGAATAGACAGTCTTTGTACAATCAGGTGACACTGCTAAGGCAAACACTGACAAAAAACCTCCCCTAGGTAAGTATTTTTGTTGACATCATTCCAGCTGTTAATAAGTCCTAGCCTCCCACATTATTGCACACATCCTTCAGAAGCAGTGACATAGACATTTCACTGATAAACCTGTTGCTCCACAAACTGCTGCGTGACTGATGAGATCACAGTGAAAGCAAAGAGTGGCTGGTTCAGTCATGGCCTCCAGTCAGTGTAAGACAAAACTCGAAAATAGCATTTAACCTGAAACAGTAATTGTACATTTGTTTTGCTACAATAATATTTAAAAACTGTATGGACAATAGTTTCATGTTTTTGCGATTTTGTCTGTTACTCGCTGGCTTCATTTCATTCATTTATCCAAAGCCAAAGAACAGGAGCAAAATCCACAACAAACACCTAGCTCTCCTAATTTTTACATATTTGTATAATGCGTGTACATTACGGGCGTTTCTATTGCTCAAAGAGTTCATGACTCTTGCTTAAAGCTGGGGTACCTAACTTTCAAACCACAAAAAATGCTAAAACTACTTACTAAAATCCATATATCTATAGGTCTCAAAACAGTTGCATGAAGGAATTTTTTCTGTAGTCACAGCTTTAGATCATCTCTTTCAGACATAAATGTGAAAAAGAGAGGCTCACAGTGTCAAGTAGTGACTCCCAGGGCTCTTTTCTAACACTTACGCAAACATGTTTTGCGTAAGTGTTTTCTAATAAGATAAAGACAGCACAACAATTTATTTTTCCAATTTACTCTTAAAAAAGTGAATTGTCACAATAATTTACTTCTTCAAGCCCCTATATTTTGGAACAAACAAACGCATTATTTATGAAAAAGTTAAGTTCCCCAGCTTCAAGTCTCACATTCCCTTCAAAGCATAAAGACCATAAGAAAAGTCAAAGCAGGTGTGACTAAAATATGTCTCCATAAAGCATCAACACACAAAGATACAGTATCTTTAATGGCAGATGCAGGGCAGCAGACAGGAACTATCCCCTGTCAATAGCAGCTACATTGAAGCTACAGTCTGAGTGTGGGAAGCTCCGGAGGTGAATGGGCGAGCCTTGGCCCCCGAGGACTGACTCCGAGCAGAGGGATTTCGGTGGGAAAGTTCACTGCCCTTGAAGGAACCTGATAAGCCCGGGGCGATACGAAGCGCCTGTTTGTGTTGTGCAAATTTGTAACGACTGCGGCACATTGCTGATATAGAGCCTCCTTGCACCATGTGTTTGCTGAGGCGGCCGGTCCAAAGGGCACATGGACTGGGCGAGTCGATCTTATCGGAGCAGATGGAAATGCAACACCACACTAATTCAGGACGTTTACAGTCTGCGGACGTGATAGTTACAGTGTTTTAGCATCTGAAAGAAAGCTTGGGCTTAACAGAGACTTAACCCCAACCAGGATGAAGCCAAGTGTAGAGAAGGACGAGGCCAAAGTTAGATATACAATAGACAATGAAAGACTTTTTTACAATCTGCAGGCAGGATAGAAATATGTAATTGCAGATCATCTTTGCGATTACGATTCAATTTGTGATTTCTAGCATGAGATATGTCGTTCAAAGAGCACTCGGATAATTCAAATTTGTGGAAAAACAGAAACCTGAGGAAACATTTGAAGTTGTATTTCTTAGTTGACGATATTTTTACTGTCAAAATTAAATGCAATCTCAATTCAATTACAATCCCACTGTTATACTTGCCTTTTCCATTAGCAAATCAAATAATCAAAATGCACTCAAATTAATAGAAATACTACCTTGTTTTTTAGCCTATGTTGGACATTTTCCAAGATCTTTACATTTCTATGAACAGATAATTGTCTGTTTGTAAATGAAATTATGTAATGCAATGCAGTCTTTGATTTTGATTAACCAAGGAGCCCACTGTCAAAAAGTTGAACTAAAAAATTAAACTTATAGTGAAGTCACAACTAAGACCGGTTTACTAAGGGCTATGTAAACGGTATGTTAAACCACGCCTAAAGTAAAACTAAACCTGGACACACCACGTCTGGACACAGCTGTAATCAAACACTACACAAATTCAGGCCTTTTTACAGTCAGGTCAAGTTTGTCCAGTTACAGCCATTAGAGTCAATGAGTGCCTTTTTAAACCTTTGAAAGCTCTGGAATACTTGTCCCCTCCTCGTGTTTGGAGATGGCATCTACATTGTGCAACATACACACGTGTAATATGACCTTAGTCTATGCAAATCATTTGAATGCTCTCTCACTATCAACAAAAGAGGATAAAGTTCACCTCAACCGCACTGCCACACAATGGGAGGGTGGAGCCAGACAGCCTTGAAGCGGGAACGGTTTCACCCTGACCGACAGTACCGGATCCTCCCGGGGCTGCCCTCCCCCATGCAGCGCGGCTCATCTGACGCATGTTCACAGTTTGTGCCTTCTTCCTTCCTGAGATAGTAACACGCGGTGGCCTTTTCACATGATACAATCGCTCTAATCCGAATCTGCTCGAGAACAGACAAAGCAACGTTCGGCGTATGCAAAGCTCCAAATACTCTCAAACCACGTTTTAGGGCAATGTGTTGGGTTTCTGCACAGGTAGCTAAGTTTAAACTGTTTGATCAGTGGCCGTGGTGCATAGACGCAATTCTGCTTCCTCATTTTTGCATGAAAAAAAAAATTCAATATGAAACTAATAACTGACGGGAAAACACTTGTCTTAAGCTAAAGGCCACTGTGTTCTGAAATACTTGGCCCCTAGTCCTGGAGACATACTGGTCAAGGATAGATAAGGATATGAGTATGTCTAGACAAAGGTGCTTGAGTTCATTATATCTCATCATATGTATGTTAAAGGTATATAGGAGGATTTTCACAAATTTTAGGAAAGAACCGCCCTCTCCACTTTTTGCACAAAACTCCCTGGTCTTATTTGACGGACACGTATCACCAGAATGATTGACAATTGGGACGACCAATAGTCTTGATGATCCACCCAGAAGCACCCAGAAGTAGAAAATCCTCCAATATACCTTTAAGTACACATACAAAATCCTTGCAAACAACACATTAATGTATGATAACTCAAAAAAGTCCAAACTGATTTCAGTGAAATGCCTTAAATAATGAAAATGATATTTGTTTATTATCTGACTGATATTAATACATGTATGTTGTTTTAGTCACCCGAATCATATTCACATCATGTCACTTATCTGATGTATGCAAGTTCTTATTTCAAGCCAAGTATTGTACCAGGAATGTCCTCAACCTATGTTGTTAGCAAGCTATTGTTCAATAAATATAGTCGCATTTTGGACACAATATTGCCTTTGCTGTTAACTGTTTTTCTTGTTGATCATGATTGAAAATATGCATAAACGAAACTGTGATGAAATATTTTGCGTCACATACGCAATTGGAGCGAACCCAAATTCAGACTTCACACGATGCACTTATACATGAAAAATTAAGCTCTGGTCTTTAACCATTTACTTTGGGAGGAGGCTTATGGGCTGGCTGTTTGACCTGGCATTAGCGCTGTGTCCTCTGAGCTCATTTACACACAACAAGCAGAAACAAGAAACTCCACCAACAAGAAGTGGAGCTGCAGGAAAGGAAAACACAAAGACGCCTCTGAGCGGTGCAGCAACCATTACGAAAGCCCTGTCACAAGACCGGGCCTCACTGGAATGCTGTCGTAACACCCGCATGTAACTGTTGACAAAAGGGTTAAACATTAAGCGCACACAAACACACACTTATGGACTGCCAAAAGGGCGGGAACTTTAACCGCCTCTGCACCGGTTTACAGCGAGTTTATCATTTATCTTTCCATTTGGCTTTTGGCACGTCGCCTCAACCCAACGCAATGCATAAAACGTGCAATGTAAGCTTGTACTAGCTTGAAGTTGTTGTACTGTATTAGCTAATAGTTTGAGTTTGGACAGGTGAGATAAAGTACTTGCACTGGTGAAGACTGAAATTTAAACAATAGTCCAACGTTTTTTTTTTCACATGTTGACCTGTCAGGCATTGTATAGCAGCATGTGTTGAAAAGCACTTTGACAGAGTTTTTTGACGTCATAGCTGACAACAACTAGCACGCTAAGCACACACAATCAGACAATGACCCACATAGAATTGGATGTACCCAGCACTACATTCAGTTACTTAGAATGACATAGTTGCAGCAGCAAGATTTATGATTGGTTGGATAGACAGATGGGACAAGACAACACAAGATTGGTCCATGCAAGCTGGTTTTGGAATACTTGATATTCGAGTTGTGTGGAAGACACATTTTGAAACCACAACCGCAACTTCGAACGCACTTTATTTTATACTATATGCCATCATCCGCCCATTCAATAACCGCATATTTAGTCCAAGCTGGATGAAAACACATCTCTAGAATAGAATCCTGCTAAACTGTCAACTGTATAGATTAGTCATATAGCTGTAGTAGTCATAGTAGTAGTGACGACACATGTTTAATTGGAATACTTAACTCGGCGCGTCTATTGTGAGTTCACCGCCTTCCCCTCAAGCCTCTTAACAAACTGAGCCTCATGCCCAGAAGCTTTTCCATACTGTAACTGTCAGCATGGCTTTTCCGCGGCTCAGAATGGAAGTGGGACGTTGATAGAAAACATACATGCACAAAGCTGCGATAGATGAGGGGGAGAGAGAGGTGATCCCGCAGAACACAAAACGCATGAATAATGTGCTGAACTTCTGCTGAACCCAGGGCACTAGCAGCAGCAGCACATAGAGATCGGCTCCACATGACACTCAGCTCCAAGCTCTGCACCCGGTGACCTCCAAAAACCACACACACGCCGAACACACACTGAACCGCGGCAACAAGAGGGGAGCAGCTTTGGGCTATTGTGACTGCAGTGTGACTCATTACACGCTGCTGCACCTGGATGTAGTTTGGGACCAGGACTTTCCTTTGATAAGCTCTAGAAACAGAACAGTGTGGTGCAACGCGCATTAGCAGTCAATAGAAATGGTGGTGGAAATTAGTGAGTGATAATCTGATGTTGTGCAAATGTTAACGCAACATTTTGGCATGTTAAAGGGACATTAGTGGTGGCGGCTGCTTGATTGGAGATGGAATGGCTTGGGAATTCAATATTGTATTTTTGTTGTTGATCAGAAACTTGTTGAGTATGTTTACCAAGAATGAGACTACACACACAAAAATCTACTCAGCATTACTCACAAACCGGTCTGACCACAGTGGCCTCACTAGATCAGATGGAACCTTGTGATAGATTTGTTGTAAAAAAAAAAAAAATGCTATCATATATTATGTAAAAGCACACTTTTGGAAAATGTAATCATGCAACATCTTGTTTACTTTGAGCATTGTATTTTCACACACACTCAGTAGCACATGCCATTTCATTTTTGCAGCACAGTCAAACACACCATCCTGCTTTTGACTCACATAAACCAAACAAAACAATGAAACATGGATTGTACTTTATCCCAATTATAAAAACGAGTAAAAAGCCTATATGCATCCAAATAAATACTGTACATTTCTAGTATAAGCAGTCTTTTCTTTTGATCGTGTCTGCTGGCCTTGTCAGAGTAGTATCTGTGACAAAGTTACATGCCAGCGTAAACGTAGTAGAAATAGTTTGATCCAGTTATGCCAAATAGTTTTTTTCACTGCCTTGGGTTGGATGTGTATTGCTCAACCAAGTTCTATTGTTCAAGGCGAGTTACCCGGTTCTCACATGTCACCTGCTCACCTCCATGGAGAAAATATACCCATTTTAAAGAGATTGTAAAGGTTGCAAAGTTCAAGAACGGCAGGAATATAGCAATAACTAAAAAACAGGCTACATAATAATAATAATAACACAATAATAATAATAGTTTATTTTAAATATCTTGTTAATTTGTGCTTTTTTGGTATTAAAATAAACTGTTTGTTCCAAGTTCATTTATGCCTTGTCCATTTATAGAACTGTAATAAAAGACCAAAAAAAAAGAGACAGGTACAAATAACCAATCAATTCAATTCAAGGAGAAGAAGAAGCTGAGATGTGAATGTAGATTTTTTTTTTTTTTTACAGCAATTACTTTTAATCAGCAATTCAATGATTATGACTTCATCCAAAGTGACTTACAATTCGTTACATAACATTTTAATTTGGCTTCCCAGCAATTACCCTCAAAATGTCCTTTTATACAACAGAGGCGACAGTGATTGATAAAACTTGGGTGAGTTGAAGTTCATGCATAACCAAAACACTGAAATGTTCTGGACAATTGAATTCCACAGTGCAATTTATTCCACCAATACATCACCTTGTTCATTTGGTTATTAGCGCCATTAGCTAAATCGGCCCAACTAAAGCCAACATCGTGGCCGCTCATGTTTTCCATTTCCCTCCACTGCTTTCTGAATCTCTCCAACCACTTCTGTCTACATGAACCGAGCCGCTGTCCCACTTGTCTAGTTCAATTTTATATGGCTGACGCGCAGTCTTGTGGTGTGGCGTCAATGGGAATAACAGGCTTCTGGTTTCCGAGGCATGTGTTTAAACGTAGCCAAAAAGGAAACTCAAAAAGGTGTGTATTTTTAAGCGGAGAAGGGTGTCCTCTTCGGTTAATGTCATGCTGGCAGCGCATTGTAAAATCCCTGCTTAACTCTTCTAGGAAAGTCGCGCCACCTGGAGATCTCATGACTTCCTGGGTCTAATTCCAGCCTGTCTGAGGAGCGGCTTTCACTCGAGGTGTATTTGTGTGCTGAATCGAGCATTAGCTCCACTCATGTAAGGTCTGTGCTGAACTCACATGCCCCTGATTGTATTTTCACCCTGTCTCCAACGGATTTATGGCACGATGTGAACTTTTAAGCCTGGGGAACTGTGTTGTTTTCAACGTGGTCATGAAAGGCAGTCATGTGTGTTGGCTGAAGGGTTTCACTGCACAGAAACAGTGATTGCACAACTATAAGCTCGCCGTATAACCTCTGGACTCCCCCAACTGCTTTTCAGAGAGACGTAACAAAATTGCTGTACAGTAAATTAAATCTTGTATCGTTTTTTCTCTTTAAAATGATAGTATCTTAACAATTATGGTATATCCCACACAATCAACACCATAAAAAAACTGCAGGTAAATATTTGTATGATTCAACATGGACACTAGCACTACACATTGTTCTAGTTTATTTAAAACGTGTATTCATACTCTTGTCCTTGATTTCAAAGTAAAGCTCACCGAGGTTAAATTGGTTTTGAGGTGTTTTACAAGATATTCTGGTTTCAAGCAAGAAGAAAATGACTCTATTCAATGAAATGTCTTCAAAGCTGAGAACTATCATAGGACACATTGTTAACCCCATTCTAGTCATGAAAAACCTCAATATCCATTATTAACTGGAATGCAAGTCATTTTACTTGACTTGGGTTTTTCATATATGCATCATACTATTCATGCAAAGAACGTTCTACAATATGTGGTGGTAAGGTGGTTAAACAAACTTGTTGAACTCATAAAACTGACTATTCAACACTTCTCATGTTGAAAAATTGATCTAGAAGAATTATGAAATGTTAATAATGGGAATAAAATGTACAAGACTTGTGACTCATGCGTTTGGCGAACCTCAGGCTTTCCCAAACAGAAGAATGTAAAAATCAACATAAACACATTACACTTGTTGAAACAGAAAGGGCATATCATTTAATAGTCAAACCTGCATCCAACACAAACAGGGCGCCTCAAAATCAAACATTTGAATACCTCCATCTCTCATATGAAAACAGCACAGCACTCCATAGGCTTTCACTTGTATTTGTGCAAACATGGCAGCTGAGTAAGAGGCATGACCCAGGTGGGGGGGGGGGAGGAGGGAGGGAGGGAGGGAGGGAGGGGGGGGGGAGCGTATTGCGAAAGCCAAATCCCTCTCATGTCGAAGCCTGCTGCGTCGGCGGACCCTGACCTCATCCCGAGTTTACACGCAGTCACCTCATGCTGCTTTGTTATCTGCAAAAGTCACAAAACCAGCACATTCCAGCCCTCAGCAACGCAACAAAAAATGTCAGCGCACAGAGCCCGCTGTGCTGTGAGAAAGGAAGATAAGCAAATAAATGAGTGAACAAGCAAACTATGCTGCTTTTAAAATAATGCTTCATTTGTCTTTAACTGGGTTAGTGTTGTGTTGTGTGGACTTTACTGCTATAATCCTCATCATAATTCAAATGGAGAAAAATCCTTACTTAGACATGCTTTGGTCATGTTTTGGTTTAGATATATAACTTCTTGGATGAGTTTGATGACCGTTTTCTTCCAAATGAAGTCTTGGAGATGTGTACCAGAAAAAGCAACACTTGCCTGCTTGAGTTCTGTCTCACGGTCCTTTCACAATCACCACATCCAAATTAAGACTGAATGCGGAACTACATTTTGAGCAGAGGACACTGGATTAAGAATACATCTACATTATAAATGGTGTTAAAGCTAGCACCAAAACCTTGCAAGTGGAACAGATCCTTACAGCAAAGTTGACATCCACCTGGAAATCAGCTCTGTTTGCACTAATGACAAACAAGATCTACATTTTTATTTAAAGTGTGTTGTTGCAACTTACAAAACGGCAAAGAAACTAGCACATTTCACCAATTCTTAACTTAAAGGCTAATTGTGCATTTTGGGCTAAAATCAATTGTGATGTGGATATTAGCACCACATAGCTAGTTATCCTCTGCCGTGCCTACAAACTCTTATTATTAAGATTTTTGTATAACTTCAATGGGGATTTTCAAAGTAAATTCTCAAAAAGTACCCAAACAAACTGCCACTTTGGGCTCCATTGGGCTGGTCAGTGATTAAGTAAAACACTCAAGCTAAGTGTAAACAAGAACAGTTTTCTTTTATAACAGAACTACTGCTACTACAAAAGTTATTGCAGACATTAATTTAGCAAATTTAGTCACACTAAACTCAACAGCTGTTAGCATAACTTTAGCTTTCCTTCTGAAGTCAAACCATTTCATCCTTTTGCTTTCATCTAACATCTGCTTGTGTTGAATTGTGTAAAATATAGGGCAAACTATGGCATAAGATGAAAAAGTATAGTATGGTATAGTCAATGTTTTGCACACCTCTATCTTAATTTGCGCCAATCCTAATCCTGTTTTTCCATACTTTGTCGGTTCTTTCAGTTTGGCTTACAAAATGGCAAATATTATCCCAGCACTTTGTCAATGCCTCACAAAGGACAAGTACATAAACACGGCTACAGACTTATAATAGCAAATGTGAAGGGTGGAGGAGATGTATATGTATGTCAGTGAAGTGATTGGGGCTTTGAGAGTTTGCTTACTCAGCAGCCCAGAGCGCGGCTTAGCTTCTTTTCAGTCTTTTTTTTTTACTCAGACCACAGGGCAGTAAATAGCCACAAGGAGGATCACAGACTTCACAAGTGATTGGCTCAACGCGACGTAAACAGGAAGCTGAGGCCGATAAACAAAGACTCAGGGACTGAAGATTAAACGCAAAATGTGTAGAAAGAAAGTCAAGCAGAGTTTGTGTTTGAGTTGTGTTTGAGTTATTTGAAGTAGCTGCTGGAGTGATGACAGCTCAGAGGAACCATCTTCATTTGGTGAACTTCTGAAATTGACCTTTAAAGGAAAAATATTACACACACATGTCCGGTCTAAATTATATTGACTGTTTACTATCATCTGACATTTCAGGTTTTGAAAATAATATCTTCAATAGTAAGTAAGTAAGTAAGTAAATTTTATTTATAGAGCACCTTTCACAGATAAAAATCACAAAGTGCTGTACAGGGTAAAAGCAAATAAGTAAATACAATGGAAATAAGACAACAACAAAAACAAAAAAAAAAAAGAAACTAACTAAAAGCTGCCCTAAAAAGAAGTGTCTTTAGTCCCTTTTTAAAAGCATCGACAGAGTTGACCACACGGAGGGACAGAGGCAGAGCGTTCCACAGTCTGGGGGCAACGGACTGGAAGGACCGGTCCCCCCGGGTCTTATAGCGGGTCTTTGGGACCGCAAGTAAATTCTGGCCCGTGGACCTGAGAGTGCGGCCAGAATAGTGTGGGGTCAAGAGGTCCGAGATATAAACGGGAGCCTGACCATTTAAGGCTCTGAAAGTTAAAACCAAAATTTTAAAATCAATACGTAAATTGATTGGGAGCCAATGAAGTGAGGACAGGACTGGGGTGATGTGAGACCACCGGGGGCTTCCTGTTAAAAGTCTGGCAGCGGAGTTTTGCACAATTTGTAGTCTGTTAAGAGCACTCTTATTAAGACAAGTAAACAATGAATTGCAATAGTCAAGACGTGTGGAAACAAAGGCATGAAGGAGCATCTCCAAGTCCTTCTGCGACAATATTTTCCGGATTTTAGATATGTTTCTGAGATGATAAAAGCAGTTTCTGACGAGCTGTTTGCAGTGTGTGTCCAGATTTAGGGCCTGATCAAAAACAACCCCCAGGTTTCTGAGGGGGGATGTGACAGAGGAACCAAGTGAACCAAGGTGCTGTTTGATGTCTTGAATCTTATTGTCAGGAGCAAAAATCAGGGTTTCGGTCTTGTTAGAATTAAGCTGCAGATAATTTGTGGTTAACCAGCCTTTGATCTCGGACACACACTCTAAGAACTGGGAGATAAGGTGAAATTCAGTGTCTTTAAAAGAGCAATACAGTTGGACATCATCAGCATAGAGATGATAAGATACATTCTTAAAACGATCGATAATTTTCCCAAGAGGTAAGAGGTATAATAAAAACAATAAAGGGCCCAGAACAGACCCTTGGGCAACACCATAAGAAAGTTGAGACACATCAGACACAATATCATTCACTGCAACATTGAAAGTTCTTCCACAAATATATGATGTGAACCATTTAAGGACACAACCAGAGAAACCCATCGTCTTTTCAAGGCGATTTATCATAATACTGTGATCCACAGTGTCAAAAGCAGAGGTCAGATCTAGCAAAACCAATATTGTATAGCGACCAGAATCTGCCGCCATCAACACGTCGTTAGAAACTTTAACAAGTGCAGTTTCTGTGGAGTGCAACTTTCGAAAACCAGACTGAAAAGAGTCAAACAGATTGTGTTGCTCCATGAATGTGGTTAGCTGGTTTGCAACAACTTTCTCCAAGATTTTAGCAACAAACGGGAGTTTCGATATAGGTCTGTAGTTTTTTGGCTCTGAGGGGTCAAGATTGGGCTTTTTCAGAGTGGGGCTTACAACAGCATGTTTAAAATAGCTGGGGACAGTGCCAGACTCTAAGGATAGATTAAACAGTTGCACCAGACAGGGGCCAAAGACTTCAAGCTTTTTTAAAAGCAAGGATGTAGGAATAATATCAGCAGGACTCGATGATAGTTTCATTTTGCTCACGACAGCCTCCATCTCCTGTAGGCTGACTGGAGTAAAGGCTGACCAGGAGCACACCTGAGTGACCTCAGACGCACAGACATCAATAAGTGACGGGTTTATACTCGCTCTGATGTCCTCTACTTTGTTCACAAAAAAGTTTAGAAAGTTATTACAGTCCTCTTGTGAGTGCACGGGCACAAGAGGGGCCAAGGGTGCCATAAGACGTAGAAGACAATAGAAAATATGTGGTGAAACAAGTGTGGATGGTAAAAAAGGCTAACAGTCTGTAACTCCCAGTGCTACCACCAGAGGGAGGTGTGGAAGTTTTTCAGTTTTTTTCCAAATAAAAGAAAAAACGAGACATGTGATTCCAAAGAATGTAATTTCACTTCAAATTACAAAAACGAATTTATGGGCAAACTTTAAGGCAGAAAACTGCACTTTGCGTAGACAGAGGTTTCCGTTCGCATGATATCACTGGATATCAGAATCAGAATCAGAATCAGAATCATTTTTATTGCCAACGTAAGTAACGGGAGGTCACAGACTTGGAAATTGCTTTGGCTCAGTGCAACAGTCAAAAAGAGATAATAAAAATAAGAATAAAAAACACTTCTAAAGAATAAATTTAAATTTAAAATAGAGTTACAGTTACTATTTACAATATACAAGTGCACATGGTGCACACAATGTAAGGTGACAGCAGTACAGTGAAGTAAAGTGACGTATGATGGGCAGTAAAGTGACTTTATAAAGGGCGGGGGGACAGGTTAAGAAGTGTTCAAGAGTCCAACAGCAGAGGGGAAGAAACTGTTCTTGTGGCGGGAGGTTCTAGTCCTGATGGACCGCAGCCTCCTGCCTGAGGGGAGTGGTTGGAATAGTCCATGTGCAGGGTGAGAGGGGTCGGCTGTGATACGACCAGCCCGGCCTCGAGCTCGGGCGACGTACAGGTCCTGCAGCGATGGAAGGCTGCGGCCGATCACTTCCTCTGCAGAGCGCACAATGCGCTGTAGTCTCTGTTTGTCCCTGACTGTGGCTCCAGCGAACCACACGGTGACGGAGGAGGTGAGGATGGACTCGATGATGGCCGTGTAGAACTGCACCAACATCTGTGCAGGCAGCTTGGCTTTCCTGAGCTGCCGCAGGAAGTACATCCTCTGCTGGGCCTTCTTGATGAGGGAGCTGATGGTCGGCTCCCACTTGAGGTCCTGGGTGATGGTGGTGCCCAGGAAACGGAAGGACTCCACAGAGGTGATGGGGGAGTCCATCACGGAGGGTGGGGGCGGGGGGACAGTGCTCTTCCTGAAGTCCACAATCATCTCCACTGTCTTCTGGGCGTTCAGCTCCAGGTTGTTACCACTGCACCAGGACACCAGCCGGTCCACCTCCCTCCTGTAGGCGGACTCATCGTTGTTGGAGATGAGTCCAATGAGGGTGGTGTCGTCCGCGAACTTGATCAGCTTCACGGAGTCGTGGCTGGATATTGGAGTTTTATCAAATGAGAGCATGTTTTGTTGGCCTAAAATGTAGTAACTGCCTCTATACCGTACAATAACTGTATACTTTTAGTTATTCTTTATTCAAAATGAGTCTCAATTTAAACATGGACAAAAAAACACATTAAAAAACACAGTAAATATCGGGACAAAAACAAATAGCAACATATATATAAAACTATCATTACTACATGTTGCTATAACTAAAACTGCTACTTCTGCCATCTTGAATGTATAATTCTTATGTGCAACTTTCAAATACTTCCAACCCCAGTGCATTGTCAGCCCACACAGATAACACTGATACATTGAGTACACTGTATATTTACAACGGTGGCCCACACAACATTAAGTGAGTCATTAATGGCCAGCTGTTCCCTGGAATAGCAACTATATTTATTATTATTGCTGAAAGTACTTTGAGGCAGTCCTTGTGGATGATTATGTAAAGTACACCCGTTTGACGGTAAATGGCTCGACAATGTAATCAGATCCCGGAGCAATGAAGCTCTGAGGCGGCTGCTACTTTTGTTGAATAGAAATCATTGCACATCTTCCTGTTCTTTTCACTTGCACAATGCAGGTTACGTAATTGAAGCATGCCGCAGCAAGAATGGTTTCACTTCCTTATAACTCACTGTTAACTCATTCTTGGCACACAGCTGTACACAGTGACAGAATGGCGTTATTTGGAACCTGTGTTTAATTTACAACTGTACATACCAACAGAAAAAAACCCAAAAGAAGTTAGTGTTTAATGCTTAATAAGTTCACTTTACTTTGTCATACCCGAAGGTAATATGTCTTTCCTTACAGGCTGCCAAACAGAAAAATAACATGCATCAGTAGAACATGACAAACCATAACGACACCACCCCAGGCCTGATTTTAGGAGCTTCTCAGATCTTTGAGGTAATGGCTTTTCAAAGTTGTTATGGTATTATTTTGAATATTTAGTTGCGTCTGGAAGTGGCTCATTTATTGGATTCAAACAATAACAATTAAGGAAAAAGGGCCACATCGCTTGAACCAAGACCAAAGCAACTGGTTCAATCGGCAAAGATTAGTTTGCTGATTGAACCAATTTACCTCATTGCTGTGGTACATTTGCATAAAACTAAACCATGCAAAATACTTTATCAAACTAGTTCACTCATACAAAGCCAATGTTTTGGAAGTGAAAAAAATGTGTGTTGTAAAAGTCACAGTTCCCCCACTATTTGACACAAAAACCTTGGATTGGACTGTTGTAGTAATCCTGGTGTTCCATGTTGGTGACTTTGTTTGCCGGAACTAAAATGCCATGGCTCAATATAAAAGCCTTTTTCTATATTACTCACCACCAGGGATTGTAGAAAGATGGTGTGTCCCTGAATAAAAATACCCTTGCTTGGATGGATGATGGCCGGTGAATTGTGGAGGTCATGTTTTTGTTCTTTTATCCAAAGCTAAAGGCTACGTGTGTTGGCTTAGTGATTCTGACAGCTTTTGCCCATATCAGTTCCTTTTATCGCACTTTGTTTATTATTCATATAGTCAGGAGTTAATAGCGCTCAGACACAGTGACAGATTGAGGTAAATAAGCTCTGAAATCCAAACACTGTGATGTCTCGCGGCAGTAGCCCAGCATGTAAGCAGTAGGGCTGTTGCATGCTTCTCTGACAGGGTAAAACTCACTGTGTGGAAATAATGAGTGACATATCAGCCCTGTTACCCAAAGAGCTTTTAGAGACAAAAAAACAAGCCTCCCCTCGTCCTGACTACACACTGTCGCTGCCTGGCTTTGAAGGTCAGATGAGAAACCGGAGAGTGACTGGTTCAAACAGGCCCCGGGTGGAGGGAGGGGGGTCTTCGGGGCGTGTCCTACTGAGCATGCCCAGTAGAGGAGGAATGCCGTGTGATGGCAACACAGTGGGCTCTCCCATCTGCTGATGCACTTCGCGCCCCCGAGCCCTTTTCCATCCAGTCTAGTGAGCAGCCAGATCAATTTACTGTGGAATGAACACAAAGTTGAAAGCTGACGCACACAACACACTCACAACACACACACACACACATTTATTCACACCATTGTGCACAACTGCAGTGACACATAACTGCCCTGCAATGCAGCTAGGCGGGCGAACACACAGGAAGCATAGGAATGTACTCGTGCACGCTCCAAAATGAGAAAGGGGGAAAACCTGAAGCGCTGATTTTATGTGTGGGGAAAGTATTACATTTCTCAATCTCAAGTCTGAGTTGCAGCAAAAGCTGATTTGGATGTGAGTTTGTCCAAATTCCTCTGGCAAAGTGCTGAGTCATGAGCCTCTGAGATGTCTGTGTTAATCATAGGGGTGGGACCAGCACCGCGTGATGTTTTCACGTTGAATGACGAGCATTGTTTGTGGGAGTGTTGCTATGTCTTACCATAACCCAGTTCCTCTCTTTAATCATCCCTGCATTTCTAAACTTCAGCACTTCGCTTGACCAAACACAGCAATTCCTCCGCAGCATACCAACCCAAAAATGGCTATGCATACAAGATCTTGAACAAACCAGGACGAGAATAACAAGAGGGTGAGGGGCGGTGGACTCCTTCGTGCATGCAAAGTGGGACCACATGTGTGCACAGTCTTATAAATAATTGACAAGGGCCTGCCTCTCGGAGTAGAGCAGGCGCTGACTAGGCTCTGAGGGTGGCAATCTTAACTACTGTGACAAAATGCTGCAGAGTGGAAAGTGACATTTACGGGATATTGATGCTGAGGCGTGTTGTCAGACTCTGTAATGAGCTGTGTGCAAGAGGCCACAGGAAAACAGGCACCAGTCATTGCCTAAACAGTGTCTGTGTTGAATGCATTTATAGAAAATTGCTTGGCGAGTAGTTGCTAGATAGAGGTATTGTGTATTGTCAATCATGCTTTAAGTAATCCCGGATTACAATTAGCTGCCAGTGGTATATTCAGGCTGTATATTGGTTTGCTTTGGAGACTGAATCAAACAACACAGAAAACACATGCTAAATTAGTTGAATAATAAGGTTCCAGCTGGGTTATTAGCAACAATGCAGGGTATATTGTCAAAATGCTATTTGTGGGATATTCCTTGCTTTGTGCCACTACAACATTTTGCCTCATTTACTCGTTGCTATGATCTCTCTTTGATATGAATGCCTGATTTTAAATATAGAGTAAAGATATCTTAGCAACCAGTGCACAACACAGTCAGACATGCGATTATGTTGATTACCTCCGAGGACAAGCAGAGTGATTAACCTGCACTTATAGACCCACTGATTGGCATAATTATCCATACTGTAATGTCTGTGCATATTTCAAGCTGCAGGCTACATTTCGTGCTCCAAAAAGTGGTGTGAGAAAAGTCGATCCAACCGGAGAATTCTCATCGAGGTGCACTGGCTTCACCACAGGAATAATGCAGAGGGGGATATAATATAGTCTTTATTTGCAAAGTCACGTCCGTGCTTTCTGATATGGAAATGAGTCTTCAAAGAGTAATTGAGGAGTGCTTTAGATATTCAGCCCCAGGTTTATTGGTGCATTATCTTGGAGGATGGCAGGATGAGATGACAGGGAGGAAGAAGGCGTGACGGTCAATGTTAGAGATACTGAAGTAGATTACAAATTGGCTAAACTTTTCCAATAATGGGCTTTGCGTCACAAGGGAATATGTAAGTCGTTTTCAGAGCCAGCATTGACATGGTAGCAGCCTAATAGGAGTTAACAATATTAGATTATGACGGTAATGTACCACTAAGTATGATGATGATGAAGAGATGAATGGATACTACTACTACATGACACACTTGAAGTCATACTGTTGGGTTGTGTAATCTCACTGGGATGGATGGCAATTGAAATGAGTCTTCAGGCAAGACACTTCATCCATGTCAATTTGTTGTACTGTATCAATGAGTGATTGGTGGTGATTCAAATGTATTTAATATTGTATTATTTGTTAACATTTATTTAACCACGAAAGTTCATCTCCTACTCTTTTTCAGGGGCCCTAGAGAGAGGGGAGCTATTGTACATGTTTTACCAGTAGGGGAAACCGGAGCACCTGCGGAAACTTCTGCAAACACAAGGTGAACATGCATACTCCAGAAATGTCCTGTCTGGAGGTGGAATCGAACCCTCAGCCAACTCAGCCACCGTGTTCCCCAAAATCTACACAGCTCACGAATGACTGAAGCAAGCAAATCAATGTAACTGACGTAATTTCTATAATAAAACATAGTTAGTTCAAGCCATTGTTTAATGACAAAGCTGTGTAATCCCTGAATGTGTTTCAACAGTAGTCATCTGGACCAAGTACACCACGCAAGAAATGTTTTGTCTCCCATCCAGAAGTCATTATCCAATCTAAACAGGAGATGGTTTTCAAATTCCAGTTCTTGGACCATCTCCTGCCTTCTGAATGGAAGTCGAAACATTTCCACACTGAAAACTTAGACCAGATGACTACTGTTGAAAACTGGTTCAAACTGTTCCGAACTTTCTACCTGATAAGGACACTGCCAATTTTCCTACATGGAATTGTCAATGCCACCTCTGCAGCTTTCAAAAGCTACCACTTTATCTGGTTGCATCACTTGTTTGTCTTTCCACGAAAACCAATAACATCTCAAATAGGGAAAAACATTTTGTCACAGAATCTAAATCAGTCACTCAACAAGTCTTTACGATCGATTGGTATTCCCAGTTTGGCCGTATTACCCCAGTTTGAGCCGCAATGCAGACGCTGTTTGAGTCAGGATTGATTTCATTTTGGGATTAGTCCATTTTAGTAGCAATTTTCATGCCGTAATCGTGCAAATGTGAATGCACCCGTACTGCTTTTGGCCCTTAACCACTGCCCAACATGCAGTCAAGCACTTTCTCTTGGCCAACTCCTTCCTTCCTTCCTGAGTGCCCGTGCTGGGCTTTGCTTGGAGCGTTTCTAAATCTGTAACATCTGATATACTCTCCACCTCCTCAAGTGTCAAGCTACTGCCAGCCTGTGTGACCTCAGCCCACCCTCTTTTCACACCGTCCAATGTAATATTCCTTTTGCTTTACGGTCGGTCATACTGAGGTCCTGTATTATTGTTGCGCTGGCCACATGTACGCATACCGCCGCACTTCAAAGCCTAGCAACAGCTGTTTTTCATTGTGAGAGCGGTCGGGGAGAGGGCTGACATTTCAAGCTCGTATTTTAAACACATCTATTCTTATTTTAGTCCAGCGCTCCTCTTTGTGTGGACCAAACGCCTCCTTCATTCCTCCAATGTTTTGAGTTTCGCTGAGGTCTGCCTGGATACCAAACTGTGTCCAGTTAGTAACCAAAGGGTAAGCATTTTACATGGGGCCCCAGTGCTTCAACATAAAAAGTATTCCTTGTTTAAAATGTAGTTGTAATAGTAGTAACTGTGGTCATATTAGTAGTTATCTTTATGTCTTTCTATGGGCAAAATCAAGTTATGAAAGTTTAGTCTTCATGAAGACGAGTATAGTAATATGGTGGAATTGTGTGTTCCTGTAACAGAATGTGTGGAAGATGTCTTGATACTAAAAAAACATAAAATATTACCCATTCACTTCTGGTGGGATTAATGTTGGTTAGTTTAAATTAATCCAGGGAAGAGGTTCAGCAACAAGTAGATAAATACAAATACTCACAAGTGTGTTCCAATAGTCTGTGTAATGTCATGAAATGCATCAGCCATCAAGATAATTTGGACAGTGTATCTAACCTTTTGGAGGGTCGCAATTTGTTTGACTTGTGAAGTGACTATCGGAACAAATTGATTTATTCAGATACAAGCAGCTGCCTCCACTGAAGGAAACCAACATGAAACTGAAAGTGTGCCAATGTGCAAACACAAGGGCAAACACATTTGATGTCAGAAAGAGCCATAAAAAGATAAGCGGTATACACAGCTCTCAAAACGCGGTCAGATTCAACACAGAGTATTCACTGGGTGGGTATGGAGCCAAAGATTGCTAATAAACAGCAAACATGAACCAAGGCTAAATTTTACATCATGTGTTTGAAATACTGTACTGCTACACGTTGGCCTGCTATGACCACTACTACCCCAGACTAATTTTCCCATTCCTGTCATGTTTTGCCTTGCACCTCCTTCTCCCCGTTTCTTCCCCCCCCCCCCCCCCCCTCCCATGTGTGCACGCATCATAAAAGCCCTTTAGTCCTTTCTTCTTTTCCCCAGAATGGCGCCCAGGCAGGATTTAAGAGTGCATGTGCAGCCGCGGGCGACATCTCCACAGCAAGCAGTGACGAGTATTTCCTCCCAACACTTCCCAGGATGGTGGAGATGGGGGGGTGGGGGGGCTTCCATAGAAACACTATCCTGTAACACTAAGCCCGCGTCATCAAGGGGCGGTGTGCAAAAACAAGCCAGTCGTTCTGAGAATAGACCCGCCGGGGTTCTTTGCACGGCCCTGATTGACAGTTACCTCCGCTGATTATTGGGCCTTTGGGGGGTGCAATGTCCATGACAGCTGTGGCTTCAAACCTTCGACTCAAACGCCATACTCACACCGAGCGCTGACGTGTCCATTTTTAAAGTGGTAGCTTCGACTTGACACTGCATGTTTAGAAAAGAATGCTCGGCAAGGACTTTGACGCAACACGCAGAGAAAGATCTGAAAGATTTAAAAGGGAAATTAGTTTGACATTGAAGCTATAAAGTTGAAGTAAAAAGGTAAAAGGTGTATATGCCATAGAAAATAAGTGCTGAAGTATTTAATATGCTCATGTATCTAGTCTTTTACATTTGATCGTTCTAATGGGGTTTTGCAAATGTTCTCATCGATATAAAGAAGATTTCCATATCAAGCAATCTACAAGGCTATAAAGATGGATTGTATAGATTCAATAACCATGTATTGAAAATGATGAATGTAGCAAAGTAGTCCAGGAGTTTACAAAGCACAAGGATAATCTTCTACCAAGGCAAGAGTGACACATTTAGCCTATGACAGGGCTGGCTGTCAATCTGTCCTTAGAGTATAATTATCATGGAGTGTAGACGGTGTCAAGCTGACCTCAGAACTAAAAGCTTGCACTTCAATATTGCAACATGAAAAGACTCATAAAGAATTGATTCTGGAATAACATTTACACAACTAAATATGACAGTCAGTGTGTGGTTGATGTGAGCTTTGGTTGAATGTGATGGTCCGTCTTCAAAGGATTAAGATTACCCAATAGAACAAACACTTAAAATAGTGCAAATACTTTTCTGATATGGAAGACCAAACCTAATGGTTTTTTTGGCGCATCTTGTTGAATAGTCATACTCACATTGAAATGAATACTGGTCAACTAGAACAGTTATATATTTTTCTCAAAGAATGTCGACCTTCCAGAGTTTACAACGTGTGCTGTACAGTAGTAAAAGTTGAGTGTAGTAAGAACAAGAAGACTTATCCATAAAAGCTGACATGTTTTGATAAAGCCGTACCCCTAGACCTTTTTTATGAGTGGTGGGACATTTGCGGACGTGACCACAACAGCGTGACTTCATGGCGCGTTGTGTAAGTGTCGGGCGGCCTGGTACAAGTTTTGAAAACTGAGACAACAAAAGTGCTGATGCTCCGAAAAGAGAGTGCAGAGAGAGAGAGAGAACTCGATGTGTGGTTCATGGCCAAGATCTGGACAGGGATCAGAACTCCGCAGGGTGGGGGTAGATAAACGGGCGGGGTGGTCTGTGGGCTTTAGAAGGGGCAAAAAGGATCTATTCCAGTCCAAAGAGAAGGTCAGTGTGTAAGCTGATAAAGGCAGGAGGGAGTGGAGTCAGCTGACGCCTGCAGCTGTGTTTGGGACATCAATATGAGCCTTGTTCAGCCGGAGCCCACCCCCACCAGCACCAGCGCCGCCCTGGCATCCCCTATCTCCTGTCTCAGAGTTGCCATAGCAGCGCCACCCACACGCGCTGACACAACCCGACTAACAATATTCATGTGAACCAAAATATAGCGGTATCGTATCCAGTTTCCCCTCCCAACCTTCTCAGTGTTGGGTGTTGCTTTCAAGGACACGTTGCATGACTATAATGCATTTGCCAGCTCTGCAGCGTCTACAGCAGTGGATCCAATGTATTTGTAGACTTCCATGTCTCTTTAGGGAAATGCGGAGAGCGACGCAAATTATATGGTGAAGGTTGTGGGTAAACATTGTCACATTACACTTTCGGGATTATGAGCTTAGACGCAGCAGTTTGTTGCCACTTTAGTATTTCTTTCTTACTTGAGGAACCTAGACTATTGCATTTTTTTTCAAGATATTTCTGACATTATTTCAACTTTTGGCCGATTTGTTAACAAGAAATTACACAATCAGAATTAATATTTACTCTCTTATCAGGCTCCAAAGTAGCGCAATTGCTTTCTTCTTGAGATTACAGTATGAATGCAGGACACTCTCTATAGGGACCAGGCTTCCTTCAGACATTTCACTAAATTTTCTGTTTTACATGTTATTGATTTTAGCAGTCCTCCATCTCTTATGAAGTTTTAGGGCTCCACCTTTTGTCTGTTTTCCATCACATTTCTGAAAAAAAAACACTGGCATTGCTTTGATTTTAAATTAGATGACTGTGTTATTGTCGGTTAAACAATAACAAAATACAGTTAAGCAGCTCCTTGGTCACAACACATTAGCAATAACACACAGCAGTGATTAAAGCATGAATACAATTACATGAACAAACAGACTCCATCGTTTGCCAGAAGGGAAAGCAGCATGAGAATTGTCCCTATTCGTGTAAAGGGCCGTCGCTCCCGTCAGCTTAAAGTGCAGGGTGGGCAATATTGGCTAAATGAATATACCGATTTCTTTTTGCAGTCATGTTGTTGACAATAATGTGGTGATTCATAGTAATTAAATATACTGCTAAAAAACACTGATCATGGAAATGTTTAAATGATTTGTTTGAATGATTTGAAACTTGTATAACTATTCATTTTCGTGAGATAAATAAAAAGAACCTAACCTAACCTAACTTAAACATACTGTAATACAGTAATTTTAGCTAAATATGCACATGTGAAAGACTATCTTTTTATTCTAACCGATGCACTCAATAATAAATTGTGTTGTATGGACTCTTTGTGTGTCTGAAAAGATTAAATAAAATACAAAAAATAAAAAATAGTTTACAGAATTGTGTAAATATTGTGTTTTTGTGTTTTTTGTCTGCATTTTTGTTGTCTGTTTCTGTGTTATATGGACTCTTTAAGTGTCTGAAAGATTAAATAAAAAAAAGAAATACAACTTTGCTCATCCTCAAAAACATTAATTTTTGCATACAACATTGATAGACTTTGGAACACATTTCATACAACATGCGTTTGATCCCATGTCAGCCACAGACTAAGAAAGTCGGTGTGCAGCTTTAACTCAGTGATATGACGTGTAGCCAGATTCCTCTTTGAATAGTGCCTTTTTTAATCTTGTTTACCGTTCAGCGTGCCGTATAGTGTGAGAGAGAGAGAGTGGTCCTCCGCCTCTCTGGCTGTTCGCTGTCTCCGTCTGATTTATGAAACTAGGCCATGTGCCCATAACTGCTGCATCAAGGCGCACGCGGATCCTCTGGAGGCTCACTGTTTACATCAGTCCAGACAACTGCAGCACTTTGCTCAACCCAGCATCGGTGTGGGTTATATAAAGCTCAGGGCTGTTTTAGTTCTGCCGGGTTTGAGCTGTGCCCACCTGGGTTTCGACGAATATGATAGCACATGAAAAACTGCAGCGTCATTCCCACAATCGTTGGTGGAAGTAAAAGTCTCTTTATGGCTCTATCTATGCACACAAACAGGGAATTTGAACCCAAATTTCAACCGGTCCTTTCTTTATACCATGAGCAACACAAGCTGGTGTACCAAAGCGACTCAGCCTTTCACCCACCTTGTGACCTAGTCTTTTTGCCAAGGCGGGTTCAGTGTGAAAACCCTGACCCAATATAGCTGCAATTTAGACGGTAATAAAACTAAACTGTTTTATAGCTGATTGCTTACATGTGGATTAGGTGAAGGTTATAAAACTACACACAAGTCTCAACTGCATAACACATTTTTTCTTAAGAATTTGGGCTTTTGCACGTGCTGCTCTTTGTTTCCTGGTAAAAAGATGGTTGAGCATGTTTATATTGCCCCACATGGGTGAAAAACTTTAAAAGTGGTACGTTTGTTTTGACCCTTTATAGCCCTGTTTTCACCCTACTTGGGCTTACTCCACTCTACTCGCTTCTATCTACCTAGTTTCATTCCCATTACACGTTAGGATCTGGTACCGTATCCTTGTAACCTGCCCACAACAAACCAGTATTGAGGGAAATTCCTTGGTAACTATGGCTTTCAGCTCCATTGTGGCCAATCACTGGCAGTCTGAACACTTTAGTACCAACTCGGCCTGGTTAGTATCAGGCCAAATTGGTACTAACAAAGTACTGCCGGTAAAAAAAAGTGCTACCAGCTAAACAGGGCCGGTGGAAACGCCCCGAATCGGAGTAAAGCTTTTGTCACTTCTCTGTGGTGAAAAGCTGACACAGATAGAAACTACACTCAACACCTTTCTCATGATTGCAATGTTTAACAACTAGCTAGACGAGAAGTAAGGCAAGGCAAGTTTATTTGTATAGCACAATTCATACACAAGGCAATTCAAAGTGCTGAACAAAACAAGAAAGCATTAAAATCATAAATAATCACAGCACATTAAAAAAAAGATAAAAATATAAAATCCCTCAGTTGTATGCACAGCTAAACAGAACCGTCTTTAACCTGGTTTTAAACATTGTCAGAGAGGAGGCCTGTCTCACATCTTCAGGAAGACTGTTCCAGATTTTAGCAGCATGAATCTGAAAACCAGCCTCCCCATGTTTAGTTCTGACTCTGGGCACTAACAGGAGTCCAGTCCCTGTGCTCCTCAGAGTCCGGGCTGGTTCATATGGGACTAACATGTCACTAATATAGTTTGGTGCGAGGCCATGGAGAGATGGCCTATACTATAGTACTAGAAGTACTATAATTTAATCTATCATCCTGTTGGAGAAGATCAAAGCACAAATACAAAATATATATGCACTTAGGTGATCTTGTTTAAGGTCTATTTTACAGTGGAAGGTGAGTGGAGAGAGGATTACATCTTTGGCTTATTGCAAAAAAAACCAAAAAAACGTAAATGAGCCTGTGCTTTTGACCTGAAACAAGTCGCCGTGATCTAAAAATACATCTCATATTGAGTAGCATTGAAGAAAAATCTGAAAAACAAAAGCAAATCTCAGACAAGACCAGCATTAATACACACTCAGTACACATGTACAGCATATTTGAAGAAACTAGAGTTCAAATACTCCAGTGTACGCATCGCTCATCCCCCTTTCATTACAATCTCTGTTCAAGCAGCTTTCTGTCAGATTTCCTCATATTTTCACAGTCTTGGCAGCACTGTTCTTTGTTGAAGGTTTTATTGTGGCGAGGCACTGGAGCATGAACAGACTTTAACAAAGAGAACCAAAAAATGCTGCGTGTTTTTTTTTCTTTTCGTTATTTTTTTTTTTCGCTCTGTTTTTCCAGTCTGAGAGAGAACCATATGTGTTTGTTTGTGCCGCAACAATTAGTCCCAAATGAAGCGGCCGCGGAACACTTTGCCAACTGTTTCCATGACGACAGAATCAGACTCAGTCTTAATGGACGAGAAAACAAAAGCGCCAAACAAGCCCCAAATTACTCCAAGATTAAAGTAACAACACTAAAACAGTGCACTTGGATGGAAGTGAATTCAGAATATATTATTATTTAGTGTCATTCCAAGCTTGTGTTTGCTAAATTCCGTTACATATTTGAGACCGTCTTTGCAGCTACAGTATGTCAGATCAAAGCAGTGGCCGCACGTCTTTCCAGGACTCATCATCAGCAGAATTTGTTTTGCAGTGTTATTGGTAAATGTCCAAGAGTTGAGTTTTGACAGTTTCTCGAGCTTACTAATTCCATCCATCTTTGACAAGGCCAGGCCGGTTTATTTGTGTCGCACAGTTCATACGCGAGGTCACACAAACTGCTTCACAAAACAAGATAAGATAAAGAAAATAGATAATCACTGAACATTTGTATATCTATTCTATTTCCTCTAATGTTGACTCTTGTAACCTGATTAGCTGCATATTTAAGATCAATTGTTTAATAAGGCCACCCAGCAAAAATAAAAGTTGAGGTTAGGGTTAGGGTTAGGGTCACTTTCAGACCTCAAAATGATAAGATAAGATAGGATAGACTGTTTTGATCTCACACTGGAGAAACACACAGTTGGCGTAGATAGAACCAAAAGTACAAAAGACAGAAGTGCGCAACATGTTAAAGGTTAAGAATAGTCTGTGCACGATACAATCATGTACAATAAAAAATGGAACGATGTATGTATGTATGTAATCTTTATTTATATACCGCCTTTTCACTGCACATCGGAGTCTCAAAGTGGTTTACAATTGTTATTTTTTTGGGAGTGGGGTCGCCAGTATAGGAGGCACATGCCAGACCTATTGTACATATTTTTAGTGGTAGGGGAAACCGGAGTACCCGGAGGAAACCTACGCAGACATGGGGAGAACATGCAAACTCCACTCAGAAAGGCCCTGGTCCAACCGGGATTCGAACCCAGGACCTTCTTGCTGAGAGGCGAGAGTGCTATCCACTCTCAAAACCGTTTTCAGTTTCAGATGGCTACAGGCTAATGTTCGGATCAACAGGTTTTTTTTTAAGTTTTCCAATTAAACATGCTTGTTTTGGATTCACAAACGCTAACAGATGCTGCATCGTTGAACAATTTGATCATTACTGTCTGCAGCTGCTGTGATCACAAACCATTAAGTCCTGCAGCAGTGCGACCTGCAGACTGTGAAATACATCTCTATAGCTTTCTCCCATTGGCCGTATGTTAATGCCAAAGCGCTGACTCAACCGTTTTCGCCCACTTTCACTTTATAATAGGCATGGTGACATTTTCAAGAGAAAGCTACATGCGTTTATTAAAAGTCTGATTTCCTTTTTATAACGCGGGGTATATTAAGTGTAGGCTAATTACTGCCGAAGTAATGATGCATGATGTGTTTTCAGTTCATTTAGTCTGGGCAGCCAGGATTATGCATTTTTCCATTTTTACCCGGTCTCTGTACATTAGTTTTACGAGGCTTAGTGGGATCTTACATGAGGTAAACATCCTCCTCTGAGACAGCTGAATAGACAAAAAGCATGTCTCTGCATAAATTATAATTCATTATATGTTTATCCAGTCAAGGGGTTGTAATAGTTAACATTGTGCCTGTCACAAGCCTGGATGAATAAACACGGGTGAGTTGAAATGTTGCTACCTGTGAGACCGTTTTGGAATAACACTCATTTGGAAGACAAGAAGTTTTAGTCATTGAGCTGTCATCTTGTAACCAGTGAAAAGAAGTATAAGAAAAAAAGATAGATAAAAAAGAATTGTGCAATAACCACTGAAATGTGTGGACTTTTGCTACTTCAGTGTGTAGTGATGTCCTTTATATGTTCTGTGCTTTAGACTAGAGTCAGGACTAAACATGGGGAGGCAGCATCTCAGATTTATACAGCTAAAATCTGGAACATTCCTCCTGATAATGTGAGACAGGCTTCTACTGTCAATGTTCAAATCCAGGTTGAAAATTGTTTCGTTTAGCTGCGCAAGAGAGACTGTATTTTCACTCTGAATTTGAACTCTGCTATAAAAATAAACCTCCCTTGCCTTGCCTAGGCTTATACCATCATACTTATAGCCTTACTGCGAATACCATAGGATTTTTGCAGTATTTTACCCCATGGCTAAAATAACTATAAAAATCCTCCCAAATACAAATGAAAATAAAATCAACAAATCAATTTCAATCAACAATTAACACATTTCTTTAAGCTATGTAGAGTTTATTTAGCGTTGATCATAGCTGTGCAGTAGAAATGAGGTTATATTCTGTATATTTCACCACAGTAATAATAACACATACATTCCTACAACCAAATGTTATATAGACAATAACTAATCAGAATCCCATTAAGTCACATGTAATATCATATCCCTATCCAATCTTCTTTTCCCATCCCCCTGTGAGCGATGCGACGCTGTGTCCGTATCCTCCACCACATCTGTATTCATGAGTCATTGCCGTCTTGTGTCTCGTGCCGCCATCTTCAGAGCGGGACTGCATACAGACCGCTCTCATTACTCCAATTTCCTTTACATCAACCTTTGCATAATCGACATCAAGTCCCACCGCTGTATCTAATATCGTAGTTTCTCCTCTGCATGAATCCTGGCTGCTCAACTTCTAATTTCATTTCCATATTTAGCCCCCGAGCTTTGTACTGCTGCCACGTATTAATATGCTGTGGCAGGAAGGCGCACAGGGAGATGAAAGACGTCTTATTTTCAGTAACCTAAATAAACACACCCTTTTCCCCCTCCGTCCTGTTAGATATTTCTACTTCCTTCACTCTTTGTTGTTCCGTCTTTGTGCAATCCGCTGCCTCCTCCCTCCTCGCTTCTTCTGTTCCTTCATATATGCTCCTCTCTCTTCGCTCTCATAACTCAGCTGTTACTTGGCAACGTGGTCCCAGCTGGAAGCCTGCATCAGGACCGCTGCAACCCTCCCCCCTGTTGCCACAGTAACAGCCAGCAGCATCCGTCCCACTGTTGCTAAGGTGATGGAACGCACACTTGATGCTGAGGCGGAGAGGAGTCACAGAGATGGTGGTAAACATTAGGATTAGTGTTGTTTACATTCAAAGGAAAAGGTAAAGTATGTAACAAACTGACCAATAAGACGTTGGAATAACCGCCATATCAATTTAAAATATGTAATAATAACGGCTTATTAACCGAGCGTGAGGTCTGTATGGAGAAATATCAGACCGCGGCCTTAATGTACAGACCGAGCCGTGGGGAGGTCTGTGCAAAAAGGCCAAGGTCTGATATTCCTCTGTACAGACCGAGCAAGCGAGGTTAATAAATGTTTTATTATATGACTCTCGTCTGTGTCTTTACCAATGCTTTTGAGATATTTGTGAAGTATCTTCATGTCCAACTTGGTTTTGTGTGATACGCGCTGCGGACAGATTGTCATGGTAACGGTCCGAGATGGGAAAATATCAGACCGGTAATCAGCCAATCAGAGCGCGCGTACGGTCCAAGTCATATAATAATTTAGAATACAAACAAATGGCTGGACTCTTTGAGAAGCTGATGCCCCGTAGTTTTTTGTAGTTTTGGCCACTGGTGACTCATTTGCTCTAAATATCAGTGGGAGCCATGTCTGCACAAAGATCTGGAGTCTGGGGCTGGGTATAATTTACTGTAGAAAGACAATTTCTCTTTTACAGCTGAGGAAAATTTTACTGAAAAGGAGATTTAGGGATCAGTCCATCCATCCATCCATCCATTTTCTTCCCTTTAATCCATTTCTGGGTCAGGGGGGTGGCAGTCAGAGATGCCACCCAAGTCTCATAGCACCAGCCCCTCACTGACCCTCTGCAGGTGGTGAGTCCACAGGAGGACGGCTGCTCTCTGACTGTGAGCATAGCCTTGATCTTTCAGTGGGGGCTTTGGGGCAAAGTTCCTTCCACATTCCTTTGAGTGTGATGGTTACTCCTAATGGCTGTGGTTTTTTATTCATTGGCTGATAAAATAGATCCAAACATTCCAGTACTGACAAATTTGATCTTTTTTTTTAAATCAAATTGGCAGCTTAGAATTATCTCTTTTTCCGTTGTGTTCTTTCTCCCAAGTGTAGAGAAATACTAACATCGGTACGGTACTGAAAATATGACCTGATGCTTAAAGGGCTAGTGATTTATTTACTGTAATGGAATGGATCATAAAATATCTGCATCTTTAGGAACATAGCACTCAGAAGGCCAGGTCCAGGTTTTGCTCCACAGTGGCTGTGTGTATTAAAAGTAAAAAAACCAACAGACCTAAGTGTACGTACTGAGATACAATGGATAAAATACATGTGTGAAAAAGCCATAATGACGCATAAGTCAATCACACATTTCTCCCATTGGATCAACCATTTACCTACGCCAGCAACAGACAATTTCACAAAGCTTTTCCAAAGCCATTCTTTTGTGTGTGCTTTTTCGCCTTACTTTTTCAGCAGGCACGCTAGCACTTATAACTGCATTATCCCATCTCCCTTGCACCTGCACCATCTTCACCGGCGCTAAAAATAACCTCTGCAAAACACATAGCAACCGCGCCGAACTGCGTGATGGATGGCTCTTTCATTATAATTCCTCCCATCTGGCAACGTGCATCTCTTTACCTGCTCATTTTCCTTTCCGTTTCCCCTTTGTCGCTAATATGCATTCTCTATATTTGTCCGCGCTGGAAGGGGTGGAAAAACATACGCCGCATCTGTCGCCATGGTAACCGCATCCATCAACGGTCTTTGCAGCGCGATCAATTGATTCATTATTGAACGAGGCGCGGGCAGACCCCCTCCTCGGCTTCCCGTCCACGTTTTCGCCCAGGTTCTTGCCTCGAATCCATCCATTATTGACGAGAGAGAGGATTCGGCCCCCGCGCTGAACTCAGGGACCGAAAAGGGCGAGCCATAAAAAGCAGAGCTGAGGAGGCGTGGGTGCGTTATACGGCAGTTATAGAAGCGGAAAAATGGCCCGGTGTGCTCGTCGATTACACTGATATTAATGGACTTCTCGTAAACATGCCTTTGAAAAGAGCGACGGCGCCATTTTTAGAAACTTTTCACAGAACTGGGCCAGGTTGAACATTCTGTGCCATTCAATGTGTTTTGTTCCTCTCATGAAATGCTCAGTTGTACACAAATAAAACCCTCAAATCAATGAAAAAAAATACATTTCCATCACTAAAAAGAAGCAGATATCAGTGTAATATAGTGTGTTTACTGTACTACCTTTTCATTGCGAAATCTCATCTTGAACGCTAAGCAGGGATGGGTTTGGCTCTGGTGCTATCATGGGGTCCACAGAGCCCTGGAAGAGCTAATATTCAGTTCAAATCACTCCTCTATATGATTCAAGTCGGTATATTATAGTGAAATTCTGTGAAATAATGCAAAGAATTATTTAAATAAACATCAAACTTGCTTCCTATTGAATGAGATTATGTTGATTCTGCGGGGGTAATAGGCAGCATGGTGTTTTGAGGGCTACTGAAATGACCATTGATGTATCCTGCAAGTTTTTGTGGTCATGGCATACACTTTTTTCTAAGTAAGTAAGTAAGTTAGTGAGAAATCTTTTTTTTATAGCGCCTTTTACAGACTAGAGTCACAAAGCGCTTTACAACTGTTGTGGGCATTTGTCTCTCACGCCACAGAGAGAAGGGAGCGTGTTCTAGTAGCCACCAGCAGAATAGGGAGAATAATACGAGTAAAAAATGTCCATTGCAAATGCAGCGATATTTTTTAGATTGTATCTGACTGAGCGTGCCTTGAGTGAGCTGTCTCAATAGTGTGCCAGTTTTTACATGTGAAAATACTGCTAATCTTCTGTTATTTATATATACATTATTTATTTTCAAATATAAATGTTTTTCCAATTTTCTTTTTTTTCTTTTACATTACATTATTTATTCATTTTATTTGTTATTATTCTTTTTTTCTTCTAAGTTTTATATATAATCTTTTCCTTTGTATTATAATTGTTGCCTTGTTATGTTTTTGAATTATGACGTTCTGACTAATTGAATTCTAAAGACAAAAACTCAACAAAAACCCAAAGATTTTTTACTTATCTTCACTGCCTCGCCATTAAAACTTGAGCTACATTTGTTTTGCCGATGTACTGTAGATGCGAGCGCAATGTTCTCAATGAGATCAGAACTCGGTTAACAGAAGGGCGTGGTGAGCGTCTCTTGTTGCCGCCAACTGAAAAAAAACAAAAAAAAACGCTGAGTCCATTTGGAGCAAAACAAAGCAGTCGTATGCATGGAAACTGCACAGAGGGATGATGTCAGCTGGTCTATCTCTCTGGGAATTACATCATTGTTGTCTCTGTGGCGTGGCTCAGTGCTGGGAACTCTCCTATAATGCAGTAAACAGGACCTCCCTTTGGAATAAATGGAGCGTTGGGGGGGCCCGCCTTTAACCCGAGCTTTTCACCCGAGGGACCCCACACACAGGCCGAGCGTCATCTGCGTTAAAAGCTGTGTACAGTGGAATAGATTAACCCAGAGTTGGTGATCAGGCCAAGAGCAGTGATCCGAAAGATTGGATGGTCACTCCAACCCACATAACCCGTAATCTCTGACGTAAAAGGGCGTTTCATTGTTTGGAATTGATTCTTTGAGTTGTGAGTTTTTCAACTTCAACAGATTGCTTTCTAATTTACTCAAAAAAACAAACCAAACCACATCAAAATAATTGCATTTTCTATGTATATTTTTAGTACATTTCTAATCAGGAGATAGCAGTTCACTATCAGTGCAATGTTATTTGTAAAAAGCAAATGTATAACAATGCAATCTGCCATAGTAGGACTGTTTGAGATTTACAGTTGGGGACTCGCAGAATTAATTGCACAAGACACAATACAATGAGTACATGAACAGGAAACAAAAGTCCTCAAGGGTGAAAATCTCTGAAAGATTAACACCTATGATAATTATCTTGGTCAGTGGTTCTCGAACTGGGTGTGTGAGATACTAAGCGGGGAAGGAGGATCTCGGGATGTGTCCAAAGGAGTCTCTTTATGGAGTAACTTCAGCAGTAGAAGATAAGATCAATTATTCAACATGCAAGAGATTTTCCTTGGTGATGGGTTGCAAGCATAGACTGTATCTGAATTTACAAAGATAATATCACTTTATAAACACTAGGTTCGAAGAGAGCCCAAAATGGTGAGTGTGACACAAATGATTTCTGAGCTGGAGGAGTTTGCTTTTCAATGTAAGTCAGGAATAGGAGCAAAACTTTGCCCGTGAGCACTTCTCATTGGGCTTCATTGAGCTGGGAGCAAAGCATTGTCCATATGCAGTCTATGGTCGCAAATTAATTCCACACAAACTTAAAAAGCTTTCTAGAAATGTAATTGCATCTAATGTGTATTTTACATGCACTTGTTTCCAGTTATGTGGTTTACTGAAGCTATACCTGGACAAATACAGATTGAGCAAAACATTTTTCGATGTATCCTAGCAACAAAAACTTGCCAGTGAGAATAAGAATTTTCAAAGCATTTCATCCAGCGGGCTAAATAACTGTGGACTAATTTAGAGAGAACAAACTAAACCAGGGGAAGCAGATGGAAATAGACTTTATGTGTTAATGAATATACCAGCTAACATAAGAGGCCGCTCCTATTTTCAGAAGCAAAGTCACTGCCGCATCCGCAAATAGACTCCAAACAAACGGTGTAAGATCAAGAGTATAAACTAGGTCAGAGAGAAAGAGAAGGGAATGGGACTTGGAGTTTTACCGCAGAGGACAGAGGTAAATATATTACACCGGGGTAATGGAGCTAAGGTTATGGGGAGAGACGTGGTTATGTAATAAAAAGTGTATCCAGTATTCATGCTATTAAAAGAATTAAAGTTACTATAACTGCTCTAATACCTATTAGAAAGCAACACTATTGACAAAGCACTTCATACGTGTTCATAAACTTCAGCCTTCTGTAGATGTTTTTTAGCAGTTTTGTCCATCTATAAAATGTCCTATTTTGTATGAAACGACGCTTAGTACCTCTCTGTACTTTGCAAGTATTAGCCAGTTAATAAATAACTGTCTGTGAAATACTGAACCTTCTCTGAGACTACACTATAGCCCTGGACCACCAATCTTTGATGATAGCTATGTTTTAGGAGGCAACTTTTGTTTTTCTTTTCAGAGTTTAGTGGAGGAGAGGAGTGAGTCCACTGGTCCATATTTTTCTGCAGTAAGTGAGATCTGTGTGACGTCTGTGTGGTTGTGATAGGACACATTGTTACCTGACCTAACAGCAGCATGTAGAGATTGAACAGAAGAGGTCCCAGGATCGACCCCTGGGGCACTCCACCAATCATAGTCATTCATTTGTCATACATTTATATGGATACAGAGGACATCTATTAACAATATCCTCATTTTCCTGTCTTATTGTGCGACTGGTTATTTCAGAGGTTTATTGAACAGGAACATTTCTGTGTGGTTGAGGTAAAATTGTGATGACCTATTCAAGCTCAGCTCTGGGTTGTTTTTGTGTGCAACCTGTAATATTCAGAAAACATCAAGCTGTTTAGGCACATAGCAAAGGTTTATCAGAAATGAATGATACTACCATTTACATTATTGGTGATTTATATCACCAAAGCTTGTTCAGTATTAAATTTATTACTAAGTGTTGCATAAGTTGGAACAAAGCTCCACCCTGAGTTGTTCACAGACTATAGCTCAAGTCGTTGCATTTAACATCTCCTCCCGTTGTGTGCGATCGCATGCAGAATATAAGCGCTTCTTTACATTGCTCCAGATTTCCACAATGTATTCATGCACACGGTGGATCAACGGGGATTGGGTGTGGAAAAAAGAGAACGGAGAAAAGCTTATAGAGGTCTGACGAACAATCAAGATGTGGATGGCATTTACTGGATTGAGGACACAAGACAATCGCGTTTGAAGGAGCTTGATATTCAGATGTTGTGAAGTCCATATCTTTGCTGCGTACTTATATTTCATGGAAATGCAATGTCTTTATCCCGGCCTCTATATGGAACGACAGTAATCTTCCTCACAGATTTCACTGAGAAACGCAGATTTGATGTGACAAATCCAGGCACAGATAAGAGCAAAATTTGCAGTTTCTCATAACAGAGACAATAGACATGAATTCATTTAGGCTAAAATTGGCCAAAACGAAAAGACTTTGCTAATGACATTATTAAATAGGAGAGATGTAGTTGTGGCCTAACAGAGTAAAACCGTACAGATCTTTATAGGTTGTTCTTACCCCTTACTTTTAACGTTTATTTCAAAACTAATTTCTTTGTTTGCAGTCTCTCATACAACAACGGCATGACGTGCATTTAAGCATATGTCTTCAATATTCCCAACCATATGTGGAGACTTTGTACTTTTTTATTTATCTTTCCATTCCCACAATGCATGGATAGTAGTCTGTAGTTACAATCAATTGAATCAATACATTTGGTTTTTCAAAACTTAAAGGCACACCGTGTAACTCTTGGCCACTAGGGGCGCTAGACCTGCAACTTTCACGTTTAGCGCCCCTAGTGGCCACAAGCAACTCAGCACTGTCGCAAAAGTCAACAAACAGTCAGCCGGTGTCTTTTGAGTGTGTATTCAGACAGCATGCACTGGTGTGTGTGTTCAAACTGTAGAGACATGCCTACAGATATTGAGAGACTCTGCTGTGGTCAGCCTCCAGACCGCTGCATTAGTAATCTACCACACATGGACTTCTATATCCTGGATGAGGGAGTTCTGCGTCTAGCTCGTGCTGCGTGGAATGACATCTTTGCGGTCGATGACATCCAGGAACCAGGTGAAGAGCAGCGCTCATACAGACATGCAGCTTACAGCACGATCCCTTTCGCGTTTCCTCTTTTTAGCCTCCTCCGAAGGTTTAAAATTTTTCCTTGCCTCAGCCATGACCAGGAGTCGAGCAGGTGAAAAATGAGTAGCAAAAGCCTTAGCTCCATGAGTATATCAGCGCCTGTAGCCGTAAAGCAAGTCTTTCTTCCAAGTCACGTGACCTGGTGGCAGACGGTCCGTCTGCTCTAAAGTTACATGGGCGGTATTTCAAGAGGGCAGCCCCGCTCGGAGCATTGCAAGTGTCAAGCGCTGTATATTGGCCCAAGTATTCATATAAAATAACTCATATGTGTCAACTCTTTAGGTCACAAAGTCCGCGGTGTGCCTTTAAATTGGCAAAAAAGCAATAATCCATTACATTTTGATATACATATTTTTAACCTTTTCCCGCCATTATCCCATCCTTACAAACCACCTATAAAAGCTACAGACGTAAACTGTTCCACTAAAATAAAAAGGCTGCTGAATCAATGACCCATACATTTCCTCAGTTTTGTGCTTATAGAGGTGCACAATAAAAGGGAAAATCCGTGTCTTTTGGTGTTACTAAAAACAACAGCGAATGGCCAACACACAATGTCCCTGGCGGCATGTTGAGTTTCCTCCTGAACCATGTGCACCGGGATCAAACCAAACTCAGTTACATAAACATCCCAAAAAAACGAGGAAATTGTAAAAAATAACAAAATAAATGTTTGCGTGTGTGAATGAGGTCCATGAAGAAGGCAGTATGGGGCAGATAAGCAGCTCCCTGTGCGCTCCGGCTCTGATTCAAATTTAGCTTTTTTGCGTAGGGAATTGATGAGACACAGCGCTCAAAGCTACAGTCTTCAAAGGGGCCGCGGTTACACAAGATGCAGCTGAATCTCTTTGTACAGAGTCGGGCAAAAAGAGTTTATCTGCTGCAGAGGGCGAGGCGGCAAAGACAAAACATGAAATAAAAATTGCAGCCGGTTACATATAGTGAGAGAGGGAGAGCAGTTACCGTGGGAGATCAAATGTGCGTTTAACAGCAACAATTTTGGAGATAACGCGCAGTATTGATCAAACTCTCTTTAATGGAGCTACAATATTTCTGGAAAAACATAAAATTTACTAAATATTTCATCTTGAATGGGGAACAGTCCTCAAATATAGAAATATGGATCAAGTAACTAGCAACTAACATAACAAAAATAAAAATGGCGGCTACAATACATTGGAAGAGTTACCGTAAAAAAAGGCCAGTGTACGATTTCTTTCTTTTGTGGGGGTTGGAAAACAAGTCAGTTTTTCACAATTTGCCTCCCACTATGCACACATTGACTTGTTGTAGAGTTTTTCCTGTGGAATTTTGATCCATTCCTCTTCAATGACTGTGCAAAGTTGCTGAATATGGGCAGGAACTGGAACACACTTACAGCAATCCAGGGCATCCCATTCCTGCTCCATGGGGGATACGTATGTCTGGTGAGTTTGCTGAATTATAACTATTCTCTCGCCACACCTTTTCTCACATTGACAAATCAGCGGGAATCTGTTGTGCTTATTGAATATAAAAATGTCGCAAGATGATGTAGACAAAGAGAATGAGAGTCGTAAAAATGCATTCATCAGTCAAACAGAGGAGGGGAGGGTCTGGGCTTTCAAAAGACTGTTTCAACCACGAAGCTGAGCGATTTCACTGTTTTGAAACCCGACCGCTGGTTTTCCATTTCAGAGGAGTCTCCCGCTGAGAGACTTTCTGAATCCTCTCTGATGTGTGGACACAAATGAAAGGCTCAAGCGTGTTTACCTTCGGGGAGATGCTGTGGACGTCCTATGGAGCGGAGGAACATCTGAGGAGCATGTGTCCCTGATGTGACGGGTCAGAAGTGAAAGAAGGGCCATGGTAAAGCAGCGGCCGATTCTGTGGTTCATCCTGTGTCTCGCAATAGCTACAGTCTCACAAGTGTTCAACTCACTTCTCGGTATTTATTGATTATTTTTATTTTAATGGCTTTATTGGAAAGAATAGTAAGTATCTAATGGGAGAAATATTAAAGATGCTATACTTGATTTTTTTTATTTTTATGAGTTCATAAAAATGCTAATTACTACATACAAGTTGTATTATAATGTATAATTTAATTGAAAACTTGAGCTCATTGATTCAGCTTGTGTATGAATTCAGGCCCTTACAAGTGCTGACTAGAGACTTAGCGTGACACTCGTTCTCCTCCAATCACAGACCGAGGCCGCGTCCTCTAGCCTCTACACAGTAGCATGTTAGCAGAATTGGCTATAACTCCTCTTGCTGAAACTTCATACACAGCAAAACAGCCCAAACAACACAACAGTGAGGAAGAGAAGAGGGAACTAAAGCGAAAAAATGATCAAGGAAGAAATCAAGCCCGGGTGAACATAGCTAGCTTACATCGTATCCTCTGGAGAGACTTGTCTATGAGAGAGACCTGCGGGACCGCCTAGGACTAATAATAATAATAATAATTATTATTAGATGAATACCTATCTAGGCTCGGACTACATTTGAACGCGGAACTAGCGGTTATCTTTCAGTTATATATTTTGTTAGCAGTGCATTGCTTTTGTACCATTTCATCAGTGATTGTTATACAGCTTACAAGAAGCTGCAATCATGCTAATGTTTGCATATAGATCGCAAATAAACTAGATGGCTCTGTGGGATGAGAGCGAAGGGGAAATGAGAAGCCTGTGAGCGTGTTAGGGTGAACATTCAAACCTTGCATAAACGGGTACAGCTCCTTTAAGCAAACAAGGTCCAGAAAAGGGTGATGACATAGTATCAGGTGGAGGTCTGCCCGGATGTTGTTGGATGGAATTCACCGAAACTACACAACTATTTAATATTACAGGTATTTGTAAGGAATGGAACAGGGTCTTTCTGAGCGGAGTTTTCATGTTCTCACCGTGTCTGCATAAGTTTCCTCCAGGTCCTCCGGTTTCCCCTACCACTAAAAACATGTACAATAGGTCAAATCCTCCAGCTGCGGTAGTACTGACCAAGCCGAGCACCAACATCTGGAGATGGGTTCCAGGGCGGCGACCACTGCTCCTGTTTAGTGGTTTTTCGGTGGTTGAAGCTAATGCGATGAAAATAATTTCAATTTTTAAACACTATCAAGTCAATAATCATAATACTGTTGTCTGACAAATTCCACCAATGAATTCTCACCTGTCTTCCAGTCATCTAAAGATCACAAGCCACATGGACTGAACTTTCCGATCAAGCATAAAAAGGACAAAGCACAGTTGAAAAGGCCAGTGATAAAGTTACAAGTTTGGAAGTGACAGTTCAGCTGCAGCTCTGCTACATTAGGCTTCCAGATAGATTTAGTGACGGCACTGTGAAGTGTGAAGCCCTGTAGAGACACAGTGATGGAAGCGGGATCATGAATCTATATTTATACAGGGTAATTGATTTTTACTATTGAAACACGCAAACAAGGAGAATTTGGAAGAGAAGACAAAACTAATTATGAAGGTGCATTATTGGTTAACAATAAGTTGCAATGATGCAGAAACTTTGATTCCTATGTATTAAGTACTTAACAATTGGGGTTCCCGTGGAGATTAGAATTTCTCATTAAGTGGTAAAAAACAGACTTATCTCAATTATCGTACTCTGAGATGTCAATACAGGCGTTGGATATTGAGGACAAATTAGAAATTGACTGTACACCTACTTCATACAAAAGAACATTGTCTGCGTACAAGGAAATTAAATCCAGATCTCCAGAGCATTCCAGAGAATTTGTGATTAGTGTATTGTCGACTAAAACCATTCTGGGTTTAAATAGTAATAGTTTTTCATAATAAATACTGGTGAAAAGAAAGGTTGGGGTTCAATGCAGTTGGGAGTCCAGTAGAAAATATATGAAGAGTTCATATGCAAAAACAAGATATCTCCGTTTTGAAATTTTGTCCAAATATCGCATTTCTTTAGTTACAATCTTCAACATGTTCTGTTAATCGCAGTTTACTTGAAGAAATGTGCGCAAGAAGGGGTGAAACTTTCTCTGTATGGCACTAAAATAGATCTGGCTTTTCAAAAAACTACTCGGTAAAGAGAAAATTGTAAGCTTTTCCGATTTGTTTTCACTGCACTTATCTGTTTTTGCATGTAAACTATTCAGAGGCTCCTGCCGACAAAACCTTTTTCCCATCGGTGGTCAATGCTCAGTTATAATTTTAATTGGTTTGGAAGTATCCAGTAGTTTACATGGTTTGTGTGGACTGAATTGTCCAGGTAAGACTCGGGGAAGGCTAAACTCCTCAGACTGTCAGTCAAGCTGCATAGGGAGTCAGTTTGCTGGGAGAAGTATGGTAACTTGAGCACTATCCTCTCCTCCTTCCTACTTTATCTACTTTATCTGTTTAGCACTTCTAGGATTCTGACTGTAGTTTGTTCATTGCTATTCACCCGTTGTCCCATTGTCTGTTTCATGGTACGATGACGGGATCTCTGAGCCTGGCCTCTTCCATCTACACCTGCGGACTGCCCTGCCCGACCCGCCTGGGAGTGCTTCAGTCCTGCACTGGACCTGTCCACGTTCAGCGGCCACTGGTCCACGTTCTGTAGCTAGCTTAGGTCCTAGATCATTAGTCTGTCCGTCCGGAGGAGCGGATCCCTTTCTCATATGGGTCTCCCTCCCTGTGGGTTTCCCTAGTGCTCCCCAAGGTTTCTCACTTTTTCCCACTGGGTTTTTTAAGAGTTTTTCCTTGTCGATGCAGGAGGGTCTTGTTGGACAGTTAGTGTCCAACAGAAAGGATTGGTGATGATCAGGACACTTTAACATTCTACAACATGTATGGACATTTTCTTCTGTGTGTGCTTTATATTCTTCATGTGTTTTAACTGTTGATTCTCTGACCTGTATTGGTGATTTCAATGGTTTTGTTAAGTCCTCTGAGATGACTTCTGTTGTGACCTAGGGCTATACAAGAATAAATTGTATTGTATTGTATTGTAATACCAAATTGAATCTTCTCGGAACCAGTGTCACATTTTACCATACTCCAGCCGTCTCTGATCCCTTGTGGTCCATTATTTTTTCATGACAATGTTAGTGTGTCGAGAAAGCTTCGAGATGAATGCATTTCCCTACATTTGTGACATGTTTTATGGAACAATAACTGTGAGATAAATCACCACATGGGCTGACAGTGAAGCTATGTATAAATATTACATGACTGCACCACTCGGGCTTTGGTACAGCTGAGAAAGCAAAGTGAAAGTACATTCTTGTGGAGGCCCCAGGTACACTTCACCACACATTTAGGTTGGAACTCCCCTCCGCCTGAAAGCTCTCCTACACATCTTACACCCACTGGCTTCCTGCCCTCAATGCCTGAGAAAGATTTAAAAGGAAACGGCTCAAATGTAATTACCAGGTACACTATAGCGGTGAGGTAATACTGCATATACTGTAGGTGTGCAATCCCCAACAGATAAATAACTCATTGTCAAAACAGCCAGGTCCATAATATATCACACTGTTGATTCTATACTTTCTATACAACTCCCTTCTATACTACACCACAATGGATTGGTGTGCTGTAACTGTTTTTTGTGTGCCTGTCTGTATCTTGCAGAAAATATAATGTTGCATAATAACATTAAATTACAAATATTTCTAAACATTCATAGATAACTGAACTACACTACATTCCCAATTCATTTGAAATACACTCTTTGAATGTAAGTGCAACTACAAGAGTCCAAGGATATGGTGGGAGATTATCATTTAAAAGCACAGCCTTTTTCAGAACAAAGAACATTGCTAAATCTGAGAAATGTTGTGTTCTTCAGGTATGCTTACATTCACTTATATTCAATTAAATTCAATGTAGTCTTGTGTAGCTCTAAATCATAACACTAGTTATCTTGGAGGACTTAGCAAAACTGTTGAATTTCTGTTCTACCAGAAAGGGTATTGGTCTAAAAGGGTATTGATCTACCAGAAAAGGGATTGGTCTACCAGAAAGAGGATTGGTCTACCAGAAAGAGGATTGGTCTACCAGAAAAGGTATTGGTCTACCAGAAAGGGGATTGGTCTACCAGAAAAGGTATTGGTCTACCAGAAAGGGTGTGCTGTCAAAACTAATATGGTTAACTTGTATGTATCTAATTCACTAGAATTCAACAACAAAAGCCCTAGAAAACAATGTAGTTATCCATGAAAATCAAGAGTTTTTGCCGTATTTGTAGAAAATAACTGGGTACACAAACAAATGTAGTCAACCAAATTCTCGGCCAGCTGATCATTTGCCCTTGAAAATGGTTGCAAAAGTTTGAGTATCGAACCAAACCATGAATAACTACTTCACTTAAAAAAATCATTGAAATATTTAGCCATAAAATAAAACCATATTGAGTAAACAAGGGGACTGAAAGTTTGTTCTCGGTTGAATATGGAGGTAAACACAAACAAACAGATTCAGGCTATATCCACACGAAGACAAAACGCTTATAATTTCAGAAACTTTTTCTGTAAACACGGAGTTAGCTCAGTAAATGTGTGCGTCCATATGAATGTAGTCAATACGCCTGAAAACGCTGTGAAACTATGCCAGACCTGTTGGTGGCGCTGTGACGCAATGACGGGATCAAGCCCAAACTTCCGTGGGCATGCGCGGAATTTTGTAAACAGACAACATGGCGAGTGGGCGAGCTGGTACTACATTAGTATGGACGGACGATGAGGTTGAACTGTTGCTTCGGGTCACACTGGATTACAAAACCAACAAGCTACATTGTTGTTGTCATTATTTTCTGAGTGCGGCGCATGCGTGCTTTAACAAGAGGCGGGGCGATGACGCAAGCGTCTCAGATACATTGCGGAGAGGCAGTAACCACGGAGCGGCATATACGGAGTTTTGAAATCTTTCCACTCTGGGACCTAGTTTCAAAAATGTTCGTTTACACCCCCCCAAAACGCCGGCCTCGTATGGACGATACACTGGATTGATAAAGTATTTTTGCGTTTAGGCCTGAGCTTGACTTCGTGTGGACAGGGCCTCAGTCGTATCGTTTTGGATATTCACATAACTGTCATTGGCTCGACTTAGAAACCACTGTGCGATTAAATATAGACGGCCCTTTACACAATACTCTTTTGTTTGGACAATATGCTTTTACTGGCCAATAAAGCGAGTACTGAAGACAAACAGGCGTAGAGTAATTGAACACTATCTCAAAACAGTTGTTGGACACACAGACATTCAAGAACACAAATTCCAGTTGTCTCTCCATAGCGAGCCGTACATAATTCACATCCACTACAGCGCCATTCCCAGAGCTGCCCCTCCCTCAGCCCTGCATCCATGTGGCAAAAATCAGGGCAAAGGCAAACCACGCCACCTGCTCTTGTCGCAAGGCTGAAAATACTGTAAAGGCCAGTGCTTGTAACAATGGGGAAGTCTGTCAAGCTGTTCCCTCCCCGTAATCTCCCCCTGACATAGCTTCAGAGGGCAGGGATTTGCTACAAGTCATTGCAAGAACGGTCCTGCAGAGTGTATGCAAAACAAGTGTGTATGTTCAAAGGCAGCGTGAGACAGGAAGACACCTCACACATAGAGGGACGGGGTGCAAAAACATTGCGCAAAAGTGAGTGAAGTTAACCCTTTCTTCACCTCCTATTCTGTGTCGCTTCCGTTTTTTTGCACCGCTGAAAAAACACATGACAGGAAGAAGCCTCAAAGTGATGTTTTTTTGCATTTTTAAATTTAGCACAGAGTATACAATGAGGTGATGTGATGACACTGTTACTGAGGCATTGTGTCATGTCTTGATGTTTGATGGTGTTGGAAGATTGTCAAGAGAGACATCTATAGACAGCAGAGAAATCAAACATTAAGAATGGTTGTCAATGGGAGTTAGAAGTTCAAATAAACTGTTAGCTTGGATTGTAAATGATAATAGTTTAGATCAGCCATTCCCAAAGTCAGTAACACCGCGGCCCCCTTAAAAATCTGACGTGTCTGCGCGGCCCCTCGAAATAATAACCAAGAAGACAACGTTAAAAATAGGCTCTTCTCGTTATTTTATTTGGGGAAAATAGCCCCTGCTACAAAAATGTAAATGACGCACCCCATTTTGTAACACAACAATGATTACAATTTGATTATTCAAGTCAAATAATGAACACAAATATTTTAATTTTACAAACAAAATATTATTAATTTAACATACAATAATAATATTTAAAAAAACATTGATGACCTCTCGTGGCCCCCCTGCAATACCCTCGCGGCCCACCAGGGTGCCGCGGACCCCACTTTGGGAGACATTACGGGTAGGATGTCATAGTTTTAACGCAAGTCTATCAAGCAGTCTTAACATCGTCTGTTATATGTAGTCAGGAACTAAAATAGAAGTTTCTGTTTTGCACAGATTATGCAAAGGGGCAAGGTATAATAACATTCAATGTGATAAGGTAAAAGGATGCATTAACATTAAGTATGATGAAACCCTGTCAGTAGTGGCTGCTAGAATATACTTTATCATGCGAGATGATAACATATATTTGTCGTCGGCTTGCTATCCCAGACACATTCCAATACAAACACACTCCCCTCAATCCATCCATCTTCTTCCACTATATCTGTTGCCGGGTCACGGGACAGTGCGCCGACTTCCCTATCAACAACCAGACTTCCCTATCCACACACACTTCCCCCAGCTCATCCGGGGGAATCCCAAGGCCTTCCCAGCAATACCAGCCTTTAAGTGTCAGCCTTTTCTTTAGCTTCATAAAAGTAATAAGGTTTCATGTCAAGAGTCACAATTTGTTTCTGATACAACCATAGCATACATTTACAGTGCTTATCTACGCTTAGAGATTTTTAGGAACCTCCAAGTAGATAAAACATACAAAAGTAAATATATAGTCGGCATATCGATTCTACTGTAGAGGCCTGTTCAAGCTCAAGAAACAAACATGAACACTTTACTATTAGGTTGCAGTGAATCCTCAAACTCAAATTATGAATGAACTTGTGGACATAATCAAAATTTAGTTTCTTCATAGACTTATACTTTTGCCTGTACATCTTTAAATACACGATACGACTTGTCCTTGAGGCTCGGTGCATGTTTTGCAGTAGCCTCATCCTCCTCCTCCTTTGTTGGGAGTCTACTGTACGTTGTCATGGAGAGGCCAGCACCACAGAAATATGAGCTGCACTCCAGCCTTTGCCAAGAGCCATTATAAAGTCTGCTGCTCTCCTCCTCTGCACTGCCACTGCAACACAATATATTAATTACCCCAAGCCAGCAAGTGCGCCTCTGTGTCATTCACCAGCGAGGGCAAGAAAAAGACACGATAGAAGTACATTTCCAAGGCACGTCCTAAAAATAAAGCAGGACTGTACGTGCTTGGGGTATTAACTTCCACTCTGATGACCCATTTTTCCATCTCAAAGGGTCTGCGGTGGTTATAAAAAAAAAGGAAGAAGAAGTGGAGGGGGGAGAAGGCGGTACAGCCAATCACGTGAATTTAAAGCAGGCTACAAATCCTGGTGGACTTGTGCAGTTCTGTGGTTGCCTTTCTGTCATCTGTTTTTCCATTTCCTCCCCACTGCAGCTTCTCTCTAATTTAACATATTCTACCGCAGCGGGCTTCCTCCAGCATGTGTCCAAGTGTGGCTTGTTTACATTCAGTGTGTATGAATGAGATTAGAGACTAAAACAGGACTACACCAACAGCCACATATATAAATGACCAAATGATGCTAAAAATAAGATGAATGAAGATGTATAATACACTTGGAACCATCCATTTGCCTTCAGTGGTACCTGGCTCTGTTGGTAGTTGGTAGTTGAATGAATGTATGATAAAAATAATAGCACAACTCTACAATGGAGTTGAACACGGGATTTCATATTCAGTAACAATATGGTGTAGAAAGGCACTCTTGATTTTGTATTTTGAACAATGTGGCTGTGTAATTTCAAAGCTAAGAAAAGAGTGAGATATTGTGTGGAAGCACCTGTCGCCCACTAAGGTGTGTGGAACTATTATTGCTGGCACTATTTTGTTTTATTTTGGCACAAATCACAAATCAAGCGTCTGAACAAGATTAAATTGACGTATGTGATGAAGTGTAAGTCATTCATTCGGTATGGTATGTACTATATATTTTTCCAGTTTTAACTCATGACTTCATCTGAGTTAAATATAACGTAATGGTACAGTATGTGACCTTTCTTAATATTCATGGTCTCTGTGTACCTACTTAGCTTCATGGGAAAGAATAGTAAGTGTCTAATGGGAGAAATATTAAGCAAATACTGTAGGTGAGTTCACTATTTGAATTGGTAGCACAGTTGCAACACCTTTAAATGTTCACCTGTCACATGCAATCTTTTTTTGCGATCTTTTTTTTCCACTCTCCGTGTTGCTACCTCTTTGTGAGCATTGCATATTCTCCCCAGGTGCCTTTTGTCTCTCCGAGCAGCTTGTTTACATTCTGCGAGAGTACAGATGTGGGTGTGGTGGACAGCCATTCACCTCCCAGCCGCAGTAATGACATCCAGCCACATATCTCCTCATCACTAGATCCACGATAAGCGGGAAATCCAATACGTTGGCTTAGCGTTGGCTGGGGGTAGACAGTCTTCTCTCAGCCTGCCTTTGTGGCCGGATAAAGAGCGATGCAGGAAGCTAGACTGCTGCTGCATCATCTGTTTGAATATTATCATAATGTATAGGTTCAGACCAAAACAGTGGCTTGCATTCAACATGGTGTAATCACAAGAATCACTGGATAGTTGCTCTGGCAAAATGGTACCTAAAGCTGCTCTGAAATGATACATGTTGTGAGTCTTGTGAACGCATCCTAATGTCTTGCTCTTATTAGAAAACGATTTATCTTTTCCACACATTACAAAAATCCCAAGGACTCAGTAACTGACACTTTGATCTGAGAGCTGATTGGCTGAGCAAGACTAGTCCTCTTTCTATTTATTTTCTGTCTGATAAAGTTGATCAAAAGATGTAAAAAAGGTCATAAAAAATCTGCAAGATGTGAAAAACAGTGGTAGAACTAAACTGGTTTGAGAGCTAGAAACCAGTTGGATGGATTTTATTATGTAGGCCAGTGTCTCCCAAAGTGGGGTCCGCGGCCCCCTGGTGGGCCGCGAGGGTACTGCAGGGGGGCCGCGGGAGGTCATAAAAAAATATATATATATATATAATTATTTAACGTTAAATTTATAATGTTTTGTTTGTAATATTAAAATATTTGTGTTCATTATTTGACTTGAATAATCCACTGTAATCATTTGTGTATTACAATGTTTGTAGCAGAGGCAATTTTCCCCAAAATAAAATAACCAGAAGAGCCTATTCTTAATGTTGTCTTCTTGGTTATTATTTTGGGGGGCCACGCAGACCCGTCAGATTTTTAAGGGGGCCTCGGTGTTACTGAGTTTGGGAATGGCTGATGTAGGCCAATGTTTTGCGGTTTGAAATGTATGTACCCCAGCTTTAACATGACATAACATTATAGGCATTTGGGAGAAACCAGCTAAAATACTGTAAGACTTCAACCAGCAAATTGCCTCTATACACACAGCAACAAGCATCATTGGTGGCTGAGTCTGAATGTTACTATATATAATGTGCAAATTATTGATTCCACTGTAGCATTCCCATCTCAAGGCAGCAGGTCACAAATGCCATAGAGCCCGGGGAGCCTGAATGGACATACACAATAAATAGTTCATGTTTTATCCTTGCTTTGCTGTATCTATGTGTGTATTTGTGGGTTACTTACATTGTTAGCCTACTTGTCTCTCTCTTCATTCTACCCATGCAGGAAAGATTGTGAAGTTTCCTCAAGCACACCCAACGACATTTGTGCATGTAGTGACCAGCAAAGTGAGAGGAAAGAGGAGATTGTGTAGACTGGTGCAGAGCGAGGCTGCAGCTACGTGGAGCTGCCATAGCAACCACTTATAACAGAGCTATTTCTGTCTTGTTTCAACTCCCAAACACAGCTGCTCCTATAGAACTGTCTCATCCCGCCACTTTAGACGTGCAATCTGTGCAGAGCGGCCATGGCATGTACAGAAAGCTTTGTCAGATGCAATAAAGCCTGCTTTCAATTGACATTATTCAGGTTGGATCGTTTCTCTTGCAATGAGTTAGAAAATTGATAATTACTGTTATGTTGTTATCAATGGGTTTCAGCGTGAAGGAACAATGGCTCGGTAATCATTGCAATAAACAATCATTTTAGCTTTGTCCAAAAACCAAAATGTGTAAACATGTTTGAAAACCAAGAAACAATTAAATGTTGTGTGCCACATTTGAAGATTTACTGACTTTGTGCCAGTCGACTGTTTTGAGTATTTAATCATGTTACAACATTATTCCCTCTTCAAAGGCCCAGAGTTGTTTTTAGATCCATCCATGCAAATATCAGGAACTTCAGACACAAACCTATAACTCCGCCCCTTCCGTCTAAAAGGTCTAGTATGATTAGTATGATGTCATTGGACCACTATGACATCATGCTCATACAAGTTTTCTTCGGTTAAAAACAAAAGTAGTACCCATTAGTTTTTATATTTTCTCAAGTGAAATTATGTTCTTTACAATTGCATTCTGTGTTTGCTGCTGATCATTCTTAAATAAAAATAAATAAATAAAAAAAGACAGAAAGCCTGCATACTTTATAAAGATATTATTTCAGGTCCTAAAACATGAAATGAAAAAGTAAACAGTCCCATTATCACTTTTAAGTTGGAGGCCCATTACCAGCCTTTGTGTCCATGTGGCGGTTTGCTCAAAAGTCGACATTGAACAAATGAGAAGCATCCTGGTGCTTTTAAATCCTCTGTCCTCATAATATTGTTGCCTTATCCAAGCCAAAAGATCTTCTACAGGGCCAATTTTGTGCATCATTTCTGTTGAGAGGATTCTCGATAATGACTTCGACACTGAGCAATTTGAGCACTCCCTGAACATTTGACAGAAATCCATGCAAACAAATTACAGAGGTAGATGTTCAAGCCCCTTGTGTGTCTTGGGACCACAGCACCGCCTGCAATAACAGGTTATTTCCTGAAAGTGTAATGGAGTAACCGAGTTCATCTGTCACAGGGCAAACATCATTACCAAAAAGGATTAGAAACTGTTAAAAAGCCGCCCTGAGGAGCACACAGTCTCTTCTGCGGGCAAACACAACCATTGTTATAGCTGCCAGCCAAGTGGTGCCTCCAACCATTCACTTTGTAGTCCTTGACGCGCCATGTAGCAACAGTGCCACCTACTGGGGAAAATACGAGAAGTGTTTTGGTGCTAAGTTCAGACACAAGCAGCTGACTCATACTGGAGTGTATTTGATGAAACGTAGCAGGAGTGCAATTAGAGTAATGACATTAATTTAAGAGCACTGTTAACGCTGCTTTGTTTCTATTATTATGCGCCCCATTATCAAGAGCACAGGAGGGTAGTGTGATTAAAACTACTGCTGCGTCATCCTCAAAGTAAAGAGGATTATAGGGTCATTTGGTTTGTTTATCACTGTGAGGGATGTCATCTTTTAGGTATTTTAGTTGAATTTCCTTTGAGGTGTTTATACCGGTTTATAATGTGCGTTCACCTTGAAAGAGCTGGAAAGATCATCATAGTGTCGACAATGAATATTAACTTAGTATATAACTAAACTAAAAGGACAGTGGTTGTTCAATGTTGAGTTGAGTGTCCTTAACTCAACTTTCAAAAAGATTTATGGACATTGGTCATCTGCCTGGACCAATGGACCAATGGACCAATGGCTCTATGTGTGTTTTTTTTTAATTGGAATTCTTGTGTTGACTCTATGTTAGGGCTCTACAAGTATAATTTGAATTGAATGGAATACCTCTAAGAAAATATGTTTCTTTCATGTTTTATGAAAGAATAACAATGTAGAGGGAATTTGCAAATGACAGAGTTAGCTATATCTCACTAATGGTCAAAAAGGTCTATAAGTGCTATTTATTTTGATATTTTTTGTTTTTTTTTTTGCGTCTCTCATATGGGTAAATGTTAATAATTTAGGAGACAAAATATGCATAGTCTATAGTTTTTAAACAGAAAATAAAATATGCTCCACTGGCCAACATTTCTCTTATCGTCAATCAGTGGAAATCAGTTTAAATGTATGTGACAATCTCTTTATAATGTAGCCATAAAGCATATTTGTTCAGTCATAAAGCATTATTCATTCACTACCCAAAAAGTCTTGGTAAATTACTGATGTAGCCACAGCTGCCCTGACGTAGACTGACAGAAGTGAGGCTACTATTCTGTGCCATCAGCCCCTCTGACCACCACCAATCGTGCTCACACCAGACTTATAACCTGTAATGTGGGTGAAGTGACACAAGAGTTTATACAGCATCTCAAGGAGCATTCCAAATTAATTAATATATATTTTCAAGCATTTAGCAAGTGAGTTTCAAGAAATAGTGCCTATGGAAGTTGAAACATGCTGTTACCCATCGCACCTGCCTCAGTTGTCCATGAACCAAATATAACGCTTTTATGATACAATTGACTGCAATGTGATACTTCAAAATAATATCAGCTTGACCCAGCTTCATCATAACCAGATCAGCTTGAATAAATTCTGAAAGTGTTTTGAATAAAAGTAAATATGTGTGTAAGAGATGAAGACTTCCAGTGGTCCCAACTCAGGCACCAGCCACTGACCTGCTCCACTGACCCAGTCTCCAATGTCCTTGCTCCACTGGCATCAACTCTGTAGCCATAAATATGAGATCCAGGCCAAGGCTAAACCGTTTGGTTCAAGGACCATCTTAACCTTGCTTTTGAGTTTTTATCCTCCCCCTCTCCCCCAAAGGACAAATTACCAACAAGACATTCTACAGACGTCCCCCTTTTCTTCTAAATGAGCATATAACAAGAGAAATCGTATGGTCCTCCACTTAGTCCTTGCTCGACATTTCTGGGCCGCTGTTCAATTTTCATTTTTCAGTCCAAATGTAGAAAAACTATTCGCCCACTGCTTCGGTTTCCTGGCAACAACCAACCAGGCTTTTTTCTAGTTGGGCCATAGAGACCTTTAGAAAAACAGCTGCAGACAGGATAAAAATAATTACAGCTCTATTTGTCTTCCAAGAGACACACTTTCAGACCAAACTCACTCCCTTCTCTTTATTCAAGCTGCTCCACTTTGCTCTGGCATTCACAATGAAGCCATTCAGAATAATATCGTCCATACACTGCAGTGGCCATAGAACAAAATGTTGAATAATTATGGAAGATAATTAACTTGTACTCAGGTATGTGACAAAAATTGAGGCATTTTCTTCCTCAAGGGGACATTAACTTATTTGGATAACTCACCCATCAATACGTGACATGTAGTACCAGTTCCATGTTAAATGTATTTAAGGTTTAGTATAACTTATTATTATGAGGTGCTACATTAAGACAAACTCACCAAATATGCCCTTTAGTATTTTAATTACTTTGTAATTGGTTCAGGGAACTAGTTTCTCCAAAAAAAAAGTTAATTAAATACTGATTATATTTGTAAGCTTTATACTCGCATGCAGTCATGCCTTTAACCTGCTGTAGATGATTTCTCAAGTGCTACAGTTCATTTATTTCCAGTCTGAATGTCTTGTTGCATTTTCCCATGCAATGCTACTGCCCCCGGCTGGTGGAAACACTCGTTACAGTTGGGCTTGTACAAGTTTTATTTCATGTTTTTCACCATGAGTAGATATGCAAGAGACAATTGGTTAAAAAAACAACATTAAACAAAATGAACAACAATTGTGCCCTTTTACACAAACTCAAAAACACAAACTAGATACTGTCAACACCACATTCAATTATCCCTATAACATCCCAAATTATAATAATCTTTTCGTACAAAATAAATAAATTGAAGGTGGTGAATTGTGTATTTTTTTGGGACTTTACGGACTGTGAAACCATCTCCAGATGACCTTTATGTAATGACTCCTCTGTCCTTTACATAGGGAGTGAAACGATGAAGACTTGTCCAAAGCTGAGCTGGTTCGGTTCACCTCAGTCACAGGGGTGAACTAAAAAGTGCTCATTTAGAAAGGTCTAAAATCCTTTTATGGAATATTAATAACATCTCTTATCATTCAACGTCATCTTCTGATAAAGACTGGGCACTGATGATACGCTGAAAAACAAAGAACAAACTTTGAAGACATTTTTCAAACGTTGACTTCAGACACAGCGTAATGTAATAATTTGTATCAAAATATTAGCGTCACTGAAGGAATTTTACAAGAGAACGGCAACCAAATCTCTTTCAGAATATATGAAACTCTGGAATCAAAACATTGTCTTAGGGGTGAAATAGCCGAGAGCAACAGACATGCCTCCAAGCTTTGGAATCCTACATTTTACTGTTGCACCCTTTCTTGTCCCAGAGGCAGAAGAATAGACACCGGGGGGTTTTCAAGGATGCGTAGCAAATATAAATACATATTTAAACACAATCACATTGTTGAACTCACCTGGCTGATACTGGGGAGCTTTGTGAGCAGCATCTGGAAGACTGGAGGGGGCAGGGTCTGCTGAAGCACTTGGAGAAGCTGCTGAGGCTGGCCACATACTGCAATGGCATTGGTCAGGTGGTCTACACCCTTCTCAAATTCACCTGAGAGAGATTTCACAGAAAGAAACATGCAACTAATATGCATACAGAAATTATTTGTGAGAAACAATCTGGGAAACTATGGAGGTAAAAGTAATTGTCTTGGAGGTGAAATAGCAAAGAGCAATGGATATGACTCTACACTTTGGAGTTCCAAGTTCACTGTTGCATCCTTTCTTGTCCCAGAGACTATTGAAAGTGACTGGGGGGTTTTCAAGAATGCCAGGTATCAATGTGGAACAGACTAAGCATATCAGTAGTATGGAATGTTATAGGATTCTTAATCATTATGAATCTAAACTCCTTTTGAATGGATACAATAGTAGCCCCTGCTGTTTCAAATCAATTGCTTTAAATTATTAGGTTAGAGATTAAATGTAATGCATTTGATCTACCTTCAAAACACTAGTCATAATCCAATTAAAAAAAATCAATAGCCATTTAGAATAATAGATTATACGAAAAGCTAACGTAAAATGAATGCCCTCGTTTGCAGAGGTCACATCTGACCTTGAGACAGCAGCTCTTCTCCGAGCTGGATCTCCTCCAGGAAGAACTTCTGAACAGCTTCAGCGTCTTTAAGATCTGGAAGCTTCAAAGTCAAACAGACGCTGTTAGTAGAAGTCAAAAGGTCCACATTCGAACATTCTTTACTTAACGTACCTTTGCCAGTCCAGACTTCTCTGTGGATGTTTTCTGTTTTCTTCGACCTGAGAATGAACATAATGCGACATGTGAGAGTTAAGTAACCCTGGCACAGAATTAAGTAACCCTGGCACAGAATTAAGTAACCCTGGCACAGAATTAAGTAACCCTGGCACAGAATTAAGTAACCCTGGCACACATGTGATCCACATTAGCACAGAGCTAACAGCATGTGGCTGTGCAAAATGGAGATCGACCAAATGGACACATTTAGAACGCATTGTGTAGCAGACTATGAAGTGCAACTGTGCAGTGATTAACAGGGGCCTATAATGTTGTATGTATTCGTTATTTCAAGAGTTCGCCCTTTCTCATTGAGGTGCTAACATGCTACCGGCTAATGCCCAGCTCTTCTCGAGTGGAAGGACGCGCGTTACTCACGTTCGCGTAGTTTCTGCTTGAAGTCTGGATCACTCCGTCGCTTTTTGTCAAAGTAAAAACAATAGGCTACAAACACTACTCCACATACCCCGGCGACAATCGCACTCGTCCTGCTGCTCATCATCACTGAAACCACTCATGAGCTGCAGCTACGAGCTAAGGGCTAAGGCTAAAGCTAGCGAAGGGGCGGGCCCATGACGCATTTCCGCTGTGGCTTCTCGTTCTCGGTTTCTGTTTTTTTTTTTGTCTAAAGAATTTTTATTGACAATATTAGAACTATAATTAAATCAACTTATTTGTGTGAACCTTTTAATAAACCATGTGAACAGTGTTTAAATGTAGTTTTATCTTAATCTTCCTCTCTTTCTTTTTTTTTCCTTTTACATTTATTTAGTAAGAGAGGCCCTCATTGAGATCAAGAATCTCATGTCTGTAATATAATCTAAACAGACGCCAAGTTTATCTGCTTTGTCTTTGTATATATTGTATGTCTGCAGATGTGCATTATCCTGTACATAATCACAGTATATTCCTGAGTACCTACATCCAGATTATTCTATTCTCACAATAGTCCATCCATCCATCCATTTTCTTCCGCTTTATCCGTTGCCGGGTCGCGGGGGCAGCAGTCTAAGCAGAGACGCCCAGACTTCCCTATCCACACACACTTCCTCCAGCTCGTCCAGGGGGACCCCAAGGCGTTCCCAGGCCAGCTGAGAGACATAGTCCCTCCAGCGTGTCCTGGGTCTTCCGCGGGGCCTCCTCCCGGTGGGGCGTGCCCGGAACACCTCCCCAGGGAGGCGTCCAGGAAGCATCCGGAACAGATGCCCGAGCCACCTCAACTGGTTCCTCTCGACGTGGAGAAGCAGCGGTTCTACTCCGAGCTCCTCCCGTGTGACTGAGCTCCTCACCCTATCTCTAAGGGAGCGCCCAGCCACTCTGCGGAGGAAGCTCATTTCGACCGCTTGTATCCGCGATCTCGTTCTTTCGGTCATTACCCAAAGCTCATGACCATAGGTGAGGGAGGGAACGAAGATTGACCGGTAAATCGAGAGCTTTGCCTTTCGGCTCAGCTCCCTCTTCACCACAACGGTCCGATACAGCGACCGCATCACTGCGCACGCTGCACCGATCCGCCTGTCAATCTCATGCTCCATTCTTCCCTCACTCGTGAACAAGACCCCGAGATACTTGAACTCCTCCACTTGAGGAAGGACCTCTCCACCCACCTGCAGAGGGCAAGGCACCTTTTTCCGGTCGAGCACCATGGCCTCGGATTTGGAGGTGCTGATTCTCATCCCAGCCGCTTCACACTCGGCTGCAAACCGTCCCAGTGCATGCTGCAGGTCCTGGTTCGTTGGAGCCAACAGGACAACATCGTCCGCAAACAGCAGAGATGAAATCCTGTGGTCTCCGAACCGGACCCCCTCCGACCCCTGGCTGCGCCTAGATATTCTGTCCATAAATACAGTGAACAGAACCGGTGACAAAGGGCAGCCCTGTCGGAGGCCAACATTCACCGGGAACAGGTCTGACTTACTGCCGGCAATGCGAACACAGCTCTGGCTCCGGTCATACAGGGATCGGATGGCCCTCAGCAGAGGACCTCCGACCCCGTACTCCCGGAGAACCCCCCAAAGGACACCCCGGGGAACACAGTCGAACGCCTTCTCCAAATCCACAAAGCACATGTGGACAGGTTGGGCGAACTCCCATGAACCCTCGAGTATCCGATGGAGAGTATAGAGCTGGTCCAGTGTTCCGCGACCGGGACGAAAACCACACTGCTCCTCCTGGATCCGAGATTCGACCATCGGCCGTAACCTCCTCTCCAGTACCTTGGAGTAGACCTTACCGGGGAGGCTGAGGAGTGTGATCCCACGATAATTGGAACACACCCTCCGGTCCCCCTTCTTGTAGAGAGGGACCACCACCCCGGTCTGCCACTCCATTGGCACTGCCCCCGATCGCCACGCGATGTTGCAGAGACGTGTCAGCCAAGACAGTCCTACAACATCCAGAGACTTTAGATAATCAGGGCGGATCTCATCCACACCCGGCGCCTTGCCACCATGGAGGCTGCCAACCACCTTGGTGACCTCAGCCAGGGAGATGGATGTACCCGCCCCAACATCCTCAGCCTCTGCCTCTGTAACGGAGGACGTGACGGGGGGATTGAGGAGAACCTCAAAGTATTCCTTCCACCGCCCGACAATATCCCCTGTCGAGGTCAGCAGCTCTCCACCCGCACCGTACATGGTGTTGGCAAAGAACTGCTTCCCCCTCCTGAGGCGCCGGATGGTTTGCCAGAATCTCTTCGAGGCCGACCGATAGTCATGCTCCATGGACTCTCCGAACTCCTCCCAGTCCCGGGTTTTTGCCTCTGCAACAGCCCGGGCCGCGGCACGCTTGGCCTGCCGGTACTGGACAGCTGCCTCAGGAGTCCCCCGAACCATCATGGCTCGATAGGACTCCTTCTTCAGCCTGACAGCATCCCTTAATGCCGGTGTCCACCACCGGGTTCGGGGGTTGCCGCCGGGACCAGCACCAGAGACCTTGCGACCACAGCTACGAGCCGCCGCATCGGCGATTGAGGCAGAGAACATGGTCCACTCGGACTCCATGTCCCCCTCCTCCGCCGGGACCTGGGAGAAGCTCTCCCGGAGGTGTGAGTTGAAAGTCCGTCTGACAGGGGGCTCAGCAAGACGTTCCCAGCAGACCCTCACTATACGCTTGGGTCTGCCAGGTCTGACCGGCTTCTTCCCCTGCCAGCGGATCCAACTCACGACCAGGTGATGATCGGTTGACAGCTCCGCCCCTCTCTTTACCCGAGTGTCCGAGACACGCGGTCGAAGGTCAGATGATACGACAACAAAGTCGATCATCGACCTCCGGCCTAGGGTGTCCTGGTGCCACGTGCACTGGTGGACACCCTTGTGCTCGAACATGGTGTTCGTGATGGACAAACCGCGACTGGCACAGAAGTCCAACAACTGAGCACCGCTCGGGTTCAGATCAGGGGGGCCGCTCTTCCCGATCACCCCTCTCCAAGTGTCACTGGCGTTTCCCACATGGGCGTTGAAGTCCCCCAGGAGAATAACGGAGTCCCCGGGCGGTGCACCGTCCAGTACCCCTCCCAAGGACTCCAAGAAGGCCGGGTACTCTACACTGCTGTTAGGCCCGTAGGCCGTCACAACAGTGAGAGACTTGTCCCCCACCCGGAGGCGGAGGGACGCGACCCTCTCATTCACCGGGGAGAACTCCAACACGTGGCGGCTGAGATGGGGGGCAATGAGAATGGCCACCCCAGCTCGCCGCCTCTCCCCGCGGGAAACTCCAGAAAAGTGGAGCGTCCAACCCCTCTCAAGGAGTTGGGTTCCAGAGCCCAAGCTGTGTGTGGAGGTGAGGCCGACTATCTCTAGTCGGTATCGCTCCACCTCCCCCACGAGCTCGGGCTCCTTCCCCCCCAGTGAGGTGCAGTTCCACGTCCCGAGAGCCAGCTGTTGTGTGTGCGGACTGGGTCGCCGAGGTCTCCGCCTTCGACTGCCGCCCAGTCCTCTCTGCACCGCTTCACCACGGACCCCTCTGCAGGTGGTGGGCCCACAATAGTATCTTATTCTTATTTTCAGGTTGTTACTTTATTATTTTTATTGTTGTTTTTTGTGGAATACAATGCAAGCTACTGTGACAACGCAATTTCCCTTGTGGATCAATAAAGTCTGTAAGTCATACTGTGTACGTACACATACGTGTACTATCATAAATAAATACTAGTCTATATGATACCATTATAATTATATTACAAATATTTGTAGTGAAATACTATTATTATTATTATAAGTTAATCATTGAGGATCATCTGCTAAATTCATGAATCTTTGAGGAGCTTGAGGGGATGGCAGGCTACTGGTAGCTCCTGAGCTACATACTTTATTTGTAAATGTGCGTTTTTGTCACTGCTATTGAAAGCTCCAAGACATCTATTGAGGCCCACGCACAAGTTATATGCTCATTTAGAAGAAAAGGGGGATGTCTGTAGAATGTCTTGTTGGTAATTTGTCCTTTGGGGGAGAGGGGGAGGATAAGAACTCAAAAGCAAGGTTAAGATGGTCCTTGAACCAAATGGCCTGGATCTCATATTTATGGCTAGAGATGACTCCATGACAATATGCATAGTTCAATATAGTACTTGTACTTATTGTGTGTACAAATGTATGTACTATATATATCGTAATGTCCACCTTGAGGTTAGATTCAAATTGTGTAACATTTCCCAGAGATTACAGACACACACACACACACAATAATTCACAAACTATGGCATTTTATTCAAAACAGAAGCTTCTGCTTAGCTTACATTTTTACAATAAATTACATGTGACCATCATGAGATGAGCCTAATAAATACTATTAAGCATTGTCCAAAAAGCTCCTTTACTTTTACTTTCACTTGCACATAGCATCCGACCATTCTCAATTTACAACGTCATAAAACTGTTTAGGCCATGTCAGAAAATGGCCTAACCAAAACATTCTTCTCTTACAAGCAAAAGACAAAACGCAAACAAATGCAAAATCTAAAGATAGGACAAAACAATGGAAAAATGCGTAAAAGTAAATTAACTAAGAAAAACTGGACAACATGCGATAACCTTCTGTATTTACACTTAAACTACAGTTAAAACCGTAAAACTGTCTTTACAGAAAAGTACATGTTATTAACAATGCAAGATATTAAATAGCTCGACTCAAAACACATCTCAATATACAAATGTATAACAAAAGCATACAATTACATACAAGTGCCAAACGAAAAACATTTCTTCAGGGCATAATTATACAGTAGGGAGTCTGTACAAAGGAAACACTGGAGATGTCTTTAGAAATGTACACACATACATCACTTTTTGATATAAATGCACATTTTACATTGACTCTACTCTGGTCTTAGCACATACATAGAGCCCCCAACTTTTTGGTAGGGACTAATGAAAGGAAAAAGGAAAAATCTAATGGAATTATGGTGAAAACATAATTGAATATGAAGAATTTAAACTGCAACTGTGCTGGGAAATGCATAAAATATAAAACAAACTTAATGTTTGGATAACACTGCATTCGAAACTCACTTATGCAGCAAATTTATTTCTGTGAAGCTGCTTTGATCCAGTTGAAATGTCACCAATTCCTCAATAAAAATTATGAGGCGATTAGCCACGAGATGAGAACATGATATAATAAATTGATTTACATTTGAAGGTTACTTGAAATGTGGTTGTTAGTGGTGAATCGAAAGAAGCAATACATTCAAACAGTATTTAAAACGTGTCAAATTTTTAAAGTAGCAGTGTTTATATGTGGCTCGATCAGAAGTACCTGACAATTTGCCATTCACAAAACTGTGATCGACCAATGACAACCACAAACCAAAAACCCTGGACTAATGAGAGGAATGCATGAACTTTGCACACCAAGTCAGGAGTCCTCAGTAGTCGATTAAAAACAATCCAGTTTGTATTAAATTCAGAATTGTTAAATAAAGCCTATCCGCCTCAGTCTTTGAGATCATTCATACAGCAATCCTCAGTACGAGACATTTGTCCAGGTAACTCTCTGATTTGGGAAAGTGCCCCATGAACAAGAACGAGAAGGCACTACAGTTTCATTCCTAATATTCACTTTGTCTGTAGGTGTGCGACGATTTAAAATCCTATCGATAAACAATGATAAGACTCAATGGAACCGTACAGGAGCACAGTCCTGTACGTAATAGGCTAGTTTTAGTTGAAACACAGGACAGGGAAACGTGGCTTAACATTGAGTTTGTCCTTGATGCCAATGTGGCAGTGTTCCTCAGTATAAAAAGGAGAACACAGGCCTCTGTGTGAGGACAGAGCACGTCTCTGGAGAGCGTCCCTTGCCACTACAGCTTTATCAACTCAAATTATTGCTTGAAAAACAATCCATATAAATTGTGTAATTACGGAGAGTGAAAAAAACAAATTGGTATTATTTTGACAAATTGAATCCCATACACAATCTTCATAAAAGTGCACTTAAGTGCCATTAGCTTGCCAAGAAACAGTTGTCAATAGAAAATAGTGCTTGTTTGTTGGTTTCTGTCTCTGGTCTGTTTTTGTGCCCCAGTAGTTACAGTTTGTACTTGTCAGTCTTGTTGGGTGCTGGTTAAGTGCTTAAGTGCAGTGGCTCCTGTGTGGGACGTCCTGTCACCTACACTCCACCGAGACCCCAGATGTTTGAGAGGATGAGGAGGACACGGGAGGGTCGGCTAACGTCAGCATCACTGCTGCTGTGAGGGAGCTGGACGAGGGAGAGGAGGAAGAGGAGGAGGACGAGCAGGCCGCCACAGCACCTGGAGACAACACAAGTCATGTAAAAATCTGCAGTCGTCTATAGTTCGGCACACAGCTTCAAGCGGTCAACCCTCAAACTTTGTTAAAAGCAAACAAGTAGGTAGGTAGATAATCTTTATTTATATACCGCCTTTTCACTGCACATCGGAGTCTCAAAGCAGTTTACAATTGTGATTTCTTTTGGGAGTGGGGGTGCCAGTACAGGGGGCACATGCCAGACCTATTGTACATATTTTTAGTGGGGAGAACATGCAAACTCCACTCAGAAAGGCCCTGGTCCAACCGGGATTCGAACCCAGGACCTTCTTGCTGAGAGGCGAGAGTGCTATCCACTCAGCCACCGTGCCGCCACAAGAAATTCTAAACAATGGCTTTGTGACTAGTTTATATATCAGTGATGACTTACTTTCCCGTTCTTTTTTCTTCATGCGTTTCCTTCGTCGGTCGATGGACGCCACCTCTGATTTGAGCGAGAGGTAGTGGTTCCTGATGTCCTGTAGTTTCTCCTGAAGGAATGATATCCTCTCCAGACTGTTCATCTTCTCCAGATCAGCTTTAAAATCAATTAGATTATTATATTAACATTGCAACAATTTCTGAACGAGGACAAAATCAGGACAAAGGACTAATATTTAAATTAAGATTTAGATAACCTTCATTAGATAAACTAAGATGAATATTCTAACTCAATTATGTATTGCCTTTGCCACTTACTCATCTGGAAGCTCCATTTGTAGACCCGTGGTGATCGACTGTGGTGATGGTGCTCCCTCTGGTGGTGGGAGTGGTCCATGTCGCTCTGTTTGTGGTATTTATGGCTGGAGGTGGGAGAGCGGCCGGGACACTTGGGTGAAACCACAGACTTCAATTCCAGTGGGGGGTTTTTAGAGGCAGAGGGTTTGGCCTCAGTCACACACTGGTCTTCACTGTCACTGCTGTTGGCTGCAGAAAAGAGGAGAGCATTTAACAGATACTTGACAGACTGCTCTGTCATTATGTGCTGAACAGTGGACGGGGTGATCTGAGATTGCAGGTGAAGGGCAGATGCGGGTCTTACCTGTTTTCCTGTTCTTTTTGGGAGGCACACCGAGGCTCTTTCGGTTTGGCTTGTGTTTCTTTGCGGCAACTACAGGCAGAGATTCTTTCTGCCGTTTCTGACACACTGATGCTAAAAATGAAGAAAGTGCAGAAAAAATAAGATACAGAAGAATGACAAAGACTCTGAGAACAGGCTGTGCTGTACCTTTGGCTTTCTGCTCGCTTTCCTGCGGGCTGCTGCTGCTCAGCTCCAGGCTGCAGCTGCTGCTGTTGCAGGACAAACTGGGGTCAAAGGGTTTTGAGAGGGAGCCGGCCCCCTCGTCCTGAGGCAGGTCCTGCTCCCCCAGACTCTCCACCTCCACAGTGCTGCTGTCAGACTCACTGCGGCCCGGAGCCTCCTCTGCAGAGGGCTCAGGGGGTAGCGGGGCGGAGGGCTCCTGCAGAGGAGTGGGAGGAATGACAAGGTGAGGTGAGGGGGGCTGCGGAGGTCCAGAGTCCTCCACCGCACTGCCTCCTCCTGAAGGAGAGCCAGGGGTGGAGGGCGGAGAGTTCAGCACAGAGTTACTGCTGCTGCTGGGAAACTCCTGTTTGTCCAGGTCCATGTGCTCCTCGGACGCCTCGTCCTCCGGACCCCCCTCAGCGTCCTGCTGGTCACTCAAACAGGACGGGACCGGGGGAGGCGGGGAGTTAGCTGCCTCTGTGTCAGAGTCAGAAAACAGCTCCTTCAGAGTCTTTTTGGGCCACTGGGCCTGGATACTGGACCACACGTCCTTCTGTCCCTTGGAGCGCACGGCAGGTCGCTCCTCTGAGTTTGGAGAAGTCTTGGTCCTTTTCTCTGGGATGTCCCAGAATCCTGCCTGTCGCGCCGCCTTGTTCTTCTCCTTCAGGCCGTTGTACTTTTTTGACGGAGCTCCTTTGGTCTTGGGGCGGCCACGCTCACTGATCACTGGCGGAGCGTCTGTGATGCTCTCATCCTCTGAGCTGCTGCTGTCTCCTGCGGGCACAGCTCCTTTGTCCTGTTTCCGTGGAGACGTCCCAGGGAGCCAGTCTGTGCTCCTCGTGCTCCGGGTCTTGGTTTTGTGGCCCTTGGTCTTCTCCCCGTCAGACTTCCTCTTCCTGCCGCTCACCTCTGGCTCAGGTTCAGCCTGGATCCTCCTCTTCACAGTGTCAATGCTCTCAGCCCCAATTGCATCCTGGGACTTTCCTGGTGCAGGTTTGGAGGTCTCAGGAGGAGCTGCTGACTCCCAGCTCTCTGCAGAGGGACGGGGGCTTAAAGGGGTTTTTCTCCCACGACCAGGTCGCACCTCTGTGCGCCCGGACTCCTCTTCCTCATGCTCACTCTCGTCTGTTGACATCTCTGATGCTGCAAACACAAAAACAAATTGTTAAGTCACAGTTCAAATCACCCATTGCCGTTCTACATCTGCAGAGAGTATTACCTTGTAGTCCATTGAGGATAGATGTGATTTCTATCGACTTGGCAGAAGACTGCGTGTTCACTCTGTCGTCGGCATCGTCCATTTTGGAGAAAACGTCCTGACTCAGACATTTGGGTCGAGGGCCACGATTCAAGCCGAGACCTTCCCTTTGATTGAGCCGCTCCAGTCGGTCCAGCTCTCTCTCTCCCTTGTTCTGTTTGTAAAACCACTGTCAGGACATCAAGTGAAATCGCTTTTCAAAGTCACTATCTACAACCCACGTTACCTTTATTTTCCTGCGGTGCTTTATTTTGGTAACATTCTTATTCGCTGGCCGTAAAATCTTGTCAGCTTTGACCCATTCGTCATATCTAAAAAAGCAGACACAGAAAAGGGGAAATTTTCATTATTCACATCATAGGTCGTTCCTACAGCACATCTAAGCTCTTCACACCACCCAGACGCTTGAACTCCACCCCGACACACAAGCCTCAACAGCAGAAGGCAGTGGTAGTATGAGGAAAAGACAAACCTTTACAATGAGGAAACAATATTAACCCAATCACCACGCAAATCATAGTCGACATAGTTCCCACAGAAGCGAAGGGGCAGAGGGTCAGATGAGGAGAAGTGGAAAGTCTCACAACAGCACACACGACAGACAATGCAGAGCGACCCTGTGTCTTAAATAGAGGGCTACAGGACACACCACAACAGTTAAGACAATGACATATGCTTTATTGAAACTGTTTCCCTGACCGAGTCTACAGAGCACCGAGTTAACGCTGACCCATGGGAGAGGGGGGAGAGGGGTGAGAGGCAAAGGTGAGTGTAGCAGCACTTTTGCCGGCCCTTTTAACATCCAAGAGGTTCCTGGCATTAGTAGATTCATGTACGGAGATTGGATGATTAGATTGTTAATCCAAATCCACCGCTTGAATTAAATACACTTTGGTTCAAGAGACAGACAGGGGATTCAAGTCTTGTTTCCACTGAAGCAGCAACGAGCCAATATGTCAAAATGTTTTTGTCCAAACTGTAACATGCTAAACGCAAACAATGGTATGGGCCAATTGTGATCAGAGTTTCATACAAAATCATAAAAAGTCGGAAAATGGCATATGTTTATGTATCAGAAACTTAAGAGAACACTGCCACACTGCAAATCAATACAGAACCCCATGAATTAAAACTGTATATTCCAAACCACATATTCTTGACCTGACTTGACAAGAAATATTATCTGTAAGCAAAAAAGATATACTAGTGGAAAATGTATATAATAAGTCAGCTCTCCTAGTGTTGCCAGGATAGAAAATATCAAAACTCAATTGTGAGATTAAGAAAAAAATAATAAAAACAATATTTTTCACCTCAAATTCCTTGTCACTGTCCCACAAAGCTTTTTCTGATGCAGTATAAAATGTATCAAAAATGCTTAAAGGTGCGTTCCTGAAATTCTCATGGTGGTGACCTGCTTTATGTGAAGTGGACTGATACCTGCTTCTTATTATTATTTTGCTAGAAATGTCAGTTATGAAGGATTTTAGTGCTTGCGACGCTACAAGCTATTATTACTTACTACTTGTGAACTTCTTGTTTCCAATGTAAAAGGAAGGTTAATTCCCAAACTGTCAAATTATCCAGACAAAACAACAAGATTTAAATCAACCCAAGCAAAAAGCAGTCTCGGCACCAGGACAGTTGAGGAATGAACTATACTTGCTCAAATGAGTAGTTAGTCCTTTATTACCTCAAATGGATACAATTGCGCGCCACACACACTGCCATACTTTCCTTACCACACTCAACAGGGGAAACAAGACTTCAAATCTACAGGGAGCCGAGGAGAGACTAGTTTAGTGCGACCACTAGATGGCAGCGTTGGGAGAGGGATGGGCTGCGGGGTTCTCCCTCCGAGCTGAGGTTAAGAGATGCTGGTTTTAGGGGTGATTGTGGATTGTTAGGTGGTTCTCCCCAAGTCCTGTCTTACCTGATGTTCCAGCCACAGTAGTGCACCAGGTAGAGCACCTCTCCCCCCTCCACGTCTGCCTCTTTCACAGTGGCTGGGTACGTCTTCAGAGAGCGGCCTCGCCCATACCTCACCTGCACCTTCATCCCCGGGGGGTAACACTCAAACTCCTCCTCCCCTTCCTCCCCCTCCTGACTGCTGTCATCCCTGCAAGAAAAACAGTTCAGCACTTCCTAACCCTAGGCTGAAGTCCAAAGTCCACAGATGGCCCTTATCCACTCCCCATCTTGTCTAACTCTACTCTCGACTGCGTTCAAGTAGCAACGTCTGAATAAAAACTTGCCTAGTGTTCTTTTATTGTCCATATTTCAAAGATTATGAATGATAACAGGAAGACTTTTTGTTAGCTATTTATTGTCAATTGAACACGTTCTCCATTTTGAAATTCTACTGACAACAGAAATGACTCAAAGAGCCCAGATCAGAAGTCTCCATTCCAACATCTATGACAGCTTGGAATTTTGTGGCAGTTGTGGATGAGGTCCTTTATCCTCACTCATGAAAAACCTGTCCATTCTTTTTGACAAAAAAACCTCCAGTTCCTGTAAATTCCTTGGCTGCCTTGCATGAACTGCACATTTAATGTAAGTTCATTAGAGAAATTTGCTCTCTGCATTTGACACATCCGTAAAGCCACTGGGGCCTCAGTCAGGAGCAATGGTACAGTGCCCGGATGTCTCCGGATGTTGATGCCCAGCTTGATCAGGACCAGAGCTGGAGGACTTTACCAGTCTGTACTGGACTGTACATGTTGTTTTGTGGCAGGGAAAACCAGAGTACCTGGAGGAAACCTACGCAGAGACACTCCACTCAGCAAGGCTGGTTTCGAACCCAGGACCTTCTTGCAGAGAAGCGAGAGCGCTATCCACTCTCGGTTCTGTTATATTTTGATAGTATAAAACATAATTATGTGAAAATATGTCTTCACACAAACATAAATGAGTAAAAAAAAGTTATCATTCATAATCACCAAAATATAACCAACATTCTCCCTGCACATGTAGACGTTCAAGCACAAGTACATTAAAGGGCCTCTTCCTGATTTTTACAGTATTTTCCTCACCCTCTAACTCTTCTTCATTCCAAGTTTATAGGATTTTCTTTGTTTACACCTAAGAAACCAGCTAGCCAGGGTTTGACAGTAACTTCCTTTTTCTCAGACAATAAAACCATTATCAGATTAAAAAACACATTAAACTACTAATAACAACACAAGCTGCTTTTACTACATAATTGCACTGGGACAAAGCCAATTTCTCCTTACTAAGTGGGAAATACAGGCTTGTCTTTTTCAACCAGTCAAAACAAGACATGGGGAATAAACAAAAGTTAATATTGGTTCATAAAGCACAAATAGCTATATCATCAAACTGCCATTCCATTCACACGCACAGTATGGAAAAGGCCACACAGGGGAGCTAGTGAGAGAGACAGAGGGGAAGCTGCGTTGCCAGTACAAAACAGGCCATAGAAGGCATAGGGTCATGTTAGCACAGCAAAGCCTAGGCAAAGCAGTGCAGCCAGTCTACAGTGTTACAAAGGGAAGTGCAAATGAAGATTTGATCCATTACCACAGCAGCTGCAAACCAGAGCCCTTCACCGCACCCCAAAACCCACACCACACCCCCATACCAGCACATATTAATAATGAACAGAAGTTTACAAAAGCACCATAATGCAAGGACAGAACTCATTGGACTATAAGATGCTACCTGAGGTGCAGGAAGGGATTTAGACAGAGCTCCATCAGCTGTTGACAGTGAGTTTATGTGAACAGCAGAGAGACACGAGGAAGTGCAGGGAATTACATGGGACTTGTTTATATGCGAGTAGGGCGGCTGTAAGAGGACATTTTATGGACTCCTTCAAGTTTTATAAGGGATGATATTGTCAAAATAGACTCAACAGAGTCATGTTCTGTTCACTTAAAACAGTTTTATAGTTGTTTTGTATAGCACTTTTTAGTTGTCTGTCGTATTTTTTTTCCCCATTAATTAATCACTTAGTTAAGTGTTTACATTACAACATGAAAACTTGAGGCTTATAATCAAGTGCGGCCTATATGTGGACAAAATCTACTTTCATGTTGCGGTTTATATACAGGTGCGCTTAATAGTCCAGCAAGTACAGCAAGTACTGTAAGTCCTTAAAGATTTCAAGTCAAGACATCCAAATTCTTAATCCACACCATCTTCCGTAATACACATGATAGTTTGCAAGTTCCACAGATTGATTTATCCTTTTCACCGGCAAAAAATAGAGGCAAGCAAATAACTTATATAGAGTATAATGTGACAGAAACATAGTACAAGCACAATGTAGTGTAAGATGAACCATTTTAATACCAAGTACTTATGTCATGAGTGGATCTCAGATTAGAACAATAACAATAGTTATAGGTGCTTTCTAATTTGATACTCTTGAATATGGATCCATTATGTCACCAAAGCTTGCACTCATCGTTGGTGTTTTAAGCATATGTACAGGAGGCTTTGCATTGATAGTATTTTCAGGGACTAAACAGCTGCTTATGGAAATCTCACTGCCTTTTCCAACTCCCTCAGCACATGATGAGACTGACCAGAACAAAGTGGTGCAGAGTAATGAGCTCAAGCAAACAGCTGCAGCATTAAACTCAAAACAAAACATTGAATCAAACCAGAAAATGTGATACTATTAGAAAACTGAGAGTTTCTATTGGACCTGGCAGTATTGTTGTAGAAAAGTACAAAAATCCCAGAAACCCTATCCCACAAGATGACTAAATACAATCACAATTACGGTAAATACAGTGTAACTTATGTAACTCTTGAACCGTTTATAAGAAATCCATCACAGTCAGACATATTGTACCTCATTATACCTCATTTTAAAGCCAATTGCCTCAAGAAACAGACCACTTAAACAATCATTTGTTTTACCCAAAACTATGAACCCATAATGCAATTAGTAATCATTCACATTTAATTATTTGTTCAATAGACCTTCATGATGTAAAAAAGTAAATTCACAAAGTAATAATAACCACAGATGCAAAAGATGAGCAAACAAATAAAACACTGAATATCTTAGTATCCATGTTATTTTCTTTTCCATCAACATCCATCAAGCCATTATGAAAGAACCTTGAAAATGTCATAACTGCAAAGAGTGCATTAGCTCTTGTTTGTTTGTGCAATCCAATCCACCTGGCATGTTAGTTGTTAGCTGGCACCTAGTTGTTAAACAATAATAATACAAAAATCACCCTTTAAAAGCTGCTATTTAAATTAGTCATCGGGTACTCAAAACATTTTAAAACATATCTTCATCTTTACTGTTTATGTTCATTATTCGAGCCTTTGAATGGTAGAGTTTAACAAAAAAGTCGGCAGAGAATGAATGCACAGAAAATGTACTGAAGAACGAGTCAATATATACATCATCTACAGATTTATGCCCAATGCTGACTCTGATCTAGTTCCTGAGTAGAATAATCCACTGGAGGAGAAAGTAAACCTGAAGTCGGTGGACAAACAGAAAACTCCTCTCAGACTCTGTCAACACCAAACAGCGACGATAGCATCAGAAAAACTGTTATTATCCGATCATTATCAGCAACAGTCTGAACACAAAGTCCGGCCTCAACTCCGGCTCCAGCGGCGAGAGAAGAGAGATGAGGAGAGTGTGTCATGACATCACAGCCCTGACTCTCATGACAGCGCCGTTTCTACAGAGTCAACACATACCATACCATATGTTTTTGACCCATGGTGTCCCAATAATGATGATGATGTTAAAACAGAAATGTATAACAGATAATTCCAAATGCTGCATACTCCATTGCACCCATGATCTTTGCACCATACAAGGTTTTTTTCACCAAACTTCAACGTAAAAACACCTTCTGTTAGACTATCTTTTTATAGAGTTGCAGTCCGGTATGAAATATGCTGAATACATTAGGGCTGTAACTAACAATGCCTTTAGTTGGCTGATTAATCGATTAGTCGTTTAGATTCTGAAAGCTCAGTGGATATGGAATTTTTAATGCATTTAACCAAAACAAAGTAATCTCTATGAACATCTTTTCATAGGGATTACTTGTTACACATTGGGTTCTAAAAATACTACAGCAAACACTAATACTAAAACCTCTTCTAAGCATGTTTGAGATTATTTAAGCCTACTAAATTAGTTGGAAGCTATCTAAATAAAAATTAGTGTTGATTTATAGTAGGGCTGTCAAAATTATCGCGTTACCTCTCGTTAATTCAATTTTTCATTAACGAGCAAAAAATTAATGATCGCATGAACGCATGAACGCATGTCCAAATGACCCGCCCAGTTATCCATATTATCACTCAGAATGCCGCGTACACATGCCTGTGAGAGATGGCAACAGAGCAGGTCTCTGGGAATTCAAGTTTTAAAAGAATACGAGCGTGACCGCGGGGCTACAGTCTATGAACATTTTGGTTTTGCCTAAAAGTAAAAGGTTGAGAGCAATTCAAACAGATTTACGTACATTTGGTATGAATGACAATGTGTCATTATATTTGATAATCTCATTTAACTTCAATTGGAACGGATTTGAAATAGAATGTTAAAGATGCGATTAATCTCGAGTTGACTCACCATTACTATGCAATTAATCAACAAAATATTTTTTATCGTTTTTGACAGCCCTAATTTATAGATTCACTTGTTCCAGCCGTAATAATATACATAACATATTCATTTGTTGCAACATGTCAAAACCTTGCATGCCTTCAAAACAACTTTTTATAGTCCTCTGCCCACCACGACCAGGGGAATAACAACAAGTATATAACAAGTATCCACGACTTGAACCAAGAAAACAGTCCACGACAAAAGTCAACCAAGCGGCACACGTAATCCACTGCTTACAACACTCACACACATGTAACATTGAGGAAAAGTGGGACATCGAAAGCCAAAAGACAAGAGAGAGAGAGAGAGAGGTTCAGGAAAAGGCGAGAACCGAGGGCGTGTGTGGAGTGAAGTGGGAAGAGAAGTGGGAGGAGGGGGGGTGACAGAGGCAGAGGATGTGTGTGACATGTCAGGAGAGCGGAGCGGCTGAAGGGTGTCTGGAGCAGCTGATGCCACGGAATAATTATAGCAAAAGGCCAAAAGGAGCAGCGAGAGACTGAGAGAAGCTGCAGGTCAAGGCAGAGAGTGGAGTGGATGGTGTTTACGGAGGCTGTGTCAACCAGCTGTAGGTGCCACGAGAAATATGACTGCATGTTTACGTTTGGTTATGTTTTACTTTTCATGTTAGATTTGTTTTTAGTTGTCATTGACACAACTGCGGCCAATGCGGTTTATTTCAAAGTTTGCTTGGCCAAAGGTTAGTTACTTTTCAAATTGTGAAGATGAGATGTTTTTTTAATTCAAGGTCCAGCTAGTCCCACCTCCACAGGTTCCTGAATGGATGCAATCATTTCAAGTTCTCGAGGCTAACTCAATAGCTCATTGAAGCCTAATAGGGAAGTGCTCATGGATAAAGTTTTGCTCCAACTCCTATTGACTTACATGAAAAGTAAACTCCTCCAGCTCAATAAGCGTTTGTGGTTTAACACTTGCTGTGATCAATACCATTCAATTTGTGATTTGTTAGTGATGATTCAACGTTCATATTTTTTACAACACACACAGGGGAATTATGTGAAATATGAACATGATATTAGCTTTTACATTTTTAAAACATGACAATTAGCTTTAAAAATATGAGTTTATTTTATTTTCAATTGGATAAATGTGACTTATACATTGTATTGTAACATAGTGGCACGAGCCGGCCAAGGGACAGCTCAGACCTGTGGAGAATTGGCTCTTTCCTGATAGTTATTGAGAGTTTAAAACACCTTCCGTAAATCATTTTTATTTTTTATTTTTTTACGCTGACCAACGTTAAATAATGAAAGAAAGCCGGCCCTCCCACTAGAAAATTCACACATTTTATACCGTTATTGTGTGTGAAAAACTAACTTACCTAGTTTAGATGCTACAAAAACCCTTTCTTTCCATTATAGATTTAAAATAGATTTTTGTTACATAATTATACTGAAAACCCTTACTTTTAACTTAGTAGCTAACCACAGTGAGATAAATAAAGTCTATCTTTCATTTCAATCCCTTTTATTCATCCGTTTCTGGGTCAGGGGGCTGGCAATCAGAGCTGCCACCCAATTCCCAATGCACCAGTCCCTCGCTGATCCTCCTGCAGGTGGTGGGCCCACAGGAAGATGGCCTTGGTCTTTCAGCAGGCGCATCAGGCAGAGTGGGGTTAAGTGTCTTGCCCAGGGACACAATGACAGCAGACATCAGTGGGAGCAGGTGACATGGGTCGTGGTGGGATCGAACCCACGACCATTATGTCCAAAGACCAATGCTCTACCAACTGAGCCACTGTTGCCCCCTATCATATCTAACAAAAGCTCAAAATCAAAAGTTCTGATTCTCATCTTGGGCTGTGGATCATTGTTTTTCATTGTTTTTGATGTTCTAAAGCATTGTCCAAATATTAAAAGTTTTGTTTGTGAACCTCTGAATGACACCAGCGTTGACAAAGCCTCACAGTGATGTCGGATGCGGGGGGAGTATGTTTAAGCTGCACTACTTCCACACTCACCCGGAGTTGTCTTTGGCCTCTTGCTCCTCGTCTCTCTTGGCGCTGTCCGGCCCCAGTCGTCCCGTGGAGGAGCCTTCGTCTGCGTCGCCTTTGTTTGAATCCACCTCTTCGTGATCGTTTTCTGTTCGATCTGGTTTTGAGGATTCACTCTCCGCTTTGTTGTGCACTTCTGGCTTCTCCTCCTGGATTTAACAAACACAATGATAATGAGGCTGTTGGCTTTGGCGGTTCATGTTTTAGAATGATTTTATTCTAAATCATGTAGAAAATGAACGGATAAACTTGCACACAGAAGGATACTCCCTTTTATGAAATTGTGTGAAACTGTTTTTATAACCTGTAATAGTATGTAACTGTGTGTGACTTTTGCGGACTCTTGTCCAGGAATCTCTTGAAAAATAGGTTCTTAATCTCAATGGGACTTTCCTGGTTAAAAAAAGGTAGATAAAAGAATCTCAGCATGTAATTCCCTACTTCTACCAACATTTGATACTGCAAATACAGCCACAACAATTGTAATGATACCAAACAAAGCAAATTTGGAGTCAATACTTCTGTTTTAAAAGGCCGATAGTATGAACATATTATAGATTATATAAAATACAGGAGCATTTAGACAAAAAGGAGTGAGAAGTGTTTGTGTTCCCGATATGGATGGGGCTATAACTCCAGGTCTGTTTATGATGAGGAAGCACTGTTACAACAACGTTAAAAGCTCAAAAAAGATGATTTAGCATAATATGTCTCCTTTGGAAAAAGCTGACACAATCAAAACGGCTACAAACCGCTAGTTTTGCAACAACACGATACGGAAAATGTATGCGACAATTAAAGGTCAGATAATAAACAATAATGGTCGTTTTGGAGAAATGCCAAGACAGAATACTGAGCATATAGTTACTTTAATATACCACTTATAAAAAACACTGCAAACAGATCAAATAGTATGCATTATCAGTCTACACGATGGCATTTAGTCATGGTCTTGAGAGAATATGCGTTCATATTTTTTATAATGAAACAAGGAAAGAGAAGACTACAATGAGAAACACCTCAAAGGAAGTTGTAAAAAAACATAATTTTGTAAAATGGAATTGAAAATTACATCACAGTCTAAGGATTTGTGAACGAGTTTGGAAAAGGAGCATAGACATAAGGGATGGGAGAAAGTGCTTCAGATCATATTCAATACATCAGCCGTTTGCAGTTAGAAACCAGATTGGAATACCAGGTGTAGACCAGGGACATAAGGACAGTTGTGCCGGTTTGAGCAAGGAATTCCTGACAGTAACATGGATGGAGATAAAAAAACACTGTCGGTCTGTTTGGGAAGAGCCTAGTTCAAAACTCATACTAAATTTGTACTTTCAAGTTTTGTGCAATGAATGGACTTCAAACTGTCTGATGCAGTAAAAATATGAAAATCATTATCTTTTCGGACCGCTTTGAACATCCACCTCCCATAACGAAATAGGGCCCACGCAGAGCAAAGGCAGACATAGGACCACGGCAGTAGGACTGGACTAAAGACCACAGCAGTAGGACTGGACTAAAGACCACAGCAGTAGGACTGGACTAAAGACCACGGCAGTAGGACTGGACTAAAGACCACAGCAGTAGGACTGGACTAAAGACCACGGCAGTAGGACTGGACTAAAGACCACGGCAGTAGGACTGGACTAAAGACCACAGCAGTAGGACTGGACTAAAGACCACAGCAGTAGGACTGGACTAAAGACCACGGCAGTAGGACTGGACTAAAGACCACGGCAGTAGGACTGGACTAAAGACCACAGCAGTAGGACTGGACTAAAGACCACGGCAGTAGGACTGGACTAAAGACCACAGCAGTAGGACTGGACTAAAGACCACGGCAGTAGGACTGGACTAAAGACCACGGCAGTAGGACTGGACTAAAGACCACGGCAGTAGGACTGGACTAAAGACCACGGCAGTAGGACTGGACTAAAGACCACGGCAGTAGGACTGGACTAAAGACCACGGCAGTAGGACTGGACTAAAGACCACGGCAGTAGGACTGGACTAAAGACCACAGCAGTAGGACTGGACTAAAGACCACGGCAGTAGGACTGGACTAAAGACCACGGCAGTAGGACTGGACTAAAGACCATGGCAGTAGGACTGGACTAAAGACCACAGCAGTAGGACTGGACTAAAGACCACGGCAGTAGGACTGGACAAAAGACCACGGCAGTAGGACTGGACTAAAGACCACGGCAGTAGGACTGGACTAAAGACCACGGCAGTAGGACTGGACTAAAGACCACGGCAGTAGGACTGGACTAAAGACCACGGCAGTAGGACTGGACTAAAGACCACGGCAGTAGGACTGGACTACCTTGCAGGCGGTGGGCTGTAGTGTCCCTGGTTCTTCCTGGATTCGGTTCTCATTTGAACTGGATCCGGTCGATCCCTTCTCCCCGTCTGGCTTCCCTTCAGCCTTGGGCCCCTGCTTCAGCGGGAGATCCATCCTGAAGCAAATGGCCGTGGAGTTGCAGTATTCCTCAAAGCCGTACAAGTACCTGCGGGGAAGCAAGACAGCGCTTTTATTAACGTCTTTGAACCAAGAATCGTGTAGTGTTCATAAAGAAAAGTGAGTCTCGAGCTCCACAGAAGAACGTATTCAAATGCTCTATAATAAATCTGAACTATAAATTATGCACGACAAGTTTTAGATATATTTCCCTGCAAGACATTACTGGGAACTTTTATGTTGGCAAATTAAGGAATCCATTATTTTACTGATTTAAGGGTAGCAACAATTATATAATAAACTATACTATAAAAAACCTCTTGTTAGCAACTATTGACATATTAACTGTACGCTGATGTTGTTTCCTAGTGAAATAACTAAGCCCAAGTTTAATTATAGCCTTAATGATTGATAATTGTTAAAAATATTACAGCTAATTTAGATTTTTTCACTCCAATAAATCTTACTTTCTTAACGCTTCTAAAAACGCACTAAAATCCTCAAAGTTGAGAGTGGATCGAAGTGGAAGTGTACGTACTTGCGGTAAGCACATTTCACATTGTAGCCGGCAGCCGTGTTGAGGATAGGGATTCCCAGATTTTGATAGACTTGTTTCCAAACGGCCCCGCTTTCGATCTGCGCAAGCAACAGAAGAACGGGTGAATGCAATAAATATACATTAATGATTTTTAAAAACTGTATTCGCAGCCGTACTCACGTTGTCGAAGCCGCCGAGTTTCTGCACCAGTCTGTAGAGCTTAAATAAGTTCAGGTTCTTGTAGCCCAGAACCGGGCGCTTGTTGATGGCGGTGCCTGAGGAGGACAGAACATATAAATACTCCTGTAACAATCAGATTTGGTTCAGATTCAGTTTATTTGCCATTTGCAGTAAAACCACATTGGAATGATTATCACTGCAAAATGAATACAAAACACCACCAAACTATTTCATTTCATTAAAAGCTGGGGGTACCTCATTTTTACACCACCAATAATACGGTAGCAGCCTGTTGATGGATTACATACGTTATGTTGTTCAGTGCTCCCCGAGGGGGGCGTGACTGTTTACATCTGAGCCCCCTCGGACCCCACCGCACTCCCCCGCCTCCTGCTCACCAGCACCGGGTGAGTACAACGGTGCAAACACTGCTCCCTGTCCGTCTGGCAGTGCATTACCAGTCCAAACACTGAACTGTGCTGACTCCCTTCTGACTCTGGGAGCTAAAGAACAACAAGGGTTTTCACATTTTAGGCCAATTGAGACTGTGTGTGTTCCTCGCACCAGCTCAAAAATGTTTTTAAATTCTAAAAAACGAAATCAAAACAGGACAGCAGTTAGACGGTCCAACTCTGCAAATCTAATTTCTGTTCCCTGTAGAAATCAATCAACCACATTAATCGACTCTGACGTTATTTTTAAACTTGCTATGCTTAATGTCAGATCTCTATGTAACAAATCATTTTTAATTAATAATTTTATCACTTCTTATGATCTTGATTTTATGCTTATGACTGAAACATGGCTGGACCAAAATACAGGAAATGCAGTTCTAATAGAAGCAACACCACCCAATTTTAAATTCGAATCCGAAATACGAGAAAACAAAAGGGGGGGAGGCATAGCTGCAGTTTTTAGAGAGCACTTTGTCTCCCATAGAATGCCCCTTGGAAATTTTTCATCGTTTGAGTATATTTCTTTTAAAATGGAACAAAAGCAATCTTCTACTCTTTTCATTGTCCTGTACAGGCCACCACAGTCATGTTGCGATTTTATTGACCATTTTACTGAACTACTTTCATTCGTGTGCACAGATTTTGATAGTTTAGTTATTACAGGTGATTTTAATGTACATGTTGATAATGTTGATGACAGAAATGCAAAGGAGCTGGCTTCTGTATTTGAGACCTTTGGTTTCATTCAGCACGTGAGTGGCCCCACCCACAGCAGGGGGCACACTCTTGACCTGCTAATTACAAAGGGGGTTAATGTATCAAATGTTAATGTAGTTGATGTTGCTTTGTCAGATCATTTCTGTGTATTTTTTGACATGTGTTTTGCTAGCAAACCACCAGCTGAATTTACAACTGTTAGAAGAAGACACATACATGAAAACACAAGTGAACTGTTCATGGGAATGCTAAATTTTGAGAAAACTCCATGCTCTACTGTTGATGAATTGTATAACTCTGTCACCACCAGTGTTCTGACTGTTCTGGACGCCATTGCTCCTGTGACGGTTAAAATAGTTACCAGTAAGAAAAAGGCCCCATGGACTAAGGCAGACTCGGTTAGGGCACAGAAGCAAGAGTGCCGGAGGGCCGAACGGAAGTGGCGAAAGTCCAATTTCCAGGGCGATTATGAAATCTTTAAAGATGAGTTGGGTGAATTTAACCGGGTTCTACGTAGAACAAGAGAAATGTATTTTTCTGACATTATTGGAGGTTGCAGTAACAATTTTCGTGTTATGTTTTCAACAGTTGGTAGATTAACGAACCCCCCTGTAAAGTTGCCCCTAGAATTTTCCTCTAAATCTAGGTGTAATGAGTTCGCACAGTTTTTCGATGACAAAGTACAAGGAATCAAAAACACTATCACCTCCACAGCACGTATAACAATGCAACAGCCAGAGAAGCTTTCTGAGCTAACTCACTTTGCACCTGTGGATACTGAAACTGTCAAAAAGATAATCATGAGTCTGAGCTCCTCCACATGTAGCCTGGATATATTGCCCTCTAAATTTCTGAAGTCCGTCCTGAGCAGTTTGTTACCTTCACTGACACAAATAGTAAACATGTCTCTGTCGTCAGGAACATTTCCTATGGCCCTAAAAACAGCAGTCATAAGACCTCTCCTAAAAAAGAGCAGTCTGGATCCTGCGGGACTTCAAAATTATTGCCCCATATCGAATCTGCCATTTATTGGAAAAATTCTTGAAAAAGTGGCCTCCCAACAACTTACTGAATTTTTAACAATGAATAATTCTTTTGATATGTTCCAGTCTGGGTTTAGACCCCACCACAGCACTGAGACCGCTCTAGTGAAGGTAACAAACGACATTCGACTTCACACTGATGCAGGTAAAGTCACAGTTTTGGTCATGTTAGATCTTAGTGCCGCGTTCGACACTGTCGACCATGAGATCCTCATGCAGAGACTGGAGGACTGGGCTGGTGTCACTGGCACAGCCCTAGACTGGTTTAGGTCTTACCTGGAGGATAGGAAGTACTCTGTGGAGATTGGAGACTGCGTCTCAGATGATGTGGCCCTGACCTGTGGTGTACCACAGGGGTCGATCCTGGGACCTCTCCTATTTAATCTCTACATGCTGCCGTTAGGTCAGTTAATACAAAGAAACAAAGTGTCCTACCACAATTACGCTGACGACACTCAGATCTATGTCTCACTGACTGCAGGAGAACATGGACCACTGGATTTGCTCCTTCACTGTATCCAACAGATCAGTGACTGGATGCAAAATAATTTCCTCCAGCTAAATACAGACAAAACCGAAATCATTGTCTTTGGTCCCCAGAAACAAAGAGAGGGCGTCATTTGTCAACTTCAGTCTCTCTCCCTACTTCCTTCAGACAAGGTCAGAAATTTGGGGGTAATACTGGACTCAGACCTAAATTTCAATAGCCACATAAAATCAATAACATCAACAGCTTTTTACCATCTGAAGAACATTGCCAAAGTTAGAAATATAGTGTCCAGGGCAGACTTGGAGATTCTTGTCCATGCATTTGTCTCCAGCAGGCTAGACTACTGCAATGGCCTGCTTACAGGTCTGTCCAAACAGACCTGTAAGCAGCTGCAGTACATCCAAAATGCAGCAGCTAGAGTCCTGACAGGAACCAGGAAGTATGACCATATTAGTCCGGTCCTCAGGTCTCTGCACTGGCTTCCTGTGGCTCAAAGAATAGATTTTAAAACGGCTCTGCTTGTGTACAAGTCTCTCCATGGCCTTGCACCAGAATACATTAGTGACATGTTGGTGTCATATGAACCGGCCCGGACTCTGAGGAGCACAGGGACTGGCCTCCTGCTGATGCCCAGAGTGAGAACCAAACATGGGGAGGCTGCGTTTCAGATCTATGCAGCTAAGATCTGGAACAATCTCCCTGAAAATGTGAGGGAGGCGTCTACTCTGTCAATGTTCAAATCCAGGTTAAAGACTGTTCTGTTTGCCTGTGCATACAACTGAAGGATTTTATCTCCATTTTTAATGCACTGCTGTCATTTATTTATTTTTTTAAATTTCTTGTGTAATTTTGAAAGTTTTAATGGTTTTATTCTTTTGTGTGATTTTAATGTTTTAATTGTGTTTTAATCTTTTGTGTGATTTTAATGTTTTAATTGTGATTCTGGTGTTTGTTTTATGTGATGATTTGTGATGTGGACTGTGAAGCGCTTTGTGTTGCCATGTGTATGAAAGGCGCTCTACAAATAAACTTTGATTGATTGATTGATTGAATAAGGTTTATATATGTAATTAAATTCACCCGACTCTAGATTGCGCACATCGTTTTGGCCTCTGTCAGCTCAGTGTTAAAAGTTGATGTTTTGTAATGCAGTATCTGTTAGTAAGTACAGTTAGTAAATACAAAACCATAACCTCCTGAGACCCTGCGACCTCATACGAGGACATTACATTTTTGCCTCTTGGCACAATGATACTCAATTTTTTACATCCTTGACCTGATGGCCACATTTAGGGACACTGCCCGCGCCATCTTGTGGTGATATGATAGAATTACACTTAAGGCAGTAGGAAAAAAATGGTGGCAATATCAGCAAAAGACTTCTACAAGAGTTCACAGAAGAAAAATGCCCCAGGTAAAAATTCTATCAACATTTTATGAATGAAATCAATTTTTTTATGCACAATAATGTCTCTAGCTTCATATGGAGTTTGAAATTTGACAAATTTTGATTGTAGTAGCAGGCTAGGATGTCAGTAAAAGTGAAGCACTCGTTTGAGGACGCTAGGACTATGTACCGCTATCTGTTTAGCTAACCGTGTGGAAGATTTAGATGAAGTTACAGTTGTAAATAGTTATTTTGAATCACACATTTGCTTAGTTATGTGGTTTACAGTTGTAAATAGTATATTTAAGTACTAAGTGGTATATGCTAAGTATTGTTTAGTGTTGCTAAATTCTAAATCATAAACAATATAGCTAGGCTATAGCTAGCACATGATAGCCAAGCTATGAAGTGTCACTGATATACTGTAGATTTTGATGTTGGTTTTTAACATTATCATTACAGGCACACTTTCATTGTCAAGAGCAGAACAATTGCTGTTGGCAATTGCAGACAACTCTGAGATAGAGGACTTCTCAGATGGGGATGATTGTATCATCATCTCATACCTGTCAGTCATCTTCTGGTGTTTCCCACGGGGAGAGGCGGCGAGCTGGGGTGGCCATACTCATTGCCCCCCATCTCAGCCGCCATGTGTTGGAGTTCTCCCCGGTGAATGAGAGGGTCGCGTCCCTCCGCCTCCGGGTGGGGGACAAGTCTCTCATTGTTGTGACGGCCTACGGGCCTAACAGCAGTGCAGAGTACCCGGCCTTCTTGGAGTCCTTGGGAGGGGTACTGGACGGTGCACCTCCCGGGGACTCCGTTATTCTCCTGGGGGACTTCAACGCCCATGTGGGAAATGCCAGTGACACTTGGAGAGGGGTGATCGGGAAGAACGGCCCCCCTGATCTGAACCCGAGCGGTGTTCAGTTGTTGGACTTCTGTGCCAGTCACGGTTTGTCCATCACGAACACCATGTTCGAGCACAAGGGTGTCCACCAGTGCACGTGGCACCAGGACACCCTAGGCCGGAGGTTGATGATCGACTTTGTTGTCGTATCATCTGACCTTCGACCGCGTGTCTCGGACACTTGGGTAAAGAGAGGGGAGGAGCTGTCAACCGATCATCACCTGGTCGTGAGTTGGATCCGCTGGCAGGGGAAGAAGCCGGTCAGACCTGGCAGGCCCAAGCGTATAGTGAGGGTCTGCTGGGAACGTCTCGCTGAGCCCCCTGTCAGACGGACTTTCAACTCACACCTCCGGGAGAGCTTCTCCCAGGACCCAGAGGAGGGGGACATTGAGTCCGAGTGGACCATGTTCTCTTCCTCTATCACCAATAAAGCGGCTCGTAGCTGTGGTCGCAAGGTCTCTGGTGCTGGTCCCGGCGGCAATCCCCGAACCCGGTGGTGGACACCGGCAGTAAGGGATGCCGTCAGGCTGAAGAAGGAGTCCTATCGAGCAATGATGGTTCGTGGGACTCCGGAGGCAGCTGTCCAGTACCGGCAGGCCAAGCGTGCCGCGGCCCGGGAGTTGCAGAGGCAAAAACCCGGGACTGGGAGGAGTTCGGAGAGTCCATGGAGCATGACTATCGGTCGCCCTCAAAAAGGTTATGGCAAACCCTCCGGCGCCTCAGGAGGGGGAAGCAGTGCTTTGCCAACACCGTGTATGGTGCGGGTGGAGAGCTGCTGACCTCGACTGGGGATATTGTAATCCTAACCCTAACCCGGAGATGGTAGCCTTGAAAAACCCCATGCGTTGCAGAGCACAAGACTGCATTGGAAAAGCCTGTGTCCGATGCATGACATGCAATGTGTACCTGTGCTTGCAAAGTGAATGCAACTGCTTTGCAGCATTTCACACTTGCCAATAGGGCTCTTCCAAACAGGCAGACAGATTGCTTTCTAGAAAAAGAGAGGGAGCTAGTTTGAAAAAAGCCCCGGTTCATAAGCTGTTCAGCAGAATTTTACTGTTTTAGGACTGTTAATAATATTTGCCATTATTTGTTCTAGTATTGTATTTATCAATTCAATTCAGCCATATTGAAGGCTTGAAATAGACAGTTTACACAGTATTTTGCGGTTTTATTTATGTATAGCCAATTTTTTGTCATGTGGATGAATGAAGAAAAAGGGAACCCAAATTGCAGGACTGAAAATCAAAGTAATTTAATAAAATAAATCCAAGGTAATGTAAAAACAGAACTGAAGACAGGACAAACATTGTGGAGACAATGGACGGACAACAAGTGAGGAAGGGCACAGGGTATATACACACACACAGGGACACACAGGGACACACAGGGACACACAGGGACACACAGGGACACACAGGGACACACAGGGACACACAGGTGAATCACATTAGGGCGGGGCAACAATCAACAGGACAGGCAGGATTCAAACTCAACCAGGTCAAAATGTCCACACCATGACATTTTTAGGCTTTGAAGATTTTATGTCTAACTTTGATGTTTACATTTTTCAAATAAACTGTTATATACTATTTTAGACCAATGGAGTCTATTTGTATTGTATAGTAAGGTCGACCCACTGTACTTATATGAGGACATTGATTTTTGAGAGAAGTACTAATTGGATCAAGCTGAAATTTTGAATTTCAACTAATTAGGACCTTCCGGCCTAAAAGATCATACATTTTCTCTTTAGGTTATGAGAGACCCACTGTCCTCATACGAGGACATGTTTTTTCTCAAAAACTACTTCCTGTACAAAATCACAATTTAGGTATTATACTTATTGGGTCCTACTTATCCTAAATAGCAAAAAAATATATAAAATGCACACCAGACAAATGCTCGGGTCTCAGGAGGTTAAAACCAACTTATTTTCAATATGTAGAGCTTTTGAATGATATTCTCTTGTAATTAAGAGTGAATTATAATCAGGTTGCCATCAATTCATGTATGGTGTCGTCGCATGAAGTTTTACCTCTTGGTGAAGAATAAATAATCAGTTTGAACAAGATAAATATACAATAGATTATTTTTTGTGATGAATTGTCCGCTCACCTCGGTCCTCCATGAACTTGTAAAGCTGCTGTAGAAAGTTTTCCCTCTCCTCTGGATACGGCTCCACCTCCTCCTGGTCCAAAACACAAACACACTGTTACGTGCCGTCTATGCCCTCAGAACTTATTGTCAAAAAGAGACATGATCACTGTCACTTTACATTGATTTAATTTTTTTCCCCACAAAGAAAAACATGAGTAGAAGTGGTGCGACTTGAAAAAACGTCAACATTTGAATCCCGCCTGGTTGTGGTCTTGACATAACTTTGATTTACACATGACTTTGAAATGATTTGGAATATTACATTTCCACACAATTTACTCAGATTTTCTTATAAGAAATGGGTAATATATAGAAATAATCTTTCACACACGCGTATAGTTTTTGGTTGGTTTGACGTTTAATACAAACACTGAACCACACATTTAAAAAAGTTTGATTTTGCTTTTGAATATCATTCTCAAAATACTCCAAAAGTAATTCTAGATATTCTGTTCTCTCCCGATGGTTCAGCTCTTGTTGTAGCTCTAGTATAAACACAGTCTGTACCTCCTCCTCCACTCTGTTGGCCTCTTCCTCCTGCTCCTCCTCCTCTTCATCCTCGTCTTCCTCGCTGCTCGAGCTCTCCTCCTTCACTTCAGTTTTCCATCCGCTCGGCACCACCAGCTGCAGCAGGAAGTCCAGGGCGGCGTCCAGAGCTGACAGAGACAAGAGCATATGCCACATTAGTCCCGCATTTAAAAATCACACTTTTAATATAAAGCAGGGAAAGCTTTATTTTTGTGTTTTTTTCTTTTTCACATTATCAAGATATTTTGGACAATTATGATGATCACCTTTCTTTAATATGGGTTCGGATTTTAGGGTTTGGTAGATTTTTTAAACCAGAACTGTAAAGTTAAAAATGGCTGGGTACTGTTGACATTTTTTTTCCTATGTATTTTGTTATTACTAATTATTAACAATTACATTATACAGTCATTGTCTAGAGTGATGTAGTGGTTTTCCTGAGAAATGTACCTTTAAAATTAGCCACAACATGCGATGGAGCAAATCAGCCGGATGGGAAGAAGGTTGGGCAGATTTAAAATGTCAAAAATTATAAATTGAATATCTTTTATGATGACTCAGAGAATGAAACTAACTCCAAGGCTGGTGTCAAATGAATATACCGGAGTGTATTGTTGATGGTTTTGTCAATCTGCTTTTTATAAGAGGCGGTGATACATGCGCTTCTACACTCCACACATGAGAGCTGCCCATCATCGTTACTGCACAGAACCTCAATTCCCACAGATTATGGAGTGGATCTGAGTCACTTCAAACGGTCAACAAGACGCCAGTTAATCTCAGAACAAAGAAGGAAGAGACGACGACTGGTGTGAACAATCTGAAGGTGTCACTAAGTAGAAACAAAACTGAAAGCAAATGTGTTACGTCGGAGATGAACACATTTCTTTCTCGGGTCTATAATGCATGAGGGCTGCAATTAATACATTTGTAATGTTTCTTTGATTTCTCATCACCAGTCATTGTTTGGGTCTTTTGAATCATTTAAGTCAGTAAAAGGCATGAAGTTTGTGTTTTAAACTCTGTAGGATAGGAAAGCATGATAACTGGTAATATTATAACATGTTCTGGCACAAACATAGACCGTGGAAGATCACATTTGTCAAAAGTCCTAATGCTATTCAATGTACTGAAGAAGATGACAAAGTCTGGGATCGCGTCTTTAATTCAGACAGAAGACATGTTTTATTGTTGATGGTAGACGCACGGACACGCACACGGACAAAGGACGTTAGACAGCAAGTGGTAATATACTCAGGAGAAACAGAGACCTCCAATCAGCGTTTGCCACAGTGTGCTTGTAGCTTCAACCTTGAAATAACAAAAACAGGTAGTGGAAAAGTACAGGCTTCTGCACACTGACAGAATGATGAGTTTAACTTTAACAAAAGTTGCTTCAAAGTGCTATGAAATCTCACAGTACTGACATTTACATTCTGATGTAGCAAAAACTGGCACAAAATTCGTTATTAATGTGCCTTGTCCCGGTTCAAATAAATCAATTGAAAAGTATATAATCAAAATAAAGGGTTTGGCTTATCTCGGAAGAGCCAGATCGAGCTCACACAGGCTGTATAAAACTAGCAAATCATTCTCGGATAGCAACTACCTAGCAACCAAAAATCCAATCATGAACAGCACCTGGCTCACGCTATTTGCCTATCCAAAGGTGTTCAGCATCGAAAGATATTACTGACAGAAAGTTATACGCAAATGTGGTTTTCTCCTCTGAGCTGAAGAAGTGAACTACAAATTTGGAAGGCTGCAAAAGGGTAAAAAATAAACCAATTTTGTTTTTTGCTCATTTAAGTCATAAAAATGGGGATGTCTTAAGAAGCATCATGATGTGTGTAGTTTATACACAAACAAAAAATAACCAAGTCAATTCAATTCAATGTATTCTTGTATAAATCACAACAGTAGTGATCTCGGAGGACTTTACAAAACTGTTGCATTTGCCAACACAGATTAGAGAATCAAATAGTTCAAACATGCAGTGATAAAACACATAAAGCAGATGGGGCAGATGACCAATGTCCATGAATGTTGTTGATCGTCGAGTGTCCAGGATCATACACCAAGCATGTGTCTGCGGCCCCCCACCACCAATTACAGCCCCAAAATAGAGATAATGACAGTGCAAAAATCAACACTGTTTTTAGTGCACACAAATAGCTCAAAGCCCTGGAGTCACAGGTGTTTATAAGTGACATTTCAGCGAATCCTCATTTTCTGCCTTTGTAACAGCCACTGCGTCCCTTCTGCGCACGGACCACCTGTGTGCTCCCACAGCGAACAACGCACTTTCTCAACGCAATTATAAAAACTGCAACAGGGAAATTGGGTCATGGTTTCAACAACAAAAAAAGACTTCACATAAAAATAGACTTAGAAGTGACAGGAGCTGAAAAGTTAGGGGAACAAAACAGAAAATTCTCTTTATACTGACTGCAACCCTCTTTGAGAAGATTTTGTGTCGCGTGTGTCAAGAAGGCAAAAGCAGAGAGGGCTGTAGTGAAATATGAATATTCCTCTAGAGCGTGAAACTCACCGGGTCGGAGCGTGGCATCGGCCTTTGGAGGACAATCAGGGTTGATTTCTTTCAGGTCTTTTCGCAGTACCATGTGGCTGAAAAAGAAATGAAAAGTATTTATAGATAAGTTACAATAAGTATGCTTATGTTAGTGGAACTGGGATACACTATTATCGCATTAAGTTGTGTTCACAGCAACACAGTACATGGATATGTACTGACCCTGGTTTAGGACACGATTCTAGTAACGCAAAATCAAAATACAATCAAGTCAAAAGGACAAAGAGAGCATTGCACTCTCAAATAGAAGCTGCCAGTTGTTTTTGTGTTTGTCATAGTTAGATATTTTTTCTTTCAGACCAGTTCAGAACACTCAGGATTTTGAACATTCATCTTGTACAACATATGGCCAGAGATAAGAAATATGTAATTCTATTTCTATTGTGACATTATTTTATTTTTGAGTCGCCTTACTAATTTGACATTGTGACATCTCTAGATCAAAGACACAATAAATGGTTTTGTTCCAAGTTTGACCTATAGCTAATATTTAACTGAAATAACGAGCTATAGGTCTGTCAGTCTTGGTCAATAAGTCGATTCATCTTGATTCATTCAGGCATCCTAAATTCGACCAAAATATGTATTGTAAGTAAGTAAGTAAGTAAGTAATCTTTGGTCAATAAAAAGCCAGAAAACTTTCCTCAAGTTCACAAGTTAACTTTTAGAAATGTTATTGAATGTTTTCTCCAGCTTCAGTAGTTTTACATTGTTGAAATATAGTAAGTCCAGTTATTCAGCTACATAACAATAATAGGTTTTGAGAGCTTTTGTCACCTCTTAAAGTCTTTAGCACTTCCTTAGCATCAAGCATTTCTTTGGTCGCTTACAGCCATAATGAGCTGCTAAATAACAGTTTTAACCACTGACTTCCAGCCTATAGTTTGCCAGAATATTTACTTCTCTCCTGAGGACCAGTTCATCATTGATCAGCCCACAGCAGCTGCTGCAGTCGTGCAGATGTATGCTAACTAAGAGTGGGCAATACTGACTGGAATGAATCACTCCCAAAGTTTTGCTGAACCCAATCTGAAGATCCTCAAGATGCTGTGACAAATAATACAGAAAGAATAGTGTTGAACCACAAATTTAAATGGTTTATATGAATGTAAACAGACACAATATTGTCAGAAATGTTCAGGACCTAATTGTTCTTTTCTGCTTCAAGAAACAGACACACAAGTGCACTGTGGAAAAGTGTACCTCTGTACATCGGAGCATCCTTCATTGGAAACATGTTAAATCTAGCCTGCAGACACATTTGTATGCCTTGGCTTTTAACACCAGTTAAGTTCCACTGTTTGTACTTGTAATTGTGTGTATTTCATGCTGCTTTTAGTTTGACTTTTCCTTTCTTTTTCACACATTTCTTTCTTCTTTCTTATGTAATGTGAAGCACTTTGGGCTGGTGCTGTTGTGACTGTGTTATACAAATATTGACATTGGCATAATAGAGTAGAATAGAATACAACACAATGTATTCTTGTATAGCCCTAAATCCCAACAGTAGTCATCTCAGAAAACTTTGATCTGTGTTTGTGATTTTCAGAGAATCAACAGTTAAGACACTGCCATAACAAATACATATACTATCTCTCAGTGTGTCCCAGATGCAGACAGCATGTTGTGGTCCGGTTTGTTCACAACATGTTACTACCACAACTCCCACAGCAGTCATTTTAATAGAAATGAAATACAGCCAAACTATACTAAATTATGCAAGTAAACAGTGTGTTGCTAGGGTAACCAGCACTTGCTCTAAGCTGAGATTGCTCTGAACCAGTCCAGGACCAGTCTAGGATCGAGATTTCGAGATATAAAAATAAACTACTTATAGAAACAGAAAAAGTGAAAAAGTTTTGAAGTAATTACACTTTTCAACAGAACAAGACTTTCTGTTGAGACATAGAAAATGCATTTCTGAAAAAAGTTCAGAATGTTTGTAAGATTTTAATGTATCCGGTTAAATCATTTATCATTTTTATAATTTTACGGCCGATTGGTGAACCTGAAGTAAACATCCCAAACATTCCCCAAACTGGAAACAAGACGTCAGCTCTTTCTCTGCGTAATCTGAGAAGCCAGAACAACAACTTCCTGAAAGCCGCAGTCTCCCTCTGTGGGTTTGACCTTGCTCTGCGTTTTAACCAGTGTTTTTCTAAGCCATTGTTTTGAAAATGCCAACGAGAAGAGAGAATGGTTAGAACAATGCCAACAATGCAAAAAGAACGGATTGAACTGGACGACTGCACCAGGAGCGGAGAGGGGGAACAACAAAAACAACAAGGGTCCAATCCAAAAAATATATAGTAGTGACACAAATAATGGCTACAAAATTGCCAAAGAAAATCTAGAAACATGCTCAGTTGATTGATTCGTCGACAAGAACCCCATTTCAAGCTGTGGATATTGGTGTTTGGGATCTTCTATCAAAGTTTGAAATGACTACTTACTGAAATTGGGAGTAACAAAACCTCTCTATAATGAGCCATGCATCGAACCCAAACTACCCTCATAAGACTCACATTTCATGCAAAGACAACTTTATGTACAACAAAGCCATAAACTCTTATTACTCCATGATTTATCTGCTTCATCCCTTCTCAGTTTTTCGTTTTGGTTTCCCTAAGAAATAATTATAATTTCAACATTTAATTTACAACTAACTACTAACTACTACTACATCAAACTTTTACATTATTTTTGAGACACTTTTTTACTTATTTACGAACAGTAAATAAATAAAGTAAAAACAACAGTACGCAAGCAGTTTTGGGCAGGTGGGTTGGGAGAAGAATTTTGAAGGTCAATACAAAACTTGGTCTCGCATCAACGGATTAATTGACTGAACAGAATTATAGACAATAGGAACGGGTTATTGAACGGATATTCCATATATGGTCATGTGTGGTATTGGTGGAATCTGCTTCCTGTGGCAAACCAGAAAGTGCAATTATAAACTTCACAGACAAAACCCAAAGATTTGTAATATTAAAATGTGTATAAAATGGGGAGGCTGCTTTTCAGATTCATGCTGCTAAAATCTGGAACAATCTTCCTGAAGATGTGAGACAGGCCTCCTCTCTGACAATGTTTAAAACCAGGTTAAAGACAGTTCTGTTTAGCTGTGCATACAACTGAGGGATTTTATGTTTTATCTTTCTTTTTAATGTTTTGTGATTATTTATTATTTTAATGCTTTCTTGTTTTGTTCAGCACTTTGAGTTGCCTTGTGTGTGAATTGTGCTATACAAATAAACTTGCCTTGCCTAAAATTAGAATATAAATAACAAAATAACATCGCAAATTGGTAACTATCAAATGTACTTATCAGCTAAAAATAGCAACAAGATGTTTTAATACAAAGACATTTCACCCAAACAAATCAACACAAACTTTATTATTTCCATCTAAATGAAAGCCGCAACAGACAGACAGTTACATCTTTTACTTTTTTGTTTTGGGTGACATTCAATTATAATTACTGAACCAACCTTGCGTAATGTTTACAGGAAGTAACGCCAACACATGCACTTATTTTTAGCGGTAGCATGTTCTTATCTAAAACAGGATCAATCCAAATACAACTTCACACCTCCAATGGAACAGATATACACTTTTCAGCATATGGAATAAACACTGGCAGCTCCAATTTGCACTCGCACACAAAAGCCAACGTTTCACAAACACCCACGAGTCTTTGTGATGTCAGTATTTATTACCACCACTATCCAAACTAAAAACACAAAATAGGTTTTGAAAGTATTTGTAAATTGGAGTTCTAGTTTTCTACCACAAACAACATCACGTCTGGATTTGTACGGCAACGATTGTACATAAAGATGTGTTTTTGCAACATCACAGGGATAAAAAAAAGAAAAAAGAAGGGAATTGTTTATTAGCAAATCTGTTTATCTTGTGTTTTTAAAATGCTTCGCTTTAAAATCAACTGGAGTACATCATTTGTACTTTGTGTCTTGTTTTATTTTATTTTTTATTTATTTATTTATTTATTTTTTTCATTTATTGTTGAGAATAGACATACAAACATACAATACAATACATACAATACGACAAACAAGAAACAAACATAGACAACAAAGACAACATAGGTGATCAGTTTCAGTGATATTTACAACGTAAGAGGAGAATCTATACAAAGAGGGGAGAGAGGACAGTGAGACCAACAAGAAAGAAAAAGCAATCGTTGCACGCACGCGCATGTGTGTGTGTGTGTGTGAGTGAGTGTGTGCATGTGTGTGCATGAGAGTGAATGTGGAATTACAGAAATCTTTTCTTATGTACAGAAGAGGGGGAGAAGGAAAGACAAAGTGTATATCTACACATACATACATACACATATATATTCATGCATATATACATACATTCACGCAAACAATAATTATAAACATATAATAGTAAATTTAAACATATACATATAAATATATAACATTTAAATTATAATAATAATGAGTAATGATATACGATTGTTGCATAATAACATTGATAATGATTATAATAAAGATGATGATGGTGATAATAGAAATAAAGTATAACATCCGCAATAATGTGTCTTGTTTTATTAACTCATTGACTGCCAGCCGTTTTTGATGATTTCACTGATTTTCAAGACCCACAGAATATTATGTGCTTTGACTTTGTGAAATATGAAACCAGATTCTGAAAGACTGAACTATCTACTTTTATCAGCAAAAGGGAAGTATTCACCGGTCTCAGAGGTCAATGAGTAAACATGGTGGGAACAAATCAGAGAACATGTGGTCAAATCAAACAAATCACAACATGGGGTCTTTATGTTATTAGAAAACATTGCACCCTTTACATCCTGAAAGCTGATTGGCTGAGTGAGGGCTGGTACTCTCTTTTTCACGGGTAAAGCTGATCTAAAGAAGTGGCTGAGGCCAAAAACACAAAAGAGTTTTCAAGTTTGAGGCCGAAAGAAGCTAGTTACATAGATTTTATTGTTGTTTTTTGTGATTTCAAAGTTTGGTACTTTAAAAATACCACTTTTTAAAAATACAGTATATCATAAATCTAACTACAGTTATCTAGAACAGTGTCTCCCAAAGTGGGGTCCGCGGCCCCCTGGTGGGCCGCGAGGGTACTGCAGGGGGGCCGCGGGAGGTCATAAAAAAAATAAAAAAATAATATAATTATTTAATGTTAAATTTATAATGTTTTGTTTGTAATATAAAAATATTTGTGTTCATTATTTGACTTGAATAATCCACTGTAATCATTTTTGTATTACAATGTTTGTATTTTCCCCAAAATAAAATAACCAGAAGAGCCTATTCTTAATGTTGTCTTCTTGGTTATTATTTTGGGGGGCCACGCAGACCCGTCAGATTTTTAAGGGGGCCTCGGTGTTACTGAGTTTGGGAATGGCTGATCTAGAATGTGAGGTTTTTTCCTAAACAGTGTGTGTGTTGAGTATAGTCCACACACATCTGTTGTAGGAGGCAAACCTAATTAATATGCAGACAAAGTTAATTAATAAACAAACGCATAACTGGCGACCTTAACGCCTCATTTCACATTGTATTTAATGTGTGTAAACATGCGGCTATACAACCAGCCTGGATTAGACCATTGATCAAACAAACAGACAGGACTAATAATCCATGTAACAGGAGACAGTGATCTGAATGTAGTCCTAACGAGATGGGGACCATATGAAATGCATCTTATTTTAATGTTTATTTCAATAAAAGGTCAATACCACCGATTCCTTTTCTATGTATCGTTTTTGTTTGAAATAAATCACAAATAATCTTTACATCTTGGCGTCTTTACTCACTAATGATGCATTCATGTTCTTGACAGTTCTGGCATATTTACAGAACTGTCCATTAGTTTGCACTGTCCCTGAAATGAATAAATAAAACATGTACACAATGTATAATCTTGACATCAGGTTCCATCCCTAATTTTGACTCATATTCTTATACAAAAATTGCAGAAAAAGGAACATTTTAACTTTGGCCATGTTCTGCTTTATTACAAATTGTGTAAAATATTCACTTCACAAGCAGTTCAACTTTTTATATATAATGTGAATCTGAATCGAAAATAATGTTTGCAATTAAATATGTTCCATACGGTGGAACAGAGACATGCTGCATTACATGCAGCAGCAGCAGCAGTAGCAGCAGCAGCAGCAACAGCAGCAGGAGCAGCAGCAGCAGCAGCAGCAGCAGCAGCAGCAGTCCCGACAGCTTCTATTCCGCTTTTACCACAGACAAAACAATCCGGTGCTGCGGTATACTGCCGGTAGCAGGCTCCGGGGAACTACATCACCAATATCTCACAGCTCAGAGAAACCCAACCGAGCAGCACCGTAATGTGGAGAATATTGAGCTGGGTGTCCTCAAGTTTAAGTTGAGCGTGCAATTCAATTAGAAAGAAAAGGCTGGAAAGTCATACCTCGTCGTGAAAGTGGATGATATAAGCAACGCTGAATATGTACAGTAAATAATATAACTAAGTAATCTTTATCTATATATCGCTTTTCACAGACTAGGGTCACCCAAAAGCACTTAATAATTCCAGTGTCCTTAAATGGGTTGTATTTGTTTGTATAGTTTAGATTTGGTGAAGAGGACCTACATCCAGCCATTGTTTGGAAGGCAGTACAAACTTTTGTCTGTTTACTTTTCAATCTGCCCTTTTTTGCGACATTAGTCATTATAAACAACAGGCTCAGATTATTTCAATAACATGCAGTTGTGCTTAAAACCTGGCAGAAATATCGTTGATTTGGTCATATTATGGAGATGAAGACTTTCTCGTCCCACTGTGTTCAGTGAATCTCTTTGTCAAATAAACATGTTTTCTATTTACAAATTATAACATCATTAAGCCGCTCTTGGGAGGTCTCAAACGTGCACTTCTTGCGAGGCGGCCCCAGAATTGAGAGGAACTGGAGGCTTTTTGCCAAGAAGAATAGGCAGCTTTACCATCAGAGAGGATAAAAGCTTCATCCACAACTACCACAAAAGACTCCAATCTGTAATAGATGTTAAAAGGTACACGCGACTGAACTGGGGGATTGAAACTTCTAATCAGGGTCGGAAGATTAGTTTCGATTGTCATTATAATTTGAAAATATATGACCACAGCACTAATATTCATAATCTCAGAAATATGGTCTTATGCCTTGGTGTGTAAACTTTCTAGCAAGTTCTACTAGTGCGGTCATCTAATATTAAGAATTCAGTCCGACCACCCGGCTACACCTTGTTCCTTTTTGCGGAGTTATCAAACGTTATTAAATAAAAATGTGCACAACGTAGGCCGTAAATTTATGCATTTAGTCTTTTTGTTTTCCTTCCAAATAGTGAAAAACTCATGGGAAGCAGAGCAGAGTTTCTATTTCCCTCTACTCACAGAGAAAGAATTATGAATAAGTTTGAACTCGACTGAACCAAGGCCACTAATGCACTCACAACTCACATCTCGTCTCAACATAATTACTGTGAGATTTAAATATGTGTGTGGAGATGATGAAGCACTCACAATTTCCCGTCCTTGAACGATCGGACGAAAACGTTGTCCTTTTTCAGAGTGACGTCATCGTGACAATCTGGGGAGATCACCTAGGCAACACAAACAGCAGAAGAGGTCAGAGCTGGGGCGAGATTACACCGTTTCGACGAACAAAAGAAGGTGAAGCAGTAAAATACATTGCATATAATTACTAGAATTCAGGTTACTTTTTGAATGCATTTTTTTGCAAACTGTTAACTTATGACCGACTGTAATTCATCTCGAGATAAAGCTGGGTTTTTAAAAATCTTTTGCATAATTGTCAGAAAAACTGAATTTCTTATTTGACACTTTGGGTTGAGAAGCTTTTTAGCTGAAAAATCCGCTTTGAGAACGAGGAAATAGCGAAAGTGATTTTATTACAACCTAATTAAGTTGACATCAATACGGAACAGAGAAAACATGGGTTTTTAATTTAGCACATGATAAAAAGTACAATTAAATAGCCAAAGAACAATATATGCATTAAGAAGAAGCCACAGAGCTTTTTGCAAACACTGATCCCTGAAGCTAAAATATTACAGATTATTTCATTGAATCTATTTATTTACGTTTGTACATATTTTTAGTGGTACGGGAGCAGACACGGGGAGAACATGCAAACTTTACACAGAAAGACCTGGAGGTGGAATAGAACCCAGAACCTTCTTTCTGTGAGACGGTCGCAATATATATTTTTTTTTTCACATGTATATATGTATATGTAAAAATATAAATGTAATGTCATAACAAAATGTCACCATCTTATGTTTTAATCCAGTGTAGTAATTATTAGTGACATGGAAGCTTCCAGAAGGTCTGTGTGAGCGTTCCATTCGATGCGGAATTCAAGTTTATGCAGTTTCTTTCTCGTGTGTTGAATTGTGAATCAGAGCTCCTGCAGTAACAGGCGAGTTCTCAAGCGTCGCTGACTAAAGATGTTTTCATTCTAACAAAAGCCAATGTGACGAGTTACACATTTCTGTCTGTGAAGCAAACACGAGTGTATAGCTGCTGCCATCGTCAGCCCACTCACAGGATGGGCCACTGCTGTTCCCCGCAATCAGGACTACAACAGTGGCAGCAGGTGCAGCCACACAGTGCAGCAGGCAGGGGGCAGCAGTGAGCACCTACAGCCACAGCCTCTGATTGTCATGTATGATGCTGTGGGCTCATCATGTTTGCATTCTTAACTAGACTTAAATAGTCACACACAGTTCATCCATGACATTTCTCATTATGAATATGTTTGTGAAGACTGTATGATTTATATTTGGTAAACTTGTTTCAACAACTTTTTTCAACTGTTTTAGTAATTGATTAATCGATAACTGCTCTTTATAAAAACTAACAAATTTTTATGTCATTTTATCACTCAACAAGGAAGTAATTGCAAACAAAAATATCAGGAATTGTGTAAATGTTTTGTTTTAATAATGAAATGTTCTGGGGAAAAAAACAATTAGAATATCCTTTGGAGGGTTTATTCGGATTTATCTTTGTGAAACTAATAATATTATTGTATGTGCAATATAGTTACACAAAGGTAGTGTAGATTAAGTAAGATGGGGTACTTAACTTGCACTCCATGATGTAATATAATCAAACTAATTCCTGGCTCTCAAAAAGTGTTTAGCCTCTGTCACAATTGATCAGATTTTTCAGAAACAAAAGTGAAAAAGAGAGGGCCACCCTCACTCAGCCAATCAGCTCTGAGTCCTTTGCAGCTCAGTATGCAAAGGACAACCAAAGACGGCATCTGATTTGTTCACATAACTTCCCTTTTACAAGACTCTGTCTTGAGGGACAAACACAATGTATGGGGGGGGGGATGTAAGTACCTTGGCTTTAAAAATCCAAACTTATAAGAAATGTTTGTAAAAGGTCAAGAGGACAAGAGTAACATCATGCTGTGGTTTGTTGCCAGGGTCATGTTCAACCCTACACCTTTTTATTAAAAACTTTAAACATTCCATGTCTTCCCTCGTGCTGCCTGCATCCCCTGCACACAGCTCCACCCTGCTCTTTCTCCTCAGCCACATTGTAAATACTGTCAAGATTCTTGTAACATGCACTTCCCTCGAACTGTCACAAGGAGGCAGCAGCAGGCTCGACCAGACAGCCAAGAACAACAAGCCTGCGGAGGCGGGGTCAGGCACTGTTAAAGAGACAGTTCCTCTGCACTGGCTCCAACTTGTGCATGTTATACTTACATAAACAAACAACGCCTGTCACTGCTGTCTGTGCTAACGCAGGCTGACAGCCGAGGGCGGAGACACACGCGCTGGAAACAACTACGTCTTTGCAGATATGTTTTCCTAAGAAGTGCAAAAATCAATTTCAAGTGGTCTTCAAACAAGAAGCTGGAACGACTCGTGCGAATGAGAATTATGCAACTGCAGCAGAACTTCAGCATCGAGCAAAAGAAAAGGTAGAAAATGTAAAATACTTAAAAAGGTTTAACAATGTTCTAAACTAAAAGTGCTCTTTAAGAATCCTGCCATCTTAAGAGGAAAAATACAGGGTTTAGTTCAAGGAATACTCTTTTAATCTACTTAAAACTGATCCAGGACATTAATGAAGATTGGTTAACCCACTATGTACGCACCATTGACTTTTGTTTAAATGCTTTGTAATCTGGAATGTGACGTCCTCAGAGACAACTACTGCTGTGATTTTGGCTGGTACAAAAACATTGAATTGTTTTGATTCTACAGAACAAATCATGTTGTTTCCACCTATTTGTGAAACTATTAAAATAAACTATTGTCAGGTTTTTCACACAGCACTAAATCAATATTTTGTTTCTTCCACTTGCCGGATGCTTGGACAACACTCACAGCAACATAATCATTTTCAAATATTGTTAAAAAAAAGTTATTTAATAAAGATACTTATAGTTTACTACGCATTCAGAAATGTTTTGTCAGAGGTAAACGTTTTCTTTCTTTGAAGGCAATAAATAGATAACGTAATGTTTAGTGAATTGTCAACAACAGTTTGCATACGTCATCTTTTGTCATTTTCATCACATTTACTTTTTTTTATTGTTTTGATCCTCCTTTTCTGCAACATGGAATTTCCTCCACCGCAGGAACAATAAATAATTTCTTATCTCCATCTAATCCCTACACATTCATCATCACATAATAATACACACAAACAACGCTCATAAAGATTTAATACATTGTTTGAATTCCAAATAAGATGCATTTAAATGTTGATCTCTTTTTTTCTTTCTTTTTTTTTTGGCTTTCCAATAGCTTATCTCCCCAGGGGCAGTGCAAGAATCCCATTTGTAGATTTGCCATTTTCTTCTGTGACCAAGCGATTTTCTTTGTTTGTCAATAAAGCCGTCCAATTAAAACATCCAAAACATTCCAAAGTACTTCAGTCACATAACCCTAAAAGCGTCCATGTTCAGTTTAACCATCCTTACATTTATCCAATTACCCTTTCCGATTTCACAGTAGGAGCCTGCATTACGCCGGTGCCGTGCCGTGGTTACATAAGCCGTACTTAAGATCTGAGAGCACAAAGCGGCGGCAGTGGCCCATGTTTGAATGTAATATATAACAATGCTGAAGAAGAGGGAGCTCACCAGCGCCGGGTACCACGTGGTCCGCCTCTTGTCCCCCGTGACGACGCCTTCCACGCAAACCACTTTCCCAAACAGGTCCTCGTTGGGCCGCTGGTCGCTGTCCTCGTCTTCACTGGAGGAGGAAGACAGCTCCTCTTCTTGGCTGCAAGTCACAATTTATGAGCGTTTTAACTTTATATTCAAGTTTGGGGTGAAACTGGGGTACCTGATAGTTAGTTTTTGTGTGATTTGACCGAGTAATACAATCCAACTATCCATCTAACTATAGTTCCTATGTTAAATACTTTTGGTTCTATCAATACTTTTACATACATGCACAAACAGATTTTTCAGACAGAAAAGCGAAAAAGAGAGGACCAACCTGAGAACCAATCAGCTCTCAGCTCAAAATGTCAAATAGTACCTTCAAAGACATCTTGCAAGAATGCTAAAAATAACTAGTTTTCCAATAAGATCAGTCAAATCAATACAGTCTTTTTAACACAATTCTAAAACAAGGCAATTCAAAGACATTCAGAGACAATTTAAAAATACACAACATAATATACAATACAAATTAAACAGCATAAGGCAGCATGTTGTGGTCTGATTTGTTCACATACTGTTATCCAATCCAAACCAATCCACTTTATACAACAGGTTTCCAAAGGGCTGCCCAGAGACTGTTTCTGTCAGGTTACTCTTTTTGTCAAGACAAATAAACATGAAGCTTTAGCATGAGGCTTTCAAAGGGTTGTCTAAAAAGGTGCCTCGTCTTCCTGGTGATGTAATGGGTTTGCCTGGAACGCTCCACAGTACAGCATTAAAGTCTTGCATTCGTTCGTGACAGCAGGTGTTTCTGTTGCTCAAAATACCCTGAAAAAGCATGAATCCTTACTGTGAGCTGCCTCTCCATATATAACTTGGCTAGTTACCAACACCTACTTGTCTCCACTGGATAGACACGTAGAATGCAATGTTGTGGAAGATTACAGCAAAAAAAGAAAAAAAAAATCAAACATTGGCTTTGATTGAGGTCTGTTTTGAAACAAGAGGAAAAAGGGTTTTGAGAAGCATCAGCAGATTTCACCTTAATAATTATCAGCATCACATTATTCAATAGCTACACATGTGACCACCAGGGGGCTGGAGCAGGGAGCTTAAATGTCAAAGAGGTTTAAATGCAAGTGTTAGTAATTACAGATGCATTGTTGGAAAGACCACCAGCTCAATAATCATAGACTAAGTGACTGATACAAACACCATAATTGTTCATGCAATAGGTCCGTGGCACTATCCAACTGAACTTCACCGAGTCATTTCAAACATTCAACCCAGAGTCTAGGTCAAGTTTGAGTCTTGAGGGATGAGTCTGAACAAATTCTCTGGTGTTAAGGGGAAAAATCAGAGTCAAGTCTGAGTCTGACTCAAAAGTCTCTATCTCTGCAATCAAGGGACTTACATGCTTTTCATGACTAATTTAGTCTGCACAGTGAGTCCTTTTTAGATAAACTAACCATATTAGGAGGACTGCGCAATTAATCGCAATTTAATCTAAAATATTAGTAGAGGCAGTCGGCAAATCACAAAGACAGCAATTATTTTAGTCACTTTCAAAAAAGGTGCGTGCAAACAAAACAAAATAAAAAAAAACATCAAATGAGAAAGTATATCTTGATTTTAGCATTATTGGACTCTAAATTAATATTAAAATTAAAATTAATATTTTTTTGCCATATCCTAAGCACATCTGCATTTTTCCTTGGATCTTCTAACTTCCATTGGCAAATCTCAATCTCTTTTTTTCTTTTTAAAAGAAAAGACAAAAAAACTTTTTATTGCAATTTTTTTTTGCAATGTATTTGTATCACCAACACAATCTGGTAGTACAATATATGTTGTTTTTCAAATAAACACAGGCTAACTTTCTGGTGACTAGTCGAAACGTGTTAATAAAAACTCATATCTACAGAGTCTTGGACATTCTCCTTCTAATATGAATTCCTGCCCAAACATTTCCGGAAAGAACCCGACCTGCTGCCTGAGCCCCTGAGCCCTCCCAGCTTCATCTTCTTTTTAAAACAGTTTTATAATTACTTTTAAAACATGCAGAGTAAAATACACACAGCAATGTTAATCTGTCACATCCCAATTAGATATTCTGCCAACAACAGGACCATACAATTGACTGGGTGTCTCCTGTGCCTTAGCCGAGCCATTACCTAAAGACACATCCCACTGACCTATATTTGATCACATAGACAGACTGCACTGGAGGCTTGCCCTGCTCCGTGCCCCTCTCATTAGAATCAAAGCATCGACGAGCAGATATTCTATACGGCGCTGACATTCACAACATAAAAGTTCTTCCACAGTGGTATAATATAGAGCCAAAAGACCTGAGGCTGGATTTTCATGTGAAATTTGCCTGGCTAAAGTTACTCTCCATTTGTTGTTATTGCAGAAATTGTTAAACGGTAGTTCTTAATATTGGCAAAATTCGGGAAATGATCATTTTCTAACCATAATAATTTGCCATTTCAGTACAAACGGAAGGAGTGGATTGGGGAAAAAAAGATTGAATTGCTCTGTGTTTGAGCAAAGAGCTGCACTGAAAAGGATAATGACTCAATTATGATGTAACAATCTCATTGGCAGATCTTTACAGGATCATATCACTAACTAATCTATGCAATGGTTATGTCATCAAAGCAATCTGGTTTTTGTGCCATAGCCGCTCAATTCATTTTCTGATGGCTATTCATGACATCATACCTTAACATATTGTTTCATTTTGTCGTTGTGCATGTTATTAGATTCTTCTGTAGCAGACAATTGTAAGACAGCGATCTAATTACCTTGACATGTTTCGACAGTATACTTCTAAACCAATAAAGCATGTTTCTGTCCGATACCAGAGGGTTATTGACCGGATCACTCATCTAGTCCAATTTAAACAGTGTCCGTTTGCCGAAACTGGATCTAACCATTTGTACTCCAGTTGAGCTGGCATGTAATGGTGTAAACCGGATCCTATTGAGACAAGATACAAACAAGAGCACAGGGAAAAGCCATGCTTGTATTTGATATGTAGTTGGACGCATATAAGCCACTCACTCATGTTCACAGTCCATCTGTCGTGACTCGTGGTTTTGTTACTTGGGGAAGAAAGTTGGAAGCATTTAATTGCAATTGCAATTGATTACTTTCTCCAAAAGTGTGCTTATACAGAACATATGATGAGAATTGTATTTAAGTTGAGCGCCAGGACAAACTTACAAGATGCCTTTGAAAGCGCCACAAGGCAAGCGCCAAACAACATACTGTATTTTTTATAAACGCACAAGAATACGACAAGTACTGAATCAACAAGGGCGCGTTCACACGTCTCATTCTCTGGTAAATTTGCGCTCATTATGCTTCATTTGTGGAGATGTGGAGGCTGCGGCTGTAAAGTGCCAAACTGCTGTCGTGTCCTTAGTTAGGCAAGACACTTCACCCCCATTGCCTAGAATGAGTCTGGTGTGTGTGTGAATGGTTAGTGTTGGTCGGAGGGGCCGATGGCACATACTGGTTGCCTCGCTTCTGTCAGTGTGCTCCAGGGCAGCTGTGGCTACAGTAGTAGTTCATCACCACCGTGTATGGAGTGAATGAATAATGACATGTGAAGCGTCTTTGAGTGTCCAAAAAGCGCTATATAAAACTGATGCATTATTATTATTATTATTATAGATGTGAAAGCTTTAAACAAGTGTGAACTGGTGTGAACTTCAAGGTTATGAGGCTTTATGAGGCTTGCTGTGTCTGTTTCTGAAGTTAACCAGGTCCGGTCGACCAATATGAATGAAACTATGAATGACAGAATGCAGACTAACTTAACTTGTCTGCATTCATTTTTTTTTTTACCTTTATTTAACCAGGAAGTCCCTGGTTGACCTGGCCAAGAACACCTCGGTAACTAAACTCATTTATATATTTTTCTTTCATGCTGTTATACAAACTAACTAAGATCACACCATTATTTCTCATTTCTGCTGTTATAATCCCATATAAAGTGTAATATTTTACAAATGTTCACAGTTATTTGACAAACTGCTTCAAACATTATCAGTATTGAAACATGGTGGTTCATCATTACTTCCCTCCACGCTGACATTATGCCCTTTGTCTTTCCTGCATGCTTTGTCCTGGTGCAGAACATTGTGCGTGCGTCTACACAGAATAAATCCGACAGACTTGTGCTGCCACCAGAACAGCAGCAAATAAGTCATGCATCAAAGTCATAAAGAGCTGAAGGCGCTCAAAGGAAAAACAATATGATACGGAGTCACAGAGACAAGAACAACTTCAATCCGTCGTGAGAAGGTCCATGTCTAAGTTAAAGAATAATTGACATCTCTGTCTTTATTCTCATGCAGCGGTTTGGCGAATTTCCATTTTGTTTAATACATTATTTTGCTGTGTGACTTTGATGCCGTTGCAGCTCATAATCATAATAAAGTGCTGAAGTGAATCAAATCCATGCTTTATTTCTATTGCTCTTGAAACTGACAGTAAATTAAAATAGATCCAAAACACACTTGGTTAAATCAATCTAGTAGTTTAATCCCGTTACATTCACGATATATTGCCAAAGACAGGGTTAAAATGGTTGTGTGCTAGATATAAACGGAAAGAGACATCCCTACTGCTGTTCTGGCAGACAAAATGAATGATTAGATGAAAATGTTGAAAAGGAAGACGAAAAATGTTTTGGTTTAATTATGTAAAGTGCAAGACATTTCAGTTTCAGTTTTGTTTCCCTTTGTTGAAATAAAAAATCTCCTTTAAACTAATTATATAAAGATTACTTGCCTACTTACTTACTAATTTCAAAACACTGAGTGTGTTTACACGGTATGAATGAAGAAATCAATGAATATGAAGAAAACCGCACTCAACTTCAACAGTTCTGAAGAGTTTTGGTCCCGTCTCGGAGAAGCCGCTCAGAGCTCAAGATTTTAGAACGATTTCAACAACGTCTCGTAACTTTCTCTTTTTATAATAATTTTTTGTGATGTCATTGTAAATACAATTGACATCTGATGCTATATGATTTTCACACATGCTCATCGTCCGCAGCATAACCACCATAATTCTTGAGCTTTGTTTACGTAACCAAACAAGACAATAAAACATGTGCAGCAATTATTGATCCTGAATATACAATTGTAAAACCAACTTGGCTTTTCCCCATGAGCTCAAATGCTTGTTGTCTTCCAATCCGAGTAAGTTCCTGTGCAATCGCATTAGAATCGCCGCGGACCATCACCTCAAACGGACAGGTTTTTCACACCGGCGCACACACGTCTTTATCACTGGAATTAAATTGTAGTTGATGGAGAATGCGGTTTACACTAGTGCTTTGTGAAGGCACTCACTCGAACGATAGCACTAACCACAGAGAAATAAAGATTCAGCCAATTGTACGTATTAAGAAGTATATACGATCGTCCTATGCATGGAAGGAACACATTATTCAATACTCTCAAATTGCTTTAAACTTAAAGCATCTCTGTAATAAGATGCCCCTCTTGTGTCTTGCTCATTCCTAATCCTATTCCATCCACATAATAAACCCAAACAACACTGTAATAGCAGCTGTTAGAATATACTTTAATAATGTGTTATATTTAGCAGTAAATCTTTTTGTGGGCATTCTCCAAGCCATAATACATAAATAAGTGTAGCCACAGGTGCCCTGGAATAGACTGACGGAAACGAGCCCGCCAATTAGAGATGTCTGCCCTTCGATCCCCACCAATCATATGCACACGCACACGCACACACACACACACACACACACACAAACACAAACACACAGCCGCTTACAAAGCAATGTGAGTGAAGTGTCTTGTCTAAGGAGGACACGACAACACTCAGTACCATGTCCACTGTGGCACATGGTACTCCCAGTGCTTTCCCATCAGAATATAGCCACATTAAACCATTTGTATCAGTAATTCGACAGCATACTTATCAACCAAGTATATTTTTATCCCATACCAGAGGGTTATTGACTGGATCACTCATCTAGTCCAAATTAACCTATGTCTATGATGTAACCATTTGTACTCCAGTTGAGCTGGCATGTAATTGTGTAACCCAGATCCTAATGAGACAAGATGCAAGAAAGAGCACAGGGAAAAACCATGCTTGTATTAGATATATATGTATCTGGATGCAGATAAGCCACTCGCTCATCCATCTGTCGTGATTCATGGTTTTGTTATGTGAGGAAAAAGGAAGAAACGTTTAAATGCAATTGCACTTCTGCTAATGTGCATATTAAACCATTTGTATTAGAAAACTATATTTAAGCCTCAACATAAAGTCGGCTCCGAGTCAATATTACATCAAGAAAACGAGTAAAATTGACTTAAGCGTGAGCGCCATTATCCATATGTCACAGCTAACATTGTGTAAGGAGCAGAGTTTCCTTTCACTCGACGGGCACCCAAGGCTCACAGCGGCTCCTTTTCCCGAGTGAAGAAAATCCCAGGAGGCGCCGTCACAGCATTAAACACCTACATTTAAGATTGGAACATGAACTATGCTAATAGGACAACCCACATACCGGCACATTACACAGTACTTTGTGATTGTGATAGTCTAAAAAAGCCATTTTAAGTAAGTGAGTAAATCAAGACCAAGGTCACACACAGCACTTTAAACTGTTTTTGGCATAGTGATATTATCCACTCTCTCCACATACAGCGATGACATAACTGAGCCGCCCAACACACCGGTGCATCTAAGCCCCAGTCCATCACCATCCATACAGTATATTCACACATTACATTTTACATGTTTTTAGTGGTAGGGGAAACCGGAACACCTGGAGGAACCCTACACCTACACGGGGAGAACATGAATTAATTTCACCAACTAATCAAGATTTTACAATGATTGACATATTTTTTGGAAATCGAATAATGGTCAATTTAAGGATTTTGTCTAGTACTCTAATTATCTAATAGAATGTCATCCAGGTGTTTCACTTACTTTTCAAATGTAGATAAAAATCGCATATCAACAGCTAATTGATTAATCAAAGTTTAGTTTAGCGACCTGGTTTTACTCCGGGGTAAGTTTTGACATTGTACACTTTTACAGTATTGCAGTGTCTCCCAAAGTGGGGTCCGCGGCCCCCTGGTGGGCCGCGGGAGGTCATAAAAAAAAAAATATATATATATAATTATTTAATGTTAAATTTATAATGTTTTGTTTGTAATATGAAAATATTTGTGTTCATTATTTGACTTGATTAATCCACTGTAATCATTTTTGTATTACAATGTTTGTAGCAGAGGCTATTTCCCCAAAATAAAATAACCAGAATAGCCTATTCTTAATGTTGTCTTCTTGGTTATTATTTTGGGGGGCCACGCAGACCCGTCAGATTTTTAAGGGGGCCTCGGTGTTACTGAGTTTGGGAATGGCTGCAGTATTGAATCGGGATTAAATCATGTATCGTTTTGAACGCTTTGTTTTATGACTTGTAATACATAATTTCTTTTGACGAATTCTAAATTGTTCCACTTTTGTTAAATTCAAACCTACAAATTATGTTTCTAGCTGGTCTCTTTCTATATCAAACGTCACACTTGTCCTATGAGCACAACTTCATCGATAGTAAATGCCATTTTTCAGCTGGATAATGCAGTTGTGTGTGCAGCCCACAGAGTCTCAGAGCGATTATGAAAGTGAGGAGGAGACCAGGATCTCCTCTGCGCCTCAGGGTCCGTTTATGAACAGGACGCTGAGAGTACATCTTTCATTTGGGCGGCTTTCTGGGGGTGTCCTGCGGATCACTGGTGCACAAAACCCTCTACGTAAACGAATCATGGTCTTTCTGTTCATTTCAATATAAGCCACAGCCAAACAGTAAAATCTATCACACAAAACTAGAGCGCCCCGCAGCACAGAACCGCCAGGAGCCAAAGCCGTGAAAATAGTGCTTTATCGCAGGCTAGATTCTACGAAAGCATGCGTTTTAGCAATAAGTTCATCCGTTTGGATTCGGAAAGCTCTGTTCATCTATGCATTGTCTAATCAATAGGTTGCATTCATGTGACATCACAATATTCCAAAGAGTTAGTTAAATAGTTTATATATAGTTGATAGCTTAAAATTGTGGAGATGTATAGCTGAGAAATCTATGGAAAGTGTCAAAAGTCATTCTAGACTTAGTTTAGTCATTCTTACGCAATTCTGTACAGAAAACTGTCACCGTCGGTTTCACATCTTTGTCAGGACATATCAATCATGGTATAGTTATTTAGTCATATAAAAATGTGTCAAAAATGCAAAAGAAAAGAAAAAAGCGACAAAGTTGGCCAGAAGTCAGGACTTTCAGGCATGAGGATAAGTTATGAGCTGGCAAACATATAGACATTTCATCTTTTTCCACATTTCTTTGCAAAATGACTTCTTTCTCATATACAGTTGTATTGGAACCCGCCCAACAACTGAAATAGAACTCTTCCACATGAACACAACCTCTATTGAAAGGCCCAATCAATATATCAATTTACTCCCTGGACCAATATTTCACACCACTATAAATATCAGTGCATTCCCTAAAACCAACCTGCGCTCAAAACTATCTTCTGGAACACGTTTATTTGTTTAGTATTTGCAACTATTCTTCCCTTTCGTCTCTACATGCACAGAGTACTTGCTAACCACACTGTGTGCAGCCAGATTGCATTATCCGGCAGAGTAATTGTATGTCAAAGCCACTTTACGACGAGGCACTGCTGCTATTGCATTAGGCACTCTTTATATTTGATTTGGCCTTAAATGCAGTACTAGTGTAGACGTGGTTCGATCTTCTGTCCATCTGTAACATCGATTTAAAAGCCATAGGATGTGAAAGTTACTTAAATAACTGATAAATGATTAGATGTTATTTCTTTACGTCAAGGCCAGGGAGACTCGCTTTCAGCCACCAACATGTTAGGGCTGTAGCAATATTTTTAACCAGCATTGTGGTGCGATTATTGAAATGTTTAAGTAAAAAAAATAACAGTGATTTTCTAAAACCCAATTGCTTGCAGAGGGTCAATCTTTGTACAAAAAAAGTTAAATATGTATCTTTGTTTTCATTTTTCTTTCTCTACAGACTGCTTGTTTATAGAATTAAAAATATGGAAAAGACAAGCCAATTCTCCTTTGGAATTTGCAAATAAAATAAAAGGTACTGGCTTGCTCGGGTGAATCTTCAAAATATACACTGATCAATTATCATTTTTGTTAATGGATTTCATAAATTCAGTCTTTGAGATTACTAATTGCAGCCACTAAAACTGATTTCCATTTGCAGCCCCACTACTTGTATCCAATTAATTTTTGATTCACTACTACCTTTATCGGAAAGACTTTATTGCCGAGACTACAGTGGAAATCAATGTCTTTTTTAGCCGTCTTATTTTGGATGATTTTAATGAAACAAATGGAATGGGTTCAAACCATTCACTAGGGCAAGTGTTAATTCACCCTTAAACTACTTGGATGATTGGGGAGAAGATTACTTACTACTTAATTAGACACCGGAGGCTCACCCATAGCCTCTTTATTAACCGGTGGTAAAGTAGGTCCGAGCCAAGCCTAATTCTGAGCGTTCCAGATTACTTTCAAACCACAAAATTCCGACCTATAATTAAATGAATCCAACTTATTTCCTTGCTTTCAAAACAGTTTGGTTCATTCACTAGTTTTCACATGCATGTACTGTATATTTAGCCTCTGTCACAACTTCGGAATACATTTTTCAGACATAAAAGTGAAAAAAACATCAGCCCAAAGGATCAAGCAGTGACTCAACGGGGATCTTTCTTACAAGAAATAACATAATTTCAAATATGATGGAGACAGCATGAAACGATTAGTGAAATTATTAATAAAGAACACGAGGGAGAAAAAAAAGAATGTGGCAGTGCATCTGTGAAAATGTGCGTAAATGGTACAATACTAAGATTAGGGCACACAATACAATATTCTATCTTATTTTTATCAATTGTGTGGCGCGTCTAAAATGATTTGAAATGCACTGGTAACGTGTAATGCCATGTTACTGCCCGCAATAGAAAGAAAGAAAGAAATGTTTCAGTCCAATTTGGTCACAAGTTGCACACGCTCAGAGACACTTGTTGCCTGGACAGCACCATAATTCCAAACAGAGCGAATCTAAACCAGGACGAGCTCCATGAGAAGAGTGAGAGCAGTTCTTAATCAGTGTGTCAGCTTGGGTCAATACTCACACAGGGTTGGATCGGCGTCCGCGGTTGCCCTTCTTGCCGATGACAGGAGTGCCGAAGTGCTCTGGGTTTGTCAGGGGCAGTCTATCAAGCGTCTGCAGAGAGGACAAACCAAACAGAGGGGCTCTCAACCACTTTGTCAAACCAAAATCAGGCAACAAAACCTTTCCCCTGACAGAATCTCCTCCATATCAATCCTAGTTAGGAGTAGGCGCGGACGAGGATGAATTCATACAGTAAGTAGGGATAGACTCTAGTAAAATACAGTGTACACGTTCAAGCAGAATTTTGTATTTTTTGCAATGCTTTGGACATCATGAGTGATATTATAATGTTTTTAATTACCTTTGTGATTTTAATTGTGTTTTTAATGGTGATTTTGGTCGATTGATCTTTGGTTAATGCTTTATGTGATGATTGTTTTGTTTTTGTTACTCATTGTTATTGGTTGTGTGAAGCCGTTTATTTTTTTGGGATTTCTTTTATTGATTGATTAATTCATTTGAGCAGAGCAGAATATAAATGGATACATCTCCATTGTGGCATACATGAAGTGATACATATAAAAAAAAAAAATCTTGTTGGTACAACAAAAAATATGCTACTCTGGATGAGCTTCTCTATCCTCTCTCATGGTAAAGCTGACAACTCTTCCAGATAAAAAGCCTTGAGTTCTTGTAAAGTCCTAGGCCGGATAGCACTCTCGCATCTCAGGAAAAAAGTCCTGGGTAAGAATCCTGGTCGGAATGGGGCCTTTCTGAGCGGAGTTTGCATGTTCTCCCCATGTAGGTTTCCTCCGAGTGCTCCGGTTTTCCCTCCCACTAAAAACATGTACAATAGGTCTGGCATGTGCCTCCTGTACGGCTATCTCGCTCACATCTCTGTGTGGAGAGAGAGACAAATGTCCACAGCAATTGTAAAGCGCTTCGTGACTTTGGTCTGTGAAAGGCGCTATATATATATAAAGATTACTTACTTAATTATTTGACAATATATGGCATGACACAACCACAAACAATGAGTAGAAAAATCTCCATAATCTCATAATCTCCAAAACAGGGCCATAATCAGGAAATGTGAGGCTGAGCGTGTAACTTACTACCAATAACTGAAACTTATTGATAGTGATTAAGATTTAAAATTCTCCCTTGCTTATTTAATGAACTTCTGTAGGCAACAAAATAATTAACACTCTGCCATTTATGTAGACACACACGATGCACTGAGGAATACTGATACATTTGCTCAAAGAGATTTCTGCCCCTCAATATTAGAGACGGAAATAAACCAATGTCACCGATACCAATGTCCAGAGTGATATCGACTGGGGCTATCTTTAATCGCCAGTTCCCAATGACAATTAAGGGGTCATTGGAAAAGTGGAGCGTGTGAGTGATTGAATATAGCTATTGACAATCTAAATAGAGTGTTTTAAATTTAGACGGTGGAATACTTGCCTCGCTCTCTGCAAAGTGGCGAGCTCCTTTCAGACAGAGAGAGGAGCGCCGCAGAGTCTTCTCGTCCCCGTCATCAAACACTGAGGAAAACAGAAAAAAACAATACACTTTAAGCAATCTTTCTACGGTTTGGAAAAATAGGACAAAATGGACGTCTTATGAATGACACTTGCCCCAAAATTACTATTTACAGCAAAGAGGGTTTTTTATATCTTATTGATTCATTGGACCGTCAAAGAGACCTGTTATTCCAACTTTTCTTGAGCTTTAAACCGTAATACAACATAATCCAAAACAGAAATGGAGTTGTTTTTAGCTCCATCCATGCCAGTATGAGGAACTTCTGTCCCTTTCTGTCTAAAGCTCCTGTCTCAGTCCGGTAACAGTAAGAAGCAAATGTACCACTGTGACTTCACACTCAGAGCAGTTTTTTGCCATTTTTGCCAAAGACAAAAGTATTAGTACATTTTTTTTACACACCAAATCCAGCAGCAAACACAAGGAATTATTTTATCAGTTATTTGTCTGTCTCCATTCACATTGCCATGATAGCCGTGCTAATGTTGAATGAATGATTTTTATTTTTTTATTTTTTACAATTGAGATGAGAAAAACAAAATAAAAGCAATGTAATTATACGTTGATTATGCAAAATAAATATGCAATTGATGTCCAAAATAGGAGTGGGAAGAATGGATGTTGGAACATATTTCTTCAGCGTATCAACATCAGGGTTTCCTCCAGAGGATATCACCCTCTTTTTATTCCCTATTTTTTAGACATACATGTATAAGTCCCACATCAAAAAGACACTAACATTATTTTATTGGGTACATGTGGTCTCAAATTATTGTTTTAACTTAATCTGTAAATACCGACATGTTTTGACCTTTGACCGTTTTCTGAACAATCCGTCATAGAATGTATAATTTATTGTTTAATCCAAAACATATACCCCTCGGTTTCGATCCCCATCCGCTGGGGTGCCCGCGCTATGACTCAACTATTAGGCCACCAATTCATATAAGGAATTCTAGGATCCAGGCAGGTACTTGGACTGACAACGAAGAACGCACTCAACGCAGTAAGTTCTGCATTACGGAAAGTTTGTGTCCGCCTTCAATTGTCTCAAGTTTTCAAAGGCGTCCCGATATAAATCCTCGTTTTAGACTTTGTTTTGTCATTAATGATTTGAGAGTCATAACAAGACCTCTTTTAGTTCTGCGGCCACATGTTATTTTAGCTAGCCGCGGGGAGTTGTGGCAACCCGGACGTCAGACTTCCTGATTGGCGAAACGGCGGAGGGTAGGACATCGTAATGAAAACAATTACAACTTTTATCAAAACTAATTTTGATATTCAAATATCTCGGCTGAACTGCTGTTATCAGTTAAAGATGTATTGGAAAAGAGCATGATTTAACGCCTTTTGAAATATTGGGGCCATTTAATGATTACTTGACATGCAAATATTACATATTGCTACTTTAATATTTTAAAACATAAAATGACTACCGGTAAGTAAAGTGTTATAATTTCCAGAATCCATTACACGTCTTCTTTAAAACCAATCTACAATCTAATCCGAGCTTCTTTCACTGCAGGTATTGTATCATTTTTCTTATTCTTATTAACACTGTGGGCAGCTCCATTAAAAGTCTATTCAGTACAAACATCACTTTTACCTATAAACACCTACAAATGTGATATAAAAGTGTGACCACAAGTGAGAAAGAAAATTACTAGGGCGAGATTTGGCCACAAAACCTCTAAGTAGATTGCCAACAAGCCTACACATCCATACAAAAAAAGTTGAGAAAAGGAATGAATATGATGGCCTCTTCCTTCCTCCCGTCTCTTTTGCAGTCATAAATCACGCTCTGAATCAGTGAAAAGAATATTAAACCAATGAAGACAATAAACATGGGAGAGTATATGAAAGGCAATAGTAATAACTTTCAGCAATATGAAGCCCCAATGTGTACATGAATTATGCTCAAATCAAAAGATCCATGAGGGGCTGGCCAGATGATCTATTTTTAATGGAGATAAAGACATTTACAATTGTCAATGATAGGATTAGGTCTTTTTAATCAAAAGGTCTACAGCGCTGTGGTTTGGAGCAGAAATGAGAAAGAAATGCCACCTTTTCAGTTATCAATGACTAAATATGTATAGATTATGTTCGAGGAATAGTTATTGATCGTTTAACACAGAGCTGCACAACATTAGAATAAAGTGCAGATAGAGATAGTGGTGTCAAGGACTGGGAATACGATGTGTTATTGCAATATTCTATTTTTCTAAAACAAATTATATTTAAACTAAAAACAAACACAATATTGTTTCTAAATTGAATGAATTTTCTTTGCAATAAAGGTTGAAATACATTATCATTTCAGTAATAAAATAGTTCTAGTGCTAAATAAATATTGAATATCGGGGAGGCAGCGTTTCATATTGATGCTGTTAAAATATGGGAGTCTTCCTGAAAATGTGAGACATGCTTCATTTCCAGGTTGACACAGTCCTGCACAACTGAAAGATTGTATTTCATAAAGGTTGATTGATTGATAAATAAATTGGTTAATTTTATTGTTATAAAATACAAGATTTTGGCTTTTGTTTCGCCTTTTTAGAGGGTCTTTGACATTCAAGCCTCTTTATCATATTTAAGATATAGTGTTCATTTTGACATAATGCAGTAAAGCCACATAACACATTTTTTCCTCTTTAGCTTGAAGAGTACATTTTTGAGTCAAACCAGGTCTTCATACTTGTACACAACCCACTCCGTGAACCAAACATAAAAAGTCACATGCTGCGAGGTAGAGTAGGTTCAATGGTGTTATTGACTTACCCACGGTGTATATACTGGCGTCGGTCAGCTTATTGATCGTGGCTTCCTGGTAAACTCCGTCTTGATTTTTCACCTCCACAACAAGTCCCACCTGCGGCACAAAGGTTGTTAACACTGGACTGGAGTAAGTGGACCAATTTGAGGGTACTTAAGGATGGGATTGAGACATAATGGGAACGCTGGGAAGATGTGCTGTTTACATTCAATTCAAATGTCTGGTTGGATCTTGAGGTATCAGACCAAAGACATTTTCTCCCCTCATCTCAGAGCGAGTAGACATGATGTATAGCTATACTTTATTGTTCAATCTCATTACACTTTTACTAAACCTAACAGAACACAACATGTAGAAACCCACGTTTGAAATGTAATATGCCCCAATCTAGGCCCGTCACGATAACAAATGTTGATGGATGATAGATTGAGACAGAGATGTAGTGCAATAATATTGAAACAACTTCGTTCCACTGGTCAATTACAAAACAGCAAGGGATTCATTTAATTTATCTTTTTCATTTTTCTGTTACACAAAAAACTGCAAAGTTATCCAAATTCAAATTATTCAAATTATAGAAAGAAAATTGCATATATCTTCTTACTATTGCAAAGAAAATGTGCAGACGATGAGTATTGAGGCCCAAAATACATCGTTCCATAAATGATAGAGTAATTTCATGACAGGAAAGACATCTTTTGAATTGTGAAAATAACCCAAAATAGTTACTATAAAAAGAACCCCATTCATAGATTGTTATGTAATAGCACTAATTGAAAAATAAGAGTTACTTAATTCTTTAAGCATCAGAGAGTTGGTTATTTTTATGTTTCATCATAGACATAAACAGGAAAAAAAGAGCTAAGATTAATGTAGGGAAAGAGCTCATGTAGTAGTTCTAGTCCTTTGGTCAATTGGCTTGACATAAAGTCCAACTAAAAGGACTTATTTTTTGATTGTACACATTACCAGTGGTTGCATCTCTTAAAATACAAATATATGTGAAGATTTATGATGCTTGAATTGCCATAATGTGATGCAATTAAAAGGTTAGGCGCCCATACAATTGTCTGGGGAGTTGTTTAAGGGTAATACATTATAAAATATGTGTGCCAACAGAGTCCTAGCTGAGCCAGGTAGAGCCGGCTGCTGCCTTACCTTTAAAGGCCCTTTGATCCTGTCATCATGAACCTCGGTCGTGGACAGATCTGCTTTAAAGGTCACCTGTAGAAGAGGAAGCCACGGGAACTATCAGTCACAGCCAAACAAACATCTCCCACAAGGCCAGGCTGAACCGCTGGTACACTCATAAGTTTTTCTATAATTATCCAATCAAACCTATATGTAGGACATTGGTGTGAAATGTTTTGAATAGAGGCAAATATAAATGGCAAACAATAAACCACAGTATAATATTAAAAGATGTATAGGTATGTATAAATCCAGGTGCTAAACTGCGAATACAAAGTAAAATAGCATGTGCTGTTTTCCTGTATGACACGTGCACGATGAATCTTTTTGCTCCAATGTAAAAGGAAGCTCATCACTTTTGCACACACACACAAACGCTTAGTTAATATACACTCCCCCTAGTCAGGAAGAGAGATATTCTTATTATGTTTTAGTTACGGTTTATTTGATAAGGATACAACAGATACAGCAAACATACAAATCACATGAAGTGATCTGATCCAGGTATCACACGGTTAAAGCCAGAGGGTTATTCGCAACATCAACGGAAGAAATATGTTATACAACATTTTGGTTTAGTTTATAGTATATATTTATATGTAAAGCATGTTCAATTTCGATGCAGACTAATTTAGGTTGGCCTCTGTCTGAACTACTCCAACGGCAAGACAAGGCAAATGTATTTGTATAGTACAGCTCATACAGAAGGAGACTGAAAGTGCTTCAGAAAACAACATAGACTCTCAAAGCATTAAAATCATAAATAATCACGGCATGTTAAAAATAGAAACGATTCAGTTGTATGCACAGCAATAGTTTTTAATCTGGATTTCAACGTCGTCAGACTAGAATCCTGTTTCACATATTCAGGAAGACTGCTCCTCATTATAGCTCCACAAATCTGAAACACACTCCATGTTCAGTCTCAATTTTGGGCACCAGCAGGAGGCCAATCACTGTGCTCCTCAGAGCCCGAGTTGGCTCAGATGGCACTAACATGTCGCAGATGTACTTTGGTGCGAGGCCATGGAGAGACTTGTAACCAGCACATTTTACTGAGATGTTTGAAATTTTGTGTGTGTGTGTGTGGGTGTGTGTGCGTTTTCCTTCCACTAATGTGTTGTCTAATTGAACGTTTCATGTATGTCGTTTTACCTGCCTGAGGAGAATGGATGAAATGTTGCTATGGTACCAATTCCAGCATATTTATATTGAAGCCGTGTTCTGATATGTTAATATGCATATACTGTTTAATGGCCACCTCAGTTTTTATATAAATGCACAAAAATAATAATATAAATAATATAAATAATAAAAATGTTGGTTGATCACAACTCTTTTACACCAATATACTGTGTAACATCAGATAAAGAAGTTTGGGAACCCCTAATATGATGTATGGTAAGTTAATTTATCAAGTTTAATTACATAAATAATGAGACACTCAAGTTATAAAGACTGTTTCCTGCATTGGGCAGTTCCGATCATTGACATCATGTTTGAGCCCCTGCTTTAGGCAAAACATTGAAACAATGACTCTGCTGATGTGGGCTTCAAAGTGACAGATCTCGGCGCATATCGTTGTGCTAGAAGCAATGATAAAATATGGGACAGTATCACGCACAGACCTCGCAGTGACCCTCATTTGTTGGCCACAGGAGCTGCTGTCTGCTCCATTGTTACTGCCCCTCCCCCTCCCAGCATCTGCAGCCTCCTGAAGTGAACTGCACAGGGCTCATAATCAGATCAGAGCCTGGTAAGCTTACATTTGCACAGCAACCTGGCAACGCGGCCAAACTCCAACGACTCAAATATACCCACAGATTTTCTACTGTCGCATATTTTTTTTTTTACAGAAGCATGTGTGCAAAGTGATACGTGGCCAGAAACAGCAGAATCTGTTCAGTATAACAAATATGTCTGTCGGTATGGACTCTCAACGCTGTCATATGCTTTTGGGAAAACAAAGCAATTTCAGAGCATCCGACCATAACATTATGACCAGACAATACCATATTCTGATAATGCTTAACTTGCTTACAGCTTTTTGGCTCCATAAAAGAAATTTATTATTAAAATAACGCATTCTATAGTGTGAAAGTGAATGTATATGGACCATATTACAAATGGACTGATGGGGATTGAAAAAGTGCCTTCGCTCGAGGTTTTGCAAGTAGAAGTACATAATTAAAAGCAGGCATTCATAATATGAGTTTTCAATGTCACCAATTTTGCAGTTGAACAGAGCAATAAATCACAATTATAAATTTGATTGGTTATTTAAATTAAATTAATTGCACAACCCATATTGGAAAACGCCCAATGATTTGAAGTAAAAGGCTACATTAAAGATATACACAGGAGACAGGGGTTGGTCACATTATTTTGTTTGAAAGGAGTATTTATTAGACAAATCAAATGTAGCTTACAGCGAAGGACATCTCCACAGCCGCAGCTTTTATAGTTTATTCTCATCATTGACTGGATGAATGTGCATTGGTCTTATTTTGTTCCGTTTGAGCAGTGCAGCAGAAATGAAGACGTTAACACAATCCTCAAAACAAGCCTGCAGGAAATGCATTTTAGATTAAGCTCTCGAGTCAATTTTCCAATTTACAACAATGCCAGAGACAACATTCAGACTTAGAAAAAGGAGCCAAACCGCGGGAAAAGTGAGAAGTGCACAGTGCTAAGAGATATTGGCTTGTCAGTTCATTAAATAACATGGAACGAAACGCTTCCCTCGGTGCCGTTTCGCTCGTTTGTAGATAATAGTCGAGCCCCCAGATGGGTAAAACAAGTTCATATTTTCACAGACACAGAGGAACTGTCAATAAAAGCTGACCCCCACCTCCAAAGGTCTCCCCCCAGCGAGACGGGAGCAACATCATTACAACACACTAAAAATGCACAGAGGGATGTCAAGCCGCTCGTCAAACACCCCAATAAGATTATAGAATCCGCTGTAGTGAAAACTGGAGAGCATTCCAAAAGTCAAGGTGATGACTTCATTTGTGCTTTATTCAAAAAGGGCTGAAGGTTGAACTTGCCTAATCTTAGCATAATGAAAGCATTGTGCCGCTGAATCAGTGTCAGCTTCTTTTCAATGAGATTATTGACCTTTAGGAGAAATACTCCTGCCCTTTAGAAAAAGATGTCAATTTCTTTTGAGGATGTTTTTAAAGCAGACTTCAAAAGATAGTAACTTTTTCATTAGTCAAAAAGCAGCTGCCAGGATCTAAAGAGGAATCATGTCATTGTAAAGTAAAATTAATATGATTTGGAATGAGCTTATCCCAAACATCTTTTTCTCTCCTCAGATATGTAGAAATCGCTTGTTGATTGAGCAGATTCTATTCAAATTTTAATCCATAGCCAAAATTCACAACAGCAGTCGTCTCTTAGGACTTTACAAAAGCTCTGATGAGCGATTTTGTGATACATTCTCTTAGTGAGTCGTAACAAACTAGGTTTATTATTTTGAAACAAAATTGCAGTGACATTTTTCCCAACAGTTCACACTAGAAATACGTGACATAATATCATTTTCAACAACTATGAAAGACAACTTTAAACTGAATTCAATGTAATAAAAAAAATAATGTACTTTCTTCCCAGACATATATATATATATGCAGGAAAAGATCTCATTAGCTTAAGGCTATTCAATTCAGAGCTTTATAAAAACTCCAGTAATCCTCACTCACTCAATGATAATCCATGTCTATTCCAATCATGCATCTCTTAGCTCCAAAGTAAGCTGTATTTCTCCATTTGAGGCATTTCATTAGTTCATCCTGGGGAAACATTATGGTTTCAGATCACGGCAATACTGCACACAGGCTGATTGCGCAAGAATAATCATAATAAGAAACAAAATGCTAGTGAAAGTAGAATCTTTATCCTATCCATACGTAATCAAGAACATAAAAAGAATGATTGTGATAAAAGTGCTTTTATAAAAAGCAAAAATTGCAAAACGATTGCATAACCCAATCAATTTAGGCTTCAGAATTCAAGACTCATTTAACCAAAGACCATAAAAGTCCATAAAAAGTTGAGGGAATGACACCTCTCTGTAAGAAATAAAAAGTTAAATAAGACTTTGTTCAACCATCTTTTCTTGAAATTGGACTAACGGGGTACCACAACAAAAAATCGAAAGATCTAAAGATTGTAATTTCAAGTTTGTTATATCGCAAATAAAATAACACCTGAATCCAAAAAGTTTCCAGTATTTGAGATCGTCCAGTCCAAGTACAGACCAAAAGTCACTGACAATAAAAGTATTTGACAATGAAATCCATCATATAGAATCTTTATGAAAAATATTTAAAGAAAACGCAGTTAAATACATCCTCTGGGCCTCTTCTGATGGATAACGTGATAACCATCCATGCTGAGTGAAACAAGACTGCCACTAATTCATTATTCTAGTACAAATCATCGTTGTCATAAATAAAATATGTCAAGTCTTTTGAGCGGATTTTAAAAATCACTCAAAAGGACGCCGTACGCTGCGGCTCTTGACTTTGTTAAACAAGCCGACAGAGATTAATGAGTCGTGGAGCAACAGAGAAATTGATAACGTAAAAACCCAGCTTTGAATAAAGGCTAAGTTACAACATTCGAGGCACAAAGCTTTAACAATACGTTTAGCCCAAAAGAAAACGAGAGCATAATTGGTTTAGTCATCAATTTATAAATGAGACGGCAGCATTATCCTCCATTCCGTGCCTTTATGGTCCAGATCTTTGTCTCGAGTGTGTTTGAGGAGGAATGGCTGGGGGTAACTCACAATTACTTGATTAATTTACTTTTTCCAAATATTTTGCTTCTGTAGGAATATTGATTCATCTATATTTAAATAGGGAGAACTCAACGTTTTCATAAGCTTTACAACTAAAATAATAATCATAGATAAGCATGATAATGATTTAATTCACTTCCGATTCAAAATGCTTTCGATTGTAGTTAGAGTACAAAAAGGTCCACACTTTTGCCTGAGGTGCACCTTCCTAGTTAAAAATGGACTAATCTGGTTTGTACAACAGAAGGTAAGATTGATTATATTGTGATATTACATTGAAATTAAAATCAACAAAGCTATTACAGGGAATGCTTATATTGAAATGCTATCAAAATGTTCTGTGTGTTGTTCGCCCTAGGTCCCAACCTGACATGGAATTATTGATTGAAATTAGAGTTCACTTCCCTACCACTAAAGACATGTACAATAGTCCCTTGTGACACCCTCCCAGACCCTACTCCTATCCCAGCAGGCACCAGGACTCCCCAGAATGAGAGATTCTGAAATCCCAGTGGGACTTTCCTGGTTAAATAAAAAGGTCCACATCAACAAAGACAAGATTTGACCATCATCCACCCATACTTTCATTTTCACCAGTTTCAGTATTTGTTTTCCAGCTAGTCATCACATTAGCCATGTTTTATCTATAAATGGCATCATGTCTGGTTTTATCCGTAAGGGTAGGGGGTCTCTGTTATAGCAAATTGTACCAAGCAGCCAATCTGTGTCCCTCCCACACGCTGTTAGCAAAACGAAAGACAAGCCATCCGTCTCCATTGTGCGATCCAGATGCCGAGGCTCCACCGGGAGAACCGGCAGCGCAAGACGTGAATCAAGCAAAGGATAAAGACCACTGGGACAACCAAGCAACCAGCGCCACACGATGAAGTCAGCAGAGTCCCAGATGCAGAGGGGAAGGGGCTGCAACAGGCCCTCCATGCTTTACAGATCTAGTGCGCGGGAAGCCACTGTTTGGTAATGTAGTCCGACAAACAACTATAACGTTTTATCTTGATGAAACAAGCATCAGTGAAAAGCCCAAAGGAAAAGGCCATTTTAGAGAGAGGATATTGTTTGAAATGGAGGCTGGAGAAGATACTTGCAATGTATCAAAGAAGAAGACTATGAGACCAGCAGAATGACAATTTCACTATGTAAATATTGATTGAACATTACTTTTTAATTATATGTTTAAACTGTGCAGGGTTTTCTGGTCCATGAGGTATTTTTGAGCTTAAGCGTTGAACAACTACTGGACAACATACAGACAGAATATCACTCCGTGCATGCCACTATTCGAAGAATTAAGCATCATCATCAACATTGTGCTGTTAGTGGATGAAGTTTGGCCTGTTGTGTCTCTTGCCAAGCACACTGTATGTACATTTTGTCGCTCGCCCCATCATAAACTGTTGTAATGCGCTGACAACATCGCTAGCTACGCAGGGGGTTGAACTAGGGGTCATAGAGACAGGGAGTTTTTAAGCCTTACCTTGAATGTGGAGACGTGTCCGAACGAAGGGAGAAACAGACAGCAAGCCGCGGCCTAGGCTTTACCAGGTACAGCACCAATTATTTGTGGATTACACACCAAGTGTGTAAACCAAACCAGAAAAACAACACTAAATAGGCAAAATTGTTGCTAAAGAGGCAAAAAGAGTGTTTTAAGTCTGGCCTTGATGTGGACGACGTATCTGCTTCCTTATTCCACAGTAAAGGGGTGGTAGCGAAAATGCTCTGCTGTTGACTGGACTTTTGAGACCTTAGGAAACCAACAGACGTCTGGCGTTTTGTGGAGCACGTGCTCGGTTTGGTTGATATAGCATCTAACGTGTCTTGAAAGATAAGGAAACGAGCCAGGCAATTCATGGCTTTGTATACTAAAAGAAGGTATTTCGTGTCATTTTAGGAAGGTTATTCGTGATTTTAGCGATGTTCCGCATGTGGGAAAAAAGCTGTTTTAGTTGCTTGGCTTATATAAGCCGTGAAGGAGTGTCACAATCGATTTCCACTCAGATTTAAGGCGATGATTTGTGTATTAAATTGACAAAGTGATACCGATCGTTAGATGGATTTAAACCAGGCCAAGGGCTGTTCCTCTGAGACCTATATCACATCTAGCCTCCGCAGTAGAATTCTGTGGTCTATTGTCTTAATGAGTTCACTGGGGTCCAGTAGGACCAAACACTGCACTTGTCCACTATTAGCCAGACTAGTAGTCATGTCAGTTTTAACATTTGATAGGCAGTTTCAGTGCTATGGATGGCTTGAATCCAATTGAAAAGGTTTCCAAAAATATTATTTTCCTGACGGTGGAAGCATAGCATGTTTTGCTCTAGATGTTCTGGATTGTGTTTTCTTCAGAAAGGGGTTTGATTACCGCGGTTTTAAAAGCTTGTGAGATCATAGCCACATTGTATAGTTGTGTTTATTATGTTAAGATAGGCTCTTTTGTCAAAGGAAGCTGATGTCTTGGAAGGCCAAGCTCTTTAAAGACCACATTAGGGGCGACGGTGGTTAAGTTGGTAGGTGCATTGGTCCTTTGAGCCTGAAGGGTGTGGGTTGGAACCCAGTCTCCACTGTCTCCCACTGATTTATGCTGCTCGTTGGGCCTTGGCAAGGACCACTTACCTATGCATGTTGCCACAGGTGGGGCGGCTGTGGCTGTAAAGTGGCAAACTGCGTTGTGTCCTAGGGCAAGACACTTCACCTCCATTGACCTAGAATGTGTCTAGTGTGTGTGTGAATGGTTGGTGGTGGTTCGGTGGGGCCCCAATGGCAATCACTGGTTGCCTCGCTTCTGTCAGTGTGCCCCAGGGCAGCTTGGCTACAGTAAGCGTTTATCACCACTGTGTATGAAGTGAATGAATAAGGCAGCCGCGAAAATTCTAATTTGGTAGTGTTAAACCCAAAACCTACCCCCTCCAGGCGGTTCACATCCCAGCTATCGCTCAACAGGCGCCCCCTTCCAATCACCGTACCGACTCCGCCAGCCGCATAAAAAAACGGAGGAACTCCCACTCTACGGCCTCCGAAGCCTTGCATGAATCGTTTGGTGGATCGCTTTGTCTACTCACGCTTACTCCTGCGGTCCATGCTGTCCTATGTCTTGCTGCGTGTGGCCTGATCCTCCTCCGCGTTGCTGCACTGCTAGGGTCTAGTGCGGTGGTCCGTGGGTCTTTGCCCGCTCTCCTCCTTTGCGCTTTTCGGCGGGGATACTGCCGCTGATCGTCTCGTCGAGGCCTGCTGCTGCTTTCGGCCGGTCTGGACGTGCGGGTGGGAGCCGCGGGGGGGGGAGCGCGCATCCCTGCATCCTCGTGCCGTACGGCGTGGTCCCGTTGTGTTGTCCCTTGTCTTCTGGACGTTGTGGGTAAGTATGCGGTCGGTTTATTCCCCCTCGCTTGTACTGCGAGGCTCAGTTCGCCCCCGGCGCTTTGTACTGCAGGCACATGTGGCCCCGTGCATGGTGGGCAAGCTTCAGTTTAAAGCCCTCGCATTGTTCTGGCAGGCTCTTAACAAGCTCCGTTTAAATCCTTCACTCTGACTGCAAGCTTTCCTCAACATTGGACTGCTAGGACCTCAGTTTAATCCTCAATTGGGACTGCGTGCTGTTTTAATCCCTCACTTTGGCCTGCAGGGTCTCTTTACTCCTCTCTGGGACTGCGAGCGCTGGTTTAAATCCCCTTTCCCTTTCCCTTGGACTGCAAGCCCGTTTAAATCCCTCTGGACTGCGGCTCCAAATTGAATCTCTTCATTGGACTGAGAGCTCCTGGTTAATCCCGCACGGAACGTGTTATATTGGAACTGTTCCTTATATCTGGAGCTGTTTATACAGTACCTGGAACTGCTTCATGCGGAACTGCCTCTATTTTGGAACGCTATATATGGAACTGCTATATATGAACTGTTTATTTGGAACTGCGTATATAGGGAACTGCTTATATATGGAACGGCTGTATACTTTACAAAAACCAAATGTAAGAACTAATATTAAGGGTCACTGTATATCTGTGAGGGGGGTTCAGCTTTGGAATGGCCTGGATGATGCCTTAAAAAGCTCTATATTTATTCAACAATTTAAAAAAACCTTCAAAATAAATGCTCTGGAAAAATACATTGAACAAAAAGAAACTTAGTACCATAATAATAAAAAATAGTAATATTTAAAAATAATATCAAATAATACATAATAATATTCATAATTAATAATATGTTGATATGTACGTATGTGTATCTATATGTATGTATTTGTACATGTGGGTATATGTATGTCTATGTGTATATATGTGTGTGTATGTATATATATGTGTATGGATAAATGTGTATTATATTAATGTACGTATGTGAATTATGTATATATCAAGGTGTGTATGTGTAAGTGTTATGCATTTGATTGGCAATAGGGGGTAGGCCCAGATAAGCTGTTTCAGCTTCTGCCAACTCCCTTTTGGGCTATTTTTTTTCTTCTTCACATTATTATTTATTTTGTCTTCTAAATGCCCTAATAAATAAATAAATAAAAAGATAAGAGTGGAGAGAAGACACAGCAGGAGAACAACACATCGCCTGAGGGGGACAATATTATATGCAATGTAGCAGTCAGAAGCAGGCAGATATTCTATTGAATCCAATTAAGATAAGATAAGATAAGCTTTATTTATCTCACAGAGGAGAAATGTACACGTCACATTTGGCATGGATAGAGACACTCAGATTGTGCAAAGGGAGGAAATGTGCAAACATGTTACATGCAGGATATATATGTACAATAAAAGTGACAATAATTATGTACAACAAGTGTCAATTGGAAACAGTGTCAATAGTACTGCAGGTTTTCACACAGTGATCATTTAAAGTGACTTATTGTACAGTCTGACAGCGGTGGGGATAAAGGCCTTGCGGTAGCGCTCCTTCCTACACTGAGGGTGTCTCAGTCTTCCACTGAAGGAGCTCCTCAGCTCCTCTACAGTCCTGTGCAGTGGGTGGGAGGTATTGTTCATGATGGAGGTGGCTTTGGCTAGCACCCTCCTGTCCCTCACCTCCTCCACAGAGTCCAGGGAGCAGCCCAGAGTGGAGCTGGCCCTCCTGACCAGCTTGTTCAGTCTGTTTCTGTCCCGCTCTGTGCTGCCCGGGGCCCAGCACACGGCAGCGTAGTAAATGGCAGAAGCTACCACATAGTCATAAAAAGTCCTGAGCAGAGGCCTGCTCACTCCGAAGGACCTCAGCCTCCTCAGAAGGAAGAGGCGACTTTGGCCCTTCTTGTGCAGGGCGTTTGTATTATGGGACCAGTCCAGTTTATTGTTAATGTGAACACCCAGGTACTTGAAGCTGTCCACCAGCTCAATGTCCTCCCCCTGGATGTTCAGCAGCGTGTGGGAAAGTGGTTTTCTCCTGAAGTCGATGATCATCTCCTTGGTCTTACTGGTGTTCAAGCACAAGTGGTTGCACTCACACCAGTCGACAAAGTCCTTGATAACCGACCGATATTCCAGTTCGTTCCCCTCAGAGACACACAGCCCACGATGGCGGAGTCGTCGGAGAACTTCTGCAGGTGACAGCTGTGTGTGTCGTGTGTGAAGTGAGGTGTAGATGGTGAAGAGAAACGGTGAGAGGACAGTGCCCTGAGGGGCCCCAGTGCTGCAGACGACCACCTCAGACTCACAGCTGCGCAGCCGCACGTACTGTGGTCGGTCTGAGATGTAGTTGATGGTCCATGCAGTGAGGCTACTGTCCACTCCCGCGTCCTCCATCTTCCCCTGCAGCAGTGCCGGCCTGATGGTATTGAAAGTGCTGGAGAAGTCGAAAAACATGACCCTCACAGCGCTCCCGGCGGGCTCCAGGTGGGAGAGCGTCCGCTGCAGGAAGCAGCGGACGCTCTCCCACGATGTTGGGTCTGTAGGCGAACTGCAGCGGGTCCAGGGTGGGGCTGACCACGGAGCGGAGATGGGTGAGGATGAGCCGCTCCATGGTCTTCATCAGGTGGGAGGTCAGTGCGACTGGTCTGTAGTGAGCCGGTTCCTTGGCGTGTGCTGTTTTTGGAACCGGGATCACACAGGAGGTCTTCCACAGGACAGGGACCTTCTCCAGGCTGAGGCTCAGGTTGTACATGTAGCTGAGGACCCCAGAGAGCTGGTCTGCACAGGTCCTCAGCAGCCTGGGACTGATCCCGTCCGGTCCTGCGGATTTCCTCAGCTTCAGGCGCTGGAGCTGACTCCTCACCTCGTCCGGTGTGATGGAGAGGGGGGGGGGACCGGGGTGTACTGTCCGAGGTGGGGGCTGGGGATGCGGGGGCAGGAGGGCCCGGGGCAGCCGGAGGCAGTGTCCACTGGGCGGTGTCCACTGGGCGGTGTCCACTGGGCTGGGGACGTGTGAAGAGGTGGGGGCGGGAGGGGGGGGGAGAATCAAACCGGTTGAAGTACTGGTTAAATTCATCCGCCCGGTGCTGGTCTCCATCCGCTGACGCCCTCAGACCTCCGTACACAGGGGCAAATCCATGCCGGGTCAGAGAGTTCATGATTGGCACACAATGGGCCTCATTCACGAATAACTTCGTAAGAAACTACTCAACTTTCTTCTCAAGTTGTCCTTAAGTAGATTTCTAAGAAGTCCCCACGTGGGATTCATCAACGCACTCGTAAGGCGCTGAATTGTTCGCAGCTGTTCTCTCAGATTGATGAATCCCATTTCCTCGTAAGTAGAGCGCGCGTACCAGGTGCTTCATTAGCATAGGTACTTAGCATAAGTAACCGCCCACTAATGCCCATATAAGGGACTGCAGGGCCGTGTGCAGACGGCAGAGGAAACAGCAACAGGCCTAAAGCAACAGGCCACGGAGCAAAAGAGTCACGCTTTTTTCTTCTATTACCAGACTGAGAATAAAGTTATAAAATGTTGACTTAAAAGTCGAAATATTATGATAATAAAGTCGAACTAGCAAAATTATGAGATTAATCTAAGAATATGATGAGATTAATCTCAAAATGTTATGAGCTTAATTTAAAAATATATTATGTATTATTTTAAAGATGAATCTCAAAATGTTTTGAGATTAATCTCAAAATGTTATGAGCTTAATTTAAAAATATATTATGTATTATTTTAAAGATGAATCTCAAAATGTTTTGAGATTAATCTCAAAATATTTTGGACCCTGGGAGGAGATCCAGCGCGGACCAGCGCTGAGACCAATGCAGACCCGAGGAGAGACTGGAGTGACCAGCACACAGAAACCAGCGCGGACCTATAGGAGAGACCGCATAGACTGGAGTGACCTGACTGGAGAGACCGGTGCGCAGAGACCAGCGCGGACCGAAGATAGACCGCATAGACCAGACTTGAGAGACCAGCGCGGACCCGTGGATCCAGGAGCATGCAGCACGGACCCGTATGGAGAGACCAGTGCAGATCCGTATAGATCCATGGGAGAGACCAGCGCAGACCCGTATAGATCCATGGGAGAGACCAGTGCAGACCCGTATAGATCCATGGGAGAGACCAGTGCAGACCCGTATAGATCCATAGGAGAGACCAGCGCAGAGACTCAGCGCGGACCCACTAACCTCCTGCAGCAGCAGTATATATGCCGTTGTTCTGTGGCCCGTGGATAAAGAAATGCCCCCTATAAATAGGAAGGGGTCACTAATACACGGCAAGATTTCCAATGTATTTGATAAAGCGTTGGCACATTTCATTTCAAAATGAATTAAAAAGTAGGCCAGATCTGCAGTGAAAAAGGCGGTATATAAATAAAGATTACTAATAAAGATTACTACAAATAAATAAATACATACATCGATATGACGGACATATCACTGGAATGTTGTATTTTTATTCAACTTCACCAAAGAGGACAACCCCGGCGTGTGAACATGTCGGCACTGAATGCGTACGAGTGCTCCTGAGGACTCGTAGGATTTGTACTTGCCCAAGAGAAATTCTGGTTACGAGAAATATTCGTGAATGCCACTTTCTTCGTAAAAACCGCGTAAGTAGGATTTACGTACAAATCTGTTCCTAAGAACCGTTCGTGAATGAGGCCCAATGTCATTCAATCTCATCTCTAGTGTCTTATGCCCTTCGAGTGAACGAGTGAACAAGTTGTCTTTTATCAACTGTTCCACTAACACAACTCTCCTTTGTCCAGACACGGCACTCTCAACCACGACGCGGCTTAACTCCTTGTACATCCCGTCAATTTTGTTGGCCAGTAGCTCGTGAATCTTGCGAACCGCCATGCCTCCAAATTTGCGGTAGAAAAGGACCGCTCCAAACCCAAAAAGGAGGATTCCCAGCACCAAAATGCCAAAGATATACGTCTTCCGAATCTTCAATAGATAAGACCGACAGACAGAGGGGCTGAAACTTGTTCCAGCTTTCAAGAGTATACCCCGCAGGTGCAGTCCCGTCCGGGCACACGGGCTCCCCAGTCAATTACGTTGAGGGACCAGTTAATCATTTTCATAATTCTTGTTAAAGTCGTCTGTAGGACAGTGGGAGGACTTGCACTGGTGGCTGAATAAAAAACGGTTTTGCCCCACTGTAGCTGCTACTGCTCATTGAGGGTTATTTTTAGAGGGACCACTGTATCGTCTATTATTTCTATTTGATTTACTTGTCGCTTCACCATTATGAAAGACTCAAAAGCGCAGTGTTACTTTTCCTGTGTAAGGTAGTCATTTGGAGTAATTGGTGTGAAGTATTTCTATCTTGTCCCTGATTGTGAGGTCTTTGAGCGTCTGATGTAGACAGTAATTGTCGGCTTTCTTTTTCTGTCTCTCATTTATCTGATAATGAACAGGAACAGCAGGTTGCACAGTTTGTGAATGGCAGACGACTTGATTCAGAAAATAGTCCCCTCAGTGAAAAGCGGAAGATTTTTCTGTTTATGGACGGATCACTCAAACTGTCAATCTGCAACTAATAACAGACTGCTCCTAAATGTGAATGTACTGTTCTGACGCAAAAAGGGCTTCAGAAGATTGAAAATATCTTATGTCATAGCACATGTAATTAGTCTTGTTGTGTCCACCCACTTTGAGGTTCTTAAAGTTTGTCTTTTCACATGTATTCTTTGTTTGGGAAAAACTTAAAACAAACAAAAGATAAATATATATAAGTGGAACTGATGAAAGAGGTTTGCATGCTGTGAAACGATAATTGGAAGGAATAAGTAAAGTGTTCACTCAGAGTGGACAGAGCAGATGCAGAGATGCGTGGGATGACTCCAGTCCTGTTCATGAAAGATAATATCATCTTCAGTTGTCACAGAAACATCCACTGGCCGATGAAGCAGGAAAATGAAATACAGCTTTATTTGGCTTCATGCATAATTCAGAATCTATCTCATACAATCAGGCAAAGTTCTGATTAGAATAAGATTAAACATTTACGCCATAGACTATTTTAAGAGCAGACTGACGGAGTTCTGACATCGCCATAGTGTTAGCCCCAATGCAGAAGTAGTAGTATCTAAACATACGCTAGCTGTTTCCTTATATGAGCATTTAGTCCGTGGCGCTAGATTTGCGTCATAACAGAGGCAGATGTGTCGCTTAGATGGTTGCTAAGACAAACTGGAGAATTAAGGCATCTGATTGGTCAATTCTTATAATTATTTATTTAGTTTATTTATTTGTTTGGAGGATAAGCCCCTAGAGATGAAATCTCTCATTTTCGAGGGGTCCTCAAAATCGCACAAAATGAATTCAGTACAGACAGTAGAGCAAACAATAATGCAGAATTCATAGAAACTAATACAAACACAGAAGACAAAGGACACACATACACACACCCACTCACACACATCACACACTGATTGTTGTTCATAAGTTGTCTGTTATAAATTAACAAAGATTCTAGTTAGTATTTATAGTAGTGCATATCATTGAATATAATTTAGATTCATAATTTATGCTCTATAACACTGGCATGGGTTCTGCCAGAGCATTTTTAAACAGGCAGAGAAGTACGAGAGCGAATGGATGAAGGTAAACTGTTCCAGTCAGAAGGAGCTTTAAATTTAAATGAATGTTTTCCGACTTCTTTCTTAACTCTTGGGACAACTAAGAAACATTGGTTTGCATGGCACAAACTGTAAGAGGATTGCAAAGGAATCAAATATTGTTTTAAAAAGTCAGGAAAACTTAAATTGATACATTTAAAAATAAACAGCAGCTAATGAAGCTGACGTCTGGACGACAGACTGAGCCACGACAACTGCTCGTACAGTAGACAGTGGTGGGTCCTAAAGGGACAGTGGAGAATGAACCTACACAGGCTGTTGTATGTGATATTCAGAGGCTCATATCTGGTTCCACATTGACAATACCAAAACATAAACACCAGGATAATAGAGAACGCTAAACCACAGAATGGTTTAAAACACAAAATGGTGAGTGTGACACAAACGGTTACTCAGCGAGACTTTAATTTTCAATGCAAGTCAATCGGAGCAAAAGCAAGTTGGAGCAAAACTATGTGTCTATGAGCACTTCCCTATTGGCCTTCATTGAGGTAGCGCTTTAGCATCGTCCATCTATATACAGTTTGATGTACACATAGAAACTGACATAGAGACCTCTGAAGCTAAGCAGGGTAGGGTCTGGATAGTACTGAGATGGGAGACCTTTGGGAACACATACAGTACTTCATTATGAAAATTGCCTATTTCTCCCATTTCACATTAGTCACAGACCTGGAGTTGTCTTTCAATCCATCCACACTAGTACCATGAACTCCTGCGTAAACATGTAACTCTGCCCGTTCTTTCTAAAAAGCTCCTGTGTCAGTCATGTAAAAGTATGTCATTGTAACACTATGACATCACACACAGTTTCTGCCTTTTTAAAAAGGCATTCCCCATAAATGAGTAATGTATTAGTATATACAGTATGTTAAAAATGAAATCAGATCCATTTTATCATAGGGTAAAACACTCTTTAGTCACTGGTTCATATTGATCTCTTGTTATTGGGACTTCTCCATGTGTTTAGTGGCCCAATTTCAATCTGTCCGTCCTCAGAAACTTCTCCTTTATCTCTCTGCCGCTTCATTTGTGATTATGTTTCAGTATTTCCAGGTGTGCGTGTGCAGCCAGGACTTTGATGAACTGCTCCTTGTAGAGCTCGGTTGTCATAGAAATGTTACTGAATTAGAAAACGCAGCCACCAAAAGCACATAAAAGCAGTCATGGTAACAAAGCCAGAGTGTTCCGCCATCGCCCAGTCTCCTCCTCCGGCTGGTAATTTTAGTGCACGCTGTCAGTCCGGGGGTGTGACAGGAATAAAATCCTTTTAATCTTCAAAACATGAGAAGAAACTAGACTAAAAATGGATCAATTGGGTCACAATCAAGTGATGGTTTTTCATGTCCGCCGTGTCAATGTGTTGTTCCCAAGCATGGACTGCATATAGATGGACAATGCTAACCCGCTAGCTCAATGAAGCCTAATAGGGAAGTGCTAATGAACTAGAAATGGCTTCTAAGTTTTACCTCAACTCGCTCTGGCTCTTATTGACTTACATTGAAAAGCACTAACTTATAGCTCAGTTACAGTTAATGTCATACTTACTGTTTTGGGATTCAAAATTTTAGGTTTAGCGCGCTCTATGATCCTGGTGTTTATCTTTTTAGATATTTTCTTTGTAAATTCAGGTATGAGCCATATAAGGATCAACCAATCCGGTGCCTTCATCTTTGGGGAAACTTCAAATTACCATAGCAACCGTCTTATGGTGCTTTCAGACCGGATCATGCTAATGTCCCCGTGACCACTTTGCAGCTCTCTGAATGGTTGTCGCGCGAACGTCCCAAGGAAAGGATGAGCAGAATCCATCTCCTGTGGGCGTTGATTTTTCGCTCCTGCTCCTCCCCTATGACTTATCTGGCAAGTCCGTGCGTGTCTACTGAACAGTCCGTTTGTGCGTGCCGAGAGGTCCGTCGTTGCGACGGTAGAACGCGCGTCACCATAGACTTAGAAGCCATTTCTTTGACTTTCCCGGCAAGTCCGTGCGTGTCTACTGAACAGTCCGTTCGTGCGTGCCGAGAGGTCCCCGAAGAGGCCCCCGAAGATGAAGGCACCGGCACCATAGACCATGCAAAGTCTATGGTGACGCGCGTTCGACCGTCGCATACAGTAGGTCCCATTTCGTTTGTCGTCTTCACTCACGCTTTTCATGAATCACGCAGCTGCGTGAAACATATTACATCCTATCGCCACTAGGTGGCAGGTTAAGTCCGCTTTAGCTCTGCCAGCGACTTAAACGCTCAGGTATAAGACTGCGTGCAAACCTGTTTTGTCTAGTCATACTATATGTTGGCCGAATGGTTAGCCTTGCAGGTTAGGACCCGGTGGATCCGGGTTTGATTCTTGTCTGAGACAGTTTAGGTTGCACACCTTTTGGTTGCTTGTGAGCAATTACGTAACGATATCAGCTTATTTTCTTTCCTTGTCAAAAGGAAATGTCATGTTGTAAAATTGGCATTTTTATTCCTGCAGTTTGGTTGGTGCTGATTGTGGAGTTGAATTCCAATTGTATTTAAAGTTTACATGTTTATCAAGCTCCACGTGCACCGGTCTGCGCTACACTCACCTGAGAGAGAGAGAGAGAGAGAGAGAGAAGAGAGAGACAGAGAGACAGAGAGAGAGAGAGGTGTGCGAAGGACAAACCTGCTGTTTACACACAACTAAGAACTCTACAGACTAAGACTCACCCATGAATATAATCAGCGCATCTCTAGCTTTAAAGGAGCAATATGTAATATTTGCATGTCAAGTCATCATTAAATGACCCAAATATTTCAAAAGGCGTTATTAAATCATACTCTTTTCGAATTCATCTTTAACTGATAACAGTAGTTCAGCCGAGATATTTGATTATCAAAATTAGTTTTACGACCCGTAAAAGTTGTTATTGTTTTGATTTTGATGTCCTACCCTCCGCCGTTTCGCCAATCCAACATCCATTCTTCCCACTCCTATTTTGGACATCAATTGCTTATTTATTTTGCATAAACTATGTATAATTACATTGCTTTTATTTTGTTTTTGTTTTTTATCCCAAATGTCCAAATAATAATAATAAAAAAACATTAATCAAAACATTCATTCAGCATTAGCACGGCTGTCATGGCAATGTGAATGGAGACGGACAAACAACTGATAAAATAATTCCCTGTGTTTGCTGCTGGATTTGGTGTGAATCTGGCAACCTGAGTCAGGGAGAGTGGGAGAGGACTACAAAATATTGACTGCGACTGCAGTACCACTTTTGGCCAGATTTTTACATATTGTTCCTTTAAGTCATCTTTTATCTGAGAACAATCACTGCATGAAAAGTGTGATTTTGGTCTCTTTTCGGCCCTGTATATTACTGTGAATCTTCTGGGATTCGGCTGTTGACGGTAGTTTGTTGTCCCCTCCTCCCTCCTCCACAAAATGGCAATGCTGTGAGCTATACAAATGCTAATCAGGGTTGAGGGGGTGCACAACTTTGTTCAATGCTGCACAACTCCTTTCAGTCAGTCTGCAGCATGGATCAGGTCAGCACACTGTAGACCCGGATTTTGTAAATGCTCAAACTGTTTACACACACACACACACACACACACACACACACACACACACACACACGCACACAGAGAAATATTTCATCATGATTGATTATAGCTTGTCATGTCAAAATCAATTAAATAAATCCAATAGGACAAAAGACATGTTGAAAGTGTAAGTGATCATCAAAGGATATATGTATGTACAGTACAGACCAAAAGTTTGGATTTTGTCTTTTTTTTCATGACTATGAACATTGTAGATTCACACTGAAGGCATCCAAACTGAATTAACTCATCTGGAATTATGTACATACCTAAAAGAAAAAGTATGAACCAACTGAATATATATATATATATATATATATATATATATATATATATATATATATATATATATAGATAGATAGATATAGATATAGATATATATATATATATATAGATATATATATATATAGATATATATATATAGATATATATATAGATATATAGATATATATATAGATATATAGATATATATAGATATATATATATATATATATATATATATATCTCTATATATCTATATCTATAGATATATATATATATATATATATATAGATATATATCTCTATATATCTATATCTATAGATATATATATATAGATATATATATATATATGCGTTTCGTATTATTATATATATATTTTTTTTGTTACGCTATTTAAAACATGCATCGTCTAGTGCCGCCGCAGCGGTCAATTTGACAGCGGGGAGGGGGGTTTAAAATGTGGCGGCCCTTCGTAACTCTCACTCAAGCTACGCGTCTCTCCCACATACAGAGACCTACACACACACAGCCCCTCCCCTTCGTGCACACCGCGTGTCTCCGTCTCCATCAGCGATCATCGCTGTAAGCAGCTGTGTCTATTCATTTACCGCGGTAAAGTGGCCCGCATCTTTCAGCTCTATGAACATGCGGCCCGCATCGGGGAAAAGACGGTGCGCGTTTTGTTGAGAACTTACGGTAACAGCGGAACGTCCTTTCGGAGTCACCCATTTTTATCGAACAGAAAGCGCGCTGGGGTCAGGGAGACACGTTTTTGTGATTAAAACCTTATAGAGATGCCACCCGGCACACATAGCACCAGCCCCCTACGATTCCTCCGGCAGATTGTGAGTCCTCAGGAGGATAGCCACTCTATTGTTTACATGTATAAAGTACACAATTTGGTCCGCTAGTGCAATTTTCAAGTATTGTAACTATTTACTGGAATAAGGTGTGCGACTAATTTCACTTGACTCATGACCTTATTATTGCCCTCTGCCACTGTACCAAAGACCAGAAACTTTTACTGTAGAAATATTGAGAAATATTGAGGTAAAGTAGCCATTTTGGCCCCCCCCCCCCCCCCCGCCGACGACCACCACACATTGCCTTCAAACCTGTGGGAAACACTGGATATAGATATATATAGATATAGATATAGATAGATATAGATAGATATATATATAGATATAGATATAGATATAGATATATATACATATATATATATATAGATATATATATATATATATATATATATATATATATATATATATATATATATATATATATATATAGATATATATATAGATATATATATATATAGATATATATATATAGATATTTATATATATGTGTGTGTGTGTGTGTATGGCATTAAAACGGCTGTTTTAATGCCATAAAATAGTTCATTCAGTTCATTTCCTCTATAAATTCATTCATGTCATTGATGGCCTAATAATAGTGTAGTAGCCTACATAGGATACAATATATGCAGCATAATATGAATAAATATATATTTATATAAATATTATTACATTAATTATGAGGCAGGGTGACCAATAGTGACAGATCTGCCAGCCAATCACGAGAGATTATACTTATTTGAAAGTAGTGATTTCATCCAATGGGGAGTAAGCTACCAATGGGGAGTAATCCCACGTGGGCTGGCCACGTGTGATTTTTCAGCCAATCACATACATATCCATTACCTACACAAAACATGTGTAGATATACCAAATTCAATTTCCATGGATATGTGAGATTTCATAACACTTTGAAGCAACTTTTGTTCAAGTTAAACTCATGATTCTATCAATGTGCAGAAGCCAGTACTTTTCCCTTGTTTTGTCTATCTGAAGGCCAAGCTACATGGCACTGTGGCAGCTGCTGATTGGAGGTCTCCATGCCTCTGCTCTGTATAATACACTTGCATTCTGTGTGTGTGTGTTGTTCGTGCTGTCTCTACCATCGACAATAAAACATGTCTTCTGTCTGAATTTAAGACGCGATCCCAGACTATGTCATCTTCTTCAGATACATTAACAATACTTACCAGGGTTTCCTCCAGAGGGGGAATGCAATAACATTATTTTCATTGGGATACATCTGATCTCAATCAATAGGGGTGTGACGATATATCGATTTTTCAATATATATCGCGATACTTTCTCCCGCGATTCGATTATCGATATGCATTTGCCAAGTATCGATATCGGGAAAAAAAATTATATATATATATATATATATATATATATATATATATATATATATATATATATAATATTATTTTTTTTACAAATTCTTTTTTTAAATTGGTATCAATATTTAATATATGGCTACATTACGCATCTCCATTCTATTTATCATGAAATAAAGTGTATTTTTTCTTTTATTTATGCCATAAATTGGCATATCGTATATTTCTGACCAATATATTGATAATCGACATATCGTGATATTGTTATCGTGATATCGTTATCGTGATATTGTTATCGTGATATCGTTATCGTGATATTGTTATCGTGATATCGTTATTGTGATAATATCGTTATCGTGAGCTTTGTATCGTATCGTATCGTGAGGTACCCTTAGGTTCCCACCCCTAGTCTTTAATCACATTGAGAAATTAACAAATAATAGTCGCCAAATACTGAAAAAAACGACATTATTGCGATTAATTGATTAATAGTTACCAGTCTTAATGTTAATAAAGTGTTGGGGAAACCTCGGCACCCAATAGAAAATATACACAGACACAAGGAGAACATGCAAAACCCACTCAAGAAGTCCACGGCTCGGAGTCAAACCCAGGACCTTACTGCGAGGCAACAGCTTTAACTACTAAACAATATTGAGCAATATGTCAATACTGTGTGATGTAGATTTCAAAAAATGTCTCCATAAAATGTTTTTACTAATGATTATCATTAGGTGTCTGCATAAAAAGCCTTTGTATAAGGTTTGGCCTGAGTCTGGTGAATTCAGGTAATATCCAAGGACAAGGTTCTGTGATAAAGTGTCTTTTTGGGAACAGGGCATGCTTTTCTTATCGGGACAAGGCATGAGACACAAAACCGGACTAGACCAGACCCAGACCAGGGCCTCAGTTGGTCTCACCATATGACGTCATCGGACATTTTCATAAAATTGTTGGTAGGACATTTTGTTAGCAGTCTGAGCAGGGACAGAGAGAGGGGACATCGCAGAGCGCCTGCTTCTGAAACACGTCCGTCATTTTTTCTACAATAAATGGTGACCCCGATGTGATTTGATACAGAAAAAAGACGCAAGATGAGCTCAGGTAGATAAACCGAGTCTGTGGGACAGGAGACTCACTTCTCTACAAAACAGCCGCTTCTTAAAGGTAAGCAGATACCATTTCTGAAATCTACATCAAGTGTAATGACATCACAGACCACACAAAATGTACAAAACCAATCAATAGTCCCAACATGTGCAATAAACCCAAATGTGCAATTGTAGCATAGAAGTATTGAGCTCTGTCCGATGCAATTGTGACAATAATATATGCTATAGTTGATTACTTTTTAACAGCTAACATATTATTGCACTGAACAGCTCTCAAGACAATAAATCAAAGACATTTCTACAATAATAATAATCATAGTTGTGATTTACACAAACAGGTCTACTGCGTAAAGTCAGGGAGGATGCAAGCACACGGAGGATAGAAGTGCGACGCGCGCTCCGTGAATCATCCATAGAAAACTCAAACCATCTGCTCCTGCTGCCAGAAAAACAAGGAACAGAGGGGCACTTAGCCACTGCTTTGATGACTGCAGCAACAGATGAAGCCTCCTTAGTCACATAACAACAGATCTGTACCGGGAAAGATTTTCACAAGAAGGTTATCAGACGGCCAAATGTATGATGACGACTGAGAGCGGTGACACTTTCAAAAAGATAATTGCATTACAGATGTGAAATTAACAGCTAAGTCGCATCAAGACCATGCAAAGAAAGGTTGTCATGGATTCTATTCATTACAGTTCATGCCACACGCAGAGGTTATTATGTGAAATAATCCAAGTTGCAAATCAATGTTTACTGTGTAATCTACAGAACAGGTCAGAATACGGTACAAGCTGGGGTACCCAACTTTCAAATCACAAATATTGACATGATGTTATATAATAACTCGAGTTCCATCCATCCATCCATTCTCTACACCTTAATCAATTTGTGGGTCGGGGGGGTGATAGTCAGCAGCCACCCAATCCACAGAGCACCAGCCCCTCACTGATCCTCCTGCAGGTGGTGAGTCCGCAGGAGGATGGCTGCTCTGTCAGAGATGGTACAGACTTGATCTTTCAGTGGGGGCTTCAGGCAAAGTGGGATTAAGTGTCTTGCCCAAGGAAACAACGACAGCAGATATCAGTGGAGAAGGTTTTGTGGTGACCCCCCCCCCCCTTGTAACTCGAGTTCCAATCTTGAAAAAACAGCTTAGTTTTTTCCATGCATTTATTGTTGTGGGCTAGCAACACATCTTCAGATCAACTTTTACAGACAGAAAAGTAAAAAAATAGTTAGGACTACTCTCACCCAGCCAAACAGCTCTCAGCTCAAAGCGTCAAATAGTGAGTCACAGGGCTCTTTCTAACAAGTATGCAAAACTAGTTGTGGTCTGATTCATTCACAAAATATTACTTCTGTTTGGGCAGACAAAATATTTCAATCTTACCATATCTTTATTATTAAACAGAATATCCACCCAATATAAAAAATAAATAAAAAAAAATCTAAACTAAACTAAAAGATTAAATGAGAAAAGAACATTTTAAATATTCAAACAACAGTATTACATGAATCCTCAGACTTTGTGAAACAAAATCTAACCCTAATGTAGAGTGTGTAAATTACGGTCAAAAAGTAGGACAGAACTCATTTGGTCACATTTCAACAATAATGTTTCTGGCTGAGACTGACAGGTAGGTTAACTCAAAGGAACCGCTGCTGTCAGGAATATAGGTCTGAAGATAAAAGCAATATTTATGTCACCAGAACACTGAAAGATTTAGAGACACTTTTCAATCCAATAAATGGGCTTTTTGCATATTTCATTAAAGCCCTTTACTGGATAGTATAATGCAGTGTTTCTCGATGTGTGCGTATGCAGCTACTTTGAAATATTTGGATTAATAGCATGTTACACGAGCAATGCAATAAAAAAGTATATTATTCATGTTTTCTTTGTTATGGTCTTTAAATAAAACAAAATACATATACATATACATATTTATCAATATGTATTTGATGATCAGGGTCAGTGCTCAATAATGGATCATTTATACTTTTTAATTTTACCTTCAGTAGATGATGTTATACTGCTACACTATCATATCTATTCTAAATATCATCTAGTTGTTTGCGAGCACTTGGGAAATATATATCCTTCCATTTACAAAAGTACAAGTATGTACAAGGTTAATTTTGATAAAGACAGATAAAAATGGTAAACTAAGCGATCATATAAATTGCATGTTAATCCTTCAGCTCTATTCAAACTCATTTCATTTGCTACCTGTTGCATAATAGTACAGCTTATCTACTGTAATTTCAGGTCAGATCTCAAAAAACTAACGATTATTTTCAGGTACAAACCGAGGTCACACTTTCGAAGCCAGTGAATTGCAAAGCGACTGCTAATACTAAACAGGTGTTACTAAAGCTATCTGCCAAATGATCAGGCAAACGGCCTCGGAGACTGGAAGAATGATGACTCACGGAGTGCCAAAAATGGGCCGAATCAATCATCAAATAAAATGAGCAGGAAAATAACGGAAAATTGGTTACAAAATTCATGTTACAGGCTGAAATTGCATCTTTGGTGAGAGGGAAAGTGGGACAGAGTGACAGATGGGGGTCCAGAGCCCACCTCTACAGATAAACAGCTCATTAGTCCTCAGAGCAGGCTGCCACAGACACCGCCAGGTTTGCTCTACAGACACAAGTCCAGCAGTGGGCAAAGCTAAAGATAAACTAGATTATTCTGATGCACAACAGCCCATCTGAAGAAATGTCTACACTGTCCGGCTTGATTTTTGAGCTTGATGTTTCTCCAAAGTGTGAGACACAAACTAATTAAAACTCACTTGTACTTGGTAAATACATGAAAACAGTAAAAATAGCTACAGCACTGTCTTAAAAAACTATATTAACCTAAACACAATCTATGAGACCAGTATCCACAGGGTATTATTCCCACATAAAATCATGTTCTCGATGGGCAACAGTGGCTCAGTTGGAAGATCACTGATGTCCGCTGTCGTTGCGTCCTTGAGCAAGATACTTGACCCCACTTTGCATCGAGCCCCACTGAAAGATCAAGGCTTTGCTGTCACATACAGGAGCACACAGGAGGATCAGTGAGGGGCTGGTGCTCTGTGAATTGTATGCAGCTTTGACCGCCGCCACCCACCCCCCTACCCAGAAATGGATTAAGGGGTAGAAAATGGATTGATGGTAAACTACGTATGTTCTATAGTGAAAATCCATCTTGATCTAAAACAGTTGTTGGTCAATGCTTGGCTTGCTTACTTGATTCTGCTTGATCCTGTACATGCAAATTATGCAAAAATAACATCTATCTGAATTATAATCTGACAAAGGTCAAAATTGAAAATGCAGCTTTAATAAAACACTAACAGAAGCTCAGAGATATGTAATGAAGTATATGAGCTAAGAAAAATGCAATAAAATGTATGAATAAAAGAAATATGTGGATATGAAATACCAGCACTGTTTAAGATTTTAAAACTGCTAAATATTTCACTATGCATTTTATAGTTTTTGAGGATAGGAAAGGCACTAAACCAAGCATGCATGCTACTTGTTCTGCAGTCCTTAGATTGCTTGTGAATTAGTGTTGCTAACTTGACACGCACTTTATAGACTAGAATATACATTTATTTGGCTTCCTCTCACAATATTTAAAAGGTATGGTCAGGTTTCATTTGTGAGTTGACCACCTAAAAAGGCTTCAGCTCTTTGTCCTTTGTCTAAAGTTTAATATGCACACACACACAAGCACCAGAGACTTTACTATTAACACTCATTACAACTTGAGATGTTTGGCGTCGCTGATCCATTATGTTTATGGTCATGACTCACTCACTTGAATGAATGTGCTTCTCATCTATAAAATTCTCAGCTGCTGCTTCTGACAAACTCCCACAACTTTTAAAGACAAGAGTGATAACATAGAACAGAAGCCAGATTCATTTTTGCGACCACTAATACGCCAAAACAAACACAAAACGCTAACTTTTTCTTCCAGAGCATTGATCATATCTTGCCTGTGTGCATTGAGCTAACACGATGAGGGAAAACTCCACACTCAGGATTAGAAAGCACATTAGCCCACAGCTTGTGTTTTCATTCCAGCTCAAACTCAGTGGCTGATTTTTTTTTTCACTCTATGTTTGTGCCGACTTGTGATGACTAAGACCAAAGAGGCGGAATTCCTGCTTTATCGCGTGGTGCAACATCCCCTCGCCAACGCTAAAGACAAGATTTCCGTATTTCCATTTGTTGACTTGGCTCTCCTCTGCTCCGCACACATGCAGCCCTAAATCAGCACTGAAAGCATTTCCATTACAGGTGGAGCTAGTATAGAGAAATCCCAGGATAAAACTACACTAATGTCATTCTCCACTCAAAATAGAGTAAGCTTGACAAACCACAAACAAAGCGACAACTACAGCCTGCAACACACACACACACACACCGTAATTTTCCCAATTAACACCCGGATTTGCTACACATGACCAGATGTGCTCTGCTCTGTGTGGTGTCGGTGCCACTCCGAGCAGAGTCAGGGGACAGGACAAACACAGATCCAATAAAACTAAAGAACAATAATTCCTACTGCTCATATGGCAATGCAAATATTTACAGATACTAATAACGGAAATAATTGCAACCTGATAACTCCGTCCGACTGGAGGTAAAGCAGAAAGGAGTGTGTGACGCTTCAGAGTTTACCAAGAATGTGATTGTAAGGATAAGAGTGCTGCTGAGTGTTTTTGTCTGTGGAAATAAGAAATATGGTGCCAATGATGCACCAGAAGAATCGCCACGGGAACATGGAAGCTGAGCAGCAACGGATCACAGACTGCAGAGAATCAGAGGCTTAGAATCAGCACTGGTAAACTGTGCTTGTGGTGTAACTGAATTTTCTCCCCATAATTCATCATACACTTAAAGCATTTCATTTTTTCAAAAAATATGTCTGCAAAACTGATGGTTTATACCTAAACTAGGGCAAAGGCTGTGATTTAAACTTGCTACTTGTTTATGCATTTTAGATTATGTACATTATATAGTGGCTTGCTAATATTAATCAAATTTTTACATTGAATAAAATCTCTATATTATGCTGTATCGTTACAAAACATATCACTTTAAAAAGCCAGAAACTTAATATTGTTCTAAAGAAAAAAATTTATCATACCTGTAGTCCAATCAATGTCCATTCGAACTTATAGTGTTGATTAAAAAGAAGAGATGGAACCAGGAACCAGAAACGGAAAACTTTGTCAAACAACAGCTGAACTTATGACTGAACCACAGGGCAGTTTGGAGCCAAGCACTTCTGCTATAGCAACAGTAACGTTCAGTGTGTTATTTCAGTCAACAAAACACCTGCAGCCTGCGACAAAGTGGAAGCCCAAAGACTAATACACTAATACACAAACACTAATACTAAAGAAGTAATCAAAAGCTGGTCTTTGAAAAAATAGGTGCATTAACTTCTCTGGAGGTCTGCCACCGGCTAATCTCCATGGAGATGTTATTTCGTTGCCTGGAAGGTTGACAACCAGATTTCATGCAAAGTTATGCATCTGAAAACATGTTAATTAAATGTTGGTTCCACGGCTGTAAATCAAGTTGATGCACACTGCCCAAAATTACTGCTCCATTTTTTTGTCCAGAATGACGATGCCATTCTCCTTCCCACAGCCTTCCACAACAACAGCAGGCGTTGTTCTATTATGAAAGCTGCGCCATCAATATGTAGAGCTAAAATTAGGGTTTACAAAGTCTAGCATATTCTCTTTTTTGCTGATGTTCTCCAATATTTTATCTATTTGAACAGTAATTCATTCAGCTCAAAAGGAGTGGGCTGAATGTCATATCAACTTTTCTTATCACAACAAAATAGTACAGAACAAGGACACCAAAGCACACAAACAAACTACATACAATCAACTGCCAAAAAATTTAATAGCATAAATACAAAATCATAATAAATAGTAAATTGCAAAACACTAGATTATCCATGATAGCACATCAATTCTAAAAGGTTGGTGATAATTGAAAACCATATCAGTTGAGAGCTCCTCCACCGACTCCCACTGATGACTCCTTGGGCAAGACACTTAACCCCACTTTGCCTGAAGCCCCCCACTGAAAGATCAAGGTTATGCCATAGAGCGGCCATCCTCCTGTGGACTCACCACCTGCAGGAGGATCAGTAAGGGGTGATGCTATGTGTACTGGGTGGCATCTCTGCCCCCCCCCCCCCCACCCCCCGACCCCCCCGACCCAGAAATAGATTAAGGGGTAGAAAATGGATGGATGGATGGACTTTACCAAACCGAGATTTACTGAACCAGCAGTGAGCTATGATGGACCTCTGTTTTAAGGAGGAGTAAGGATTTAAAATATTACACAATTCACAACGCAATGTAATTCATCAATGCTGATTTAAAATGTAATTTCCAGTGCTGTAATTGGGTGAAATGTTTTGTCAGTGAAATGAGGTGAAGCAGCAAGTGAATCTCATGCATGTGCAGATCATATTTGTCCCCTCTTTAGTTTCCTGTTCTTTTTAGCAGACTTTTTGAGCCTCGAAAAGCATCTAGTTGCATTGCACCTTTACTGAAACCTATTGATGCTCTCACCTTCTACATTTGTTTTTGTTTACAACATATACAACTTTTAACTTGCAATTGTTGCTAAAAGTTTAAGTTCACTTCAGAATCATGTATCAATGCACCTTTGGCCACGAAGTCCATAACAATACATCACTAAACCAATATTTTGAGTATAGCCCTAATTCAAACTGCCTTTAAAGTGACGCTTTCTGGTGAGAAGTATTAGTCAAACACAGCTCGTAAAGTATCTTTGAACACTGGCTGAAGAGAAAGCTGGAGTGACGCTGGCAGCAGTCGAATGATATCGGTTTCTGCACAATAAAGTCTACAGTCATGAAAAATTTAACAGCTGGCCTGGCACTGAAGATCGCACACTCAAAATCAGCTGCTACCGCTGCAAATAGTGGATTTTTGAAGCATTGATTGAGTTCAGCATTTATTCTCCAACTTACTGCTAAGGTCAGTGCTTTGGGAAGTTAATGGCCAGAAGTGAAAGAGGCCATGCACTTTGATGACGGTAAGAAAATGTGGAAGGACATTTTTGCACTGAGAATTGTAATACTGTACTGTACTGTAAAATTTGAAGCTTGGACAATTGTTACTGTACTATTAACATACAAAACTTACTAAATAAATGAATGGAAAATCCTATTGAGGCAAATATGTTCATGTGCTTTGACATTACATATAGACCTGGTGTCTCAAACCTTCTTCACCCAGAGAGCTACTTTCCCGGATTTCCACTACAGACGATAAAGGCAGAGAGCTACTCCTTTAGGCGGCCCTGGGAGGAATCTGGTGATATTGGTGTGAAGGAGCCAGACATTATTTATCGTGGCACATTTGTTACTACTAGTGCATAAAGTAAGTACATTTACAATAATAAAAAGTAAATGTATATAATAAGTTATATTGAATGATACTATCAGGAATAGTAAGTATTTGATTTGATTTGTTCATTTCTAAATCCTTTGTTGACCTACCGGGAAAGGGGTGGCGAGCTACTGGAGACCCCTGAGATGGAGACTGGGCCATTCCTTTTGCCCTTTATGACAGCATCAGAGACAGAGCAGATCATCTTACAGCTGCTCTGAACAACCATATTGTTTTATTGGTTCCACTTCCACACTTTGTTTCACTTTATAGTCCAGATGCGAACATCAAGCCTTGTACACATTTTTCTGTACCACCACAATTCTTGCAGACTTAAGCCATATGGCAAATTACAGATCAGTTACAGAAAGATGCAAGATATACAGCAGTTAAAAACGCCTTCCCACTTCTCAGTTCTCCCCTCATACAAGTCAAATACATGGCTTTATAATGAAGCCGTTGACATTTCAAGAATTTCTGTATTATAATTATCAGCATTTTTGATTGTTGCACAGTGCGATAAGCCGATCAAGGGGCATACAGGAAAGGCTAAAGCTCCATTGCAGCAGCTCACACGTCCATAATCCCTCTGTGAATCACCCCTTTGTCCAAGTTTGTCCTCCATCGAGCCTTCGCACGGCCATACAACAGCAAACTTTAACATAATAAATAACTTTTAGGTGCACTTTTTCCTCATGCAAATCTGGGACGATTCAATAATGAGTATAATTAGCATCCATTTAGGAGACCACTTTGTTCTGTTCTGAAAGAGCCGCCAGAGATATTATAGTGTTAATACAATAATTCAACTTTGGCTGCACGCTGGAGACAAGCTGCTGCTCTTGTGCCATATTAATGACTCATTTATGTCAATGACCGACTAATGCCATTTAAGTCCATGACAAATGTGTTGGTGTGCGATTGCCAAAGAAACAATGGCTAAACACATCATGGACCAGGGATTACAAACTAGCCTTTCTATCATGATTTTAGTTTTATTGTGTGATAGATAGCCTCAACGCTGCCCACATTTAAATAGGGATGCATCGATATTTAATACAGTTGATGACGTTTCATGATGCAATGGGATCATGTTGTAGTTTACTCATTCAGAGTTCTGTATTTCATTCAGGATTAATACACATAGATCCATTTTGTAATAATTTAGCTGTAATTACAATCACAATTATATGAAATGTTATTTGTAAGTTGTTTATTGTAATCTTCAAAATTGAGAAACAATTTGAGAGGAAGAATTGCTAGATCAGTTGAAAATGGCTCATCTCAACAAGATTTTTGCAGACTACTAATTCACTGGAATATTTCAACTTTAAATATGTACATACGCCGGCTTATTAAACTGTGTCGACAACATGAGCGTAAATCCATAAGATCTAAGTAAACAGACACACTTACTCCAGAACTACACTGTATATCCTTAATAGTACATCACTGTGTCCAAAAACAAATGAATGTCTTGGGACAGACTACAAATATGTGCTTCTCTAGGTGGATGAACTTTACTTATTTACAACCACTTTCATACAAACACTGAGGGTGCATTCACACTCACATTGACCCAATTCTATTTCACTTTGTGGATATGTTTGTGGATATTTTCGAAACCACCAAAACAGGCGTGCACTGGTCCAGTAGTACACCCTGAGATCCACCAGTAATGTCATACTCAAGTGTCATGTCAGGTTTATGTGACATTGAGAGCTTGACATCTTGAATGAGTTGTCGACAGATTATTGAGCAGATTCCCCACAACTACATTTCAAGGGACACTCCTTCTGTCAGCAGGTATGAAAAAAGGGCAACAGCGGCACAATAAGCAGCACAATAAGCAGCTAATAATATATAGTCAGTGCAATGATCCAGCTGCTTTTTTTAATACACTTTTTTCCACACAAAACACTGGAGGAGCCAACAGTCCAAGGTGCAGCGGCGGCATGAGTTTCTGTAACCACGGCATATACTCTCCATCATGTGCGCTCAAACAATCAGTATCTTCTGTGAGCCGCATTTATTATGTAAGCCCGATCTTTTTTGCATCCAAAGAAAGTCTGAACAATGAGGCTCGTCTGAACAGTGGCCAACAGAGATGCTTTTAAGAACGACTCAACGCGGCTTATTCATTCAGAAACAACTATATGCCATTGATAAAACAGCTGCAGCTCAAGGAATGATCAGTCAGTTTACATGCAGTCCGCAAGAGTCCAATTAAACTGCTGCTAATAAGTGTGTACAAAGGCACTGACTCTATTAATTCAACGGGATAGCATAGTCTGCTGTTGACGTACTGAAGTTCCTGCTATGTAAGGTAATGGGAATTTATCTTGACAATGACACCTGCATTAAGTATTCATGGATTAAACAGGGGCATGTATTTGTAGCTGGGGTTCATGAACTCAAATCACACACTAATTATACCAATTCCCAATATCTGCTCCATTACAGTTTAAGAGAGAGGGTGGCACATATGATGATACAATAACTGCATAATAAAAAAGTCTATGATCAATGTACAACAAAACAGTGAGTAAGTGACAGAGGAGCATAGTACTTCAATACCGGTATCAGTGCACCCCTAATTAAAACTATGGGGAGCTGTCTTTAGTCTTCTCAATGATGATTTAATTCTCACATGTAGAAAACGATCTTAGTAATGCGTTTTCAGACGTAAGTATTTGCTCTAAAAGCTGGCATAAAAGATGAAAAAAGCAAAGTTTGTGCAAATCCTCAGACATGAATGCCTTAACTAATGCATAACCAGGCTCCGAGCAGCAGTCGAGTCAGCAGTACATGTTAACGGAGTGCGTTAGCCTCACATTGTTTAATTGGCAACTTTAGCCGACTCTTTATCCGCCTATAACGAGCAGTGGTATAGTTTAATTAACCACTATAAGCGCGGCACCATTAACCGCAAAACAACAAATCATTACGAGAGCAGCGTCTAATTTGTCTGACTCTCTGCGATCTCAAAGTGTTTTCATCTCCCACCTGTTCTAGCGATTTCCTGTGATCTAAAGCATGTAATGATGATCTACACATGCTCAACAACAGAGTGGTATTGTTTAAAAGTGAAACCAGCTCACTGCACATGGCTCTCATGGCAACAAATGACACGAAGGACGGATGCAACAGCCTAGAGGCACAACACAACTGCAGATCTGGCAAACAGCTCATAACCAACGGTCCCCAATGGAAACAGCAACAAATGATTGTCACGGCTTTCAGTACATTCAACACGTTTTTTTTCACAGCACAAGAAACAATAACATAGCAGTAGTTGATTGCGAGAACGCCGCGGAACAGTACATATCGCTCATCTTGGCATGTAAATCCAATAACAAAGCATTCAATCAAAAATTACACTTGTCAAATGTAGTTCGCGAATACAGCTCAACCCCCCAGACAGTAAATACAATATCATGCTTATCTAATTGAATGTAAAACTTTGGCCAGCCTCCAAAACACTAGATCATCAAAAGAATCAGATGTTTATCAATACATTCATAAACAGGGGAAATTGGGACATTCCTGAAGCAGTTCCAGAACCAGAATAAAGCCTTGTGGCCACAGAAAAAATGCTACAAGTTTGATGTATTATTTTATGTTCAAAATTACAGTTTAAGCAATGGAATTTGAAAAAGACTTGCGAGCAAAACTTATTCCTGAAGAAACCTTGTTCTGCCAGGGACTCACAAGATTACTGTCCAAAACAAATGATTGGTATGAGTATCAGTATCAGTAAGTGTTGAAATGAAAGAGTTCAAAATGTTATATTAGTTTCATTGTACTCGACTATATAAATTCCATTACAAAGCAATAACGACAAACAACAATGTTATAACACTTATAGTCACATACCTTCATCTTTCTATGAGTCCTCTAGGTGTCCAGTGCCTCGAATCTGTATGGAGGGGATAAAAGAAAGCAAAAAGGGTAAAGTTAGGAGGATTAGTCGAGTCTGCCACAACAAGAGACAGGTTATATTAAGATGACATCACTTTTTCAGCTACAGTGCTCAATGCTCTGGGGCGGCAGGCAGGCGCAAGCTCGCACTCCAACACCGCTCTTTCTGTTCTGCACAACATTCCCACACTATGCACATGCTGATCCTCCCCGAGCCTTTTGGAATAGTCGAATAAACTCTTGTTATAGATGCATATTACAAGATCTTTTTCCTCAAGCGAGTGCATGCAGCCACCATTTGGCACAATGAGTTTCAAGAGACAGATTCCCCATAAATACTCATGTTGTTGCAAATAAGTAAAGCGTGGCACCTTCCATCGCAGAGCCCTAAAGCCGTTTATGTAATGTCCGATGTACTGTGCAAAAGAAGCCAGTCTCTCTCCCCGATCAACCGAACAGAAAAATGTGACAAGTGGACCCACGGATCGTTCATGATCCACGGGAGGCAAGACAAAGCTCAGGACGGCCAGGACACGGGGGAGGACAGGAGTGTGGCAGTGGGTCCTGTCGCGCTGCACACTACAGCAAAGGATGACGCCATTTCTGTATCTGACAGTGAGCTAAAAACGACATCAGCTCGATACAAAGCTTTCCAAAGAGCTTCAAAACTCTCTTGGTCATTCATTCACCTGCCCGGGGTCGAGGCATGGAGAAAACAGCAGTCTTTTTTTCTCTCCTCGCTTGTCCCCTACGTCTCGCCTCGCTGCTCTCTGCGGAGTGCCCTGACTCGACAGCGAAAATAAGCGATACAAAACAGTGCTTATCTACGATTTATGGGTAGCCACTAAACGATCAGACGTATTAAAATGTCATGGGGGCAGCGTGTCGTAGTAATAAAGTAGGAACAAGCGGCGCAACCTCATTAAAAGTCACTTTCTCTCAATACAAAATGTTCCCTCTTTACGCACGGGGCTCTCTCTGGGTTTTCGCTGACTGCTCACGGAGAGAGCTTTGCCTTGCCCGCTGCTTTCTCTCTGACAAAGAAACACGGCGTCGAAACGCAACACAACAAGGTCAAACAAGCAGCACACAACACCCGTAACTCGACTACACGGCATTAGTACAAGCATTTATTGTTCAAACAAAAGACAAGGTCGGAGTGAGCCCTTTCTGGTGAGATCGCAGCGCTGGTGGTGGTGGTGGTGGAGTGCATGGTGGAGAGTCACCAAATCAACCCGCCCCAGACCATTTCTAGAGTGAATGACTGACCACCAGCAACAATACTATCAGCCACACGATTCGCTTCATCACCTGCACACACGGATTGAATAAATCCGTAAGCTTAGGTGTCCATTTCTTGCCATTAAATGTGACATCGACCGAGCACCAAGTCACGGAAATGGACAAAAACACGCCAGTCACGCTTACATTGCTTTGGGAAACACCAATCTGGCTTCGCAACGGGATGAAATACTTCATACAGCATTTATGGGTGTATAATACGTCTTGATCGTATGCGCGTATCGCCCACAAGCGGACAGTGATCCAAGGGGGCGACCCATCATGACCAGCCCACAGCCCAGATAGCGACTAAAGGGCACAAAAGAAAAGCCTGACAACGCAGTTTACCTGTTAACTACACGGATCGATTGCTTTCACTCGCATCTGTTCGGTAATCCAAGCAAATGCGGTCGAAAATCCTCCCGAAATGTCACTTTTTGTCAAGTATCCACGCACCACAGCTGCTCGACGGTCGCTTTTGCAAAAGATTCCTCCGCTGCTGCTCCAACAACAACACCACCACACAGTGCAAGGCGTCAAAACTATCAGGTAGCCCCTTCACCGAGGCATTTCTTGTATCCGAGCCAAACCAACATTGTGCTTAAACTTTGCATTTGTGCGCCTTGGTTCGTCTCATTCATTCCTGAAAGCCCTTAACAAGTTGGCGACGTCAAGGTTGGCGAATGAGCAGCGAGTGGTGAAAATGAACCAAATAGCGACGCGTTCTGCAAAGGGAATTGCTCTTACCTTGGCTGTCAGATTGAAAAATACTCCTATTCTTCGATAAAAGAGAAGTAGTAATCCATAGGAACATTTATGTAAGAAATCCGACCGGGTTTTGCGTCGTTTGGGTGCCCCTAGTTGATGTTGGATGCGGATGGGTAAAAGTCGTTTTCGCAGGGCTCTTGTTGAGTTGCTTCTCCAGTGATCTTTTCCCCGCCTCATCCAGATGATTGACAGGTACAATAAACCCGCCTACTTCCGTGTATTGGTGTCCTATTGGTTGGAAGGGGGGACAAAGATGCCATAACATGACATGATTTGCTGCCACTGTGAAAAATATGTGTGGGGAGGCGTACAGAGGCGCGCCATTGGTCAGTTTACGCCAGTGTGATGGATGTGAAGCTTGAGAGATGATCGCAATGGTTGCAGGCGGCCATGTTGTGACTGTATCACAGAGCTAGATATTAAACATTCACTCTATGATAAGATAAACTTTATTGATCTCACAATGGAGAAATGTACATGTCATGTTTGGCCTAGATAGAATCATTCAAGGTGTGCAAAAAGACAGGAAGTGTGCATGATATTTAGTAACAATTTAGGTTCATTTTATGATTGCAATGAAGATGATTAAACATATACCTATACATATAGCAAGATAATACATTGCACAATCAAATGGAATAGCTAATGAAAATAACTAAAATGAAGAAAAATGTACAACACCTATTATGTTATAAAGAAGTGGTGATAAGATAAGATATACTTTATTGATCTCACAAAGGAGAAATTTACATGTCACATCTGGCATGGATAGAAACACTCAAGATTGTGCAAAAAGAAAGAAATGTGCAAACAAGTGGCAAATTAAAAAGTGGCAATCAAGAAACAGTGTCGATAGTAGTGCAGGGTTTTTTTTTCAGTCTTAATGCAGTGACTTAAAGTTACTTGTGATGAGCATGTTACTATTTTTACAATTAAACCAAAAATGTAGGATGAACATCCATCCATTCTCTTCCGCGTTATCCGTTGCAGGACACGTCGGCAGTAGAAGAGACCCAGATTTCTCTATCCATACACACTTTCTCCAGCTTATCTGGGGGTAACCTGTGGTGTTCCCAGGCCAGAGTGTCCCTACAGCGTGTCCTGGGTCTTCCCCAAGGTCTCCTCCCGGCGGGGCATGCCCTGAACGTCTGTCCACTGGCGATGTATCCAGGTAGAATCGAAAACAGATGCCTCAACTAGCTCCTTTCAACATGAAGGAGCAGGGGCTCTCATTCGAGCTCCCGTACCTTTATTTTCATGATAAATGATAATATTACCAGTCAAAGGATATTATAAGGAGAGCAAATATGGCATGATGTCATTTTAAACGTATGGCCAAGACATTTTGCACCACTATATATTTTTGAATGTTTTTCTTTGTACAATCACAAGATGGCGACTGAACGCACTATTGCAAAATTCTTCAGAGTCATTCTAGCTGTTAATATACCACAATGCATTTACGCTTAAGAAAGGCCAGAACACCAAAAACTACAACTCCCAGCGGTGATTATTCATGTGTATGCTCGATTTATCACCAAGACAGCCCGTTCCATTTTGTCATATTACATTTGTGCGAGAAGGCTACCCGCACGATGGAAGGGGTGAATAAATCAAAGCATCTTGAATGAGTGACATCGCCCAAATTGAAGCTCCATTGTGCGCATGCGTGTGGAATGGATACCTCATATGCAGTTAGCATAAAAGCTAGCGTGCTTCAGCAGTGTGCACCAGCGAAAGAGGATGTAGCGTGGCCTGGGTTAGCGTTTTCTAGGCGTTTTTGTACACAATTAAAACTAACGATTACACGGTGACATAACGTGGATTTTTGGATTCATTTTAAAGGCGAAGTGCTGTCTTTTTGAATGGGATTAAATGCCATGTGGCGATGTGCGGCGGCCATTTGTGATGTCTCATGCTAGTTAGCAGCCGTGGCTAACGCAACCAGCGGCTGACAGCAGCTGACAGGACAGGTGGGTGGAGTCAAGTTTCCCAAACATGGAACAACTATACAGCTTTTTCCTCAAACTATCTAAAAGGTTGCGATTGTATTTACCCCCTATTTGGTTTTTTTTCACCAAATAGGGGGTAAATACAATAAGTATGTATGATTAAATACCCCCTATTTTATCATACATGCATTTCACAGAAGCTTTCCTCAACTTGTGAAGCTAATGCATGTTTTTTCTTGGATGTCGAGATGAATGGTTGACGAATTGTTTGAGTAATAAAGTGGTAAAAGTAATACATAATTTTATTCTGCCACTTTTTTGTTGCAGTTTTATTTTTTTTTATTTTTGCAGTGATCAATCATTGCATTCAGTATTATGTCAAATGTTTTCTAAGGCAACATATCAGAAGCTGTATTGTTGTAACTTGCTTAAACACTGCTCCTTTAGTGGTCCCTGTTCGGCCACTGGTGACTCATCTGTAATGCAATTATTGTAACTGAAGCAGTCATGTGATCAGTGTGTCACTATGCACTTAGGGATTTCACAGTTCTGCACACACAGCAGACTGCACCACAAAACTATTTCATGTGACCTTCTGCTTTTCTCTACACTTACAGCTATATTTAAATTTGCAGACTGCAGTTATTATTGTGCAAGCCATTGTTGCCCAATTGGTGCTCATCTCTGAGATATTGTTCACATGTGTTAGAATATTTTCTAGTCTGTTAGGACCTGAGATATCTAGTGTTGTAGCAAAACATTACTTAGACTTTGACTTTAACTTGTTTAGAGATTTTGTGACACTTTGAAGAAACTGTGGTTAAAGTTCTAACTCATCATTCTAACAATATGCACAAGCCAGTACTTTACCAGTACTTTTGATTTCTGAAGGCCCAGCTACTCTCACTGTGGCAAATGCTGATTTCCTCCATGCTGTATAATATCACTTGCAGTCTGTAATATCTTTGTTCGTGTTTGTGCTGTCGCTACCAACGACAATGTCTTCTGTCTGAATTCAACACTCGATCCCAGACTTTGACATTTTCTTCCATCCATCCATCCATTTTCTACCCTTTAATCCATTTCTGGGTCAGGGGGGTGACAGTCAGAGATGCCACCCAAGTCTCATAGCACCAGCCCCTCACTGACCCTCTGCAGGTGGTGAGTCCACAGGAGGACGGCTGCTCTCTGAGTGTGAGCATAGCCTTGATCTTTCAGTGGGGGCTTTTGGCAAAGTGGGGTTAAGTGTCTTGCCCAAGGACACAACGACAGCAGTCATCAGTGGGAGTCGGTGGAGAAGGTGCAGAGGTGGGAATTGAACCCACGACCTTCTGGGCTTAAGGCCAATGCTCTACCAATTCTTCACTTGATCAAATGAAGGTGGCATGGTGGCTGAGTGGATACCACTCTCGCCTCTCAGCAAGAAGGTCCTGGGTTCGAATCCTGGTCGGACCAGGGCCTTTCTAAGTGGAGTTTGCATGTTCTCCCCATGTCTGCGTAGGTTTCCTCCGGGTACTCCGGTTTCTCCTACCACTAAAAAAAAAGTACAATAGGTCTGGCATGCGCCTCCTGTTCGGCGACCCCGCTCCCATCTCTGTGTGGAGTGAGAGGACAAGTGCCCAAAAATAACAATTGTAAACCGTGACTCTGGTCTGTGAAAGGCTGAATATAAATAAAGATTACTTACTTACTTATGTGTTCCTCAATTAAAGCTGAGGTACCTAACTTTAAAGAAATTAGTGAAGACCTCATGCTAAAACATGCTGTCTTCATCTTTTGGATATTTCTTATTTGAAAACATTTTCTTATTAAAGAGCCATGTCCTTCTGTTTGATGCTTTGGGCTGAGACTGAGTGAGAGTGGTCCTCTCATTTATACTTTTCTGACTGAAGCCAAAACATACGATAAGGTATATAATGTATGATAGGACTGTTTTGAACTTTAGAAAGCAAGGTCCTCTATTGACTGCATACGTCGAGGTTTGTATGTTATTAACGAGTATTTTGATAATCTAGTTGGAGTGTGCTTGACCTCTTATTACAAAATTCCCTGATAGTTAATGTATAATTTGTTTTTTATTGCTTTGTTTAAAAAAAAACAAAAAAACTAGTAACAAATGAGCTCTCGTGAGATGCTACTTTTATTCTAGTTTTCTTCCCAGTATGTTTGTTAATATAACATTCAACCATCTATTTCAATAATCGACTAGTTATACAATTCATTGATTTAACTTGTTACAGCCTTACATATTTCTATTTTGTGGTGTTTTGAAATGTGGTTCCCCAGCTTAAATATCTAATTTGATTCTTGTTTGTTAGTATTTTTATTTTACTGCTTCAGTTTATTGAAAGACGACTACTGGTTTAAATGGTCTTTTGTGGTGGTCTTTGGAGCATGTGGGAGGGGGTGTGGTCAGTCTGAGGTACTTGTCAGGTCAGTCAGACTGGCCACACCTATTCAGGATGTAACATCAACTGATGAATGACGCATCACCAAGCAGGGAAGAGTCAGATCTGCTGCCAAAACATGTGAACAAGGTAATAGATCTGAATAAGTAGCTGTCTTTCAATAAGAAGTCATAAGTAGACCAAATTAACATTCTTGTTTTAGGTCAGGATGAAGTTTTTTTGCAAATAGTTTATCGCTGCAGTGGTTTTTGTATCCACACAATAATATATAAAATCGCAAATCTAATTGCACAGTTTGTCAGAAAACTACTGTGTATGTGAAGGGTCTAATCTTGTGTAACTGCCCGTGTATTTGCCTATAGCTTTCACTGGTAACGTTTTTCCTATTTGTGTCTTGAAAAAGGTGTGAATGAACTGCAGAAAAATGGACAGAAACTCTGAAGCAGCGTCAGAGCGGATTCTCTTGGAGCCGTACAAATACCTGCTACAGCTCCCTGGTACGTCATACTGGTTTTCGCAATACTGCTTGTTATTGATGAGTTGGTTTAAAGTTTTACTTTCCATAGACTGAATAAAACTATGTAATAAGTTTAATGATAAAACAGACGGCTAACTGTTTTTATTATAAAAGGACCTGACACAATAATATTGTATCCCTTTATAACGGAAAGCATAGATGGTTTAACTTCTGTGAAGTTCCGCTGCAGTAAAATAATTGGAGTTATAAGTTCAGTAGTGAAGCTATCACAAAACACGGATAACTTTTTCAACAAAAGCTGTGTTTTTGGCTTAATTATGTAGCACACGGTTTTTGATCATTCATACTAAATTAGACACCAGAATCTCTAATTACAGTTTGTTTGGGCTAATAATACGCACTGTTCTGCATTTGTCAAAAACATAAGGTCTTGCTGAATTCACACTGTGTCTGCGTCAGTTTAATTACATGGTTTAAAATGAGACAATGGGAGCGAGATCCATATATATAATTACTGAACGCATTTATTGAGTTGTCATTGAGCACATTAGCTGTTGAGAAATATTAATGTCTTTAGTTTTGATTGGTCAATTTCATCCATTGTAAATTTAATCTTGGCTTTTGGGTAAATGGTACAAGCCCAGGGGGTGGTTTTTCTGCTTAAATGGACTTAATTGGAAAGGCTTGCTTGATAAGTTTCTCACTGGTTTCTGTGTGTCAAAACAAGTTAGGTTTTTTGGTCTTTAGCTGAAGAATGAATCTTAATTCAGAATATTTTCTCTATATCAATAGAAAATATGGGAACTAATTACTAAAAGCTGATTCAGTTGAAAAGTCCCTGTACCAAATAAAGCCCCAAAGTTTTTTTTGGAGTTTATCAATTATTTATTTTTGTTTAACATAAGGGAATGATAGGGGGAACAAACAGGAATATCTGCAAACCAATCAACGCCAAATGAGGCAATTGTGTTTTGACGGACAAAAATTCTGCATATTTATCTTCTTTTTTTTTTTTTATGTTCGCCCCCATCAAAAGTTCTATCTGCTTGCGAAGGCAGCTCTAATACGTTCAGATGAGTTTAGGGCCGTTTGTTTTCGGCCTCGTTGGACTTGCAAAGTAGTTGTATGCCGCACTCTCAGTCTCCGCAGCAGTGAAGATGATTACAGTCTCACTTACCTATTATTATCTTGACTAAAATTTCTGCGATAAGACACACTGTAAGGGAGAAAATTATATATTTGTTGCCGCATTGGTTTGGCTATGAGCATTTAGCTTGCACCACCCACCATCTGTGTTAATATGCTTTTTGAAATCGTACTAATCATTGCCAATTGAGGCCATAATATCCCCTTTATTAAAACTGATGGAGCCATTAAAGGTTGGTTGTTGGCTGTCTGCATCAATTTCACATATTAAAATATTAAAAAGTTTTTTGTTGTTGTTTTCAGGCAAGCAGGTGCGGACTAAGCTCTCCCAAGCATTCAACCACTGGCTCCAAGTACCAGAGGACAAATTACAGGTGAGAAGTGAACCCGGCTAAAAAGCGGTGTGTTCAGAGTTTGTAGTCTCTTTCAGAAGAAGCAATTTATTCAGTAATGTAACCTGGATGTCTTGTCTGAGCGGGCTCTTTTCTCTGAATGTAAATGAGAGTATTGGCTGTGCAGTTGGGAGGCTATTAATGGGGAAGAAAAGTGACGGGGAAACTATATGAAATACGACGATCCTGCAGATTAAATTGTGTTTTCTGTTTGCCCAAGTTTTGTGAAGAGCTAAACGAAAAGCCGTGTAGGAAAAAAAAGCCAGATATAAATACTGATTGTTGTGCATTGTACATGTTTGAACCATTGGGTTTTTGTGGGCGGCTGAGTGGATAGCACTCTCGCTTCTCTGCAAGAAGGTCCTGGGTTCCTATCCCAGTCGGAACAGGGCGTTTCTGAGTGGAGTTTGCATGTTCTCCCTGTGTCTGCGTAGGTTTCCTCCAGGTGCTCCAGTTTCCCCTGCCTCTAAAAACATGCACAATGGGTGTGAATGTAATGAGTAAGTGAATGGTTGGTGTTGATTGGGGGCTTGATGCATCAGTGTGTTCGGCAACTCGCTTCCATCATCACTGTGTGTGGAGTGATTGCAACAATATCTGAACATAGTAAAGCGCTTTGGGTGACCTTGGTCTGTGAAATGGTCTACATAAATAAACATTATTTACTTACACAACAACTATTGTAAAGCATAGAAAAGAAAACTTTTTGTCTTTATGCAGTAACAAAGGTAGATGATATAGTTTTAAATACAACTGTTTGAGGGTGGATGAGGGCTGGTATTCCATTGGTCACATCTTTTAGATCAGATTTTTCACTGAAAATAAATGATTTGACACAGACCAAAAATACATGTGTGAAAAATAGTAATCGAACCAAAGAGTGTTGAGCGCTTGCAACTAGTTACATGAATTTTATAACATGGTTATTTTGTTGTGGTTTCAAATGCAGGGACGTGCAGTCAGGGGAGGCAGGGGAGGCAGAGCCTCACCTGCCATTATTGGAAACTAATAATTATTTTAGTTTAAATATATAATTTATATCCACTGTCCTATGCTTTTAATGTATATTCGGCACGGTTCCCATCAGTTTTGATCATTTCTGAAGTCAAAATCGCCGAAATCCCGTTATTCCTATTCAAAGAGACGAGGTGAGGCAGCGCTCCTGCGTGCCTCACCCCAGACCGCTCCCTCACAGTGTGTGTGTGTGTGTCTGAGTGCACTCAGCTCGTGCAGTTGATATATCACCGTTTGTTTCAAATATCCTGCTTTAAAAACATTTTTTAAACTCCTCTTAGTGTTTAGTAGTGTATTGCACGTATGTGTGTACAATTTATATTTAGTTTAAGTCTTTTGATCGTAGATGAACACACAAGGAAAAAGCTTGGCGTGAGGCAGGCGGTATCTGTGCCTCACCGCTAGGGGTGATAGTGAGCATAAAGTTCATACCAGAGTTGCTAACAAACAATCAGCCCAAAATGCTATTTCTTTTGCTGGAAAATGGATGATTTGAATGAAGATTTTTTTTCTCAATTGGACTTTCAAACAAAGAAAGAATTAATATAGACTGGGAGACCACCACTGGACTTACGAGGTTAGTCCGGCTGCGGGGGAGGAGTTTGTTAATCTGTGTTTTATGTTGAACATTGACAGATACCGGCAAAGTAGTGCTTTTCCGAAAAACACTGATTCAAACACTGCTCAAGAGTTCTGCAACTTGTTTAAATTATTGTTTATGTTCCTCGCGTCTCTCTCTCCTCGCGTCTCTCTCTCCTCGCGTCTCCGTCTCTCTCTGCTCCTCGCGTCTCCGTCTCTCTGCTCCTCTCTGTCTCTCTCTGCTCCTCGCGTCTCCGTCTCTCTGCTCCTCTCTGTCTCTCTCTGCTCCTCTCTCCTCGCGTCTCTCTCTCCTCGCGTCTCTCGCACCTGCGCTTCTTAAAGATGTTGTTTGATGCGGAGCAGAGTCAGCAGCTAGATTTGTTGTGAGATTATTAAAAGAAGCTGGTTCTCTTATCTTTACAGTATATAAAGTTTGTGGATGTCATTGCATTGGTGATTAAATGCTATTTTATTTGAATAATGATTGTAAATCTGACTTTTAAAGTCAGTGCCTCCCCAATCACAAACCTCACCGCACGTCTCTGTTCAAATGAGTTTCTCCAGCTTTTACAAATTAACGATGGCAGCTCAAATGCAGATGATACAAAACAGAAAAATGAAATGCATTTGCACAATTTGAGTTAAATTAGTTCAGTAACCTTCCGTTTTCACACTATGTAGAGATAAGTAGAGTATGCTCTTACAACCTTCTGCCTGACTTGTGTTTACTATGCTCCCAAGTCATTTTCACACATTTCACTCCTCTTCCCAGAGAGAAGTGTGTCTAAATGCGTGATATGCTTTAATTTCTCACTCTGTGCAGTTTTCTCCAGTGAAGGATGAAAGTGCACTGCTCTGGATTTGTGTCACTCACTCACTTGGTCCACGTTCCGTTTGACTTCACCCCCAATTTTATTTCATTGGAAAAGCAGGAACTGACTGATCACATTATAACCGTGACCTTCAGGAAGATGGTTTCAAGCAAACTCCAATTTGCAGAATGAGAGTGACTGATTACTTGTCTACGGAGATACAACATTTTGCTATCGAGTATAAATGAGCTCAACAGTTCTACCCACTTTACCATTGGCTTTTAAAAATGATCCGAGTAGAGCCAGGTGATGTAGGAACCAGTTCATTGCTGATTATTTTCACATTTGACATTTGAGAAATTTATTCTCTCAAGCTCTCAAAGCTCAAGTGATGCCCCTGGAGAACATGCATATAGATGACTAGATGTGCATTGGTTTGTTGAATTTTAAGTATACTTTGCAGACTTAGAAAAATCTATGATGACTGTTGATGAAGACTTCTTGGCATGCTTAAGCCCATGTATGGTTGAAAGATACATTGAATACTAAATAAGTGGACTATTTCAATAACAAGCGTGTGGTGGATGCTACGGGGCTGACCACCCAGGAATGAGGGGCATGGGGGTATATAAGCGTAAACCATTTTGTTTTGAGTCAGTTGGCTTGTGAATAAAAAGATACTCTCAAGACTTACAGTTTCTTCCTTCACGCGTCATTGGTGACCATCGATTTGTGACATGTCAGAGCCGGAGGTAGTAGTTGTGTCTTCCACACCGGGCCCAGCGAGCTCGTCTATGCCGCTGTCAGCGCCTGTACCGCCAGCCCCTCTCGCCGCGGCCCCTTTGGTGAAGCTACCGGAGTTCTGGCACGGCGACCCGGCTTAATGGTTCCAGCACGTGGAGGCGCTTTTCCCATCTACGTGGTTTGGACGCAGATGAGTCCAGATATTATTTTGTCGTTGCAGCTCTGGACGAGCGATCTACACGGAGGGTTATGCCGCTGCTATGCGCGCCTCCTATCCAGGGCAAGTACGCGGCTCTCAAAGCGCTCCTGCTGCTGAGGTTCACCCTCTCTGCTTCGGAGAGGGCGGATAAACTTCTGACTATGCCCGGATTGGGAGACGGTTCTGCTGTTGACCTCATGGACGCAATGTTGTCGCTTCTTGGAGCTGAGGAGGGCGGCTTTCTGTTCCCACACGTGTTTTTGAGGCAGCTACCTCAGCACGTGTGGGCAGCTCTCGCCAGCTCTCACCAACTCTCCCTGTCTGCTCGCTGGTGATCTGCGCGGACTCGCTGAAGAGGTAGACAGGGTCCTGTTATCTGTCAGACGGTTCATGGTGCAGAGTGTGACCATGGAGCCTCGGCAGGTGACGTCAGAGGAGCCGGTGGTGGGTTCAGCGGTCAGTGCGCAGAGGCGTCATGGTTCCCTCTGTTCCTACCACAAGAAGTTTGGCAACAAGGCGAGGCGCTGTGTTCCCCCATGCTTGTTCGGGACGGCCGGAAATGCAGCGGCCAGTGCTCAGTAGCAGCTGTGGGTACGGGTCAAGAAGGTGAGCTGCTTTTTGTTAATGACCCTCGTTCCGGACGCCGGTTTCTGAAAGACTCAGGCTCTCAGAAGAGCTTGGTTCCTCCTGCTGGCTCGGATGCATCGCGCCACGGAGAAGGTCCTCCGCTAAAGGCAGCAAATGGCTCTCCGATTGGGACTTTTGGGACTAGACATACAACTGTTTGTTTTTGCGGGCGTGCATTCGACACGGACTTTATAGTTGTACTATGTGACTGTTCCAATCATCGGCGCTGATTTTTTGTGTGCTCATCGTTTGTTGGTGGATGTCGCTAACCGCACACTCATAGATGCTGAGACTTTTGCAACTTATTCATGTGAGGCTGGGGGGTCAGGGCATTTGTCACATACTTTTCATTTGGCGTCTAACAATGTTTTTCAGTGTTTGATGGCTGAATACCCGTCCTTGTCCACTCCTTCTTTTTCCGCTGCAGTAGCCAAACACTGAGTGGAGCATTTCATCCCCACGAGCGGTCCTCCTGAATTCTCACGCGCACCTCAACACAGTAAAGTTAGCCATTGCTAAGGCGGAGTTTACGACCATGGAGCGTTTAGGGATAGTGAGGCACTCCAACAGCCCGTGGGCACCGCCCCTTCACATGGTACCTAAAGCGGCGCCCTTGTGGTGACTTTAGGCGATTTAAATAATGTGACCACTCCTGACCGTTACCTTATTCTGCATATCCAGGATTTCTATGCTCGGTTGTCTGGTGCGTGGCTGGACCTGGTGCGTGGCTATCGACAAGGCTAAGGCTTTTGACAAGGCTAAGTCTGCATTAGCTGATGCAGCTCTTCTTGCTCATCCCGACCCTGATGCCCCCATTGCTCTGACAACCGACGCTTCAGACTTGGCAGTTGGAGCTGTGGTGGAGCAGCAGGTGTATGGAGCTTGGCAGCCACTGGCGTTTTTCCGCCGTAAGTTGCGGGATTGCGAGCGTAAGTACAGCGTTTTTGACCGCAAGTTGTTATCGTCGTTTTTGGCTGCTCGGCATTTTCGTTTTTTTTGTTGGAGGGTTGTCCCATCACGATGTCTGTGGATCATAAACTGCTGACGTTTGCCATGGCTAAGGTGACCGAACCTTGGTCGGCGCAGCAACAGCGTCATCTGGAGGCTGTCTCTGAGTTCACAACAGACATACGTCATGTTGCTAGAAAGTCCAACACCGTCGCGTCTTGGTTTGCCCCGTTCTTGGACAGATTTCCCCGCTATGGCCGCTGAACAGCCTGGCTAGGCGGATATCATTGCCCTTTGCTCTGTCTGTTCGGGTCTCAGGCTCGAGGAGAGAACGCTTGTGGGGGGCCCGTAGCTCCTGTGTGACGTTTCAACAGGGTGGCCGCGCCCAGTGGTCCCCGCGGGTTGGCGGCGCCACGTTTTTGTTTCTGTGCACTCCCTCTCTCACCCGGGGGTGCGAGCATCGGTTAAGCTGGTCAGTAGCCGTTTTGTTTGGCCTGGTTTACGTAAGGATGTTCGAGGTTGGGCAGCTTCTTGTGTTGCTTGTCAACAGGCGAAGGTGCACCGGCATACTAAAGCCCCTCTCGAACCTGTTCCGATTCGGGCTTGACGTTTCGACCATGTGCACATTGATCTGGTTGGCCCCCTTCCACCATCACGAGGTTTCACACACCTCCTCACTATGGTGTGGATTGTACTACCAGGTGGCCCAAGGTTGTTCCACTGTCCTCCACTACTTCTGCTGATGTGGTTGGTGGATTTCTTTCCACTTGGGTCGCCCGTTTTGGTTTGCCGTCAGACATTACTTCCGATAGGGGGCCCCAGTATGTTTCGGATCTTTGGTCGGGTATGGCGCGTTCCTTGAGGATACAGGTGCATTGTACTACGGCCTATCACCCTCAGGCTAATGGGCTATGTGAACTTTTCAATTGCACGCTCAAGGCAGCTTTGTGCGCTGCACTCGTGGATGATTGTTGGATGGATCGTCTGCCGTGGGTTTTACCTGGATGAGTCTTCTGCGGAGTTGGTGTTTGGTCAGCCACTTCGTGTCCCGGTGGAGTTTATGGTGGAGTCGGCCTCCCCGGGTCCCGGCCAGGCAATTGACCCGTTTTCCTCCGGCGACGTTTTAGCTCCTGCCCCTGTGCACCACTACATTCCGCATACATTTGTGCCGTCAGCGCTTCAGTCTGTTGACTTTGTTTTTGTGCGTCGTGATGCCCACCGCTCGCCCTTCCAGCCTCCATATGACGGCCTTTTCCGTGTGCTTGAGGGGTTCAAAGGGTTTTGTTTTGGATTTGGGAGGGTGTAGGGAGCTGGTGTCTGTGGACCGCCTGAAGCCTGCGTTTGTTTTGGCAGGTGAGACTGTGTTGCCGGCCCAAGTTCCTCGCCGCGGTCGTCCACCTTCCAGGCCCCCGGATCCTCCTCCTAGTGTTCCTCTGCCTCACATGGACTCTGTGTTGACTCTTAGTTGTTACGGCAGGCCTATTAGGCCCCCTTTGAGAGACTGAGGGTTGTTTTCCCATCTGGGTGTTCAGGGGGGGGGGGGCTGTGTGGTGGATGCTATGGGGCTGACCACCCAGGAATGAGGGGCATGGGGGTATATCAGTGTAAACCATTTTGTTTTTTAGTCAGTTGGCTTGTGAATAAAAAGATACTCTCAAGACTTAGTTTCTTCCTTCACGCCACAAGCGATTGTTTCAGCCCTTAATGATTTATTATTTCTTTATGCCACAAGGGTTAATTCAGGATTTGTGGTTTATGTCTCAGAAAGTTAATGCAAATAAAATCATAGGGGTTTTGGTCATTATTCACCTGCTGCTAATCCAAACCCTAATCCTTTCAAATGTGCTTTATGTAAACTGTATGTAGGAGAAAAGGGAATGGAACTAGAGCCGCACTTGAGGTTCATTGTCTACAGATAAAAACAATTTGAGGCAGGAGAAATGAGGATAAATGCCACATACAAAGTCGTTCATAGACTGTTTCACTTCCTTGAGCTGTGATTTGGCTTCAGCACAGTCACTCTATTAAAAGGAAGCAGCAGGAAATTGGTTCAGGGATGCATTCACCTACACGTTTATCTCAGGGGTGCAACGTGATGAGCGTCTCTCAGCATTGTCTTGTTAAAAACTGTAAATTACACAAAACACACTTGTTTTCTTGGCCACAGGCAGAAGGGAAGTCTGTTAAGCAATGGTTATATTGTCAAAGCCTGATCTTTGTCATAGGCGTTTTGTTGAACTCTCCAGTGGCTGCAGTTATTATGCAGGTCTAATGAGCAGCTTTGATGAATTGACTTTGAACACAGGGATGACTCTGCTAGCTCTCGCAACATTCCTGTCTGTAATAAATAACTGCAGGATTTCCACTGATCTTTTAAACGACGCACCCGTCTGTCCTCTCCGCATTTCTTTAGTGTTTATAATATATATAGTTTTCGGGCTAATCTCTGTTTTGAAGTTTTTGTACTGTTGTGGCCAATAACTGATATTTATCATCTCTATCTGATTTGATCATACTAATCACTACCCACCACATTACTCAACTTGTCTTGCTTGTATTTTTATAGTTTTACTTTTAACTATAGTTACAATAATTAGTTGATATTGTGATGAGTGGACTAATAAAACTAGAAATGAACCTTTGACTAGCCGACTACTAACCAATTGGTGGCAATACTTTAACATTTCATATGTTGAAGTAAAGACGAGACTTGTGCCTTGGGTACATTGAATGCAAGGTGACAGTTTGAGTGAGTAGATTGGCTGCAGGCTCAGATTATGTGAGATTACAGAAAGTGCTCTGAGAATGGAGTAAAAAATGTTGGTTTTAAATATTTTATAAGTTCAGCAAGTCTTGACCTGTATCCGAGTTGCAGCCAGTGTTTGCCTGACATTAACACAATTTCTAGTTCCATAGTGTCTGATTTCAGTTTTTCTCACACCAGATTGATTCCCTGCCCGCACCTCCTCTCCCCGACTCCTCTCTATAATCAGGTGTCTCCGGAGCATTCACACAGCCAGGGGTCACCGTCATTAACTGCTGCTGCTGCTGCTCTCCTCTTGTCTTTTCCATCTCCACTAATAGAAGTTTATTAACAAAATGCCCTATGCTTTGTTTTGGCCTGTCATTGGGCCCGTTGAATAAAGCGCACTGAATTGTATTGTTTTGCTTTCTATCCCAAGAAAACCGGTTTAATGTATGGTTTTAAAATGCTAATTTATCTGGGTGGTATTTTCTCGGAGCCACACAGTTTATTATTTCCAAATCCATTTTATGATATGACTTTCATTCTTTTTAATCCTGGGTTTTAAGATTACTCAAACAAATCATTTGCCGAGCTGTCACCACACTGCTGTTGTCCTTGGATAATTCCTTTATTAGATTGCCACGGACATATTGCATCACACATACAAACTGACAGCCTCTTTTTATAGTTGGGGAAAGCAGATTCACTTTGCTGACTGCACTGAGCAAGATGAGACTCTGATCCATTGACCTTTTTACACTGATGGTATTATTTGCGTTCGTCTTTTTTATGTTACTACAGCTGATTAGGTGTCCGAAAAGCCAGAAAAATGTACACTTACCCACGTTAAGTACACATTTCCTTCAGTATGTGAGTCATTTTGGTGTGAACACTAACAGCTATTGTCACAATCAATAATTCTGCATTTGAACAGGTTTGGTTTTGTTTTTTAGAACATGTGCCGAGTCTCCAGTGTTCTCTTCATCTTCAAGTGTGTAGTCATAAATCATAGTCTCTGGTGGAAGCTTGTTTTAACACTTCATAAAAATTGCTACCTCCTCCAGAATTGTAATAAAGATGACACTCTCTTCAGTGGAATAAACCCAATACTTTAAATCAAAACTGTCATGTCCGCTCTCTGCGCTTCTGTGATTGCCAGTTTAACTTAGTTTAGCCTGTACTTTATAGATTGCTAATTGCAGAGCTGATTCTAGCCTTTTTGCAGCCCTAAAGCTTTTGGGGCCCTCCTGCTTGAATGATTATGATTATACTCCCTCAGGTCTTGTTTTCATTTTTATGCTGTACTTCATATCTTACGGCTGTGTGTTTGAATCCTAGGGTGCATGACACCATTTGGTTATGTATATATTTTTTCACCTGGTCAAATTTAAGTGTGTCAGGGACGCGGACCCTGGGCAACACTGCACGGGGGATGTAATTGGGGTGATGTCAAAACCAGCCTTCTCCTGAGTTATGTTGTTTACATGTCCTACAGAATCCTACAGTAGGCGAGTGTGGCGAGAAACACAATTAAATGTTTGTTTAGTCAAACAAGGCACGTGTAGTATGTCTTTATTGGTCAAGTTGAAGTTGGCTGGATGACACTGAACTTTCTCTCAATGGCTACATTTGTGTTGAGTCACATGAAATGGCACGTTGACAGTGGTTAGCACTTTCACTTCTCGGCAAGAAGATCCTGGGTTCAAATCTTTGTCGGAACTGGGCATTTCTTAGTGGAGTATTTTTTTTACTTGAATGTAAATATATCAGATATAGCTATGTTAGGGACGAGCCCCGACTGGGATAAGGGCCTATTGCTTTCACAATGGTGAATGCAGGGGTCACTGTGTGTGATGGTTTGTACTAAACTTGACTCGGTTGTTCTACTCCCGGGCCTAGGTCACCTGAAGGTGTGAAATATTAAATTGGCTCTTTTGCGCCCCCTACAGACTGAGCCAAATTTCCACATGGGGAGCCTAACCAACTGATCATATTTACTAAAATTTCACGAACATTGTTCGACAGCTACGGGAGAAAATAATGGCGTGGCTGCGACTGCTCCTTACGGACACTGGAACTGTTGTTCCAGTGTCTGTATAGGTTTCCTCCAGGTACATTAGCCTCTCCTGCCTTCAAAAACGTAAAGCCTCCAGCTCTGGCCCTGACCCAGCTGTGCATCAACATCTGTAGATGGGCCCCTTTGCGCGGCACTGTGGTGACCACTGCTTCTAGCAGTTGCCCTATTGACATTGGAGGATGGATCAAATTTCCCAAGGACTAAAAAGTATACCTTAACCTTATTGACATAGGGGCTGTAAATGGCCCACACGCTTGAATCTGGACATGCACTAGCTAATCCGAGCCTCAAGTGAAGACTACGGGAGATGCCACACTTTCTATGTCCTCTCCTTCTGCAGTCTTGTGCTCCAAACCAGCTCTTAACAGGAGCAGCTCTGCTGCCTGTCCTTTTAGTTGCAGTGTGCAGGATTCATGTCTTTGATAGAAACGTTGGCAGCTTAAAGTATAGCACCCTCTATGCAAAATGACACTTTGATTATCTCCATGTTACAGGCTGCCACCATTGGAGACTGATGCACTGACATTTTAAATGGAGAGGGACGTGAGGCTCCTCGGGGCTAAAATCTAAAAAATCTCTTCAGATTTATCTTTGTGCTTCTTCTTGTCATTTAACACACTTCTTCTCATTGTGCAAACGGTTCTAAAATGAATGATAGAAAAAGTTGTTGTAATTCCTTTTTTTGACATTTGAAGCAAAGTTCTCACGCATCATTACTTTTGTACAATTGATGCCTCAAGGCAAACTCTCCAACCCCTGCGGTCTCTGTTCCACTGGCACCTGGAGTAAGTGCTTCAGTGATTCCTGTCGTACCTTTTATAGCTAAGCTGTACTTTCTGCTTGTCACATTACATGCAATATTGAACATTTTGTACAGAGGTTGTGGAAGTAGAAGAAAACGTTCTTACTCTACATTGTCATGGCACAATGCAGAAGTTTTATCCTTGGCTCATGGCTGTTACTGCTCCCTCACTCTCTCCTCTTTTCCCCTAAACTTGAGATGAACCGTCCTCTCTGAGAGCTTGAACATGCTGCTGCTAGGGACCCGCTGCCATGGAAACCCCCCTGGCTTCACATGGACCCAGCATCAGAGCCTCATTCACTGGTGCATTTTTCATGATATCCCACGTGCGCCTCAGCCTCCTCTGCTGTGAACTACGCCACATGTCTTTAGGAACCCCCAGCATCCGCTTTTTGGGACATTGTCTACTGCAATGTGCAATCTACCTTTGATCCTTACTGCCCGGAAGACTTATCTGGATCTTGTAATTGACAATTATTTTGATTGGTTTTGCAGTATCAATTCTGCAACTCATTTACCTTTTGTTTGCCACAACATCCCTATTAATTTTGTTATCAAGGCAATCAGAAGTGGTTAGACTTTCTCTTTAGAGAAGTGTGTTCCTTTAATTCCTCTTGACCACCTAGTGACCTCAGGCTTCTGGGTAGGATTAAGCCACTGTGTGTTTGGGTTTACAATGGCATCAGTAGTTGAGGTTGAATTTCTTATACTTCTACTCCGTTTATGTTGATGTTATGTTTTGGCAGACATGGTGGGGGGGTAAATAAACAATGGATGAAACCACATTGAGCTTTTCCAAGGGCCTTTGGTCAAATGCATTCAATGCTGTCAGGTACTAGCGTTCCATGTTGATTTGTTTGTCCTTCTTTCACTTCAAGGATGTCCATTTTTGAAAACCCCCCTTGCGCTTAACCTGCTGTACAACCAACACCACACATTGTATTTTGTCAGGATTTGTTTTGAGAAAAATTAATTGTCTTCCTTTCACTTTGAGAATGTTGCCTCAGGCTTTCGTCTGTGAATCTTGTTTGTGTCTAAACTCCAAGTGCACTGTATCCTTTTCCAAGATAAATCAAATATTTGCGTCTTCCTTCTGAAACAATACAGACTCTTTTAAACATCAGAGGTGCTGGTTGGATGGAGGATTATCTGTAGAGATCGCAGCTGCAAAAGGGGCACCGAGGACTCAAAGGGACCAGATGCTACATTTGTCATTTGCCGTGAAGGGGATTGCCCCGCTGTTGCCATGACTGTGCAGTAAATTGATTGTATTTGGATTGTATAACTTTGGGTATTTAGTGAAGTTTCCATATTGATGTTCTGATGTGCAGTATTTTGTCCAGCATCGTCTTTGCGTGGGATTTTTGGTAAGAAAATCAATGACGTCTGTGGTGTAGGAAAAAAACAAACTGACCACCTCCTGGGCCCTGACCGTAGACGTCAAAGTCCAGCACTAATGCCTCTTGATTTGAGATGACCAAATAGTGACTTTGCATTTTTTTTTCTGTCTTTTATCTCAAAGTGGTTTGACCTACTTTCATGGGTGTTGTGATATTGTAGGACAGACTGGAGTGTTTTGTCAGACCATGCTTGGCAAAAGCATGTTGATAATCGATTGCGCGAGAAAGTATCACGATATCGATATATCGTCACATTCCTAGCAACTTGGGGTGAGCTAAAAAAAAAAATGTTAAGTAGGGGTGCAACGGTTTGAAAAAATCACGGTTCGGTTCGTACCTCGGTTCAGAGGCCACGGTTCGGTTCATTTTTCGGTTCATTTTTCTAAAAAAAAGTTTTGTCTTTTTAATAAACACAGCTCATGTGGACTCGGCACCTGCTCTGACTGCCCCCCCTGACCTAGAAATGAATTAAGGGGAAGGAAATGGATGGATGGATGGAAGGCATATTCCATCCATCCAATTATGTCTATTTAACATAATTAATGAAAAACAACACAAAGTGCAACATAAGAAGGCACTTTATGAGGATATTTACCCTCATATATTACACCACCTTTCTGATTCTCCCGAGGAGGGGGTCCATTCTGGGCCCAGCCTCATTCACTGCATTTATTTAATTTTTGGCATTATCAGTTGTGACTGGGATATTAGTACTGGGCCTTTGTCTTCCATTCCTCCGCTGCTTGTGTCAGAACCTGCGCTGTGTGACTGTGTGACTGTCGTAGAGGGGGCGTGTCTGCAGCGCCAGACTTTTCATCTCCCAGTCTGCTGTGATGAAGTTCTCCGTTCCGCTCATGGATCTATTATAGGTTCCGCGGGACGTCCAAGCGTCAGTCGTGAGCGCAGCTGAGGATGCGCGGGAGAGTTGACTTTAGCCCGGTCTGACTGTGCGTAAAGGAGCTGCTTAAATGCCGCGACAATAAGTGGTCGTTGAGACGCTTTTTTTCACTCATGTCTTTCTTGGTCCACAGTGCTTACACATCGTGACAGTTTTGTCGAATATTAATTATCAGTGTAGTTACAGTGAAGCCAAAATGCTCTCATACTGGGGATTTAAATGACGCAGGGCTTTCAAGCATCTCCGTTCCTCCGCTCGCAATGACCGCGCTGTGTGTGGACTGAACAACGTGCGCCCAACTTTTTTTTCATAAATCAAACCGCGGATCACGTCTGTACCGAACCGAAGACGTTGAACCGAACGGATCACGGATCAGTGATGAACCGTTGCACCTCTAATGTTAAGTATATATTTATTTTGAAATTATGTATATACAATGTTGATTTTATTTGTATTCAGTAATATTGTTTTAATTTTTTACTAAATTTGTAGGTATATAGATGTTGTATGCCTTTTTTAATAACCAATACATTTATCAAAAGTGTTGTGTTTTTGTGAAAATGAGGTTGAGCATTGGAAACCTGCACTATTCTCAGTGAACAATCAACTGTTCAAAGAAATTATTCCAACAAATTATCAATTTGATAATACTGTTCCGTTTTAAATACCTGACATAGACACAAGTACAGAAGGATCCTCAGAGTAAAGCATTCTTTTCAATTTATCAAAAAACAAAATCCATTGCAGAACCCAAACCCAGAGGTGCAAATTGTATTGTTTTTTTCCATCAACAATGAACCATCGATCAAAGTTGATATAGTAGTTATCGTGACAAGCCTACCGTCTCTTACTTCACTCCTGGACCTCATTCTTTTCATTTTGTGGTGCGTTCAGGGCCCATGTCTGCCAGTTAGCGGTCGTGTTTGGAGAGTGAACTGCTGTAGCTCTCAGTCTTGGCCATGTGCCTTGCCCCACTGAGCGGCTCTTTGTGCTCCCGGGAATCGCACCAGCAGCTTTCACTACAAACACCACACTTGTGTTTCAAACCAGCGCTGCACTTCAGACCGGGTGGGCAGCAGACACGCAGCCATCAGACATAACTAGGGCAAAGAGGGTTTTTAGATAATGAATAAAAAAACTTGTTGGGTATAAACTGTAATATTGTCAGCAGACCCATTAAACTCCGAAGCAAGATTATTCCAAGATCCAAGTCTGGATCTCTGGAACTCTAAAGGAATTACAAATGTTAAGAATTGTATTAAATTGACCTCCTGCCCTTAAATGTTGATATAAAATAAGTCATTTTATGAATTATAATATTACGGGTAAGTCCCGCCTTCCCTTCTCTTAGCTATAGCTCAAAATTCACGATGCCGTCCATGTTAACCAATAACGTGATGGCAAGGGCTGTCCATCATCGGCGCTCTAGCTGCGCGCATGCTCAGTTGTTTGTTTTTACGGAGCCTCCGAATCAAGCCTTTATAGGCTCTGGAACTGAACAAAAAATTCTGAACATCAGCGCTGAGTTACTCAATTATATACTGATCATATCCATAATATTTATATACTGATCCTATATCCATAATCATTTATATACTGATCCTATATCCATAATCATTTATATACTGAACCTATATCCATAATCATTTATATACTGAACCTATATCCATAATAATTTATATACTGAACCTATATCTATAATCATTTATATACTGATCCTATATCCATAATCATTTATATACTGATCCTATATCCATAATCATTTATATACTGATCCTATATCCATAATCATTTATATACTGATCCTATATCCATAATCATTTATATACTGATCCTATATCCATAATCATTTATATACTGAACCTATATCCATAATCATTTATATACTGAACCTATATCTATAATCATTTATATACTGAACATATATCCATAATCAGATCCTCTCCAGATGTGTCCTATAATGTTCAATTAATGATAATAGCTACTGTCGGGTTAACCGGGATCGCTTTTTTCGTGCATTAAAACATTATTTTTGTCATGAAAACGTTAACAAATAATTCTGAAAACCTCTGTGCATGTGTATTAATAATTTATATATGTATAATGTGTTACGGGTTAGTTTGATTGTTGCGGAAACGTAGACGTAGACCAATCAAGGAAGGAGGAGGGAGCTTGGGTCGTTTTTTTTTCTTCAATCATGTACCTCCCGCTCTCTTTTTTCTGAAACTCCAGACAATCACCTTAATATAAGTTATAAGGGGTTCATTCTTGTTTTATGATTCACAATTACTCATTACCTGGCTGTCATATAACCTGGCAAAAGCCAGATTGATGATTGTGTAGAACTCTAACGCGTTCTCCGCGATATCAATCTGGGATTTTTCCCGGAGAATCCTTTCGGGGAAAGGAGGGGTAAGCAGCAGAATACTTGAAGCTGATTGGGCGAAGTGACGCTGTGTGCCCGCCTACCAAGGTTGCCGTACAGAAATGTACAAAACGCCTCTCGCTGTTCATCTTTCAAAAAAGAAATTGGAGATTCTGCTAAAACTGACTTTGCGTCCGTCCTCCTGCGTAGCCATGTTTGTTTTGCTTCGGCCCGGCACTTCTTGCTTTCGTCAAACCCGGATATCCCGCCCTAAACCCCCAGACTGGCGCGTGATTGGCTCGCACACCCAGTGGTTCGACTCGAAAAGTGTAAGCGGGAGCGGTACAAGATGTATTCTCGAGTGTTTGTGAACTCACAAATACCGCGAGAATTCAGCTTGCAGGCAAGGTTAGCTGTCATAGATCTTTTTTATAGGTAAAAACCTCATCGCACTTGCACAAAAATGCTATTGAGCCTCAATTCCTATGATAATAGTACGATTTGGTAACATCACGATCCCTTCTGTTTAGGGAAGTCAATATTCTGTTTATCGATGGTGACAAATATGAATTATTGTTTTTTCACTTTTAATCAAGTTTCAGACCTGTGGATTTAACCTACTGGAGTTAGAAACTGTACTTGCTCCATGTTACATATGACTTCTTATTTTTACAGATGGTTTCATTTAAACAATTGTGTGGTGCTTTTTTAGGGGGAGGGGTCTTTTGAAGATATTGATTTTTGTAAATATAAAATATTAACAATATTGCAAAATCTGTCAAGTCTGTCAAGCTGGTATTCCAATTTATCATTGTTCCATTGTTACTTCAGGGTAAAATCCCTGTATCAACATTACATCACAGCAATAACGCTCGAAACCCAAAGTGTGGCTTCCCTTCTTCTGCTGACTTTAATTTGTTGTACAGTTTATTAAGTTTCCTAATAGGACAAGTGGAAACTGTCTATCACATGTATGTTTTGTATTTCTTAGTGGAACAATTAAAAATGACCTGTCAACTAACGCAAGGACCGTAAGTCTCTGATCATTTCAGACCAAACCAGTCTCTGAGGTGTCTGTGCGGACTGCATAATTCAACCTGGAGTTCTAGCTGGTGCCGTAAATGTGCTGTAGATTGATGGTCTTGTGTTTTATAAAACCACTGGAGCGTAGATTAGTCACTGTTGTCCCGTTAAAACTGTTTTGAGTAGTTCAGAGTGCACGAAGCCGCTCTGTCACCTGTTTTAATGATATGTTTTAGTTTGTGAAAGGACGGCTGACTACATATGGTCAAAATCCACAAGCTTGTACTTTAACTGGCCCACTCCACGAAGAAAAGTCTTTACTACTGTAAAGAGGAACTGGAAAAATAGCTGAGGGCTGTAACAAGTGAATCAAATAATCGCAACAAATCAATTATATTAGTTGACAACCATTTAAATCTTTTTTAGTTTTTTTATTTTATTTTCATAACTTTGATAATTCTGTGAGGACTCCAGAATGAAATGTTTTTAAGTTATCTCTATGACTATGTTCTCCAGGGAATCAGATGTATAAAAAGGTTCCATATTCTTCCTTGCAGATTGAAACTGTATAAACTAATCGGCTCACACCTAGTATTGCAGTCACTCCCTACATCCTCAGGCTCCCAAACGGGGATATTTTTTGAATAAAAGTCCAAACTATGTTGTGTGAATACCATTTTAAAACCAGATATCTGGGGTCACTGGGAGAAATCGGACGGGATCCAGTGTAAGCTCAGTCACAAAACCAGATGTATATTAGTTCCAAATGATGAATCAAGACAGAGGGAGCCAAGATTATTACAATAAACGTTTTTCTGGCTGGGAAATTGTGCTTTAAATGCTGTGTTGAGTCAGGTCAGAGTGAAAGTGTGAGTGAATCCCTCTGCATTAAGCCTGTGCTCCATCTGGCTGTGGCTGAGTGAACTCATTCTTGTTTTGGTTTTTGCTGCTACTGCTGGAGACTCCCTCAAACAGAGCAGCACAGTGTAGCAGTGGCTCCCTCTACTGGACAGGACTTGTAGTGCACAGTGCAGCCACAACAGCATTAGTTGATGGAACTCAGCATGACACAGTTATAATTAGACGAGTGCAAGTGAGGCCAGACTCTGTAGAGATGTACTTTCTCTCCCTTTTGTTCATTGATTTTACAACGCATTTGATTTATTCATTGAGCCGTCTAATTATTCAGAACAATTTTCTTAAGACTAGCACATTCTAGAACATTCCACTTTTTTCTATACAATTACTTTTGGCTCAAACAGAGTCAGATTCAGTTTTATTTGCCATTTGCAAAAAAAACACATTGGAATACATTAGCAAAAAGTCTCCAGTGTGCACAGACATAAAACAACATTAAAAGACAGAAATAAAACTGTAAACAAATGTCACTGTGAAATCGATCGACTAAAACAGTTTCAAAACAAGTGCAAATCATTAAAGTGCTCTGTTCACACTGATAACAGCTTGTGGATAAAAACTGTTACTCAAACCTTCTTGACTTGCAACATAACTAATAGAGAAATACACATTTCAGAATTGTCTTTTGAGAAAGTAATTTAAAGCTGGGGTATATAACTTTCAAACCAAAAAAAAAAACTAAGTTATAGACCCTAACTAGTTTAAAGGAATGTATCTCATACATGTGTTTTTGGCCTCTGTGACATCTTGGTTCCGCTTTTTCAGGAATAAAAGGTAAGCATCATCAGCTCTCAGACAAAAGCGTCCAACAGGTCTTTTTCTCACAAGCATGCAAACTATGTTATGTTTAAGATGGAGATGGCTTGTAGTAAAAGTAAAAGTGTGAACAAATCAGACCACAACGTTTCCTGTTGGGAGAAACAAAATGTATTGACCCTTAAAGTAGGAGGTTTGCCCACTCATGTTTTTCCTTGTTTCTGTTTTGCAGGTGATCATCGAGGTGACGGAGATGCTGCACAACGCCAGTCTGCTCATCGACGACATCGAAGACAGCTCGAAGCTGCGGCGAGGCTTCCCCGTGGCCCACAGCATCTACGGCATCCCCTCCGTCATCAACTCCGCCAACTACGTCTACTTCCTGGGCCTGGAGAAGGTGCTGACGCTGGAGCACCCCGAGGCCGTCAAGCTCTTCACCAGCCAGCTACTGGAGCTCCACCGCGGACAGGGCCTGGACATCTTCTGGAGGGACACGTACACCTGTCCCACCGAGGAGGAGTACCGCAACATGGTGCTGCAGAAGACCGGGGGGCTGTTTGGCCTGGCTGTCGGGCTCATGCAGCTCTTCTCTGCCTGGAAGCGGGACCTCAAGCCGCTTCTGGACACCCTGGGCTTGTTCTTCCAAATCCGCGACGACTACGCCAACCTGAGCTCGAAGGAGTACAGCGAGAACAAAAGCTTCTGCGAGGACCTGACCGAGGGCAAGTTCTCCTTCCCGACCATCCACGCCATCTGGTCCTGCCCCGAGAGCACGCAGGTCCAGAACATCCTACGGCAGCGGACGGAGAACATGGACATCAAGAAGTACTGCGTGGACTATTTGGAGAAGGTGGGGTCCTTCGCGTACACGAGGAAAACTCTCTGGGAGCTGGAGGAGGAGTCGTACAGGCTGATCAAAGAGCTGGGAGGGAACCCACAGCTGGAGAGTCTGGTCAAACTGCTCAGCCAGATGCATCATCATGAGGCCAGTGCGCAAGACGGTGCAGCAGGGGGCAGCACTGAGCAGCACAAACTCTGATCTTGGCCGACACCTGTTCAAGAAGCACTCCTGAAGACATGGTTTTATGGATTGTATGTGGTAGCAATGACGGCTTGTGTACAAATCACAAATAGATACATGCTTCCAGTCCCTAAATTTTCCATTTGATATAAACATTTACAGTCACACAAACTATAATATAATTGTTTTAGGAAGCCGTCAATGAAAACAACATGGCAGGGAACATGTCCATTCATATTTTAACCATAATGCAGGTCTTACGATCCACTCATGCGTATTACATGTGTTAGTCAGAAATTCTCAGGGGTATGGTGTTGTCTTCAAATGGTCTTGTTTATATTTGGCCTTTTGTAGTGTAAGAGAAAGGAAACGATATCTTTTGTGTTTCTTAAAATGGAACAAGATTGACTTTCATCACAAATGAAATTCTTGAATTGTTGAAGTTCATAGAATTAAACTGCAATTGTCCTCATCAAAACGGTTTTAAAAAGCTTTGTTATGAGCTCCTTCATGCATGTTGTCAGGGTGGAAATGATATAAGACGGTTTGTTACATGTAAGAAAAAGCCATTTTGTAGGATTACAGATTTAAAAAATACATATACAGTATATACAAAAGCACTCATAGAGCGCAGGCTTGCGCCGAGAGGCACAGTTCTATTCCTTTGAAAAAATTCTTCATCCAGACTATGATTCGGATCACCTCCAAAATTGAATCACTTGCGCATGTTTCCTGAAAATAGTGTCCAAATCCTAATGTAATGTTTCTCACAGACAAACGCTGATGATCACTTTCCCTCCTGGGCTGAGATGATAAAATGAATGTAAATTAAACCACATAATGTATTCTTCCATCCTTCAGTGGAGAGCAGCGCCTGCACGCTGGACTTTGATTCTATGTGTAACTTAACATTAAAGACACGGTGTGGAAGTTCTCCCAAAGGACGTAATCCGCTCAACACCTCTTGATGTGGATATATTTATTTTACCACTTGATTTCTCGCACTGAAAATCACCTGTACATTCCTGGACACCTGTTGCATCTCTGGGCTACACTTGAACTGGAGGAAGCCGCTCTGCACCCGGAATACTGATGTTGCCTTTATCTGCTGTGAACTTTTCACTTTACTACTTTTATATTGAAATTGTGCACACATCCTGAATTGTATTAAATCTTTGTTTAATCCTTCTTTTCTCTGATCCTACTTTTGTGTGCAGTGGTTGTCTTTTAAGATTCGGTTAGACTTCTACAAACAATTCCCCTTGAGGATCAATTTACTATCTTCTACACAAGCCCAGATTTGATAACACATTAGTCGTAGTTTGGTTTAGATGTCTCTCATGAGCTTTCATACCCTGACAGAATTTTGTAGAGAATATGAATGAATGCTGATTGCTGACACTTAATGGAATGGTAACGGAGCTGTTTGGATGAGGCATATTTAATTAAAACGCTAAGGTTACTGAAGTTTTACATACAAAAATAACTTATCAAAAGTTTACAAATCATAGTTTCACCCAACCAGTAATGTAAGTTTATAAGGGTTTCATCATTTCTGATACATGTCCAAGAAATCATGCATTTGTGGCCATAGGAAGGACAGGGCCTGGTTAGTGCTGTGATGGGAGACTTGTAAGAATAGCAGGTGTCACAGTGGGACGGCTGTAAAGGAGTCTGGTGGGTGAGGAAATTGGTGGTGGTCGGAGGTAGCCTGGTCTTACCATACCATCGTACTCTTTTCATTTCGTACTTAGGGAAATTATAATAGACCGGAGTTTGCGGATGGCCAGGCTATGTCGAAGAGGCCGATGGCACAGATCAGCAGCCTCACTTGTGTCTGTCTGCCACAAGACGGCTACAGCCTCAAGTAGTTTACCACCGCATTGAACAGAGTGAAAGCACTACATTAAACCAATGTATTATTTATTCTTTATATAGTTAGTAGGAAATGTAAAGTTAAAAGCACAACTGTACATTGCCCTGGCTTTAGTTTTACACTCACACGGTCACAAAGTCCTGGAGACTTGCTTCTTACTAAATGAGTTGTCTTTTTGTTGTCTTTAATAAAACATATTCAACAAGAACACGAAACAAAAGTAAAATTCCAAACAGAACAAACATGATAAAAAGATGAACAAAACAAACCCCAAGGAAAAAAATAATTTTAAAAACACAGTAAAATGCACACCCTCATTCTTAAGTAAATCCTCTGGTTTGACAGATGATATAAATGTACTTTTAACAGTTCAAAGTTGTTTATGAGACTTGATTCTTTTTGGTTTCAAGTGTGATTGGGCCGATCCGTAATGATGAAACGCCACAGTGCCAATCCTGCTGGAGAAACTCTTACGTAATAAGTCGGTGAAATGCAAAGTACTTTCCATGCTCCGCTGAGTGCTGTGTTCACTCGTCTTCACCTTTTTCTTTCTGAATCGGACTGGGTCACTCATATTTTCTTAAGATGTTTCAATGATGCCTGGCTAACCCATCTCCTGAGCAGAACAATGTAGTTGACTTTGTTTCCCAGCTCAACATTTTTTATTCCCCAGTGATGTTTTTCTTTATGTGGAATATTAATGCAGTATAGAAAATTTTGTCTTTTTACTGTTTTAGATGATTATTGACACATGTTACATAGTGTTTGGTTTGAGTTGTTTATGCAAAAAGACTAAGTATTAGACAGGCTTTTGAAAAATCCATCTGTAATTTATGTTTATAACTCTGCCTTCCATTATGCAATCGTACTTTATAATGCAAGCCATACATTCATTATGCATGTTTGTGCTATTACGAGAGCAGAGCTGCCTGAGAGTGGACCACACGCCGCCTGTCTGGTCAGCTGCCTTTTACTTATCTGACATTTTAAGCACATACATTGATTCTTTTCTGTTCCTACGAAGTGACCTGTTCATAATGTGGGGAGATGTTTAATGTATTTTATTCATTTTCTTTGATTTATGTGATACATCTTTGGTCATGGGCTTTGGGTCATGACCAAAAGCACTAGATTGCGGATATTGGCTCATTTCGATCGAGTTTCGACCGGCTCGGCTCCGTTTGAGACTGGATGAGGAGCTCAGTCACACAGTTGCATGGTGGGCTGTATTAACCTCGGCCTTTTCATCTCAGTATACTTTTGGAGCAATTTTGATCAAGATATTTAGACCATAATATGCCATAATAATACATAATAAGTAAGTCATCTCTCTTTAGCACATTTCACAGATCAAAGTTACCTATTTTCCATTCACTTCACACACATTGATGACAGAAGTGAGACGCCGAATACACTGGGACATCAGAGCCTCAGGCCAACACTATCCGTTCACTCACTCATCTCATTCGTACATATGTCTTTATGAGTGGAGTTTGCGTGTTCTCCTTGTGTCTACATATGTGTGGAGAGAATGGAACAATATCTGAACTCTGAACATTGTAAAGCGCGTTGTTGGTTTGTAAAAATGCGCTGTATAAATAAGTATCACTTACTTACTTAGTAGTGCAGACAGAGGGAGAGAGCTTTATGCAGATTTTGTTGTTTTTCCTCAAAATAGTACAAACTTTTGTGAAACTTTCATTTTTCACTGTAGATATCTCCAAACCATAATCACAGCAGTATAATGTGCTTATATATGATTCCTCTCACCTCACATCATTAATATTTCACAATGGGGTGATGTTAAGAAGCCCCACACTGATCCCACCCATAGGCCCATTGCATCATGGGCAGTCGCAGCTGAACACTGTGATGTAACTGACGCCTTCTTCTTATGGACTCAATCTTTTAGTTTATCAAAAGTTGTGCTAACTAACAGATGGAGCTGGCATTTGTAAGAAAATGGGAAAAAGGCCTAAAGCAGTTGGTTTTCAGCTAACATTTTTGAAAGAGTTGTTGGAAAGTAAAATGTCATACTTTTTCCCGAATCATTATTTTATTGGTATTCCCAAACCCGCCATATTATTCTCATGTCTGAAAGTGCTTTCTCCTGGATATGTGTTTTCTGAATATTGTCAGCATTTCTAGACACCTGAGCAAATAACTAGACCATTGTTTATATGTACTCACAAAGAAAACGTCAAACTGTTTTGGTTTTCTGTTTTGGAAATTAGCTCTAAACTAAGGCTATAAATCTGGCCTTTGGCTGTTACCGTAGTTACCAAAGTTCATGTTTTTTTTGTAAAGCAGGTAGCCTTTCCACAGATATGACCTGGAATATTTTGTATTATGTACAGCCACAGTGGGGCGGCTGCGGCTGTAAAGTGCCAAACTGCCGTTGTGTCCTTAGGCAAGACACTTCACCCCCATTGCCTAGAATGAGTCTGGTGTGTGTGTGAATGGTTAGTGTTGGTCGGAGGGGCCGATGGCACATACTGGTTGCCTCGCTTCTGTCAGTGTACCCCAGGGCAGCTGTGGCTACAGTTGTAGTTTATCACCACCGTGTATGGAGTGAATGAATAATGACATGTGAAGCGTCTTTGAGTGTCCAAAAAGCGCTATATAAAACCGATGCATTATTATTATTTTTATATTATGTATTTGTATAATAGAGTTTAGTTTAACTCTTTGTTGTGAATGTGCACTGGAACAGACCGGTTTGGGTTCAACTGCAGAAAACCTAAGCCCAAATAAATCCATGAATTGAAAAGTCAATCTGGCAGTTGTTTTACGGTGTGTGGGGAGAATGGAAAAGTATCTGAACTCTGAACAATTGTAAAGCGCTTTGGGTGACCTTGGTCTGTAAAAATGCGCTGTAAATAAACCTTACTTACTTACTTAAAGCTACCATTTGTTTGTTGTTATTATTATTTTGTTATCTATATGTAAGAACATTTTGTTTAACAAAACTGCTTATCAATACGACAGCTCTGGATTCAAAATCATTCATATTCATTATATTTATGTGTTTAATATGAACATTCATGAATCCAACCAATCCACTTTACTTATATAAATGTTTCTGCCAGCTTCATGAAAATAAAAAAGGGAATTATGCATAAAATGTATACAAATATACATAACATGTATACAAACATATACATTAAGATACAATAAAAACATTGTAATACCAATTATACATACATAAATATAAGTAATTAAATCCACATTATTGTATAAAGCACATTTTATACAGTAGTGAAATTTAAGGCATGCTATGAAGATGTTTTATTTTTACTTTTATAACTTGTTTGCATCTTGGGCCAAAGAAAATTCCTTGTTTGTGACTTCCTGTTACATACACTGGCCATAAAAAGGATTGTAATTCTGATGATAAACAAGACAAAGTTCCAAAGTGTTGCACAAGTAATAGTTCCATCATATTGTATATTATGACTACAGTATGTTGTAACCACAGACATAATGTTTCAGCATATTTCAGCTTGTTAAATAGTTCTCTTTATTCTCACATTTTTCAGCAGCGTGTTGCAGAACGGTATCATGTCATCAGTGATAATACCAGCGCTGTGCCCCGAGGATCAGACCCACGATGCTTTTTGCACCATTTACAAAGTGTGTAATGCGTTTAATAAGCTCCGCTAATACTGCACAGATGTGGCTGCTGCCTCTCGGCTTCTTTGTCAGAAAAAAACCTTGACTGGAAAATCGCACACTCCGTTGCCATGGACGCAGAGATGTTTTACTCCGAGTGTTGTCTCAAGTACAAGCCGCCTATTGTCCAAATCCATCCTCTTTCCTTTTACTTTTACTGTGAAGAAATCTGACGGTAAGATAAAGCATGAGAGAGACAGGAGACGTTGAAGAGGTGCAAAGTAAAAGGAAGTATCAAAAGTATTTCATGTATTTGTCTCTATATTCTCATTTTCAGTACTGTATTTTGTATTCATAATCAGCCAAAGGGTTGTGTGTGCTCCTAATATTACCATAGTGAATTATATATATTGTTGAACAAGGTTTGTAAAGGCTTTTTAAAACTTATTATATAAAATGTTTTTTCATTTATTTAACATAATTATTTGTATTTATCCTCATCAATGAATACTAATAACAAAAAAAAATATTAGAAAGTCAATATACATAAAAGTACATGTCTGTGTGTGTGTAGGGATTAGATTTTAAAATGAAATATGATGTTAAAAAAACAGCAGTTTAAAAATGTTAAAAAATAATAATAAATATACAGTATAAGATGTATAGATTTAAAGGTGCTCTACTGAGTTTTTCATGTGGAGGGCTTGCTTTCTGTTTGGATCCATTTTATTTGATGGTTTGCCTGGAATGTTCCACCGTATGGCATTAAACATATCCCTCGACAGTTAAGAAAAGTGAAATACTAATGTACAAGTCATGTCTGTGGAGAGGAGATTTGTATATATCAATCGCAATTATTGTGAATAGTTGTTCTTTCTCCTAAACTTACTGTTTTGGAGAAAGATCTGAGCCATGGACGTGCAGCATACAGTATGTCTTTACCTCATTTCATCAATGATGCACGACATCATTTGAAGCTGGGGTACCTAATGTGTTCTTTCATAAAAAACACATGTTGTTTGTCCCAATAGAAAGAGTTTTGTAAAAGTAAAAGGCTGTGAACAAATCAAACCACAACATGCTGTCTTTATGTAGTTAGAAAACAGGCTTGTAACAAAAATCCCTGTGGGTCACTATTTGAGACTTTGGTCTGAGAGCTGATTGGCCGAGCTAGACCGGTCCTCTTTTGTTTCAATTTTATGTCTGATTCAAAGATGTGTTACCTCTGTTGAAATCATCCCCGCAAATCTGTAAATTGCTGAGGACAGGACCATATCTGCTGTTGTTTTTGTTCTGTTCCTCGTTCACTGCTTCTCATTGAGGCTGCAGTTACATGTCTGGCCAGAGGGGGCTTCGTGAGCACAAACATTGCAAACTCCCCATAGCTCCTTTAATGCATACATGTGAAAACTAGAAATGAAACCCAACTGTTTTGAGAGTTTAGATCGTTTTTTTTGCAATGTGAAAGATAGGATCAGATAAACTTTATTGATCTCACAATGGACAAATGTACATGTCACGTTTGACATAGATAGAATCACTCAGGTTGTGCATAAAGACAGAAGTGTGCAACATGTTAAAGATAAAAATATAGTTTGAGCAGGATATACTTGTACAAACTTGAAAATGAACTTGAAAGTTAGATATCCCAGCTTTAACAAGTAAATTGTTTGTCCCCTGCCTGTCTGCAACTATATATCAAAACACATTGAAAATCGAGATAAATCTTTTATTTTTTTATGACATTGTTTTCCCCAGATTACCCAGGCGTACTAATGCATATTGTCAGTGTATATATACGATTCAATATACTGATTCAATCCCTCACCTCAAAATGGTCTTCTAAATTTGACAGTTGGGAGTTTAGACAGATCTGGTTGAAGCGGCTGTGGTCCACAGCTGTGTGTGAGTGAGGGTCAATCTCAATAATCGAAGCTTCTCATTTTCTCCTCTTGTTTCTTCTCTCCTTTCGGTTCAGACAGATTGATGTTCCCCAACCTCCACTGAGCCGTGTTCGAAGCCTTTACAAAGCTCTATTTAACACTGACAACTGGATGTGATGGAAAAAATAGTAATGTGGACTGCTGTATTGGTGTATTTTGAAGAAAGTAAGTGAGTAAGATTTTATTTATCTAGTACATTTCACAAACCAAAATGTTTTTCTTCTCACTCCACACATCAATGGAAGCGTGGTCACTATACCAGACCTATTGTACATGTTATAGTGGTAGGGGAAACTGCAGGGAACTACACAGACACAGGGAGAACATGCAAACTCAGGAAGCGAACCCAGGACCTTCTTGCACTGACACACAACCACTAACCACTGTGCCATCGTGGCCAATGGCGTAGTGATTGACAAATTTGAGTCACAACCCTATAAAGAGATAAAGTGGGCAGAACTTCCTGGTTACGGAAGTAAAATTCTGCGTTCAAATTCCCAGTTTTGTAGTTCAGACATTTAAGGTTTTAGAAAATCCGATAATTCAGGTGCGTGCACTCGCGAGAAACAGGAAGAGGGTGAAGAGGGGTAAACGCATCCCATTGGTTCATTGGGGATGAACGAATCCCATTGGTTTATTATATTTATTTATTTTTATCTTTGGAGACTACTGACATCTGGTCAATTCCATTACTATTTGAAAACACATGCTAACTTGACTATTTGTAGGGTTATAGGGACATTTTCCTAGCCCAACCCCCGATGATCCTATTCAAATGGCTTGTGCTCAGTAGCCCATGGAACTTCACGGGCCCTGACATTTTAGCGCATATTTTTTTTCCAAGAGACTTGTAGGTAATAAAAAAACAGAAAGAAAGTAAACAGAATCATGATAGCCCAAGTTGATTACATTACGTTTTGCGGATTTTGGGCTGGAAATTCTTGCCGGCATTTGGCAACCCATGAGAGTCGTATGCTTCAAAGTGAGTGGTCTAAGGAACACGTCATTCAAGATACCAGACAAGTGGTTTATCCAATCACATACAAGGATTTGTATGTGATTGGCCCCGCCTTCTGAAATTTATTTGTTATGGATTTGACCCAGACCCTAGTGAGAAGCGCAGCGATCTACAAGGGTCTGGCGAGAGTCAGGCTAAAATTTTCCCACATTATTTAAAAAAATGCCTCTGGAAAAATCACTTACTGCATCTTTAATGGAAATTAGTTGAAATTGTATAAAGTTTTATCTCATTTTTCTCTCTCTCGCCCCGACCCCGCTCCCATCTCTGTGTGGAGTGAGAGGACAAGTGCCCAAAAACAAAAAAAAAATAACAATTGTAAACCGCTTTGTGACTCTGGTCTGTGAAAGGCGGTATATAAATAAAGCTTACTTACTTACTCTCTTATTACATTTCTCAAGTATTACCTTGTAAATGACGCATCAGTCTGGACAAACTCATTCAGAAACAGTTCCAGATCAATCCTTGTTTCCAGGTCTCGCCATTCATATTTTTCATTATCATTACCTTCAAAGGCCGTATCAAACAGATCTCGCTGGTAAATTCCATAATTTTATTTTTATTCTATTTATTTGAGAAAGGGGGAACAATACATATTAATGAACATTTTTTACTAATGTAAATATGCCAGATTATAGCCTTAGGCTAATTTCCATCTGCAGACCCCCTAATGTCTTGTTAGATCTGCATGTCTTTCCATCTCTGCTGTTTGTCTACAGTTGTTATTATAGTTGGTTTTAGAGGAAGCTTTTGCAGCACCCAGTCTCGTCCCAGTTTAGTTGAGGATTTGTTGTTCCTCCATTGTGTTTTGACCACATCGATTTTCCCTCCCACAGAGTCCAAACAGAACAGGCCTGGTATGAGCAACGACACCTCTGCTTCGGGATTATTTATCGCGGGGTTTCAGTGCGCGTTAGGGAACTCTCTGAGAGAAACAAGTCATGAATATTCTCCAAATAGAAACACAACATTTATAGCAGTGAATACAAATAGATACAGTAGTTTTGGTTTGTGTGTTTCAAGGTCAACATAACAGATTTTTACTGTTTTCTATTTGAGTGGGTGAAAAAAGTTTAAGAGTTTTTGGGCTAAGTTTTTTGGGACCATGTGGACGTGCCTGACAGCTGCAGACTCTGGGGCTGTTGGCTTCACTGGAGCAACCGGAGGGACCATTTTATAAAAGCTCTCGGAACCAACGTGTGAGACGAGAAAGGACACATCCAGATTAAAATTGATTTGTGAAAGCCGTGCAATATGACTGTGGAAAATGAAAAGGTGCAGCACAGATGTGTATTTATTATTAAATGATAGTGAACCATGTCATATATTTTGAAAAACACTGTTAAAATCAATATCCAGGCTTATACGCACATTTTTTACATCAGTCTTTTGTCTATTCTGTTCCGAACCATTTCTATACTATGTGCAGACTGTTTGACGAGTAGATGCTCAGACTTCCCTTTCCATAGGATGTATTTATTCTAGTTTTATTGAGAACAAATCAGAAAAAAGAGGATTGTGTAGCTCTGGAATAATAACAGGCAACACTTGACATCAGCCTTGCATTGAGGAGAAGCTGTTCTGTGCATGTGCCCACAACATTTTCACTTTAAAATGTAGAAATTGTAGTTAAATGGATTTACAGATTTCTTTCATTGTATCTTGGAGTTACATCAGGGATCCAGCGGAGACTGAGAACTTCACTGTGATCTGCAGTCAGAAGAGGATACAGGCTTCCCGGCAGGGAAAGTGAGGCTGGATGAATACTGTTTTTCAATGTATAGAGACGAAATGCACAAAGATATGTAGCCTTAATATTGACAACACTTTTGGGATGAAACACAAAAAGACAACACTATATCAGTCTGCAGCACTCGCCCTTCTTTCCCTTTGGTTCAATCCGAGCATACATGTAAGTGCACACATTTACTGAAAAAAAAAACCCCAGATCGCTACAGATCTTTTGATGTCTGTCTATCTTGTTGCCCCTGTTGGAGTGTTGAGTATTTACAAGAAAAGGAAAAGAAAAAGATCTTCCAAAAACAAAACACTGGATTTCTTGCTCTCCATGTTTTGGTTTCCATATTATCTTCAAAATGAGCCTATTCCATCATATCCATAAAGGCACTACATAGTAATCTCTAAAAATGCCCTATTTGTTAATTAGCATATAAGCATTAGCCAAAACTGCATAAAATGAAAGATGAATATATACAGTACCAATTAGAAGTTTACATCTCCTCTGGGTTTTGCCCCAGCTCAGCTCCATTTACCACAGTGGGCCATTGTTGCAAATCTACAACATCACAGAATGCATTGACCGAGAAGGTCTCTCTATCCAAAAAAAAAAATACTGCCCCATATTGTACAGTATATACCCCAAAATATTACAACCCCATTTGTTTATTTTCCCCAATATCACAGCTTTCCTGTCATTTAAATATAATTGGTTCTGAGAGGGTTTATGAATGAGTGAATGAAAACAGCCACAGAAATGTATGCTGATTTAATTTGCTTTAGGGCTTTAACAAGTCAAAAGATGAATTGATTGTTGAAATAGTCAACTCATTTTGTTATCGATGAATCATGTTTTGAACCTTACATTTTACAAACCTTTATCCAGGAAAGTCCCACTGAGATGATATTCTGTAGTAACTGAAGAATAAAATGAAAATGTGTTTACAAAGTATTTTTAATTCAACAATCCAATATGTGATAAGTCCACCCTTTCTCAGGAGCGTCTCTTGAACTTTGCGTTGGTAAAATGTAAAATAAATCCCACATTCGTTGACCTTTGAGCATTTAAACGAATCGGCTAAATATTTGATTATAAAAGCAATTGTTAATTCTGAATTTGTTTCACATTTTCACTATAAAAAGAATATTATAAAGCATTTCGAGTCCACTCCGTCTGTGTCCCACACCCTCACCTAATAACAATTTTCCTCTCAAGCCAAATCTTTACTTTTCACTCCCCCCTTTTCACTCTTACCCTTCAAACTCTAACATCTCCTTAATGATCCTTAGACGGACACATTATCGCCGCCAATGATACAGAAGGTCAAACAGGCTTTTAAAACTGCACTTCCATCCCAATCACAAGTGGATCTAATTACCACATTTGCACCCAATATTTCATTCTTCCTCTTTCTCCCTGCCATTACCCAGCTGTGTTCTCCAAATGTTTGCATCGTGTCATAACCCCAAATAGAGCCACGCGCTGCTATGGAGATGAGAGGAGCGCCAAATGCTGCGTCCCATTACGGCATAGCAGTGCTTCTAATAATATCCCGTCATTGCTGTGAATGGGAGGCAGAGGTTTTTTGTGTGTTTTTTTTGGGGGGGTATGAATAAATGATTTCCGGCTGGTGTCAGTGGCAGTGCTCAGAGGAGGACGGTGTGATTGACAGTGAGTGAGGGAGAGATGGGGGAGAGATGGGGGGGAGATGGGGGGGAGATGGGGGGGAGATGGGGGGGGGGCGGGGCGTTTCAATGAGCTCAATGAGTTTGTGCAGATGGAGAACGTCTGTGTCTCAAACAGCTGGGCCCGAGGATGAGTGTACGGAAGCTTCGGAGGAACTTTTGTAAAAGTATGAGAGTGATTGTTATATAAAAGTTTACTGTTTTGCAAGATTATGTCTGTTGGCTAAAAACTATGTGATACGTACTTAAACTTTCTATTTTTCTTACATTGACGCCACCTGCAGAGCTTTCTGTGTGGAGTTTGCATGTTCTCCCCGTGTCTTTGTAAGTTTCCTCCATGTGCTCCGGTTTCCCCTACCACTAAAAATAGAAGATCTCCCTCTGACGTCCACTCGTTGACTCACAAAACAATACAATACAATTTATTCTTGTATAGCCCTAAATCACAACAGCTGTCATCTCAGAGACTTAACAAAACCATTGAAATCACCAACACAGATCAAAGAATCAACAGTTAAAACACAAAGAATATAGAACACATGTTGAAAAATGTCCATACATGTTGTAGAATGTTAAAGTGTCCTGGATCATCACCACATCCTTCTAGTTGAACACTAACTGCCCAACAGACCCTCCTGCATCGGCAAGGAAAAACTCATAAGTAAACCCAGTGGGAAAAAGTGAGAAACCTCGGGGAGATCCACAAGTTGAGAAAGGAATCCGCTCGACACAGACGGACGGGCTATAGATCCAGGACCTAAGCAACAGAACGTGGACCAGCGGCCGCTGAACGTGGACAGGTCCGGTGCAGGACTGAAGCACTCCCAGGCGGGTCGGGCGGGGCAGTCCGCAGGTGTAGATGGAAGAGGCCAGGCTCAGAGGTCCCGCCGTCGTACCATGAAACAGACAATGGGACAACGGGTGAATAGCAATGAACAAACTACAGTCAAAATCCTAATAATGCTAAACAGATAAAGTAAGAAGGAGGAGAGGACACACTTCAACACTTGCCGATAAAGACGGGTCTATTGTATGAAAACTCTACATGACTCCGGGAAACTTTCCATGGTAAATTTGTCAGAAATGTTGAAATTTGTTTGCTTTATTTACAGTATGTTCTCTCTTTGAAGCTCTCCTGCTTAGGGCTCCAGATTTGGTCTGTTTCACGTCAACCTTCTTAATGCTATTATTAACATTACAATGAATACAACTATAGTTAAAGTTTATAGAGAATTTATGAGCACATTGTACAACAGCTTTCCTGTGCTGTCAAAAATTAAGATGATAATTAAGTCAAAGAATGAAGGCATGAATTATAAATACTTTACATAGAGTACAAGACTAAATACCAACTTGTGTGGGAGAAAAAGGCCAAAGAAAATACAGTATATAATGTTTTACAAAGCCTGAAATGTGCTAAATGTAACATGGTTGTCCTCATCTTTGCTTATAACTAGCACATAACTATTATAAGTAAAGTATAAGTAAGAACCAATATATTTATAAAAACTGGAATAAACTCATTAGAACTAGCACATAACTATTCTAATGAGTTTATTCCAGTTTTTATAAATATATTGGTTCTTACTTATACTTTCTGTTATTCTTTCATTTACAACATCTATAATTTGTTTCCATGTTACTATATAACCATAGCCAACAAACCAAACAGCACATTTTACTTCACGTGTGATTATTTTCAGACTTGAATCTTGGCGCTATTGTGCTCTGAAGTGATAAATGCAGAAAAAATTGTTGATATATTTAGACCTATAATTTAATACTATCCTCTGCGACGCCTCCGACCAAAGTCTGCATGTCCCCCCTATATTCACACGTTCACACACTCGCCTGTTTACAAAAGCTCAGGAGCCAAAAAAGCCTTTAAAAATAGAAAGAGCTGGCAGGGAGTTGGATTTTCAGTGTGTATTCTGTTTTATTTACCCTTATAGAATTTGTCGTAGTCTCCTGTATTTTTCATTGAGACATAAACATGACGGCAGATCCAGAAGAGTGAGGGAGACTGACAGTATTACAAGACACCAGGCTAATGCAGTGTGACTGGGAAAATCGGGCTGTAAACATGTGAGTTATGACGTCTATACAAAAAAACAAACCCTGCTGTGCTCCTGAGTGCAATCTCACACTATCCTTTTCACAAATCTATTAAATGGGATGCTGGAAAATCCGATAAGTCAGAAAATATGATTATTCCGGAGAACAAAATAACATGGAAACTGTGTCCAAACTGAGACGCGCAGACAAGATGGATTAATGAAAAAATCGTCGACGCAGACATGTCCATAATATACTTTCTAATGTCCATTACATTGATGTCACACCTCTTCCACATCCCGACGCGATTATCATTTACAAAGTGGCACGTTACATTAAAAACCTGAAATTGGACTTGTGCAGACACTTTGTTGAGCTAAATTAAGTTTCTTTGGGGAGAAAAGCGCTGGCGTTTGTAACATCAACACTCGCTGTAATCAATCAGCCAAAAGAAGATGAGTTTCTGGTGGAGAGAGGTACCTCCGACGTTCTGCTTCATAAATAAAATTAGCCCTCGTGCTCCAGTCGTGTGGCTTTCCCCTGAGCGGCGCCTGTGCCTGGGCTAAACGGATGATTGCACTTTCTAAATATTAATAGTTAAGAGGAAGTCTGCGGCAAACGGAATTGTGGAAGGATTACGTAGGCTTTAGGGCAAATCTGAAACTGTCTGGAGCATTTCTAACAAGAGATGGGATACAACGGTGAAAAACAGTTGGAAGAACGGTTTTTTTTGTTAGGGAAAAGTTGGGAGAGGTTGTTCTTTACTCAAAAGCAATTAAACTGTTATTGAACAAGAAATCAAGCTTCTGTGGATTAGACCCATTGCTATGATGTGGACTTTTTGATTATTTTGACCTGGTTTTATTTTGCTATTTGTTCGAGTTTGCTTCATGTCTGTTCTTTGATTGTTAGCCCCGCCCTAATGTGATTCACTTTGTCTCCCTGTGTGTGTTTATTCCCTGTGTTTCCCTGTGCTTGTCTATCCTCCGTCCATACCAAGTTTGTTCCCGGCTTGTTTTCAGTTACCTTGAATTTTCAGTCTTGCATTTTGGGTTCTCTTTCCTCTCACCCCGTGACACCCATCCTTTCAATGCCACAGGAGCCGGCTGTCAGGAGCAGTGTGCTTTGGGTGGTGAGGGAAGCCCGGAGCACCTGGAGGAAACCCACACGTAGATACACATGTAAACTCACAGACCGCACCACGCAGATCAGACCTGCAACCTCAATCATGGGCTTCCCCTGCCGTCCGGAAAAATGAAATCACAATCAGGTGAAGGACAGGCTTCACATTTGACGTTGAATTGTGAAAATGTATTTATCCTTATATACTGACTCTTAGGTACCAAAGTGGACTCGTTCTACAGTCTGAGTCCTGGATGTATACCCTGTCCGTCTGTGGGAGCGGATCCTTCTCTCAATATTTTTGATTTATTTCTGTTGTTGTTTCAAGTCTTCCTCAATTGTTTTTTTTTTCCCCATTTACGAAAACATGCATATAATGTCTGCAACTCTATTTTTCACACAAAAAACACATATAGAGTCTAATCCTAACACTATAGCCTGAAAACATCACACACGCCACACATTTGAGTTGTCAGATAGCAATGTTTGTATTTTTGCATCCTGCAGCAGTAGTTCTGTAACACATACCATATTGTGTGTGCTTCCTTCTAGTCCTAACACATTTGCACAGTATAAACGTGATCAAACCAAACCAACCGGGACTAAACTAAACTGGACTAACACCAAAGCGATCGCACACAGAGATTCTTTGTAGCCAGTGTATCGCGGACATATGGAGACTTTCTCACACGATTTATTTCTGTCCTGTAGCTTTTGATTAGATCGCAGTTTCTCGTGCTGAAAATGTAAACAAATATTGATCTTGTGGAGAACAGAGGAATATTTGAGGAGTGTTTTCTTTGACACTTCACACCAGCGACTACACAATCCCATTTGACTGTGAGCGGAGGCATTATTTTGTAAAGTGGCGAACGGAGCAGCGGGAACAGAATAGGCCTTTATGATATTTCACTGCACTACACTCAGCTATAAGAAACCAGTCACATGCAGCTCCACTCTGTTGAATCAAACCCCATTGACTGTAATAAAACAAAGGAATCATCTCTGAATAGATCTGACCATAAATTGTGATAAAAATGAGTTTGGTGACAAGTTTGACATAAAAATGACAAATCTGAGAATCTCTTCCAGCGGAGATATAACATTGGTACAGCAGTCAAACCTTATTGTAAACTTCAACACATAGTTCACCCAAAGGATTCTAGATAGATACTGTAGAAGTGTAGATAGATAGATATATACGTTATTGATCCGCTGTAGGAAAAATTCAGGTGTCCAGCAGCAGAAAACACATCCATAAGTACATCAATTATAAAAATTTCTAACCCAAATAAAATGTTTCTCCTTGATCCAGTGTTTGTGTCAGTTGTGTGTTTACTCCGTCACAATCCAAAATGTTTTATTCTCTTCCAGTGATCTGAAATGGCTTTACCAGCAGATCAAAAGAGCAACACAATATATGAAATCCAATGCAAATCGTGTCAAATATCATACAAGGAGAAGACTCACTAGGTCTGGGAAGGGAAAACCTCAAATCAGCCATTTCAGATCAATGCAAGAGAATAAAACACATTTTGTATTGGGACGGGGTAAATAATACACAAGAAATACAAACGCTGGTCAAGGAGGTGGTTGAAATCAGAAAAAGGGCAACTACTTCCTCCTGTCGCACACATGGGACACCCTCCTCTAGAGCCCGCCGGGCGAGAGGGGGGGCGTGGCCAGTCTGGGCGACCTGTCTTGTCAATCAGAATGACCACGCCCACTCAGGAAGTAGCATCAGCTGATAAATGTGATGTCACCATGGCGAGGGACAGTTCTGAAGATGGCTCTGCAGTCGGATCATGTTCACAAGGTATTAAATCAAACTACAAAGAACCACACAAAAACAGGAAATGGTATCAGTGTTTCTCAAACTGAGGTGCATGGACTACTGGTGGACAACTACATTCAGAGCAAAAAATATATGTTTATAATTGTTTGTTGAAAAATAGGATTTGCCAGTGGATAAAGTGTTTTTGAGGTATTTTACATGAAGTTCTTTGTACCTTTTTCTTTTTTCCTGCACTCACATTTTGATTAATTATTTGGATAATTTTGTACAACTTTGTCCTTATTCAGTACAATAGAAACAGTCCTAATAATGTCCTGTTTGAGTATGAAAATAAACGTGGTTCAAATGACCAGATGCTGTACCTCTTTCTCAACTTAACATGAGTTGTGTTCTATCAGAGCTTCCATCTCACTAAGAGCCAGTGATCCCTTGATTCTGATGAGGGCTGTGGAGATCTGTCAGATTTGCCTCTGAACACAGAAATATCACCAGGATCCAAATGCTGCAAAAGTTGAGTTGAAATTCTGTGATGGATTTTTTCCACTTGAATCACAGGAACACGCCTGAGTTCAATCGTAGTTGTCACATGTTCTGCCCAGACACAAACCACCATTTGGAGAGATTAAAGCCTCCAGCCTAATGAGCATCCAGGGACATACAGTATTTACCAGCTCATTTACTCAAACCAGCTCTAAACCCGGTCCAGCATCTGACCCGGCCCACAGCTCATCTTCCCAATGGGTTGCGATCATGTGACATCACAACACTCCAAAGAGCCTAGTTTACCATCTTTCCAGCTGTATGTGTCAGAATATAGCTAGTGTCTCTGTGTCATAGTGTGGACATTTGCGTTGATTCATTTTTTATCTGGTATTATTTTGAAATATTTTTGTTCTCTTGCTGTTTGAATTGTACTTCCTGTTTTTCCTGTTGATCGTTAGTCCCGTCCTGATGTGGTTTTAGACCCTGTGTTCTTGTTGTCGGTCCAATGTAGTTTTATCGCCCCATGTCTTGTCCTTGGTTTCAGTTTTAACTTTTGGATTTGTCTTTCTTGTGCTTTTCATAAAATCATATTATTTTGTAGTTCTGATTTTGTTTCCTTCTTTAGTTTTTCACCTCATGACACTCATTGGCGCAGTGGTTAGCGCTTGAGCTTCACAGTGAGAAGGTCAGTTACTACTAAAAACACGTGCAATAGATCTGAAGGTAATGAGTGGATGATCGATGGTCGGACGAGGATGGAAACATTTTGCGACTCCAAAACATTCTAACTTGCGTTGCGTTCGTGAAATCCAGATAAAATTTAAATAAAGATTACTCACTAACTCGGCCCCAATCCACAAGGAACAAAAGTTTCACATATGAACTATAGTCTAATTATTTTCTCATAAAGGTGCCTAGAAGTTGCGACATTATTCAAAAACATTCATGATGTTGATTAGTAGAAAGGGCTTTCTGAGAAAAGAATAATATGGCGGATTAATGAAACTGGAAAAACACTTGGACACATTATTTTTCAACATTTCTTGTGAAAATAGCATCTCAGACTGCTGCTGGTGCAATGTTTTGGCTTGGTTACTGTATGTCCAGTTACATTTTGACTTCTGGTTTAAGCTAATTGTTACTAGTCCGATTGAGGTTTGGCCGAGCAATGTTGACTTCTAGCAGATGCTGTCCAAAAGTCATTATTGAAGCGGCCGCACGTGTCCTGACTAAGACCAGGGGGCGGGACCACATTACACCGGTTTTTAAATCGCTGCATTGGCTCCCCGTGTGTTTCAGGATCGATTTTAAGGTCCTTTTAATGATTTTTAAATGTCTTAATGGTCTTGGGCCTTCTTATCTTTCAGATTTGCTTTTATCCTATGAGCCTTCCCGGCCCCTGCGCTCCTCCGGCAGCAGACTCCTAACCATCCCCAAAGTCAGGACACACACTCACGGCGAGGCATCTTTCCAGCACTACGGCCCCCGTCTCTGGAACAGTCTGCCGGAGGAGCTCAGGGCCGCAGAGAACATTCATATTTTTAAAAGCAGGCTCAAGACACACCTTTTTAGATTAGCTTTTGATTAGTTTTTACTATTTCATTTTATATATTCTATTTATCCTCTATTATTTATTGTATTGCTATTGCTTTTATTCATGTATTGTGTGTTAGTTCATTTTAGTTTCACATTTTTGTGTTTTACTTATTGTATTGTTTTTAGTGTACCCAGTGTTTCCTCTGGAGGAGCCCTCTGCACTGGGAGCGGTGGTCGGCATGGCTGTGGGGGTCGGACTCTTGGACCTGGTGGGGGCCTGGGGCCTCGGTTTCATGTCTCCTCTGGGTCCTGTGTCGTCCCCTGTGGCTACGGGCGGCTCTTTGCTCCTGGTGCAGACGGCTCCTTGGATGACGCTTTTTCAGCTGGTTGCATCTGAACCCTGCCAAGTCTCTCATCATTGTTTTACGGTTTTACTTGTGTGTGTGTGTGTGTGTCAGAGAGTGTGCATGGGAGCGTGTGTGTGTTTGTCTGGTTTGGGTGGGTCTGTCGGGGGGAGGGGTCATGGGCCGGCGGGATTGTTTTTAACCAAACTGTAAAGCACTTTGTGTTGCACCTTTTGTATGAAAAGCGCTTAATAAATAAAATTTGATTGATTGATTGATTGATTGATCAAATAATAATTGTGTTCAGAACTGGAGTTGTGCATTTATGCTGCCCTGAGATCGTGGTCCTCAGAGAAAACGGACCCTCGAGAAAATTGAAAAGAACAAACATTTAATGAAAGTTGAACAGCACTGATTTAAGCTATCGGAGTGGAAAAAACAAAGCAATAACAACTTTGGAGAGCGGCTGGAGAAAGATCCCTGAAAAGTTACACAATAGTGCGGCTTTAGTTTAACTGTTCATGTGTCACCGCTGAACACGTGCAACATACGCCTTCCTCTTCCTCACTTCTTATCCTAGTAGTTTTAGTGATAGTAGTAGTTTATAGTAATAAGATTCAATAAGATTTCAAACAATTATCTTTTCCATAAAATTGACCAAACCTGGAGCTATCATGTTGCGCCTTAAAATAATGCAAATAAAAACAAATATTTGAAAAAACCCATACAAAAAATATACAGTTTTCCTCTATATTCCATCCATCCATTTTCTACCCTTTAATCCATTTCTGGGTCAGGGGGGTGGCAGTCAGAGATGCCACCCAAGTCTCATAGCACCAGCCCCTCACTGACCCTCTGCAGGTGGTGAGTCCACAGGAGGACGGCTGCTCTCTGAGTGTAAGCATAGCCTTGATCTTTCAGTGGGGGCTTTGGGCAAAGTAGGGTTAAGTGTCTTGCCCAAGGACACAATGACAGCAGTCATCAGTGGGAGTCATTTTCCTCTATATTAGTTTTGTGTATTTCTCCAGTCAAGTACAACTGTGTGCCTTTAATTATTCCACGTCATCAAATACATAAAGTGAACTCTAAACTAAACATTTTAAGAATTGTATTAAATTGACCTCCTGGCCTTAAATGATATAATCATTTCAATTATAATATTTACGGGTAAGTCCCGCCTTCTCTTCTCTTAGCTATAGCTCAAAATCCCCGATGCCGTCCACGTTAACCAATCAAGTGATGCCAAGGGCTGTCAATCATCGCGCTTGTGCTCGTTTATAATTAGTTAGGGTAGCTAACTAACTAGAACTCTCTGGAACTACATGAAAACTGAACAAAGAATTCTGAAAATCAGCGTGAGTGACCCAAATATTAACTTAATCTAAATACATGATCAGATCCTCTGCAAATGTGTCCTAAAATGTTTTACTAATGTTAATGGTTACTTCCGGGTTCGTTTTTTGTCTCATTAAAACAGTATTTTTGTCACAAAAACGTTAACAGATAATTCTGAAAACCTCCGTGCACGTGTGTTAAGAGTGTATATGTATAATGTATTATCCAATTAACATTTAAATGTGATTTTTTTCAAATCATGTACCTCTCGCTTTTTTCTGACAAACTCCAGACGATCACTTTATTAATGATAAAAAAAATAACTGCTTAAACACAAATACTGCATACTATTTGTTCTGTGAAGGAAAAGGAAAAACAAAGCTTTCTGTGATTTTGATTGCACTAATGGGACTTTTGGCGTCATACTTCTAGACATACATTGACATAATAGACTTGATTTTTTGCCAGTGAATCATCTACTCCAGTGGACAAGAAATAACTGTTCAATCTTTCAGATATTTTAGTCCCAAATTCATCCAAATTTAAATAAGCTATTGCTGCAACTGGAACAGAATCAATTGTCTGAACAAAAAGAGAAAATGAACTATTATTTCTGTGGCTATAGGCTGCTTCTAAAACCCAACTGAGTGTCTTGGTGCATTTGCCTTTTATTCTCACACCTTGTCTTGCTTCACAAATGTAAAAAAACGCCTGAGGACAAATCATATACACAAAAGCTGATGGAGTGAAAATGCACTTCTTGAATTACTGTGTGGAAATCAGGCAGAAAGAGCTGGACGCATCTGGCTGGAAGACACAGGCACAACCGCATGGAAGACTCAGAGTGCAGAGACGAGTTGTGTGCTTGTTATCGAGTGGATTTTTAAACCTGTGATTTCTCTTGTCATTGAGAATAATTATAGCTGTGTATTTATAATTAGCTACATTTACATTTACATTAGAAGCGTCCATCAGCTCTGGTTCTCTACAAACGCAGAACTTGCTCTAAAGAGAATCTGTAAATCCGTCAGACTGACCATGCCCCCACGCTTCTCTGTGGACTCTGGAGAAGTGAGGCCCAAGTGTGAGCCAAGGTGAAGGCCCCCTTGTCTCTGTTGATGGTCCGTGAGCCCTGCTTCCTGATTTCAATCGCCTCTTGTGCTGTATGAATCTTGCAATCTTTTTCCTTTTGAAGCCTTTAGACTCATGTCACTAAAACATACATCTTTATGAATGAATGCCTAATCTGTCAGTTCATTCAAGATACAAGCATAAGAATAAATAATTATTGTCTAAATAGCTTTGAAATTGCTGACATCACAGGGTGGAGGGATTCGAAGAACACAGCATTACTTCCCGTTTTACCTTTTCCCCCCCACAACTGACGTGAAACTATTATAAAGTATTGTAGTAGTAATATTTTGTGGTTCCCTCAATTTTTTAAGATATTTTTTTTCTGTTGTCTTGTGCCGAGTTGTGAGCTAAAAAAAACATGTTTTTGTTTTAACTAGATACAATCTATATTTATTTATAACAATATTCAACTAATAAAATACAAAAGCATCAATGGTGTTGTATTTTTGTTCTGCGAGTGAAGCCGTGGATAAGTTAAACAGCTTTTTATTTTACTGAACTGTATTTAAACATTTCATCAAATTATGTTGAATTGACTGTCAAAATGTGTGTCCTATCGGCAGGCAAGTTCAAATACTTTTAACACACCAGCCGTAAAGCCTACCTCTTAAAACCAACTAATTCCAACAGGACCTTAACTGGAGGATGTTTTGTGTTGATGGGAGAAACTGGAGCGCCTGTTGGAAACCCACCTCGTACCTTATGCAAGTGTGTTTGAAGATGGGGCTAATTTTCCCTTCTCTTTCCTTCATTACAAGAACAGACATTATCAGAGCTCAGTCTGTCCTAAATAAAATAGCGGCACCAGTTACAACGCACTAAAAAAGACCCATCATCAAGTCTCATTATTTACAAAAATACAGAGAGACAATTTGACAGGGGTGGATCTGCAGTTCGCATATTGAAATAAACACACCAATCAGACTGAAAAAGGTAATTTCAGGTCATTTTTAGCTTCATTTGGCACTGGGCGAATAACAGGTAGAACTTTCTCTCTGCTGGCTTGTTTTCATATTCTGTTTCCTGGGAGACTTCTCAAAGTGGGAGAAAGTTTTTTTTTGGCTCGGTTCATTGCCAAATGAAAACCAGGTATTGGAGATAGTGGGATGTGTGGCTTGATACCAGAAAGTCAAGGAGGAGTACTGCACCAAGTTATAATTTGATCAAACTACAATAATATTAAACTGGAGTGTTTTGTAAAAAAAAATTACAATAAAATACATTCATGAAGGTTTATGACATTGGTATTCATTGTATAAGGCAGTCATAATAAACATTCTACTACTCAATCAACAAATACTCTGATGTTGTTAAATTTATCTGGGTCAAATTTGTCATTAAATCACACTGAAATGTTGTGGTCCAAAAAAACAAAAAAAAACAATTCAATACATATAAGGAAGCATCTCTAAAAGATAATATCCATCCATTTTCTTCACCTTAACCCATGTCTGGGTCGGGGGGGGCAGTCAGAGCTGCACCCAGTACACAGAGGACCAGCCCCATATTAAAGTGATATCTAGAAGATATCACTTTAATAGATAATTATTATTAGTTGCAGCCCTAAAACAAAAACATCACTTGGAGAATACCACCATTTGGAAAATACTGAATTATTTTGTTTGAAAAGAACCGATATATTTAAAGGGACATTCCGCTTGTATGTGTCCCCAGGTTTAACATTGTCAAGTCATAAGACATTTTAAAGTTAAATGTCGTTTGTTATTCTTATTTTTTCAAATATACAATGGACATATGTACAGAATGTTTACAAAAACAAGTGGTCACATGTAATAATCAGAGTTTGTAGTTTCTATCTGAACCCCAGCAGGTGGATTGCATCAGTAATCGGTAACATGTGTTACAGGCACAAAGATTTTGGCAACAAAAGTTGGATTGTAATTGCGAATATTACATACAATGCCATTAAATTGACCTTTGCCGATGTCATATTAATGTTTTTGTATAAGAATATTTTATCTAGACTTTGCACTATACAGTACACACAGGTTATTCTTCTACCGCAGAATAACCTTTCCCTGGCAATTAAAAAAGTTGCACCTATGGAGTGAGAATACTTGGGTCAGATACATTTCTTCTAATTCAAGCAGAAATGTTTGTTTGCAGCAGGATCGATGCATGATCCACGTTTTCCAGCTCTGTGTGTGTGTGTGTGTGTGTGTGTGTGTCCAGCTTCAGGTCAGTGTGTTAAGGCGGCTATTGCTTCCGCTGTTCGACATGTATCCTCTGCTCCAAGAAACAAAAAGATCAAAGCATTTCCAAATTCCTTTCAACTATGAGAAACGTGCCTGCAACAGCGTGGTCTGTTTTCATAAGTCACCGAGGATTTTACATTTGTATGTCCCAAAAATAAACAACTCCATCTCATTTGTCTCACTGAAAAGCTCTTTATTACTGAGAGGATGCACCTAAAAACAAGTCGTAATGTCAAAAGGAGGTTCACAGTTTTCTTTACATACAAGGTAAAGTGACAGAAAATCCATCTGTGCATGTTGTGCATGGAAACATACAGCTGTTATTTACAGAAGAGCCCCAGTGATCCCTAGTTCAGCTGTATTTACAAAGAACTGTTGGTTATAATCTCATCCAAAAGAGATTTTACACAATTTTACAACCAAAGACAGAAATGATGCAAGCAATTCACCGCAGTCTTGAAAACATTTGATTTCCATAATAATTTTGTGACCTGATGCAAAACCGCGTCCTCTAAAGAAGGGACACGTGTCAAAAAAGGACAAATGCAGTTTTGAATATAGAAAATGTGATCTTGAATAACAATAAAATAAAATGACTACAACATTCCATTCACTTTTCTTGTGCTCTAGCCGTTACAGGGTTGCGGGGGCATCAGTTTGAGCTGACTTCTTCCTGCTCATCAGGGGAATCACAGTCCCTCCATGTGTCCTCGAGTCTCCTCCTGCTGGGACATGCTCCTGCCCAGGGAGGCGTCCAGGAGGCTCCCAAAACAGATGCCCGAGCCACCTCAACAGACTGCTCTCGACGTGGTGAAGCAGCAGCTCTACTCTGAGCTCCTCTCGTGAGACTCAGCTCCTGACTCCGGACAGATTCGCCTGTCAATCTCAAGCTCCATCCTTCCCTCCCTCATGAACAAGACCTCGAGATATTTAAACTCACTTGAGGAAAGACCCCCCCCCACCTGGAGAGGTCATGGCACGTTGTCCTGACTTTGTCCAGCTACAACATATCAAACTAGTATAAAAATCCTTTTCAGAAAATGTTCTGAATTAAAAATGAATTTAACTTAGTTTAATAATTATAGTTTTGACTTACTCATATCTGCTGAGAGACAAGCTGACCCAACGTAAGGTTTCAGGGTTTTTGAGCAGTAAAACAATATGTAATTACAAGACCACAGACTTGTTTCAGCACAAATTTGAAGACTTTCAGTATCAGAAAGCTTATAAAACTAATAATTTGTCACTACTATCCATTATTAATGTATTTGCACAAGATTAAAAAAGCAAAACAAAACTGAAATAAGAGTTAAAATGTATGCAAAACAGAATAATAGTAATAGACTTTGGATGTTGAAGTCTCTTTTTGGTCCAAATATTGAGATTGAGATGGCTTTTATCTGTCGGTCAACGTTCTTGAGCTGCTAAACGTTCTTATCAATGTATTAAAGCCATGTATGAAGAGTCACTAAAAGTACTTCAGACTAATACCAAGAATATGTCGTTGTATATCTGGGATTAACTGAAACATATTAGAATTTGTAAAAAGCTCCCCAAGAAATCTTTGCAAATGTTTTTTTTTCTTTTGATAATCGGCAAAAGCATCGGTAATATAATCCAAAAGTCTAATACATTAAGGCCACGTCACTTTGCACAATGAAAGCCAACATTCAAATATGAGAGAAAGTCTGCAGAGTAACAAAAAGAGAGAAAACTATATACAAAATGGCATCAAAAATACTGTAAATGTTTGTCAAGTATTCAAAGAAACGATAGTAAAATGTTTCACAGCAGCTTTGGACACTTCTCTCCCACTTTTTCTGATTGTATATATTTGCATTAGCACAAATCTTCACTCAAGCTACTGACACCGAACGCTACAAATGTGAAAAGTCTGTTCGGTTTTCAAATAGAGAAACTTTCTGTGGTGATAATCGGCACAATTTACAAAATTTTCAACAAAGCGTGATCCAAATTATGAGCATCACTGATTGCAATTAACTAGGACTGCACGATGCATGAAAGCTGAATATTTTCTTTCTGAAAAACTGGCAATAAAATACAATTTCATTCTCAAAGTAACATTTTTGACAAACTTGAAATGGCAAAAAAACACGAAGCACCAAATATTCTTTACAGTTGGTATGCAACAAAATTCTTACAGTAATTTGTCCAAAAACATTAGTTTAGCCCTGGTTTTGACTCCTGCGCCTCCGAGGACAAGTCCTGGTTTACACCTAAATATAGTTTTGACCTGGTTCAGATCTTGATGAACCATGACCAACTCCTAAATTATTCACCAGCCTTATCTTCTCTCGCATATTTAACTAAGAAATAGTGAGACACAGAAGTCGAGGAGAGTTGAAATATGAATCCACTTAAAAAGAGAGACTTTGATAAATTATGGAAAAATAAGTCTGATAAAACGATGTTAAATGGTACTGTATGTAAAGTATCTACACCAGGACACAACCTGGCTTTTTCTTTGAACTCTGTAAATGGTTTTAGTAGTCCTCTTTTTCTCCTGAAGATTCAAAGCTCCACCTTTGGCGCTTTTCACATCATATTTCAGGAAAAAAGTCGGGTTGAATTAAATGTTAAATACATTATGTAATAAATTATTTTTCATTTTTCATTTATTTACAACAGGGGTCTCCAACCAGTAGCTTGCCACACCTTTCAAGTGTAATATGTCTACAACCATTAAAAATAATTAACTTTGATAGCAAATAAAAAAGATTAAAGATAGATTTTTAAAACTCAAACTGTAACCAATCAAAGGCAAGTCGCCTTTATACTGTATTGACTAAGTTCTGTGTGAGAAAAAACATTGGAGACCCTTGATTTAATGTGATTTCCATGATATATGTGAGAAAACTTGTAAAATATATTTTACAATAAAGTAATCAATTCTTGGCATTGACCCTTTCCTTCCGTGCAAAACTCTTCCACAGCGATCAGGAGCCACCCCCAGGTCTGATCCTAGGTTGATCCCTCACCAATATTTCCCATTGTTTATGTCAGGGGTGGATGAAGCTGAAGGAGATCCACCCGGACACAAGGAGAACATGCAAACTCATCACAGTCCAGCCAGGAGTTGTACTTTTTGCTGTGCTGCCAAGTACTCTAGAAACACATACTGTATATCTCCCTGTGTGACACTTTTGGGAACAAGTAAATAATCTTACTCTTTATCACAATAGTCAGAGTCTTGTGCAGCGCTGGTTCATTCCAATCATGTACTGTGTGTATAAACCTGTGCTGCCTGCTCTTTACCCACAGTGCATTGCGGTGTATAGGGGGGTGGGGGGTGTTCATTGGCTCCAGGGACATCCACATGGGTCTCCACAGCTCTGCTTCTGGTCCCAGAGCTGCTGCAGCTCCTGGGCCGAGTGCTGAGGGGACGAGAGCATGTCCAGGTAACACTCCTTCTCACAGAGCCAGCCCGAGTCCTGGAAAACCACCACGAAACACAGGATTAAAGGAGGAAAGTGACTGTGTGTCGTCTGGGTTGGTGTTCACCGGGCTAAAATGTACTCAATTGTAGATAAAAACTACATCCTGCACTTACAACATTTTTCAAATATGTATCCAGTGACGATTAGTAAAGGAAAACCAACGAACATGACATAAATCTGTTGGCTGCACATATTGATTTGTCACATCTTCAAATGACTTGCATGATTTATTTAGACCTACTGATTCTAGTGGGGCTGACTACTTAAAGCTGGTGTACCTAACTTCATGTTTGATAAATAATACCTTTTGTTTGACCCAATAGAGAGTCTTGTATAAGTACATTGGGAACAGCCAAGTGAGGGTGGTCCTCTCTTTTTGACTCTTTCATCTGAAAAAGTTGATCCAAAAGATGTGACAGAGGCGTAAAATAAATGCATGCGAAAACTAGTGATCGAGAGCAAGGGACAAGTTAGATTTTATTATGTATATATATATTTTTTTGCTTTCTCTTCTTTTCATTACAGTAAACAAAAAACATATGCCCAGGTGCCTTTTGGGTTGGCTACTTTATCCCTATACCGATTGGACAAAATAAAATCAAGAAAGATATTGAGGCCAAACGCAATGAAAGAAAGTATTAAATCATTGACTGGCCTTGACGTATTTGTCTGATGGTGATTTCTGTCAAACTTCCCTCCACTGGGATTACAGGAGAACAGAACTAGCTAGAAACAAACTTATTTATGCTAATGAAAGGAGACAATTCAGTCTTTCAGAATCTACATTTCACACTACAAGTCATAGCACACAATATTCTGTGGGTCTTGAAAATGGCTGGCAGTCAATGAGTTAAAGAACAATCTTTAAATGGTATACAAGAGGATTTTCTACTTCCCGGTAGATCATCAAGACAAATGGTCCTCCTAATTATCCCTCAGAGACCAGAAAGATTTTTCAAAAAGTGGAGAGGGCAGTTCTTTCCTAAAACTTGGGGAAATCCTCCTACTGTATATACATTTAATATAAGCACAAACCACACTTTAATTCAATGATAAAAACACAATACACTGACAGCTTTTTTCTCACATTGTCTTTGCCATACAGTATGAAGCATATGCGTCTGAAGCATATTCCCTAAGCAGCTTTGATTAAGAGACTGCGACGGGAGCAGGGGATGAAGAGGAGCGGGTCAAAAGGAACAGAGGATGAAGGCGAATGCTGTTTCATGTATTTTCTAGAAGTGCATGAATCAATTTCCTTTCGGGACAATAATAAAGTTGAAGTTGAGCTCATTATTTCCCATGACGTTGCTGCCTGTCGAGGAGAGGAGTCCTGTGCTGTATAATAAATGCCAGAACAGAGAGGATTGATGGAGAGACTGCAAACACATTTTGACCCCTTCTGTCTGGGGGTTTCACAATGGTAAATACAACAATCGCATTAGATGGGAGCCAATTTAGAGCCAGTTCCAGTAAAAAACAGTCCCCGTATTTATGTATTGATACCATTACTACCACCACTCAAACAACAAAAAAGACTCTTTCCATCACATCCAAACTTAAAACTCTCTGCCACCTAATGTGCACATTTATATATTATTTTATTCTATTTCATGATAGAGACGCTCACCATATTTACAGTTTAAGAGGAAACAAAAACTGCCTAAAATTACTAATTTAAAATCAATGTGTATTTCAGGGCAAGCAGCTAGTATTTGGAACAACTTGAAAGATGATTGTTGGAATCAGTGGGGCCGGGTTCCGGTTGCAAAAGGTTCACGAGCACGTGCGCCGACATGCTTGCAATACCACTCTGGGTGGACCCGGAAACAGAATTATCCAATGTTTTTGTATGGCGTATTCTTTCCTCTAGAAAACTGCTTTAAAGGATGGTCTAAAAGCTCTTGGCTCAACGCTACGTTCCAGATGTGTGTCATGTGTGTGTCGGAGGGGAGTATTTTTTTTTTTTGGACCAGTCTAGTTTAGCCTTTGTGGACTGTAGAATGCACTCGTTAAATGAATGGGGCTCATGCCGGCTAACGTATGCGCAAATGCGTTTTTTCACATTTTCCTGCCCTGCGGCCATTTTGAAAAAGTTTACAGAACGCAAAAGTGGAAACCAAGTTTCAGTGACAATGTCCGGTAATTTTTACAGTCTATGGTTGGAATGCATTTTACAGATGTCCTGCCTCAGTCTTGTCATGCGTGTTTTGGGTTGTGTTGAATGATTGATGGGTTGGAGCCAAATAAGTCTCTGCTTCATTCTCTTTTCAAGCAGATTTTATTTTTATTTTGTATAGGTTTGTGAAAAAAAACCTATGTACCACTAGTACTACTCCTACGTACTAATGGAATATTAATATGTATTTTGATCTGAGAGACCAGCCATCTTATCCCTGCTAATTTAGAAGAGATACATTGGAACTTGAACACGTTGAACCAAAATCTAAGTATTACTGAATGCAATTCACAACCTCATTATCAATGTATTGCTCAGAAATTCAACAGAGAAATTCATTGTGCGTTATGTTAGTTTTGTGGAAAAGAATATAAAAAACAAGACTACCCCCAAAGACTACCCACAGACAAGGGAAGAACATGCAAACTCGGAAAAGGCCCTGTCTGGCGGAGGAATCAAAGCTGAGAAGCGTGAACGCTAACCACTCTGACACTGAGCCACACTGATGCCAGAGAAAAGTTAAACTTTGGATCAAAGTTTTCTTTTCCTCTTGGATCAAGAGGAAAAGAGGAATATACTGCACATCCAGGAACCAGCAAAAGTAATTTTGTCAAAGTTTGTAAAGGATAAAGGTCCAATAAAATTATACTTTTGTGCATGTAGAAACCATTAAAACTGGTCTTTTCAATCTAAAGTTGCATATTTCTCTGAAGAGTTGGGACTATGTTGGCCTCACTTAAAGAGAAAGTTACATTTGATTAATACCAGCAACATCTAGTTAGTTTCTGTAAAGTACAAATCTGTCCAAAGCTTGTGTCTGCATGGCTGGAGTAGAAAATTACTTTTAAACCTTGGAGAGCGCTAAACGTGAAAACGAATTGATTCAAATCACCTATGTGTAATTACTCTCAGCTAAACCTTGTGATTAAATAATGGGCCTGTTCTGCCTCCTGTTGAGAACAACACGAGAACATGTGGCGACGTGAAGACCAAAGAGGCTCAATTAGGGATTTCATATAGATAATTGTACAACTGTTTAGTATAATTGTTCACAAAAACGCAAGTAACAAATGGATACAATTATATCGACCACAATTATTCTGAATGATTGGAAGTAATCAGCTCCTGAAATAGTCATTTACCCTTTATTATTGTTAAGTGTGATCTGGACAGTATCATTAGTTAGTTAAACTAGACAAAACCACGTACTTCTGCCTTCTACGTATACAATGAGAACCACTCTTACATTTAGTACATTTCAGTGAGTGTTGAATGGGTTTGGAAGTTTATGGAACTGTTCTGTTCCTCCACCTTTTCAAAACTTTACGTTAATCTGTGTTTTTTTTGTATTGTGTTTTACAGGTTTTGAACATAGGCATCCACTCAGGCTGCAGACGTTTCTTTAAACTGGTTCTATAACTTAGGTACTTTTAGGTATATGCATATAACGTGCTATAATACTAGGCCCGCGCTCATAACACATGTTGATGGACGTTAAGAGAACAGCTTGGTATGGACTGACATAAGTGAAGTGATGACTACAAAGAGAAAGCAGAAATCTTTTTACCTGATATTTCTGCGGCCCGACAGCTGCCATCCAGATGCCCATGCTCACATCCTCTCCCTAAAAACACCACACTTAGTAAAAGCACCTTCTCAAACCCATTCTCTTCCAGAGCCAATGACGGGATAAACTACACAAAAACATGGTTAACGTAAACATATTTAAGATGTTAAAACATTGCAAATATGTTCCCAGTTTGGATACTTTCAGCGATTTGATAATTGTTCTTGTATCCATGTAATATCGACCATGAGCAACAATGAAACCAAACTTCTCTTTCTGTACAGAAACTATGTATTTTTTCAGATCAAACATCGAAACATACTTTTATGTAGTTGAGTGCATCATTTGTGGCTAAAAAAGTGTTGACACACCAAGTGTAAAGTGTCAATCTAGAGAACTGATGTTTAATTCAACAGAAATGTCAAGAGCTTCTACAATGTTTCACCAATATAGTTTTAACGTTCTGAGCATCCATTCTGGAATACAGAGTTAATACATTTATTTGCAAAATCCTCCTCACAAACTGCAGTGCAATGGTTTCAAAATCATAACTCATAATTAAAACAGTTGCATGTTGAGGATGTTTGCATTCAGCATTCGGCCGGTGCCAAAAATCGAATGAATTGATTGTTTTGGAGAAGCAATTATTTCAGGAACTAGCAGAATATTTCTTCATCTGATTTTCACAGTGTTATCCCAATCATGCAAACATGCTTATGTCCAGTAAACACCCAATTCCAATAAGAAAAAATATTCATTTAATCAAAAATCAAGATCAATATGAGGGAATAAAAAAATCTTGATGAATTATTTCCAAAGATTCCCCAGTCCTATTTCCGCAGTACATCTTTTGAACCATTTGTATCGTGCTGTTTGGATCAGTGAACGCCATGTGTCACACACTTTCCAACAGCTGTTTCGTTACTTAAATACCTGATAGGCCTTGAGTTTCTCTGCGTTACTGGCCAACCACTGCACCAGGTCCCGGGAGACCACGTATCCGGAGCCACAGGCGAAAGCTGGATACGCTGGGCTGGGATACTCCAGCTCCTGCCACTTCCCGATGCGGTCCACTGCCCAGCTCTGCCTGAAACTGGGGCAGACGCGGCGAGTTAGCATCACATCTGCCCATTCACCTGACCTTTGTGAAATATGCATGTCGACTGTCTAGCCTTTCCCCCTAAAGTTCACATGACTTTGCAAATTCTAATTCAAAAATATGCAGCAAGGGAATGACTGTTCACTAATTTATACTTCAGTTATAATCTTTGACACTCAAAGATAATAATTATATTTGTAACAATTAAAAATGCACCACTAATAAAAAAAAAATAAAAAATAAAAAGACTTTGTGGTTTTTAAAATACAGTGTCCATTTCCACTCGCCCCTATTGCACAAATGCCACCACAGATTAGAGAAAGGAAGGGAAAAAAGGGGAAATGCTAGCCTGGCCTTATCATCCGTACACTCCGGTCAATAATCATGTAATTTGTGCGATGGTGTGGTACGACCAGGCAAGGGAAATGCTACATCAGGCCAAATCCTTGGTCTGTTCTCCTGCTATATTTTGTTAAAGTAAATAAAAAAGGAAAAATAGACTTAGAAAAGAGTGTGTACATGGGCTTGGTGAAAACAAATGAAGTCAAAAGAGTGAACAAGACAGAACCCTAGATTAGGAGATCTCAATCAGAGTTTCAATCAAATTACTGCAGTCACTTTATCTGACAAGATTACAGGCCAAAAGATCTCGAGTGCACAAACTTGCGACTATTGAAATACTACAGAAATTAACTGTTATCTCAGTGACAATAAAAATATTAGTGAGAGACAAAGAAGGGAAACTTCCGTGGCTCCGCTTTGTGCTTGAGTCCATCGATCTGTCAGCACCTCTTTATATCCAATGTTCATTACAAGTTAACAGAACAGACTGGATCAGAAAAGTTATGCAGTGCACCTTTAAATTCAGTTTGTTCTAGGGCTGTAACATGTTCATTTATTAAAGTTTCAACTTATTTAGTAATCCACTCATCGTTATAAAATCTTTCTTATACATAGACATGCCGATAGGAGGTTTAGTTTTCTATAAAATATGTTCCCCAGATGCATAACATGAGTTCTGTTTTATTTATTTATGTTGTGGACATGACAATGCACAAGCTACAACGTTTTTGTCAAATCATGTAAAATAAAATCCCATATTCATAGACTTTTTGGGACATCAACAAATCGATTATCAATATTATTGTTAATTACAGCACTTTATTCAAATTAATCAGAATAAATTAGGGGGATTGTGGCCCCTACCACCTCTGGCTTGTTCACTGAAGTTCTAACACCAATTTAGGAATCATCCAATGCAAAATTACTGCCAGCTGTATCATTTATGCCACTGCAAGTAATAATATGCCCTCAAGCCAGACTAATTATTCAGTGAAATCCTACTCACTTTCCCCACCAGAAATGGCTCCGTTTGAGGTCTTTCTGGTGGATCTTTGTCAAGACCGCGTCCACATCGATGTAACAGTCGTCGTCGGTCTTCAGCAGCAAGTTGAAGTCGGTGTTCCCCACAGCCCTGCAGACACGCGGGGGTTTGTGACCTTAATTAAAAGTCCAAATGTATATTCTTCCACAAATCTCACACTGGAGTCGCATTCAAATACAGACGCTGGAAAAGGGTATGAGGCGGCCACAATAAATGATACACTGCGGCGGTTCAAGAGCCAAACCGTCCAAATCTGTAGAGGATCGAGTGCCATTTACTCGCGAACCAAAAGGTAATAAATGAATGGAATAAGTTGGGGGTTTTAATAACATTTCTATACATTAGGATTGTGCCACAGTAGGGCATTAACCGCCACAAATGTCACCATATGCCTTGTGATTATAATCCCTATTCATACATAATATTTCTGTTGTATTCAATGGTTGTAACAGATATGCCTTTCAAAAACATTAAAACTAAATCAAAATTAAAAAGTGTCTAAGGTTACAATTCGCAGTTGAATATGTTTTAGATTTTATATTGAAAATCATAAAATCATAAAATATTGAGATTTCTGATTAAACTACACTACAGCTGCTGCAGCTTCAAACTCATTTCTTTCCCATTGATTGGTTTTGCTTTGAAGTACAACATTTCCCGCTTCCCGATCATTGACCTGACCCTCGGCGCTCCTGTGTTGTTCCTGTGGCTTTGAGCCAGAGCTGCAGTTTTTCGGGTGATTGTGCGGAAGATTGTAACAGAGGTTTTTCACAGTGAACGACACACTTTCATTTCAAACGCTGATTTCCTCAGAGGCTCCACCAATTCAGGCTCAAAGAATAGGACTCATTAGCACCAGGGCTGCACAAAACTTCTCACATGTATCGTTACAATGTTATTCACAAACGGATTATTCAGAATCTAAAGTTTTAATAAAAGGGGAAATACAAGCAACTCAAATAACTTTAAACTGAAAAATAACGCAAAAGTCTTATTTTTATAGTTATGTATATATTTATGACTAGACTTAATTAAAATGTGTGTTTATACTGTGTTTATTAAACCAAACATTGTGAAAGGTGAATAAAGAGAGGAGAGGCACAGGCTGCTTGTTTCCTGGTTCACTTCTTTTTCAAAAACAGTGAGTTTTGGCAAAAGAACAAGTCCTCCTCTTCAGCCATGACTGGTGTCTTTTGATTATATCGTTGAAAATGGAGATCTGTTTGAGAGCAATGGCGTCTCTAAGAAAATAAATGGCTTAAACATGCGGGAATAGCTAGAGTGTGTGAATCACAAAACAAACAAAAACTTGGTCAAAAGCTGTGAAAAACCAATTCACAATGTTGCGTCCGCGTTAATATTAAGCTAACACACCGTGAATAGAATTGTTCAGTGACATTTGACGAGCACACTCCTCACCATTTGTAGAACTGCAGTAGTTTGGTGGGCACGTTGCGGTAAGTGTCCACCACGTCCACAAACACCATGTCCCCATGTGTTCGGCTCTCCTGCTCCAGGGACATGTCCTCGCTCTGCAGCCCCGCCACGTGCTGCTCCATCCGGGAGGGACGGGCTCTGAGCAGCGCGGCCAGAGCCTCCCCATCTGGACAGGAGAAGGACCAGAGAGAGAGAGAGGGAGAGAAAGAGAGAGGGGGAAATGGAAGAACACATAGTATTATAATACATTTATTGTCTTGTAAGTGATCGATAATTGCATACATGTTGTTGTGTTGTGTTATTCATTCACTCCACGCACACAATGATTGATACACGACTGATATTGATAAAGCTTAGAATCAACATAATTTTAGGTTTACTACAACGTGACAAGATTTTTTTCTGAATTGGTAATGATTCATTGTTTATAATTCGAATTGGAAATCATGGTCCACAGAAACTCCAAGAAGCAGACGCTCAAAAATGTCAATATTTTGTCCACAGCAGAGAGAAATATTCATAATTTCCTTCCGTGAATTTGTGATTTCATGAAGAATCAATGGCTGAATGTCTTACATGAGGACACAAGTCATCTTGAAGCAGTAAGGGATTTGAAAACATTATGGTTAAACTATTCCTCAATTACAAGACAGTTGCGTGAAGTCTGTGTTCTGCCCTAGGAGCAGTATGCAGTAGTTAATGGAGAATAATTTTTCACGTCTGAAGACATTTCCAGACATGAAATTAGTTGTAGGAAAATGATAGTTAAAAGTAAATAGTGATTATGTCATATTTAGACAGCACTGGCTCCTGTTCTATTTTACACCATTAATCATTTTGCTGATAATGCACTTGCGTTTGTCCAAATGAATACGCAACAAGCAATTCAATTAATCTGGGAGGCAAATACAAAATAACAAGCGCTGTTGCAAAGAATGGGCCGTTAGTTTGTACTCACTGATGGAAGAATTTAATTTCTTTGTTTCTCAACGACTAAAAATCCATTTCGCAAAAGAGCTGTGAATAAAGTAGGGGAGATTACAATAAACCGGGCGTCTGACAGGTGGAAGAAATATGCCTCATTTCGCCTCTATGCCACCAACAAACAAAAAACAAGGCAATCTCTTAAAACTGCCAGCGTGAACAATGTTTTTGAACTTGATCATATGGGAATGTCTTCAAACATTTGGCTAAAAGACTATTATAGTGGCCATAAATATCTGGTGTTGTATAAACAAACCGTAAATATTGAAAGTGAAGCCTCCAGCCAAACCGGGGAAGCCAGGAGCACTTCTGTGAGGCAATATGCCCTCTGCTATCTGCAAGACACACACAGTCTGTCCTTTAACGAGCCAACGCCGCATTATTTGACTTTCCGAATTAATTATAACGGGACTTACAGAGGAGAACATGAGAACTCCCCCTCCATCATTGAGCTGCACAGATGAAGAGTTGACTGAAGTTAATCCAGCAGAGCTCTCCCAAACTAATGTGCCTTCAAAACCCTGAGAAAAGAGGGAAAAACATCATAAAAAACAAAGAAACCTTTACGTTCTGATGCCCATTGCCCAGTATTACAAACTACAGGCAAAACCAGCATTAGAGTGAGTCTAATATCAAAATTTCTAACTTCATGAAAAGGTAAGGTATAAACAATTAAAATAACAAGAACAAAACTGTTTTGAAAGTCAGTTTATTTTGGTCTCAAAAGAAAAATATCTGACAAAAGCATTGTGACTGAAATATCACAGATAAATTAATTAATAGCGACCGATCGATGTGGAATTTCTGTTCTGCCACTCAGATTTATCTGCAGACTAGCATTAGTATGATCTGTTGCAGACTATTTACAGTCATCAATGAAATATGTGCAAACTCTGTAATTGAGCTGTAAAATTGGCAGACATTGAGTTTGGCCAAGTTTGGCCATAGTTGAAGTCAAATGTGTGAACAATGTCAACAGTTCATTTCTAAATACTCATACTCCAATAAGTTTCTATATGAGACTTTAAATCCCGGTTGACAACTTATGTTTTTTAAAAACTTAATTTAGACAAAATGAGGATGAATTTATTGTTTTTCAGTCATTTGGACATATTATAAATCACCACAGGTCAACTAAAAGTCCATGATTATTCCATTCCCAGGAGTAGACAGAACCCAACCTAAAAGACTGTCGTCTAATTCCAGAATTAAGTCATTTTTAACACAATATAAAAGGTCATTTATTTCCTAATAGTCATAGTATTTCTGATAAAGGTCAAGATCATACTGAAAGAACAGGATTTCTTCCACACCATTGATCTATTGAACTCAAAAATAGTCTGTGAAAGCCAAGTTTAACTGTGCCACACATTTACCAACATATTTCCCCTCAACATTTTCCACGGTTTGAAAGTGCAGCCACACTGAAATGTGAACGCCTTCCAACACTTGAAGGTCAAAGGAGAGAGGAATGTACACTAAATGACTAATGGCAGCATCCTTTGACACACCATTGAAACAGTACTTATATTTACTTTTCCCTGGCCCCGTTCTAATGTTATGGCTGAAGTTATGGCTGTTGTGTTCAGTTGAAGTGCAGTGTGGGAGTCTGACCTTAGGCAAAATGAACTGCTCCACTGGTTTGTACCACACTCCGTTCAGCAGGGTCCCAGTGCTGACAGAGCTGAAACGTGCAGTGACCACGGCCTCCTGCAACAGACCCCACTGTTACCCCAAAGGATCGCATCAACCGGACCTTATTTTCAAAGATTTTCCAACTTTCCAACACAGCAAACAAGTTTTTTCTGCAAAAGGTGTGGACCTGTCCTCAAAAAAAAAAAAATCAATGAATCGTGTTTCTCTCTGAGGCTGGTTTTGCTTTGCCTGGTCTATTCTACAGTCTAGCATTAATTAAAACAGACTATTATGGCCCTTTTACATGATCATAAGAATGGGGTTAAGATGAAAAATGTGGATGAAAAAAATTAGATGACTAGAAAGACTCTAGAAATAGAAAATTTGTATCTGCATCTGTGATGCAAGTGTTTTAGTGCTTTAGTGGATATACAGTAGCTAAAAACAACCCCAGGTATGATTTTTGGTAAGGAAACAATGTTATGACCAGCTGAACAAAACAAAAAATTTGGCACTATATGGGAAATTATTTATATTCACAAAGCGAGAGTGAGAAAAACTGTGTCTGTGTTTTGGGGAGAGTCTTGAAGAAAAAAACAAAAAACATTTTAGGAATTCTGTGTGTCAAGAGTCCCATCCAGATTCATAAAGCCACTATAATCTCAAAACTCATTAAAATACAGTTATGTGACATTTTATGAGCACTAAATGTCATGTTGCTTTGATCATAAATTGTGGTTGTGAAGTTAAATTTGAACATAAAACTTTAATATCTTTGGGTAGAACATGCAAGGGACAAGAGCTATAGGGTTATAGTTTATATCAGTGGTTCCCAAACTTGTTTTTCCTGCGTACTTTGCCAGCGTAGACAGGGGATATGTACCCCCTGTTGTTATAAGACGAAAAGAGTTTCATGGACCCCAGGGGTCAAACAGGTTTAGACGGAGACGCTGCAGAGAAGCTGCAATGACCAGGCTTCCTATAATAATCTGGTTTACATTACTTAGTTAAAACATAATGAAATGGTTGGGACAAATATAACATTTCAAGAGTTTTTGTATGAGAAATTCCTATTTCTACTAACAAAACGGAATTTATCATCTGTCTTATAGATGCTAAAGTTCACACCGACACAAAAGTTTAAATTCCATTTTCGTTCACCTTCTTTGTCTGTTTCTGCAAAAATTGCCGATCATTTCTCACTAGGGGCAATAAACCGTATCCCCGGGCCTCGAATATCCCACATTTTACAAACACTAGACAATAAATGTTCCTTTTATCATAGCTGAGCACTCCTATAACGGCCATTATCTAAAATAGGCTGATGTTTCGTGTCTCTTGCAGTGCAGTAAACAGGAGCTGTGTCCTGGAGCTGCCCCCAGGCTCCGAGCGCCAAACGGACCACATTACACCCAGAGGCACGGCCGCATCAACAAGCCCAGACAAACGTACAAAATAAATGTGATACTTTATATTACGGCGGCAATGAACAGTTTTATATGTGCTGTTGAGGTATGTCTTTGTCATTTCAATTATCTCCTGCCAACCTGCCTCTGCATTGCGGAATTGAGAGGAATAGAAAAAGACCATAGGGAGAATTTTGATCAATACTTTTTCTTCAAACAAACTTTTATTGACAGAATTCTTGATTCTCTCTGGTTATGATAGAAAGTAAATGGGCCAGGTGCTGTAGGAGTGCGCAATATGAATCAGAACAATAGCATCTGGATTTGTGTGTGTACAGCGTCCGGAGACCCATCTCCCGTTGTTGATGATCGGCTTGGTGTGGTTAGAGTTCATTTAGTGCATGTTTTCATCCATTTTCTTTAGTCAAATATTATTGCTGATTGTGCGGTTTTACAACTCAGAGGAAACAAAAAACGTTATGCCTAAACTAGAGCTACTTTCAAATCCGAGTATCTCAGCGTGTGAACAGTGACGATCATGTCTAATCATGTTAGATATTGTATTTCCTAAAACACTTTCATTGGTCTGAAGTGGAAATATTTGTACGGATTACCTCTTGGTCGAGTTGCAGCAGCTTCACAGTCACATTGGTCTGGGGCTCAGCGAGGGTCCCGCTGGGAAACACCCCCAAACGAGTGATGACCACCGGGTGCAGGACCTTAAAGTCCAGAGCCACGATGGACACGTCAGATGGGACCAGTGCGGAAACATCTGGCAACTTCACGATCTCGATGTCTGAAGACTGAACCGCAGCTGGGGAAAAACAAGAGCATTTTATATGAGCCCAAATGTCATTGAATTTCATTGTGCAACAATAACATGTGACCAGAGACCATGAAACATGCAGCTATTCTGAAGGGCAATGTTCAATGTTAAAACAATTTAACAGGGTTTCAGAAGGTATACCAGTTTTCCCCAACCTTTTCAAGCCGTTTCATTGAACAAAAACTCGTGGCACAACATCAGCTAAAACTGATTTCAATAATTCAATCTGCAACCTTTAACAACTCATTGAATGCCAGCCTATTTCAGAACAGGTACTCCCACAGTGCCAGCCATTTCTGATGATTTTTACTGATTTTTCAAGACCCACAGAATATTGTGTACTATGACTATCTGAAATCCAACACCAGATTCTAAAAGAATGGACTGTCTACTTTCCTCAGCAAAAAGAATTTTGTTTATAGCTTTTTTCGTTCCCCTGTAATCCTCCGTCGAGTAGAGGGAAGTTTTACTGAAATCACCAGAAATCACCAGAAAGTTGAGAAAAAAGAGGCACAACATGTGCACCTACATGTTTTCAAACCATTCAGAGAGCAATGCTGCCACCTGCTGGCTCGATAAAATATGGTCTCAAGTCATCCCCATACATATTAGATACAATAGACATCTGGGAACGTGAAAATAGCGAAAAAGGCAATTGACGGATTAATCCGTCAATGGCACACGACGTTACTATTTGCTTTGACGTATTTGTGCGTCAATGGGACACAATGAGTTAATAAGAAAGCAAAGTGTATTGTATAGAAAATCAAACAAGCGCAATCATTTTTTTCGAATCTTCTCACATCGTTTTGTGACTGGTTGTAGTCATGGCCTAGGCTGTTCGAAATCATTATTGTTGAAAAACACTTGCTGGACATAATGGTACAGTTCCTCAGTCAGAAATATGCTTTATTTTAAAAAGTGAACTTGCTGACGTTACCTTTAAGAGTTAAATGAGTATTAATTGAGGCAGTGTCCATCCTTACCACAATTTTAACACGTAAAACTGTTCAGCACTAACACATTTCAGACTTTTATCTACTGTTTTGGAACAATAGCTATAAATCTACTTTTACTGGATAATAGCAGAACAGTCTCTTTTTCCAGTTGAGCCATTATATGCCTAAAATTCACAAAAAATGAGCCAAAATAAATAAATCACTCCTGTGAAGTCTGTAATGCCTCGATGCAGGCTGTCGAGGCTACACGTTTTCTCCTTGAACTCTGCATCGGAGCATTACAAGGCCGTGCTTCATGTGTCATTGTGTTTTCAAACCTACAATGATCAGAACATCCAGAATGCGCCTAAGGCCATATGCCCCTGACCCCCCCAGGGCAACTTTGTAAACAAGAATGATTTTTTAATGATGTTTTGCAAGAGAAATAATTCTGTGCCAACATTTATTGTCAATGGAAAACCAAATATTCTTGATGAAGGCTTAGACTTTAAAGTATACATTATATTCAGGGCAACATATAAAATAGTGGATTTTTGACAATTCCATTATTCAGCATAAAGGATTACAGCTGAAGTACCTACCTCTGTTTCATAAATACATTGTGTTTGTCCCAACAGATACGGCCCTGTTTATACTGAGACGCTGCGCAGACGTTTCCAGGCTATTAACAGAAACGACCTGGCTCCTAATGCAAATTTCTCAGCGTTCACATGAGGTTGAAAAACGATGTAGTTCTAGCGCCCGGCCAGTAGTGGGCAGAGAAACTTTACAACACTCACACGACCCCCAGCCCCGTGCCCAGCCCCCCTCTCGGCAGTGTACTCACTTCCTGTGCCAGACCCTCAGAACGTACCAACATCTATCTGCATTTTAACAGCAGCTGTGAAAATGGGAACTGAACCTAGAGCTTCGCGTGGTCTCGTTTGGACGAACGAAGGAGTAGAATTATCCTCTGTCCCGCGCTGGAAGCCCACGTAGTTAGTTAGTGTGCGCAGCGCCATTTTTGTTTTTGTTTGTTCTCCGCTACTGCGCATGTCCAAATGTACGTGCGGGGAGCAGCGCGGAGGCGGGGGTCAGAGCAGAGGGGGATTTCACACCTATTCCCCTCTCGCGGGTGTGAAAAAGCTCCCTGCTGTGCAGCGTTTCTGAGTTGTCCCACTCTGCAGGCTGGATCTGAACTCGTACGTTTTCACCCCCCTGGAACACAGTCTCCGTATGAACGGTTGGTAGCAACCGACATCCAACTATACCGTTTTACTGCCACATTGTCTCCGTGTAAACTCAGCCAGTCTTGTTTAAGGTCACACCATGCTGTTTTTTATCTTACTAGACAACAGTTTAACATACAGAGTTCTGATTGGCCAAGAGAGGGCTGGTAATCTCTTTGTCATATCTTGAGATCCACTCCATCAGTGACAGAGGCCAAACATACATTCATGTGAAAACTAGTGATAACCAAATAGTTTTGAGAGCGAGAAACTAGTTACCTGGTGGAGCCAAATACAGCAGAGGGCGCTCTAGAGTACCTCTGCCTTTATGCTAAAAAAAGTGATAATCATGATACAGGTGTGGTGCTGAAGATATACCATATTTTACCATGCCATATGTTACAGATGCAATAGGTATTATTTTATGTCATTTTATTACTGTGTTCTTTGATATATTTTTCCCTGCAATGCAATTATTAAATGGATTGACATATCCAACTGGACACTTCAGAGTCATGTTTCCATTTTATTCTTAGTTATTTTTGGTTTCAAGTGGCACTCGTCATTTTCCAACGCCAAAGCCGTACAGGGAATTCATCGGTACATTGTTTGTGGTTTCACACTTTGGTATTGCAGCTTTAGATTTTACAGATACATTTTGTTTTTCACTGCAAGTTGACTCTTGACTGAAGCAGTATTTTGTGGAGTGAATAATTATCTGTAAACTGGATCTATCATTAAAGCAGCAGGTCATGCGTGCAACTTCTTAAATCACAAAGAAGCTGATTATTACCCGTGAGATCAATACAAAGATCAAGGCTGTTTTAAAAACGGCCCAAAACTTCATGTGCCTCCCACACAAGTTCTGTTGCTTCTTTCTAAGTTTAGATGTCACAGCAGAGAACACTTAACTTTATCTGAAATGAAATTGCTACACAACACACATTTACATGGTTACATGGTTCACATGAACCATGTAAAAAATAATACATATATATTATTCTAGACGGTGTAAAAAAGTAAATACTCAGATTAAGAGTCTTTCTCCTTGTCTCCCAGACTGCATATAAAACCAAACTGCAATTACAGCAATATTAACACAATCTCCTTGACTCGAGCCTTGTCTCATAAATCACAGTAGCAGAAATTTGGCCATCGCTTTTCTATGTATAAATCTGTCATGGCTTTTGGGATAGTAAGATTCATTGTACACTGAACAAAGAACAATCTAGTCCTTTTAATGTAGAATATGGCTGCTAACCAACGTGGAATTTTCTTTTCTTTAAGCAGAAATGAATTAACTCACAGGTTACATTTGAGTTTCAACAAACTATCATTTTAATCATAGTTTGAGAATCAAAATTCATTAAGTGAAAAATTATATATATATATATATATATATATATATATATATATATATATATATATATATATATATATATATATATATAAATAAAAAAAATTGTCCACTCACCTTTGGCCCTCCGCGGGCGGTTATCCCTCTCTAAGCTCGGGTCCTCTACCAGAGGCCTGGGAGCTTGAGGGTTCTGCGCAGTATCTTTGCTGTTCCTAGCACTGCACATTTCTGGACCGAGATGTCCGAGGTTGTTCCGGGGATCCTCTGTAACCACTCATCTAGCTTCGGGGTTACTGCCCCGAGTGCACCGATCACCACGGGCACTACTGTCACCTTTACCCTCCAGGCCCTCTCCAGCTCCTCTCTGAGACCTTGGTATTTCTCAAGCTTTTCATGTTCTTTTTTCCGGATGTTACCATCGCTTGGAATTGCCACGTCCACCACCACGGCTGTCCTCTGCCCTTTGTCTACCACCACGATGTCAGGTTGGTTTGCCATTACCATTCGGTCGGTCTGTATCTGGAAGTCCCACAGGATCTTCGCACGCTCATTCTCCACCACCTTTGGAGGAGTTTCCCACTTAGACCTTGGGGTTTCCAGCCCATACTCTCCACAGATGTTTCTGTACACTATGCCAGCCACTTGGTTATGGCGTTCCATGTAGGCCTTCCCTGCCAGCATCTTGCACCCTGCAGTTATGTGTTGGATCGTCTCAGGTGCCTCTTTGCACAACCGACACCTTGGGTCTTGTCTGGTGTGGTATATCTGGGCCTCTATCGCTCTGGTGCTCAGTGCCTGTTCCTGTGCAGCCATGATGAGTGCCTCTGTGCTGTCCTGTAGGCCAGCCCTTTCTAGCCATTGGTAGGACTTCTTGAGATCAGCCACTTCTGTTATGCTCCGATGGTACATGCCGTGTAGGGGCTTGTTCTCCCATGATGGGCTCTCCTCCAGCACCTCCTCATCTCGCCACTGCCTGAGACATTCACTGAGTACGTCATCCGTTTTGGCCTTCTCCATGATGTAGTTATGGAGTTTGGATGTTTCGTCCTGGACAGTGGCTCTCACACTCACTAGTCCTCGGCCTCCTTCTTTACGGCTTACGTACAGTCTCAGGGTGCTGGATTTGGGATGGAACCCGCCATGCATGGTAAGGAGCTTTCGAGTTTTAACATCCGTGGTCTGAATCTCTTCCTTTGGCCACCTGATTATTCCTGCAGGGTATCTGATCACTGGCAGGGCGTAGCTGTTAATTGCCCGGGCCTTGTTCTTGCCATTGAGCCGGCTTCTTAGGACCTGCCTTACTCGCTGGAGGTATTTGGCAGTTGCCGCTTTCCTCGTCACCTGTTCGAGGTTGCCATTTGCCTGTGGTATACCGAGATACTTGTAACTGTCCTCAACGTCTGCTATTGTTCCCTCTGGGAGTGAGATCCCTTCTGTGTGGACTACCTTGCCTCTCCGAGTCACCATCCTGCTACATTTCTCGAGCCCGAATGACATCCCGATGTCATGGCTGTAGATCCTGGTTGTTTGGATCAGAGAGTCGATGTCTCTCTCGCTCTTGGCGTACAGCTTGATGTCATCCATGTAGAGGAGGTGACTGATCTTTGCTCCGTTCCTGAGGCGGTATCCATAGCCAGTCTGGTCAATTACTTGGCTTAGAGGGTTGAGGCCTATGCAGAACAGTAGTGGGGACAGAGCATCTCCTTGGTAGATACCACATTTGATGGTCACTTGTGCGAGCGGCTTGCCATTTGCCTCAAGGGTGGTCTTCCACATTCCCATCGAGTTTGCAACGAAGTCCCTTAGAGCCCTGTTGATATTGTACAACTTCAAGCATTCCATGATCCATGTGTGTGGCATTGAGTCGTAGGCTTTCTGGTAATCAATCCAGGCTGTGCACAGGTTGGTGTGTCGTGACCGGCAGTCTTGGGCGACTGTTCTGTCAACCAGGAGCTGGTGTTTGGCTCCTCTGGTGTCCCTACCAATGCCCTTCTGTGCTGTGCTCATGAATTGTTCCATATGCCCACTTATCTTAGCCGCAATGATGCCTGACATGAGCTTCCATGTTGTGGAGAGACAGGTTATTGGCCGGTAGTTGGAGGGGACTGCACCCTTGACAGGGTCCTTCATGATCAGGACCGTTCGCCCTTCGGTTAGCCATTCTGGGTGAGTCCCATCTCTCAGCAGCTGGTTCATTTGTGCTGCTAGGCGCTCATGGAGTGATGTGAGTGTCCTTAGCCAGTAGGCATGGACCATATCAGGGCCAGGTGCTGTCCAGTTTTTCATACCTGAGACTCTTTCTTTTCATTGCACCTCTCTGGGCCTCTGTTAATTGACTCACTTCTCTCCGAGCCGCCTTGATCTTAGCCTCCAACCGTCTTTTCCATGGTGGGTATTGTCCATGGCTCCCATGGTTGCTCTTATAGCCAAGCATCTCTAGGATCACTGCTGCTGAAGTGTATATCAGCTCATTGGTTTCAGTGATTGTGGTGGTAGGTATTGCCCTCACTGCTGCATTCACGCTTTCTATGAGATCCTTAGGTGGTACTTCACACAACCGCCGTAACCGGTGTCTTTGCCCTGTGCCCATTCTAGCCATGATCTTAGCTTTCAGGTCAGTCGCTGCCTCGTTCAGCGTTATCGGTTCCATTGGGGCTATGTACCCAATATCTGGTTGGGGAGTTGCAGTTGGTGGGATCTCCCCTCTGACCTCGGCAACTGTGGCATCATACATGTGTTGTACTTCATCAATCTCAAGCTGTGATAGCAGTTGCCGTTTGTGGATGTTGGAGCATTGAGCTACCAGTTGTTTCGGGGTCAACTGTGACTGTGGGTTTCGAAGTAACCATTCAGCCCACATTCTCTGCATATAACCTCTTTGGCCAGGGTTACTCGAGGTAGTAGCATTCCAACAGAGCCCTGTTATCGCATCTCGTCCACTTTCGCCTTGTTCCAGTAGCCCACTTTTCATCAAGGTGCTCTGGTTCCCCAGCACCTGACGCAGACCTTGTTTGGCCGGGCGACGGCTGATCCGGCATCTCATTGCTTATTTGTACCTTCATGGTTATGAGTTAGGCAGTAGCATTAAGGGTCTTGCCCAAGGACCCTCACTGGATGTTGGTTATATATATATATATATATATATATATATATATATATATATATATATATATATATATATATATATGAAAAGCTTGAGAAATACCAAGGTCTCAGAGAGGAGCTGGAGAGGGCCTGGAGGGTAAAGGTGACAGTAGTGCCCGTGGTGATTGGTGCACTCGGGGCAGTGACCCCGAAGCTAGATGAGTGGTTACAGCGGATCCCCGGAACAACCTCGGACATCTCGGTCCAGAAATGTGCAGTGCTAGGAACAGCAAAGATACTGCGCAGAACCCTCAAGCTCCCTGGCCTCTGGTAGAGGACCCGAGCTTAGAGAGGGATAACCGCCCGCGGAGGGCCAAAGGTGAGTGGACAATTTTTTTTTTATATATATATATATATATATATATATATATATATATATATATATATATATATATATATATACATACATACATATACACACACAAAAATATATATCGTTTTAGCCAAGTGAACTATTCAAAGTTAGTTTGTTTCAATAGGCGGCTTGCTGCCAGTGCAGCACAGTGCATCACAATGATGACAAATGGGAAAATGTCCAAGTTATAAAAACTGACAATGGCAGAAAAAACAACCATTTCTGTGCAGATGAGAAGGCTTGTCCTTGTTGCTGGAGCCATGTTTTCACACACAATGGAGGAAAAAAGACCTTGGCTGACACTCAGTTCTTGGTGTTCTTTTCTATATATAAAATATTACTACGGTTCGCTTTTATAAATTAATGTTGCTGCATATTGACCTTGTAATATCGACATGCTCTGAAATGTCTTACTAAAGAAAACAATTAAACAATGTAAACTGTTAGAAACTTGAAACTGACCAATGGCCTCACGCAGACATGCTATAGTCTTAATGAAAACATTAAGGGACATTAAAAAGAAATGTTCAAATTAAAGCCAAAAGCGGCAACAAACGGCCCTCGCCGCACCGCGCGCACCACTCCGCACCAAGCCGCCCAGCACCAGGCAGCCCCGCATCAAGCCGCTCAGCTGTATTTATAAGCATGGAAAATAGTTACATGTTGCCTCTTGCATTAAAACATATCAAGTAAATTACAACAATAGTCAGGCTACAAAACAATTACTGCAATCAGATATTTTACACAGGCACACCTTGGCTCAGCTTCCTTGATACTCAACAACACTACTTCCATATTAAAAGCAACAGCGCACTAATGCAGGCCTATCCATCTATAGCCAATTACCATTTTCTCTTTGGTCCAAACAATAGAAAATAGTCTGTGTGATGAATGCAGAGCAAACACGAACATTTCAACAACAATTAGCGGTTTGTTACCCGTGTGCTGTGACCTGAATCCAAAGGCAAGTACCCACTGAGTAACAGCAGCTATTGTCTTTTCTCATCACGCCCAGCATCTCCTACACTTACTCCAGCCGCTGGTACTGCTGCAGACCTCAAAGTCAACACTATTAAAGACATTGTGGATTCAAAATGGACAAATCAAAAACAGAGACGACTATTGTTTGTATCAACAGCTATTAGCAAAAGGTGGCCACATCATTGGAATAAAAGGAGCAAAGAAGTCAGAATGGCAAGTTTTAGTTCAAGGGGAAGTGATCCATCAAAAATAAAAAACTATTTGATTTTAGCTTGCAGACTTTAAGAACAAAATGTCTTTAGCTATTAGCAAAGGTGGCCTCATCATTGGAATAGAAGGAGCAAAGAAGTCATAATGGCAAGTTTTAGTTCAAGGGGAAGTGATCCATCAAAAATAAAAAACTATTTGATTTTAGCTTGCAGACTTTAAGAACAAAATGTCTTTGTGTCACTATATTAAGTGTTATACACAATTGTCTTTGCTAATAGGGCATGCATTTGTCATGCCTATTAATATTAACAAAAGAGGGACACATTTTTACACACAACTCAAGTTCAGGTAATGTATCTGCACTTAAGCAGTTTGTACTTTGATTAATCAGAGAATAAAAAACATTTATTTCTATGAAAAACAAGAGAAAGTCTAGATGTAAAATATTACCCAAAGTGAGGTTAATGTAGGCTCTTCATGTACTGTACACCAGCGTCCTCTGGGCTGTGTGCGAACAAGAAAACTGTCCTACTCAATCCTGGAAGTTCACAGATTCATCATACCAACAATAAAACGATACACATTTACAGATGATTAACATTTTAAATTAAAGAGCAGAAAGTCCAGCTGGCTCAACTGAATGTGAAACAAACACTCATATACTGTGTTAGGGAGGAGGTATGAGAGTCCGTGCTCAAACTGCTGCCCCAGAACCAGGCTCTCCTCTGATGGAAGAAAAGGGTGGAAATGAATGGATAGGCTTAACCTCTCTGTTACATTCAACATTCTGAAGACATTTACCCATTGAAGATGAGCAAAAGATGACAATACTATTTTCTCATTATAAAACCCAAGATTGTTTCTTGTTTTCAAAGTAAAAAAATAAATGTTCCATGATGCCATTTTCTAGAATCTAATCATATTCTTTTCCCATCTCACACAAGCCACCGACAAACCCACCCAGGTGAAGTATTCTTATAGATGATTGACTGGGTAGTGTCACTTGAAAACCCCGGGAAAATAACAAAACGGTCTCTCTTTGGACACTGCGGACACGACAATTACCATTTAAATCTGACAATCATTTTTTCACTAACAAACATTCGTTTCTCATATGACTTCAATTGTGGAGTGATTTTGCACACGGCCCTCATTGTCTTGACTCAATGTAAGACACTTCTGCGTTGACCTCGAGTGTGACAGACGTGTCCTTGAGCTGCGGCTGCACTTGAATAGAAATGCTTTACTTATGTTTTCAAATGTTATTGCTTTTCCTTTTCTACCACTTCGCCATTTCCCCTGCCCACGCATTAGTCCTGACTTTTAAACTTTGCACTTGCAGAGGCACCAAACCACGCTGTATACTTGTTAGAGGCTAAGGGTCTGCTCTACTGACACTGCCTTTGATGCTAAATTTTCAAAAATATTCCAATCTAATTTACTTTGCCACCTTTTGTTTCTTCATGCATACTTGGTGCTCATGTCAAAATCTGGCCTCTACAGACAATTGTAACACATGACAATACATGATGCTCAAAATAGTTTTTATTTAATTGTATAAACATCCAATTAGTCTCTGTGGGCTTGCGGCATCTTTGTAGAATACTCATTAGCAAAGCAAGTCTAGAGCAAAGTATAAGTCAAATTAAAATGGAAGAACTCAAAAAACATTGGATTTAAATAGACCGACAAGCAACATGCATTACAACATCCAATTAAGAAAACTGAAGCTGCCGGGAGCAAGTATTAGTGATTATATAATTATCTGTTGCCTATTCACAGCTAAATCCTTCCTAAATATAGGCTTCATGAATAGACAAAGTTAAAAATAATGGAGATTAATTTAACCCTTTAGGCGCAGCATTTCTTTTCAGAAATTAGATGCGAAAACAAACAAGAGCCCTGATATTGTATGCAGTAAGACAGAAGACAACTACAATCAAATATATAAATAAACTAATAAAAAGGGATATATCTACGTTTCTCAGCTTTTGACCAAGTTATATTTACTTTCCTGTCATTTACACACTCAGTTCTTGTTAAAGCGTTTCATTCCTGTTGAACCCATATGCTTTTACACAGAAGATGCTATTGCGCGCTCCTGACTCCTGACCACGCTCACTGAGCCACTCCCGCTGTGTGTACTTTGAGCAATTTGTTTTCTATATGTAAAGCTAGCTATAAACTACAGTTTTTTTTAGCCAGATTTCAGGCCTTTAGGCGTATATGCAGTGTACTCTGCTCAACAGGTGTCTGCGCAGCTAAGCACCATGTCTCATATCTGCCCAAATAACACTACAAACTGCAATGTTAACATTCAAGTAACACACTCACCCCACAGCCCCTCATGTCCTCACGTCAACATTTTTTTGTATATCCAGTCCAGTGTCCTGAAAGTTCACTAGCAGTAGTTTTGTGTATGAACTAAACTGTTACAACCGTCCACAATTATAGCCTACAAGCCATTTGGTAAATCATAAAACCTCCTCTACCTTGACCTTTTATAAGAAATGTTTTGTCCAGGTTTGGTCAAGTATAATTAAATACCTCAGTAAATAAGTGTTGATGGCATGCTAAATGTTTTATTCATTCCTAATGCGACTGAGATACAAAATCTCAGATTGTCCATATGTCTGGTCTGTGTCATGACTTAAAATCTCACAAGACTTTAGCCAGCATAATATACAGATGATTCATCCACGTTATGCAGAAATGTGTTCCTCAAGGGAAAAAAAGTATCCTTGCATCGCAGCTTGATCAGCGGTGAAGCGAGGCCCTCGATGTGACCGTGTTCCTGCTGCCGTTGCATAGAAGGGCATGAAGCGCACAGCCGTCTGGTGGGACTGAATACAAAAATTAGCAGAATTGTTTTAGCTTTTATTGATGACAGAAAAGGCGCCTCTTCTCTGTGGAGTGATGGAGGCTCAATTTAAAAAGGCCACTCTGATCAAGATTAAAAGTCCTTTATTTTATTTTACTGTGACACAATTCTTAAGAAATCACATTGACGCACACTCCCACCTCGCTGGTGTCTACTATTGACATTCATATGTACTAAATATTCAATAATGAGCCTCTGGTGTCATAGATTATATCACAACTGTGTAAAGGAGACATATGTGTGTTATGTCCTCTAGGGGAAGTGCGTTGAGAAGAAAAATAAAGAGCACAAACATCAATGCCTCAAAGTTCCAACAATCCTCCAATGAAAAGATTTTCTGAAACTGTATAGATTATACAAAGTGTCCTTGAATCATGAGCTCATGTATCCATTCCTGCCTAAGGGGTTAATATTTAAAAGCATAAAGCAAATGGCAGCATTTAGTTATCTTGATTTATAAAAAACAAGACGACAAGGAATGTGTCATGTTAAAAGTCTAAAAAGAAAGCAATGAATGAAATGAAAAACAATGAATGTCTGCCGAGTCCCAACTTAGTCATCATTAAATACATTTTCCGAAACAAATTGCTAAAGCTTGTAGTCAAAATGTCTAAGCAAAAAATAAGTCTGCATGAATAATTCTAAATACCCTCTTTTCTTTAGCAGAATATATGCAGAAATATCAATAAAACTATTATTACTGTGTCAAATGTCAGTTGAGCACCTTTCGTTTATGTAAAGCTGTGCGTGGGTTGTCATGAGGGATGAAGGCCCTCCAGTTAAACGTATATATATGAAAAGTGGTTCATACATAAAACATAAATACTTATTGCTCAACCAAAAGTGTGTTGTATGTTTATTCGCTGTTGACCGCATGTCACAAAAGTGTTTGATTAAGCATGCAGGCCGTCATATTGCTCAAAACAAATAAGGTGTTGCAGGAGTCATGGATTTCATTGTGGTAACGAGGCATTCTGAACTTTTTTGCACTGACAACACTAGTGCAAAGTGAGAAAAAACTACACAAATTGCTAAAGAAAGATATGCTGGCATGGATTTGAAAAATATCAAAATACACCGAGGCTCACTCCACTGACCTGCGGAACAAAGTGGCTTTCATGTTATGCCTTGACGGTGCATGCGCATAATTGGGTTCCTTACAACTGCTATTTTTATTTTACTCTTTGACCTTTACTGAACCAGGAAAGTCCCACAGAGATTGACAATTTCTTTCTAAAGAGCGCTCTGGCCCCATTAGAGACCTGCTGCACATCTTTCTCAGCAGAGGAAGAAAGCACAGCACCCACAGGAAACCTTGGCTGACACGCTTACAAAAGCACTGATTGGACATCAAAACCAGCACTCTCTCCCCGTGAAGCCGACAGCCCTGGACTCACTACGCGCTGCTACTACTGGACTGAAGAGGACATTGTAAAGAAGAGAACGAAGAAATACCCAAACTATCCAAGTGTTGACGTGATCACCGGGGAAAATGACGATTTAAAATGTGCAAAAGGTGAGACTTTATGGTCCACTGTGTCCTTGTGTCCATGCTCTAAGTCTGCTCTGCAACTGGTCAAAAACATTCTTGGTCGGCTTAAAATCTGCCCCAATGATTGATTGGTTGACTGAAAGGGCATGTGGGAAAAGAGTTGTAACAGTTTTTAGACATTTGGGCTCAAATATAGACTATTGGGTCTGACCACGCAGCTGCTCTCCAAAAATACTCCCAAGAATTGAGCAAAATATCTTGGAAATAAGTTCAGAAACAATTATATCACGAGAAAGCAAGATTTTTATTACACATTATGCATTAATATAGCACTGGAACATGGACCTCTTGTTGATTGTTAGTTCAAACTAGATTTCTGTAAGAAATATTCAACTTTTCTGCGTTCACACTTGTTAGTATGGTTCACTTTAACTGGACAAAGTCTGGTTCACTTTGGAGAAAAATGCGTCACAGATACAAACTGAATTAAAGCTGGAGTATGTAACTTTGAATCCACACAAAATAACCACTGGTATGTAATAAATGTCCATGTTCCTATCATGCATGCAGGTTGGGCCTTTGTCACATCTTTAGGTATGTTTTTTGCAATGAGTAACAGCCATCAGCTCTCACTATAGAAAAGTTGTTTTCTAATAAAAGATGTTCAAGTCTGGTTTATTCAAAAAATGTAAGAAACCTGATCTAGTGTTTTCTACTCTATGGCAAATATATAACATCCTCCATTTTGTATGTGCTCAATGACATCTGTTGTACTTGAAATTCCACTGAAGTAAGACCTTGTAGTTCTTACCCGACTCTGTGAAGTTGAGGAGGGAGCAGGAGTAAGGGTCTTCTCTGTCCTCCTCTGGGATGGGGCAGCCGTATTTGCCAACAATAAACTTCACCCCCACCCTGAGGAGAAAACCATAAACATCGCGTATGAACACACTCGGAGGACTTTGTTGAATCCGTCTTTTGTACGCCGATATTGGACTCGGGAGATGAGCATTTCTAAAGCTTGTCCATCGAGACACCTCTGTTACCATGGTGACGCGGGTTGCTTAAAGGCCACCACACCTTATCAGTGCACACATCTGTGAGCGAGCCGTGGAAATGGACAAAAGAAGAAACAGCCCAGATATCACAATATCAGGCATCCAGGATGATAAAAGGGGTCCACGCGGATACTCGGTTTGGAGCTCGGAGCGCTTTTCAGTTCAGGCAAAAATTGATGAATAACAGAGTGTACGGAGTTTATCATAGACTCAATATCTAGTGTTGGGAGGAACTCGAACACAGCACTGGGATTACTTTTAGCAACAGTAGTGCTTTGATATTTTTTACATGCGGATGAATTGTACAGGCTTCTCAAGTTACTGCTAATTGCCACTTTGTGAATGTGAAGCGGCTGGACTGAAATGTCTGTTGTTGTCATGTTTGTTTTTTCCAAGACTAATTTCTTACTCTAATCTAATTCAAGAAATTAAGCTAGTTAGGTCTGCTTTAAATCAGTGACGCCAGGACTGCTCCACAAATTGAAAGATTGCAATTTCAACTTGAACGATTTTAATGCAACTGTCAATAATCAAGATTGTCTGAAAACAAAACGAGGCTGACGAAGAGTTGTCAATGTTGGTGAGTTAGAGACAAAATGTGTGTTTTCTCTTAATTCACCTCTAACAATGTTGGCTTACATTTGTACAATTCTGTTTTTATGAAGTTTGGTCTGTATTTTGTTCCCGTCTGTGCTTGGCACCATCAGCCTGCAACAGGTTATCTAAAGATTTTTTCATAAAAAAGATTAAAAAACAATATTGAAACGTGAGATCTACCAATAGGAGGGAGGAAAACCCTGTTATCGTCGCCAAGTTCTATTACAGGCCGGGGGTGAAAGTGTAGTATTTACAAAACCGGGCTTGATACTATTACAGGCCTATACATTACCAAATTTCTCTTTGGCAGGCGGTTCATAGCACAACGTATTTTGGAAATTGAACTGAGCACTTGAACACAATTCTAGGGGAGAGTTCACAACCTGCTCTTAAACAATTGTTATTAAATGTTTTTCTTCTGTCGTCACCGTGAGTGAAGTGAATGGAAATTACCAGTACACCAACAAATTGGAAAGAGCTTTGTATGACCTTGCTCTGTAAAATGTATCAATTACGGTACTAATTACTACTTTCAAAAACATGTATGAATAATGCGGGAAGTTGGCTTTCCACAAAGTCCAATGCAAGTTTAATTCAATACGGTGGATATTCAATGGAAAGCAAAACCATGTGGGGATAAGAAGGCCCCCTTTCACAAAAGGTGTAAATATTTTAAATGCTCTATTTCATTCCATGTAATCACTAAAACGGCCTTGAAATAAATTCACAGAGATCTTTTACTTGGATAAAATCAAAATATGTTTTGTAAAGTGAATGACACGAGCCGACCCGCTCGGCGTAAAGGCACTTAACCCGTCTGTGCTCCTCTTTGCCAGGACAAAGCCGACACAGAGGGGACTGACCTGTGCTGGAAGTGGGGGTGATGCTGCAGGTAACCCAGCCATGTCGCCCTTATGGCCTGCCGGAGCTCGTGATGGTGCCGAGCCGAGAGCACTCCCACCAAAACATCATAGAACGGCAAGGCTCCGTCTGTAACACAATCAAATATTCATCTGAGACTTAAGTACTGCTGCGTTTGAAATGGAAAACCCAGACAGTTACCTCATGCGGCAATGAAACAGTGCCCTACAGCAGTCAAAACAATAAAGTTAGGATTTCAACGCTCTAAATTTAACCTTCTATTAAGAGGTTTTTGGGAGAAGCAATAGACAGTTTTTTTTTTTAAGACAAGGCAAAGGACAAAGAAAGGTGAGTGAATTTTAAAAACGCAGAAGCTGGAAAGGATAAATCAAATAGACGCACTTGAGATAGTGGGGGAAGACATTTGAAAAGACACCGCAACAACAAAGATAAAGCCCTGAGAAAAATACTAATGCTGTCTCTCGAGTGACCACTGAGCCAAAAAGCTATAATGTCATAACAAGTTTAAACATTACGTTATCTTGCATACATAATGGACTGTAATTGGACCATTTGCCTTTTTTCCAACAGCATCTTAGACATGACTAAAAAACAACACTTATGAGCAGTACATAAGTAAAGCTTCTGCATACTTTCTAAAGAGGAGGCAGTCATCAAAATGCAAAACAGGAAAATTGAGCACGTCCTTCTTGAGCAGGTACTTTGCAACAGAGAAGAGGAAAATCCCCTCCAGGTTCACAATTCATTAGGATTCCAGAAAAGACACAGAGAGTCTTTAAGCGCTGGAAAAGTATCCACTTGTACAGTGAAGACAATAGGAAGAGAGATCGTAAATCGGGCATATCAATACATTTGAACAGCTGCTCATTATGTGTCCCAACATAATAAAACTCTGTGATAAAAAACCCCGAAAAGAGTGCGTCTTTCTTCTACCATAAATAATTGTTCAACTCAAAAGACATTTTTGTGCCGTAATGCATCAACATTGAGGAGAAAATGTTGGTTTGAGTAGCCTGTATAACCCAGGTTGTCACAAACAGGTGCCATGAAGAGACAATTATTGATCCAATTATTTCCATTCAATGCGACGCCTGATTATAAATGTAGCTCGATGAGGGGAAAAACTGACAAAACACGGAGTAAATCGCAAACCACTCCGCCACAGTGCGTCAAAACAAGTGAGCATCTAGAAAACCGATTAATACTTCAGTATGAGCAGTAGATCAGCTGCAAATGAATATTCAGCATTACCTATTTTACATTTGACATCTGCCTTCATATAAACTCGAGCGCCTTATAAAGCAGTAAACTGCAAGAAAGCATTGGTTTATAAGAGAGAGCCTTCAGCCACTCAGCCCCCCAGCTCTGGAACTCTCTCCCCCCTGACCTCCGTACCATTGACTCTCTTCCACTCTTCAAATCCAGACTCAAAACCCATCTGTTTAGACTGTCCTACCCCACCTAACATACACGCAACGCACCCACCATTCCATATTGCACTTGACTACCGTTTTATTCTGTTGCTCCTGGTTTTAATGTTTTTATTTTGTCCTGTACAGTGTCCTTGGGTGTTTTGAAAGGAGATTTTAAATAAAATGTAAAATTATTATTATTATAGAGCGACACCTGCCATGATACGCAGCAGTCAGACATTTTGCATTCATTTCTAGAGAAGTGACAAATCTGTTTACAATAGACAATAGGATACAATCTGGCAGAAAGAAATCTGTCACCAGAGAATGTTGTTCGGAGTGGTTGATCTTGGAACCAATCCAGATTTTTGTCCTATATCAGCTGAATTGGTATTGGTGCATTCAAGTTAAAATCAATCTGCTTTATCAATATGGTTTGGCGAGATAAAGCTAATTTCTTAATTTTCCAGCAGCAGTTTTCTTACAGCATTTTAGGAAATCCAAATACTGTTTTGGAAGTCCTCAGAACGAACCATTAATTTTAATAACTAAAGTTAATTATACTTATCTAATTCCATTTTAACATTTATTTGAACAGAACTGTGTATATTACCAGTCTACAAAACAAAGAATTAACCAAATCAGTATTAGTTAAGTCTTTATTTTCCTCTCTCCTTTTTCCATCAAGTCTAAAGCCAACACATTTCTGCAAAATCAAAAACCGCATCATTTTTGTATAAGATGTGTCTGAAGCAAGAAATATCCATTAAACCTATTGTCCTCCTGTAATTTGGTCTTTCACTCAGCAACAGCAGGACTTGCAGTCATATCCGATAGAAAACACAGTACGCCATTACGCTTAAAATCTATCTGCTCATTTGGCTACAGGCTGTGCCCTTAAACAATAAGGCCGTATTTAGTAGACCATGTGGAAAATATTGCAGGGAAAGCAATTATTTCTGACAATACAATTACCATTTATAACCTCATCCATGGCAAAAGCATTTTGTCCTATTGAGACGATCCCATACGCCAATGTTTCCATGTCTAGCAATTAAAAATGGCAGACAATAAGGAAAAACTCAATTATTTAACGTGTTGAGTGCCAATATGTAAATGTCCAAAAATGTGGTGGGGGGGAACACTTGAGTGACTGTATGGCTTTGCTACAAACAAGCTGCATAATTGATCAAAAGGCATATCTTCTTGGATCAAAAAATACTCAGTCTGCAAGAATATGAAATGATTTGTAGACAAGGTTTGGGAAGTCAGCAAACCGCAGCTTTTAGACGCACAGTGAAAAAGGCAAAACATGTCTTGATCTCACCAACGCCCAGCACTAAAGACCTGTTCTAGTATATTATAAGCAACTCAATTTTGCACCACACACACTTCCAATTCAATCGAATATTGGCAACTAATTGGCTCATTAAATACTCATTAACTTGACTTTTAATAGATTTTAAAGCATGGCATGTACAGAAAATTGGTTTTATTCCTCGAACAAGCAAAAATATCATCAACATGATCCAGTAAACTTGTAAATGCAGTGTTTTTCGACGAGAACTACATACTGTCTGCTCATTACAATCCTCAAGTGCCATATTTTTGCTTTTGCATTCACATCATTCCCTTTCCCACTCCAGACGACTAATCAAACAGCAAAAAATATGTGTTATTATTTGCAGTCAGTAATAGTCACAATAAATGAAGAAAAAAACACTCCGATGTCAAAAGGATTATTGGCTTTTAACCAAGAAAACTGGAAAACCATAATTATCTGTCATTTCAGCTCTCGATTGTCAGCGTTGATCTATGGGAATATAGAAAGTAAAATTAGTTTGAATAATTAAGTTACGTTGGTAGGATAAACAACCAGGTATAGCACATTTATGACTGTTTTCACAATAGTATACATTTTAGTAAGTAGAGCTGAATTATCACAATAAAACACGCGATCGATCCGGGCTTCCCTGTTTACAGCTATGATCAAAACTGGATCAATAAGAAGCGAAAGCAGTCAACTACACGTTTCCACTGTACTTTGCAAAGACAGTGAAGTTAGCTACATCCATGCAGTCAACATAAAGTTATCCGAGAAGAAGGGAGCAGAGGAGAAAAGTACCCGGGGTGGTGTTGCTCTCCGGCGGGGTAATGAAGCTTCGTAAGTCCAACCACAAGTGCAGTAGGACGGCGAGAGCACAGGGCAGCAGAGCGAGCGCTAGCCTCCGCATGGACAGGCTCGGGGGTCCGCGGGAGAAGCCTGGAGGGGGGGCCGGGGGAGGCTGGTGGCTGTGGCCGCCGGTGAGCGCCTGTGTGCGGTGTGAGCTCCTCCGTGAGAGCGCCTCATGTCAGCGGCTCTGCTCCGGGAGACCTCCTCATGTCTGTGGTGAGAGAGAGAGAGACGGGCCAATGAGAGGAGAGCAGATCCTGCCGCGGTGCCGCCTGGGAGATGTAGTTCTGAACAGGCTGGCCAATTACAGTGGTTTACTTCCTGAAGAAAAGTTTTATGCAGAAATAGTTTATCACATCAGCATCTTTAATGATCACGTTAGTTAAAGCTGGGGTACCTAACTTTTCCCCCCATAATAAATAATTATTTGTGTTTGTCCCAACAGAAAGATAAAGTAAAATGTTGTGTTTGTCCCAACAATTCAGAACATATGATATATTTTGCAATTAGATAAGAGTAATTAATAAAAAATATCCCTGTGAGTCACTATTTGATTGTGGGCTGAAAGATAGGCTGGGGGTCGGGCCTACCAGTGCCAGGTCCTCTCTTTTAAACTTTTCTGACTGGAAAAGGCTTATCCAAAGATGTGATGTGAGTGTGACAGACTGGCTCTAGAAGAACTAGTTACATGGATGGTGTTACATAGCTTCAATGTTGTGGTTTGAAAGTGTACCACAACATCTTTGACTTTTGTAAGCAAAGATGACTAATTAATTGATTCTATAATGGTCAGATAAAATAGCCAAACACAATATAGTAGTTTTCTTTCTCAAGAGATACAATGAAATCGAAACCCTAAATTGTTTGTGTTGCCTTTTTAAATTCTGTGAGCAGGTTTGCAATTCCACAAACCTGACTTAAACTGGTCCTAGAAAATGGCCTCCTCCTGCTTGTTTCCATGAAAATGTTTTCCTTTGGCTATAATTATCTTCCACAATATGGAATAAAGTCATCTATCAGAAAATATTTCAAAGTGTTTTATCTTGGAATCGATCCAGCTCTTTCTTCTATATCGGCAGACTGAATTGGTGCATCCCAGTTAAAATCAATGCGGCCACCCGTTTGCTGAGATGAAACCGGAATGCACCTACTGTATGTATTTGTAATACTACAGAAGTGTACCCTACAGGCCTCCGGTCTGGGCGGCGGATCTGCAGAGACAGTGATTCGAATCGTATTAATTGCATCAACATTCTGCAACATTCTTTTTTTTCATCTGCCGAGCGTACATATATTTCTGCCCTCCAAGGTTGCGGTAGTAAACTAAACCCGAACACTTTTTAAAGGTCATAAAGTTGTATTTTTATGAGATTTGAGAAACTTTTGCGCACATAAAGTTTAGTATAAGATCCACACATTTGGGGAGCACTGCTGTGGCCTGTATTTTTTCATTTTATTGCCACATTAAAATAACGCCACCCCGTGCAGTTTTCAACCAAAGAGCTTTAAACGTGTAAACAGAAAACCGGAAAGAGGTGAATAAATTCTTTATCACATGTCTGTAAATTTAAGCACTAAAATTATGGTGTAGATAAGGATACAGCGCATTTTAGTTTTGGAAGACAAAACCTTTGAACAAAACAAATACAGTGGCACAGACAGTGGTTTCAAGGGTGTCAATAATGTTTTGTAATTTCACTTCATAAAACATGCAATGTTCATTGGCCGACGCAGTGAGTATGTTTCTGAGTGGAGTTTGCATGTTCTTCCTGTGCCTGCATAAGTCTCCTCTGGGTGCGCCGGTTTTCTGTACCACTTCAGTACCGTTCAAAAGTCCATTTTCTTCTGTACTTCAACTTACAATGTGAGACTGACATATGATCGACTCATTACACGCAAAGTGAGATGTAACGAACATGTATTTGTTATAATGTTGATAATTAGCTCACACCTTACAACCAAAAATAGAACCAAATTAAAGCATAAGAGAAATTTGGAATATTATTTTGCAAGTGCTGAGTCTTCATATTTTAAGTTGATTGACAAAAACAATACAATTTTCTCATTTTTAACTGTACTGTAGGTATGAAAGATCCATTGGAATCAAAAATCAAATAGAAAAGTCTTGTTGTCCATTATGAAGACTAAAGGGATTCATTATTGTTTTGTTAAACCCTTTGTGTTACCTGACCTGTGCTACATACATGAACTCGCTTTGCCTCGTCTTAACCGTAGAGGTATTTGAGGAAATGGATCATGAGTCCCAGTTTCCCCTGTGATACACTGTAGGGACACAGGGACTCACAGGGGACACTGGGACTCATTATCCATTTCCTCAAATACTACTACGGTATATAGAGGTATACATATTACATTATTTCGCACCAGCAGCTGATCAAACATTAGATTCATAAAAAAAACAAGCCTCTTTTATGTTCTGGAGTTACAACCACTGACATTAACTTTGTGTGGCGCATTACTTGTCCCTTTATGTTTCAATCATAGTGTATTAAAACGATCATTCTGTTTTCTGCTCTGACGGCTCTCTGAAAGTCCCCTCATTTCACACTTCATTGTCCTGACAAACTTTCCACTTTTATTTTATACCTCTTCACCCCGGGCACAGAGCAGCCTTCTTATCTTGATCATTATATAATTGTTTTTGCAGACCTCCTCATTACACAGATTTCCATCACTGCCAGCCTCACATTGTTTATTTCAAAGCAAAAGTCTGTTTGTGGCATATTTATGGTTTCCTCCCACAGAGCACACTCCAGCCTCTGCATATACAACACTTTCCCCCCGAAATCTTGTCTTTATTTATGTTTCTTTCATTGCATCGCATTGCATCTCAATTCCTTTGCCTGCAGAGTTCCAATGCACAACTTCATAAATATATTGTACGCATCATCTTGTTTTTCTGGGTGTAATTTCCACAGTTGTTAAATTTAAAAAAAAAAGTGTAATTTTATTTCACGGCATATGGTGAGATCCAATTGCCTTAATTTGCATTTTGACTTGATTAAGAACACTGGGTTTAGACAGCAACAAGCAAGTGACTATTTCTATTCTATTTCAGTATGGCAAAATAAAATAGGCCGGAAGACAATGCAAAATTATGTTATTGATTCTAAAAACCTGTTAACTTGTAATTTGTCCCAACAACAAAAACAGTAGAAGAGACAGACATCATTGTACACTTTAAAAATAGTCAGCTATAATTACTGCATAAACAAAGACATTGCCTCAAAACATTTTTTTTATTTTTTATGAAAGAACATGGCACAGTAGCAGATGCCACAGTGTCCAAAGCAAACAGAGAAAAATTGATCTGAATAAGGCTGTAATTGTCAACATTTTGTCGCAGATACAAAATGTTGGGACATCTGCTACTTGAGTGTGCGCTGCTTCTATTCTTGTTGGCAACATTAAAATACAGACACACTTCATCCACTAGGGGCAACAGTGAGTCATCTCCAATCAAGAACACACTGTAACATGATGATGCAAACCACACAGAGAATAAACCTGGTCCATGTCCATCTAAATACCAGGAAAATGTCAGATTTTGCATGTTCTCTTGCTTCTATCACTGTAACATTTTCAGCTAGTGTAATCTATGATAACAATTCACAGTTGTATGGTTGTTACATTTGTCAAATAGTATGTACCCCTGTTTAAAGTAGGGATACCAAACTTTCAAACCACCCTCACTCAGCCAATCAGCTATTTGCTCAATTTGTCAAATAGTGACTCACAGGGCTACGGGAAAATGTGTATGTTTCTAATGAGATAAAGACTGCAAAATGTTGTCTGATTTGTTTACATCTCATTCTTACAAGACTCTATTGGGAATAGCTAAACATATTATGATTTAAATTCTCAAAAAGCTAAATCAAAGTCTAAACTTGAATCATATTAAATATCACAAGTGAGCATGTGAATTTGTTGTTTAGTTGGGAATGATTTTGAGCCCACAGCAGCATGGGTATTCCCAGGCTAAGGAAAACAGACAGACACAGGTAAACCCAGGCTAAACTATACATAAATTATTCATTCATTTTCTACCCCTTTATTAGTCCATTTCTAGGTCGGGGGTGACCATCAGAGCTGCCACCCAATGCTCAGAGCACCGGTCCCTCGGTGATCCTCCTGCAGGTGGTGGGTCCACAGGAAGATGGCTGCTGCTACATCAGTGGTGACACAGCCTTGGTGTTTCAGCAGGGGCTTCAGGCAATGTGGGGCTAAGTGTCTTGCCCAAGGACCCAATGACAGCAGACATTAGTGGGAGCAGTTGGAGAAGGTCCCGTGGTGGGCTCGAACCCATGACCTTCAGGGCCAATATACACAATATATGCCAGTATACACAATTTAGGCAACCAAATTGAAAAGCAGACCAAAGATGACATTGTATTGAAACAGTTCAACAGTCACTTTTCAGGTTGAAGTGCACGCCACAAAATGGGCTCCATTGAAGCAAAACCAATCTTGAGGGTTAAAAAAGTGGCCTCCAAGTTTGAAACTGGCCAGAGTACAATGAGCAGCAGTCCTATAGTTCAAATCATTTACTGCATTTATAAACCTATATGTTTTTATTACAAGCAAGTTTAGGACTAGACATGGGGAGGCAGCGTTTATGCAGCTTAAATTTGGAACAGGCTTCTTCTCTGATAATGTTTAAATCCAAAGACAGTCCAAAGGTGAGTGCTGCAGAGGATTCGAATACAAGAAGGCTTGACAAACCGATGCTCTTCAAAGACAGGGCAATCTAAGCAGATACAGGATGAGTTTGACTCGATCGTAGTGTGCTAATCGAGAAGAGTCTGAGGCACTAATTTCATCTCTACTCTTTTTAATGTTTTGTTGTTATTTATTATCTTAATCCCTTGTGTGATTTTTATCTTTTTAATTGCCTTTGTGATTTTAAATGTGTTTTTAATGGTGATTTTGGTGTTTTATGTGATTATTTGTGCCTTGTATGATGTGGACTCTGAATCACTTTGTGTTTCCCTGTGTAGGAAAGGCCCTCTACACATAAAGATTGATTGATTGATTGAGTTTGGTTTTGCTTATTCAACGCACTGTCCATAATCCAAATATATTCCGAGCCATTGTGACAGAAACACATAATGAACAGTGTTGGTGAGCTGTCAGACGCCACTAAGCTCTGATTCAGTGCTGTTCCCAGGTGAGGCTGTCAGTGCACGCTTCACCGATCGCACCAAATAACAGCCACCCACCATTTCCATGTTAATATCAGAGCGTGAATTACCATCGCAGACAATCGGGGCGAACCTGCAGTTATTCTCTGCTCGTCCTTGTTTGCGTCTTGTCTCCAAATGTTATGCTAATGTTGATGCTCCAGCTAATCCCGTGTTAAACTGGCACAGATGTGGAGATTAGCCACAGGAGGTCCCCAGATCACACCACTGGATACAAACCCACAGATTATTGAGATGTTTTGAATTGTTTTATTTTGTATCATATAGGTGCCTTTAATTTGGTGACATTATAGGGATGAATATTGCTTTTTCTAGTGACAGGACATGTCTATTTACAAAGATAGAAAATCAACTATTAGAGTATGAGTAATGACATTGTCTGATTAATATTAGCATGTCATAACCCAAATGGGAAAATGTTGGATGAACAGCTCTTATTTAAAGGGGCTGTATGTAAAATTTACTATTAAGGTATAATAACGTCCCCACAATTAACAATCTCCTTTTGTTTCCAGAATCTTCTTGCCTGTGACAGATGTGTGGTGCTATTATTGTGTGTAAATGTCTTAAAAGATAATACATTCAAGATAATGTAGAGCCAAAACCACATTCATTTCACTTTACAAACTGGCAACCCAAATGAGAAATTCTGATTGAATAATCTGCTTGGAAATTGCACATATAGGTAGTATGGACATCATGTTCATTGTATTTTGAATTAAGAACTTTTTTCCAGAAAGAGCCAAATATGATGTTGACAGTTGGATATCTGGGGACACATAGAAGATGTACATGTAATTTAAAAGGAAAATATTACATACTGTTCTGCTAAATAGAGATTCATAAAGTGATATAGAACCAAAATAGGCAGATAGAGCTGAAAGATGAAACTTGATTTGATTGAATGAATAAAAGACACACAGGACAAATAGAGTGCCTCTTTAGGGATGCTTAGACAAAATTATTTTAGTTTGATCCTATTGTGGATTGAAAATAAGGCTAAGATATATGTTCAACCAATCCTTCCAATAACACACGAGAAACCGCAATGTTGATGCTCAACTTCGTCAGGACGACCGGAGCAGGAGGATATTATATTGTGCATGTGGGAAAAACCGGAGCACCCAGAGGAAACCCATCCAAACACGTGGCAAAACATGAAAGTTCCACAGAAAGATCCCAGCAAACACAAGATCAAACATACAACCTTCTTACTGTGAAGCATGAGTGCTACCCACACAGAAATCCATCTCAAGCCCGTCTGTCCGTGAGAGCAGATCATTCCCTCAATGTGGGCCTCCCCAAAGGTTCTCTTTTTTCCACTATTTTTCTCTTTCTTTGCTGATGCAGGAGGGTCTAAAGACAGTGGTGATGATGCAGGACATTCATGAACATCGGTCATCCGCCCCCTCTGGACCAATGGCTCGATGACTTATTTTATTGCTGCATTTCCTGTATTTGAACTGTTTTATTCTCAGATCTGTGTTGGCAAATCGACAACTTTGTGAAGCCCTCCAAGATACTACTGCTGTGATTTAGGGCTATAGACAAACAAATGTAATTGAATGGAAGTAGAAGTGCATGTGTTTCAACAACAATAAAAAAGTCAATACAGACAGAAGTGGGTTGCTGTTTCCTTTAATTCATTTGATCCGTCGGAGGATTTACAAAGCCTGCAATATTTAAATGCTGTTTTATCCCTCAAAACAATAATAACATCATCCATTACACACTGGACTGGGACTCCTGCGAGGAACTGTCCAGCGTAGCACCCAGAAGTCGATATCACACCATAAAGTCTCTGTTATAGATAGAAATAAATCCATGCAATATTCATCTGTAGGCATTACGTATCTCATTTGGCACCAGTCTTCATGTGGAGGTCAGAGCTCTGTTTTCTCTCAGGAGACAGAGCAGTGAGCTGAGGCTGCGCTCACACTGCAGGCAATCACGCTTTTATGTCATGTTTCAATTGTTTTTATGGATTCTACCTGGGATTAAGTCAAATAGTGTGGTATTAAGCACATACATCATCCAAACAAGAAGGTCAAAATAGGAAAGACTAAGCAGATGTAACTATGTTATAAAAATCTGTGCTTTGCTTTTGACCCATTTTTCAACTGATTCTTTCTGCTATATTGCAACATGTGGAAAGCAATGGTTGATTCTGTGATATGTTGTAGGTTTTTCCTATAGTGCATGTTTTGGGGTGATGGGAGAAACCGGAGCGCCCGGAGGAAATCCACCCAGACACAGACAGAAACATGCAAACTCCACACAGAAAGGCCCAGATCAGCAGTGAGGAATGAGCGCCCCCCCCACTCAGCCAAAACTGGCAAAAATTGGGTCTAATATCATCAGGTCAGATATTTGGACAGAGGAAGCATCCTTGAGACAAATAGCAGAACCCATACCAAAAAAATATTTGTAATTCTAATATAACTATGTGCATATGCAGGCATAATACTCAGTTATAGTTTGTTGATTAGGAAACAACTTATTATCACGTTATCTAAATTAATTGGTCGGAATGTGCTGAGATGCTACCTTTGTTACTTGGTGGAAAAAAGTGGATAAATCATGAATGATCTAGAAATACAATGAAACTTCATGAATGGGTCAAAACGAGTCAATCTTTTTTTGAACGTATTTGTATCCTGCTATATCTTCCATATTTTTTTCTTTGACTTCCTTTGCCGGTGAAAACGATGTATAATATTTTTTTTCTTGCTAAAACAATAACCCAACACATTTAAATAGCCTAAATGTACCTTCTATCTGACCATTCATTTATTTTCTAACATTTGAGCCACTCATGCAGCCAGTGTGAACGCAGCCATCCAGTTTCGTATTTATCTAATGTTTTAATGGCTATTCAAGTGAGGAGCTTTCTCGTATTATACACATCTCATAACGCCCGGACCACAGAGGAGATCTCTTACATTAACACCCCTACCACAGTTTTTAAAAAATATCAGATAGTATTAATAATTGCATGTATTTATAAATGTTTCTCGTCCTAAATATCATACAAGCTCTTGCACAACACATCATGTAGCCGTCAGTGCTGCGCAACAAATAGTCAGTAGTACTACTTAGAATAACAATAATGATAAGTACGATCGTAACAATTCATTGTAAAAATTAGCAAATGCTAGAATAGTAATAATATCTAACATTTAAAGGAAAGGGGGATTTGACAGTGTGCTTTTTCTTCCAAAATTCAACAAAAAGGAGAAATTGTAGAAGTCTATAAGCAGTTTATAGACACTGCTCTCCCAGACATTGGCACTGTAACATACTGTACATAGACAAAAACAGCGGTCCCATGGGAAACATGCAGGCCTGTGGTTTGGCATTGAAGTCAAAGGCCATGCCATTCACTCGGTAGGACAGGCAAGGAGCTCAGGAGACATGCCCGCGGAGAAGAACCAAACAGACGCGGTTATGGGGCCAGTTTAGGATATTTGTGAGAGATTAAAGCTGGGGTACCTTTATTTTTGATCGCAAAACATGACCATCTGATTACTCTCAAAGATTCAAGGTCAGGTTTAAGAATGTATTTGCCATTTGCAGTAAAACCACTAAAACTGTGCAAGACTACTCCAGTGTGCACCAGACAGAGAAGATAGTGCACAGCAGACATATTTTCTTACATTATGTCTTGGGCCTTTATTATAACTTTGAATTAGCTTAATTAGACAGAAAATAGAGCATTAGTGAGACAGGTTAGTTTTGCTCGACTGATCATGAGTTGTTGCTAAAGTAATCCTGCTCCTGCTTTTTATTTATGTATTTTTTTATATAGAAAGCACAATAGGAAGCACTTTTAGGTTTTGTGGAAATGCATCCTAAATAAAATGTATTATCATTGTTATTATTATTAAAATGTAATGGGAGATGACCATCAGTTATTTGCTCGTTGTGGTCATATTTGGTCCTAAAGCGTTGCTTTTACAGGGAAATTACTGTATAGAAACTATTTACAACAAAAATGCCAGGTACCCCGACTTTAACACATTTATATGAAGGGTTTTGACTAAAAGGTGCTTTGTGTAATGTTTGTGAAGAAGGGTCTGCACCATCATGGTATATCTACAACTTTCAAAATGAGCGCCGTGTATAGAGAGAATAGACCTGTAAGATATTCCTTTATAGATTAGGAAATCTTATTCTTAAATTTAACAAAATTATTTGCATTCACTATTATATTTTTTTTGGGAATTGGATATGAGCAATTAAAAATGAATCACAATTATTTTTTAGTCCTACTAACAGCGTATTGCTTTGTACAGCAAATGCTTTAGTTGCTCAGAATACTTCACATGATCCCATTGAACTCATCGGTGTTTGATCATTAGTGATTATTACTTGAAATTACTTTGATTTAATGTAGTGTAATTTACTGTTTCTATTGTACTGTTGTATTTGAAAAGAAGATTCGTGAAGACAAGTCGATGGCGGACCCTTCGTCAAAAAAATGACACAATTGGTTATCATGTGATCAAATGCCATGTCTTTCTTTAATCTCTTTTGTTCGTCACCTCTAGTTTGATTATAACATTTATCAGCATTATGATCGTGGACACAGAACGATTTGGGGACATTACAATCAAACAAGGAATAAGTCAAAATGAAGAGGGGTTTAAGTAAGTCCATACGAGCTCGTAGATGTACGGGCTTATCTGCAATCTGCCCCCTGCTATTGTTACAGCGGACATTTTCTGATATGACTTTATCCTTTGAGCAACGACGCATATGGGGTCGAAGCTTTGTTGATACGTTTGAATCAAACGGTGGTTCACAAAATGATAAGCGAAATAAAAGTCTATTTAAGTTTGTTTATCTGGAAATCAGTGCTGAAAGTTTGAAACTGGCAGTAATAAGGTCGATGGGCAAACTTAGTCAAGGCAAAATTTGTATTAGTGAGAACAAAGCTATGCATGGCTAAACCCTAGAAACACAGATGATACAACTGTAAGTATATTGTAACTATTATTATATAGTTTGGAGATTTAAGGTCTATTTCCACTTTACATGATGAGAAGGACAAATTACTTTGGATGTAAAAAAACATAAAATAAACACCAATTATGAACCATTTATATTGCTTTACATTATAATTTTGTACCTTGTAAGTAGATAAAAACCGTCATTATTTTAAGTAAGGGGGTGGTATCGATTTTGTAAGCAGATAAAAGACAAAAATGAATCTCATACTTAAAGACAACTGGGCAAATCTTTGAGTCCTGAGGCAAAAATCTAGCACAAGAAAAAGTAAACAAAAACATCTTCTCATTAAGCACTGAGCAAGGCTTCTCTAATACAAAGCATTGACAAACCTATTTAACAAGACATGGTACGCTCAAACGGGTTGCCAGGTTGGGTAGCCGACTTCCCCCCCCACACCCAAAAAAGCCCGTTAGCCACCGGGACAGAGCCGCGCATCAACACACAGTCCGCCTGGTTCAACCCATTCAACGGCGAAAAGGCCAGTGGCTTCAGGTGTGGTGAAGACAGAGGAGCTCCGCGGTACTGAGGCGGCCCATCAGAGGATGCTGCAGAAGAACTTCTTCTCCCGGAAAGGGTTCTCCGACGCGGGCACCGGCACGATCAGGGGGTCCTCGCGTATGTGGGCGTCGCAGTAGGCCATCAGGTCGGCCGCTGCTTTGGACACCTGTGGAGGAGAAGGAGGGGAGGATGGAGGCGCTTTGTTATTATCGAGAGGACATGACCGGCTTCTGTCTGCTAAAACTGATGAACTGTGACAACCGTGGCTGTTATAGATTCAGTACATTTGAGATCTCTATATTGGTCTAAAACAATGTTGTGAAAGTAATGCACACTCCTGTATTCAGTCCCGCTGTATCTGCGCAGCACCAGCGGGAAGGTCATATCGACAACCCGCTCAGAATGCAGAAGACGTTGGTGAGGTAGGTTTAGGTTTAGGGGGGAAATGTGTCCTCTGCATTTGACCCATCCTTCCAATAAGGGCAACCTGTAAGGCAAGCAACAGCGCAGCACCCATGTTGATGCTCGGCCACGGTCCATGGTCAGGACTCAAGACAAATAATAATAATAAAAATACTAGTAATAATCAAGGCTCCTGTGGACTCACCACCTGCAGGAGGATCAGTGAGGGGCTTTTGCTATGTGGACTGGGTGCAGCTCTGACTGACACCCCCCCTGACCCAGAAATGGATTAAGGGGAAGAAATGGATGGATGGATGGACTAGTAATATTGCCTCAGTTTTATATAGCACTCTTTTGGACACTTTACATGGTATTATTAGGCCAGTTGGATGACCAGAGCTGACCAGTAAGGATAATATCTATGGTGCATGTTTTGGGAGGTGGAAACTGGAGCGCCTGGAGGAAACCCACCCAGACACAGACAGAAACATAAAAACTCTGCACAGAGAAAGACGCAGGGCGACATGGGATCGAACCCTCAACTTTATGGATGTGAAGCTGAGTGCTCCCTTCACTGTGCTGTGGTGATCGGTGGATATTTTTTCCTTGCCAAACGCCTGCACAACGCTTCCAATTAATCTGTGTATCAGAGAATTAGGAGAGAAAATTGACAAACCAAAGAAGCCAACAACATTTAGTTTGCCACAGTGGCAGTGGTCAGAGGAGTTCAGGGGGAGAATGGCAGCTTGTATCCAGGAGAATTAATCAAACTTGCAGGAATCACTCTAATAACAACTTTGAGTGTGTAAATGACAAAGGAAAGCAACTATCAAAGTCCAAAGTGCTGTCGAAAGATCACAGCTTGATAGTTTGATTCAAGGATTTTGTCAGAGTAGCCTGCAGTCATTTAGGAAAAAAATTGGTTTCACGTTTGTCACATTTTCATTTCCAAGTTTTGGTTTCATTATTCATACAAAAACAGTATTGCACTTTGAGGTTTCCTTGAATTATGAAGTGCAATTTAAAGAAAAATGGAAGCAGAGTTGGAACAGTCTTGCGTTTTTCTGCATCCGGTTCATTTTGAGGTCTGCTGCCCTGTGGCGTTACCTCCGCCTCAGGCAACACTGGAGGCTGTTACAGACGAGATGTGCCCATACAATTCAACCTAAACATTTGAAATTCAGTTCTTTTAAAGGACTTTTTACTTGTTTTACTTGTCTACACCTATTATTGCTACTTTGACGAAGAACCCACTGAAGATCTCACTTGTTCTGCCTTTAAACCGGTCTAAATTATTTCCGATGTTAAAACTCTCGTATATATACATAAGGAGATGCTGTTTCTCTTGCTATACGGTCCATCTTTATAATATGCAAATATACAGTTTTCAAAGTCAAAGTGTGCTTGTGTACTGAGGATGAAGAGGAGGGGAGCAGATGTGTCTTTGGGACCAAGGTGTCCAGGGACCAGTGTGGGCAACAGGGCCATCTGATCTCTGTCCCATAAGAATAAATCAGGCGTTTATCAGAGTTTAAACAAGTTAACCTTAAGCAGCGACTGATACATTATGGAAACAGGCAACATTTACAATCTCGGTTTGACTTTATCACAACATGTTCACCAAACAGCAATTATAGATGATTAATTACATTGCTATGACCAGATATAATGAGGATTATAAAGACACTGGTTGTGATTTTTCCACTAATGGATTTTCATACATAGAGGTGCCATTTTTACAAAAGTATATTCGCTTTGGTAGTTATCAAATGGCAATGGAACGTAATATTAGAAACGTCACTTTAAACCATTATTTACCAGATTTGTTCAAAATTCAAGTGTAGAATATCCCAAAAGTAAGCATTCACAATACAATCCTATACATTGACATTAAGATAAATCAAATAATCAAGAAGACTTATGATTGGACGTATGCAGGCTTATTATATTTAGTACAATAGAAATGAAAGCAACGAGAAAGCACAAATCTGTAGGCCTATACTCAGTACCTCCGCATGGATCTACTCTCTGCCCCTGTTGAAATGCTGCGTCGACCCGAGACAAAAGTGGGAAAGGTTGGCGTGTCGTTTGTACCCACAATGAATTAGCATTGCAGGGAAGACTGTAACGTTTCAAAACCATCGTCCAACCATTCAAATCAGTCTTCTAAAGTCACCCAGGACCTGAGGGAGTCACAATATAATGGACTACAAGTTCATCATCCACTTGAAGACATTTAAACATTTTTAAACATATTTTTTATATCACAACTTTATAAAAGGAAAGAGCAGTAGATGTAAAAGCCCAAAGAGCTTCATTCTTGTTACACGGTTTGTTTAGATGCCATTATGCAAAGTGTTTTACCCTTCTTCACCTGACACAGCCTATGCAGCAGTTTAGCTTTACTGTTGATTCATTTACTGCTATTATTATCCATAATGTATAGGGAAGAGGCAACCAAACTTAAAATGTGTTATGATAAAGACTTTCTAAAAGCAATTTTGAAAGTACAAACAAGGGAAAGCAATTGTAACATGGTCAAAAGTTGAAGAAAAAATCTAAAAGAATCACAAAAATATGTATGAAACCAGAGTTGACTGTAGCCAGCTTCAGCCCTTTACAGAAAATGCAGCCAATTTCCTAAAACCATCCCAGAGACTTGGATAAACTGCTTGCATTCAACAATCAAGCTGTCAAACTCAGAGAATTGTATGGATTCATTTTAGAAGTTTCCACTTTTCTGCTCTGGCCTCTCCGCGACCTTAACAAACCACAGTGAAAACAATCTGTGAGAGAAAAGTCACCTTTGAGAATGGGTCAGCGTTTCATTTCAACAGGTCAAAAAGTTTAGAAAGCTCCAAAGATTCTCAACAAGGACCAAAACCCCAAACAACAGGCAAGCTGTTTAATTACTTTACAATTAATCCAGTGGAGTGTGTGGTGGAAATGAATCACACATATTTGCATTTTAATTACATTTTAGTTAGAAGTAATTTACAGAATGCATTATGTATAATAGCAAATGACTCTTAGTCAATGGAATATGGTTATATAAACAATGACTAAGGAAAGTAAAGGTGCACTTTATTAATCCCTGTAATTCATCCTCTGCATTTGACCCATCCTGATGCCGCTGAGGCTTACGTCAGGAGCAGCGGTCGTCATAGCACCGCGCCAGGACACCTATCTCCAGATGTTGATGCTCGGCTTGGTCAGGACCAGAGCTGGAGGATTTTACCTAATGTGCATGTTTGTAGTGGTAAGGGGAGCCAGAGCAATCTGAGGAAAGATACGCAGGCACCGGGAGGACATGCAAATTCCACTCAGAAAAACTGTTCTGACCAGGATTCGAACCCAGGACAAGCCACCGTGCCGCCCGGACTAAAGAAGGACCAAAACCAGGACCAAAACCAGGACTATGGAAAGTGTTCATAGTGAGATAGTGAGTTTAAAGATGATTTATGGATGGAACCAAACTGGAACTTTTAATTTATGACAGAGTTACATTTTTGTGCTTTGAAAATGAAGTTGCATCATATTTGCTCATATCTATTCCAATATTGTTTACTTTATATGACTAAAAAACAGGCTGGTAAAATAGAAGTCTTCTCTGAGGTTGGTGGGTGGGTTTCAAGGCATATAGGAGGATTTTCGCAAATTTTAGGAAAGAACCGCCCTCTCCACTTTTTTAACAAAACTCTCTTGTTTTTTGACGAGCACGTATCACCAGAATGATTGACAGTCGAGAGGACCAATAGTCTTGATGATCCTTCCTTCTTTCTGACTAACATTTCTTTACACAGGTTTTTACATCAAACATAATCCACTCAATAAATCGGGAACAAGTCTTCCATCGCTGTGCCTTAAATGTGGTTAAGTGGGCCATGAAGATAATTAGGACGCTGGCTTTGACACAACTAAAAAGAAATGATGTCAAACTAGCTTTAATATATGTTGGTAAGACAAAGGGATGTTTCTTTTGAGTCGAGATGAGCTTCTAACAACGCAATAAAACAGAAGACATCCAAGTAACAAGAGATCTAAAGAAGAGCTCCAAAATCAATCGCCTCTATTGATACAGAGGATTAGAGGAGACAGTTGTCCACATCCAGACGTTTTAAGTTGAACTAAAGTCAGTGTCAGAGGAGAGTGGTCCAATACACACACACTGCAATACAATCTTAACAGGAGAAACTTTGACTTTAGTTTTAAGACAACTTCTTTAAGACAACTTTGGAAGTAGATTCATTGCACAACTTATCTTTATTGGTGTCATTAAATATATTCTTTTACTTTGATGTCATGCACTGTATCAAGTTAACCAAAGTGAGTGTGTTTGAGAGTGGGGTATGTCAGTGTAATGGCGCCTTGGTACAGATAAATATAAATAAAACAACTAAAATTGCTTTCTGCTTTAATATTTGATCAAAATTACTATTTGAAATTCTTTTGGCCCCAAAGGAGATCATTATTAAGAAGAAGAGCATCGGAAAAGTAAGTAATCTTTATTTATACTGTATACCGCCTTTCATAGACCAGAGTCACAAAGCGGTTTACAATTGTTATTTTTGGGCATTTGTCCTCTCACTCCACACAGAGATGGGAGCGGGGTCGCCGAACAGGAGGCACATGCCAGAACTATTGTACATGTTTTTAGTGGTAGGGGAAACCGGAGTACCCGGAGGAAACCTAAGCAGACACGGGGAGAACATGCAAACTTCACTCAGAAAGGCCCTGGTCCGACCGGGATTCGAACCAGGACCAGTGCTATCCATTCAGCCACCGTGCCACCCAAAAGCTAGCAGCTTCTTCCCACAAGCTGTTATCAGTTTAAACAAAGCACTTTAAATAATCTTGCTTGTATTGATTTGTAATGAAACTGTTTTAGTTGATCGATTTCACTTTTCTAAATTTGTTTTATTCCTGTAATTTTAACCTGGTTTTATATATATACTTGTCTTGTTCACACTGGGGGCCCAATGTGGTTTTACTGCAAATGGCAAATAAAATTAATCCGATCTCAAAAATCAAATATAAAAAGTACATTTCTCCTGTGTGAGGTTAATAAAGTCTATCTTATCTTATCTTATCTTAATCTTGACAATATGGCATGTTCAAAAGGAAACAGCCCTCTCGTCTGTCAGCTGCACTTGGTCTGAGGTTCCCTGGTGTTTGGACTCATCTTTCACTCTGAAATGTTCTAATTGATATGAACTTGTCTTTGAAGATCACTCCGGATGTAATGTTTAGAATAACGCAAACTTTAGGCAAGAGTTCTCAGTCATTTCATATGAATGTCATCGCATCACTAACAAGAGATTTTTATTTGATTTTTATTCTGAATGTGGATGTGTGTTGTGGCTTGATACAACCGCAACCACAACACACCCATCAAATGGACAGTGTTAAAATGCACTTATGAAAAACATAACTCATCAGCTAATGCACTAATATGTATGTATTATTTATCTCCTATAATGGTGCCTATAATGGACATCAGACATTTGCTCTATGAACTGAGCAGAGCAGACCAAAGACTGTTTAATAACTCAGTAAAGCTCCACACATACTAAAACCAAGAGGACGAATGGAATTTGGGTATTTTTAAATAAATGGGGTTCTTATACTATACTTATCTCTTCATTTGTTTCACTGTTTGTACATGTGTTATTTTTGGCTATGTGACTGTGACTGTGTAAAACGACTGGTGGTGTGATTTTGGGCTCTACAAAAATGCATTTATTTTTCATATGATTTTTCTTTTTTTCGATTTGACAATGGTAGAAAGATATCAATTCTCTATGGAAGAAAAGATGAAATACCCGGGGGCGGTGGATCAGTCACTTCCTGGACACGACTGGACCTAAGTGATTCAGCTCAATAACAAACAGTTAAAAAATATATTACTATAAAATATATTCTATGTTGTAATTATTATTATGCAATAATTTTTCTTTACTTTTTGTATAATTTGTGTCACGTAGGTGAAAAACAAATGAGGCTCAAAATGCAAAAACTGCAGAATAATGGATTTCATAAAAAATATAACAAATCCAAAACCAGAAAAACCACAGAGAACAAGAACTGAAACAGACAAGGGATGAGAATGACGGAACAGGGAGTGAAGGAACACACAGGGCTAAATACAAGACTAACAAGACACAGGTGAGACACATGAGGGCAGGGCAGGTCATCAGACAACAGGAAGTACAACCAAAGAAGACACAGGCATATAACAAACTACAAAATAAAACAGGAAATACATCTAAACCATGACAATTTGTACAACAAGACAGATTTCTCCTCAATAATGTTCATGTTTTGATTGTACACACAAAAATAAAACAAATAAATAGATAAATACAACAAAAATACTATTCTATATTTTTTAATGTGTTACTAAATCATACATTTTTTTTACAGAGTGAGAGGAGAATGTTTCTAGCTCTCACAAAATCTTTAGAAATTAATTCATAAACACATTTTTGGCAACACCTTTAGAGCAGCTTTTATCAATTCTGAAGTAAAACAGAGGCGGACTGACAATCTCCAGTGAACAACAATTCCTCATAGTTTCAAATGAATAAAAATACTATAAAATAAAGTTAAGATTTTATAGTGCCCCATGCAGATATCCGTTCTGGGTTTACAGATATCTGGGGCATCTGGACATTTTCTGATTTCTTTTAATGTATACTCTGCAGCTTTTCCTGGGTCTGCTTTTTTATTGAGTCCATCTAAATGTTGTTTTGCCAGAAAATATTCCACAAACATTGCTGACAATCGATTGACTTCACAAGTAAGTCAGATCTGCGGGGAGGCGAGTCAACCCAATGTTAGCAATTAGGTTTTTGAGCCGTAAAAACTAATGTGCAAATTGTATATAATACTGGGGTATATTCCCACATATCTGTAGCATCAATTAGCAAACCATCCAAAAGGCTGCACGGTGCACTTTTAAAGCTCGGGTATCGATATTTTGTGAAGTTTTCACTTCTTTAAGTGCACAAACGATAACATGTTTTCCAAGTAGATGGTTGTCTGATTTGTTCGCAACATTTAACTTAGCCTGAAACCCTTCCTTCTTAATCAGACCTTTAGGGATTTTAGGGGATTTTTTTAACCCCTTCAAGTTTCTTTTTGATATTTCGTGCACTTCTGATGTTTTGGTTTGTTCGCTTGTTGCACTGTATTTTAATCTGTAGCATTTTGAGGTTTCCTGCATGGTGCAAAATAAACAAAAATGTATGATTATTTATATATTTATTCATTATTTAGACTTTATTAAGGCCTCACATGAATGCACAGGATCCATAGCAGAGAATAATGAAAAAAAACTTTTTTGTTATTATTATTATTATTATTATTAACTTTTACAAGTCTTTTTGCTACTGACAAACAACATGTGTAATATATGAAAAGTTGGATATCCCAGTTTGAATGTTCGGAAAAGAGACCATTTTAAAGTCATTGATTTTCATACAGTATATATTGCCCATTATTAAATGGCACGGTGGCTGAGTGGATAGCACTCTCGCCTCTCAGCAAGAAGGTTCTGGGTTCGAATCCCGGCTGGACCAGGGCCTTTCTGAGTGGAGTTTGCATGTTCTCCCTGTGTCTGCGTAGGTTTCCTCCGGGTACTCCGGTTTCCCCTACCACTAAAAATATGTACAATAGGTCTGGCATGCGCCTCCTGTTCGGCGACCCCGCTCCCATCTCTGTGTGGAGTGAGAGGACAAGTGCCCAAAAAAATATAACAATTGTAAACCGCTTTGTGACTCTGGTCTGTGAAAGGCGGTATATAAATAAAACTTACTTACTTAAAACGGTGTGTGCTTTAAACGTCATTATAATAATAGAGTCACTAGGCAGCGTTGTGTATATTCTGATCGTGTCTGAAGATAAACTGTTTTATCTTTGTTGACACAGAGAGATTCGCTTCACTAAAACAACAATGAAACGTCCAGATAGGTCTAAAATCAATATGTAACCAGTGGGATTTGCTAATGACACAGAAAACTCCCTGATGGCCCAAAGGTTGACAGCCATAAAGAAACAAGTCTGTCCCATTATCAGTAAAAAGCTGTATTTAAAATCAGAAACAAAATGCTGCTTCGGAAATGTGAGAGGAGCAGACACTGACCTTCTGTGACACAGACAGCAGCACGAGGCAACGGCGGCTCAATCACCAGGACGGGAACATTGGCAAAATATGGCCAGTATGGTACTTTGGAAAATAGTCACTTTGGGGTGAAAAGAACCAGAGCAAACTAGGTGTGTAGGAGCGGATAACGTGGTGATCAGACATTACGTATAATACTGTATGGGACCAATATAATATACCTGACAAATATAATAACGCGGAAAACGTGAAAACACAAAACAGCCTTAAATTCCCCCACAAAACAGCCTTAAATGCATATCAAATGTATCAAATAACCAACATGGCTGCTTGGTGTCTTTTTGAAATTGGGTTTATTAATGTTTATTATCATGTGGGTGTTATTTAAATGCTTTGTGCAAAAAAGTGCTCTATCAATAAAGATTATTATTATTATTGAAAGGTGAAAGAAATAGAGTTTTTCCGTAACATAATAGTCTAAATAACATTTGCATGGCGCCGGAAAAATGGTTACGTGGTATGAGCTCTGGTCTGTGCTGTCTTCTCTGTCTAGTGCACACTGGGGTAGTCTTGCACAGTTTTTCCAATGTGGTTTTACTGCAAATGGCAAATACATTCTTGTATCTTGATTTTTTTTGGTCAAAATTCATTGAAAACATAATTGCTTTCAGCGCAGTCCGACGGCACAAGGAAACCCACTCATTCGCGTTGTTTTCAGTGAGACTGTACATTAACCGATTAATAGAGGCAAGGAAGTACAAATCAAAGCTATTTTATAAGTCTGTCCCAGGGCAGCTGTGGCTACAATAGTGGTACAATGGTTACACAGCTCTCTGGTCTGTCACACCTCAAGGCTCTGGCAGACCTAACAGCAGAGCCACAGTCAATGAGTCCAGAACATCTTTTGACATTAAATCCAGACTGAGGCCTTAAAACTGCAAACTGACTTACAATCTTTACTAGACGTCTGAAACTCTGGCTGAAATCAGAGCAAAGACGTACACACGTTGAATGAATAAATGTATAAATACAAACATAGTGATGTGTTTGCATGTTTTGACGGAGAGACCACTGGTGTATTATAGCGATATGTTTACTGAGGCACACAGCAGCAAAGACTGAAAAATGAGCTATCAATGGAACATAACCAAAAATCTTCTTGGCTTGACCTCAGAGTCTAAAGCTTCACAATGCAAAGTCTAAGGCCTATATGCTATGATGGATAAAACATTCGAAATTATGTAAGTTCGACTGCTGGGCGATATACCCGTATAGTTGTAGCTCTAAAAATCAGCAACAAAAGGTCATTTTGCTGGGCTGGCTGAATGCAAAGTTTGCTTGAGAGTCCCTGTGTCAGCAGCAGTGGACAGTCACTCAGGGCAGAGAGACGTCCCGTAGCGAGACACTGGACGCTGTGACAGTTGGAGACAGAGAGGGGGTAAAACAGGGCCACTGTCGGAGGTGATGTCTGTCAGGACGAGCTCAGGTCAGCTCCTCTGGGAAACTCAAAAGACGCACCAAGACCTTTCCTTCTGCAGAGGGCGGTGGGTAAAAGCCTCGGAAACCAAACGGGTGCATTATATATTTCCCTATCAATGATCTCAGTCTGGTCATGCTCCTTCATTCAAAGAGCGGCCATTAAACATTTAGAACTCAATCAAACCACTTGATTTGGTGGATTCCCAAGCCAGGGCAAGGAGACTGACGATCCAATCATAAATATCCTTTGAATAAAAAATGTGCTTTATAGAACAGCTTGATTTAATAGAATAACAATCAGAGAGAATGGTCAGAGAGTTGTTTGGCCCTGTGTCATCGAAAAAGGGTTGAGGAAGTGTATCTCCGTGGCTTCTATGCTTCATTAGAACTATCCTCTACGGTTTAGAGCAGGGGTATCCAACCTTTTCACCCAAACAGCTACATTCTCAAGAGAAAAATGCCAGAGAGCTACTTCTTTAAGCCGTCCTGAGTTGATACTTTTGTGAGTGAGCGAGCTTGAGATCGGGCACTGTCATCATCACCAGTCGTTTATCATCACATATTTGTTACTAGTGCAGACAGAAAGTTTGTATTTACAATAGTCATGAGCAAGTGATAATATATTCAGTGCATTATTAAATTTGTTACTTTCTAAATCTGTTGGGGAGCTACCTGGGAGTGGGTGGCGAGCTAGGTTTTTCATTCTTGCGTTTTGCTAATCTTCTTGTTTCCATATTTGGCCTGATACTATCAAACCCATTGTTGCTACGAGAGGTTAACTAAAAATAAAAGGCAAAGCATGCAGTCTGTCGGCTGATCCAGGCCATGGCCATTTTGCTTTTGCGCATGAATGTTAAAAAAAGGAAAATCATAAACTCGCTATATCTACCTCTATGTCTTCATACTCTCGTCTTTAACCATAAGATCCCTATTCTTCCAAATGTGCTGCATAAAAACAGGATTAAAAGAGGACTTAACTCATTACTAAATCAGGATTTTTGAAGAAGCCCAAACCAGGTCTGACTCACAACCTTCACTGAATCACTAACAAGAGAAATCCCATTTTATATTATTATTATTATACTTATTTCCACGGCCTTAAAAATGGTCCTGAAATGAAGCGTGCAGACCGTCACAACTGGCTGAGGTCATTTGATGCATGTAATTTTAACCCCGAGAGAGAGAGACGCAAGACAAAACAACAACGCATTAGGGTTTGGATCATTGAGAGGACAAAAAGTTTAAAGAGGGAAAGATATCTGCTGTTTAGAGATCTCATTGTTATGTTATTCCATGATTTGGGCATGACCTGATATCACCAAGTACTACACAGTCCAGGATCACTGTCACAAGTTTTAAAGGAGCAGTATGTAAAAATCTGGCCGTACTGCTGTGAAACCACACTGCTACTGTAACCCAAATCTGATTTGCACATGCGCAGAAACCCAACAGAATGGGGAAAAGCTCGATCTAATTAAATATTTCATTTGAACACACTATTGTTTATCATATTGAATACAGTATGATACATGCATTACATTTAATTTATTATTTCCATTATCAACCCGACAGACCAGTCACAGGACGCGTCATCGGCCTACGTCATTAAAATGACGTATGCAGCAGTCAACTCAGGGACTGCTATCATAACAGTAGCAGTGTGGTTTCACAGGAGCAGTGGACTGCTTAAAACAAACTTTGCATAAAACTCTTACTCTTAAACCCACATATCACAACACGGAACCATCAACATCTCGCCTCAAATTGCATCAAAATTGACATTTGTGTCTTAATTCGTTCGTATTTTAACTTTTAAAGCAATTCGCGGACTTCATGTCCGCCATCTTGGTTTGCTTTGGCTGCCGTGAGACGTGCAGCGCAGGTTTGCATTACATCATTAACAGCTGAGGGAGCTCATCTTGACGGGCAGACCAACTCGACAGAACACCGGGACTCATAACCCTAACTTTTAATCCATTCTTAATCCTAAAACAGAAGTCCTAACCCTTACCATAGCAAACTCATCCCTAACCCGATGAAACATGGATCCTGGACTGTCTAGATTGCGTTATATCTTTTTAAATCAATTTCTTAGAGATTAATACAAAATAGTTGTCTTCGTGATCCTAACTTACTGTGATTGAATGTGAGAGTCAATTGTGAAATGATTTTATACACGCAACTATACAAATTACGTAGTTTTTACTAATGCGACTAGGAATTTCTTTACAACTCAACTCTTTTATATACACAGATTGTATTTTATCACCTGTTATCTACAGTCCCAAAATGTCACACCACTTCCACTTGTGGAAGCTTTAACTTCACAGGTGTATGTTTGGTCTTTGTCACATGCATTTCTGGTCTCTGTTACGTCTTTGGATCCATTTTTTCACACAGATATGTAAGAAAAGAGAACAGCCCTCACTCAGTCAACCAGCTCGAGCCCAAAGCGTCAAAGATATAACAATTATGAATAAAAAAATAAGAAAGTATGAGGATCTAATGTGTTTACAAGTCGTTACTTTCATAAAAGGTCCAGTTGGGACAAACAAAAAGTATTACGTTTTGGCCACTCCAGCTTTTGGGAAATCTACATGAAGTGAAATCTAGACTAATCTTGCAAAAGCAGACAGCCTTACCTTTATCCTATCCATGCAGGCTTCCATCTTCAGCTGCTCCACAGATTTCCGGGCTTGGGAGATGCTGGCCGTGCTGTTGTTGGTGATGCTGTCCTTCATGTCTCAGTCCTGCACAAAGACACACGACAGGGGCTCATAGAGTGGACAACATTTAGCCCTGAAAAGATCAATCCCTGAAGGCATCACGGGCAGCCTCCCCTAGAGCGGCCACTATGGGCTTTTAAAGAGCCATTATGACTGAGGGATATGTTCAGCAGTCCACTATGACCTAGTTATTATGGCGGGGCAGACTTAGCAGTCAAGAGGAGGGCAATAGTATCAATGGCAGATGAAGAAAAGCTGAATAATGGAGACTACGGGGCATGCATAGGGCAGACATAATATAAATACAATTTTGAGTATGGAAGCAGGATGAAAGAACTAAATAAAGCAATAAAACAGCAAATATTGGTCCGCTGTTTTTAGTCCATTTATAATATGCTTTTGAGAATCAACTCTAAGGATTTGCTTGACTTTGCGTGGACTTTTCTGTGCATGTCAATCAATGTGGTTTCAAACTCGCTGAAGATTCAAAGTGATAATTATAAAGACTCCGGGGAGACACTGTGTCGTCAAGTCTCAGAGGAAATTCAATTGGCTAATGAAAAAAAACCATAAATTCATCCTTCATCCTGTTTACAGTATTGTGAGCTAGGATGTTTTCAGCAGGGGTAATCCAACTTTGCTTTTTTGATGAATTCTTTGTATTACAATTTACCTGCATCTTTATGGACATTTGGCACATCTATAAGAATCATAGGAATAGAGTGAAAGGGGTCTTCTTCTCACATGTATTAGTAGGATTACAATAAGGAAGGAAAATGTGGCACTTTGTAGCAGGTGTTTTATAGCCAGCAACATGTAAGCAATGAACGGGAAAGGTTTACAGACATACAGTATGTTAGGAGAAGAGTGAGATAAGGGGTGTCTAAACAGGGGTGTGACTAGTGTATATAGGACAAATATTTCATCCAGTGTTATCCATGAATTGTGAGAACAAGAATTATAATAGCTTTTTCATCAACAACATGCAGCCCTTGATCATTTATAGCACAATTGCTTCTTTCATTCACTAAATATACAATCAGTCATTGAGTCTGCACCCATCATACTATAACCTTACACGTTTCTTCCATATTTACATCCGAGTAATGACCCCAGCACACAGAAATCATGCAAACTGTAGCCAATAGTTCTCTTTAGCATGCAGCCAATAAGCATCTGCAGCAGCTGTAGCCTCTTCCCCTGCCTGCGACCATCATAGCATCTCTCCCTAAACCCACTGCTCTCATTTTGGGGCCTTTCATGACCTCCTCAAAAGTGAAATGTCCCAGTTTATCATGAAGGCACCATCCATCAATAGCCTCAGCTGCGCAGACACCTGCCCACCGCTGTGTCCCTTCTGATCCACGCACCCATCCAAAGAGGTGGGGTGCTGCTGTTCAATCAATCGCCTCCAATTGTGTGTTTATTTAATCTCCCGAGCGTCACACCGCGATGAAAACGAACGCACATCTTAAATAAGGAGACATATGTGGCGTGTGCTATGCGCGTATGTCGGATTCAACACTGAAAAAAACCCTATTCTGTGTCGCTCCACAGACAATTTATGGCTAATCACACCCTCTCTGGAGCACCAGGCCTTTTCCCCACTCGGGTTTCCCCTTTCCACACACGGAAACACGAGCAATCTCCTCACCCAAAGCCTCCTTTAACTCCTGTTTACGACAATATACATATGCCATGATGTGCGGATCCCTCAAAACGCGAGTGGTTTGACGCGTAAAAATGGATGGAGCCTTGGACACACACACCGTGCAAAGATGCGGCCCAGCTCCTTGACAGCTAAGCACCTCCATTACACCGCGAGCAAAGCAAGGAATCCCGCTTTGAAAGACACGCGTTGGCCTCCCTGGACAAGATGCATATATGGGGGACATACCTGAAATGTGCCAATACGCTTATCCAATTTGGAGGATTTCGGCTTGACTCCACCCAACACACACACATACACACACAGCCACACGCGCGCACACGAGTTGATCTGTCAAAAAAATAATTATATCAAAAGCAGAGGAATTCCCAAGATTTTTTTTGTTGTTTTTTGGCTACAGCGATAGATCCCGATGGTTGGATTCAGCACGGAGCGACTCGCCTCTTTGCGCGTAAAATGTTGTGGAGAAAAAAAGGCGGCGTTTGGATTGGATTGAGCTCCACGCATGCACCAAGGGGGGAAACCTCTGTGTGACGAGCAGCAAGCACGGGCTGAGGGGCAGGGAGCACTCAGCGGAGGAGAAAGCGCTCGTAGAGAGAGATGCTGCCGTTAACGCACTACCTATAGAGCCCGTGAACGCACCAATATTGTTATTGTTTATGATGAGATGCCATAATAGGTCGCGTTTTGGTTTATTGAAGAAGAGACAAGAGATATGCAGGCTTCCCCATTTCATTTTTACATCAGTTTTGACATCACTGGGTCCCCCTTCAGTTTATCAAGGGCCTATGCATCCCCTTTTGAGCTGCCTTTAAAGATGGGATACTCGATTTTTTGGGGTTTCATAGATATATAATACATCTTGTTTGTCCCAAAAGAAAGAGGCTGGTAAATTATACACACACAAAACATACTGTAGTCATCTCATGTGTGTACGTGTAAGAAAGAGCCCTATAAATTGTTTTCATTCCATTTTTCTGTCTGGTAAATCTGATCTAAAGATGACAGAAACACATGCATGTGAAAAATAGTAATGGAAGAAAACTGTTTTGAGAGCGAGACACTCTGGATATTACTGTGTATTTCTATTGTTGTGGTTTGAAAGTTAGGTTCCCCAGCTTTAATTGCAGTGGACTGTACTCAATTTAGCACTAACGTACATTTCCATTATTTTGGAACTATAATCTATAAAGTGCTTTTGTTCGGCATTCTAGCCATAAATTGTGAGCTATATTCACTTATCTCCACACCTGGATGTAAAAATTTGTTATTCTGTCAATGTTAGTTTATATAAAGGTCTATATTGTGTGTTTTCGATGGCTTCTTTGACCATTTTCTTATTTGATCTTATCTCAAATTGCAGAGTTTATTTCCATTATGATATCTTGTTACGCGAGTGAACCAAGCTTTGTCCCTTCAAACCCCTTAAAACCCATCTTTCCAATAATCTTACCCGTCAAAAGCTATGATAATAAATCGCAAACACGTAGTAATAACTTCAAATATTTATATATTTTTACATCTTTCTTCATACATACATTCACACATACATGTATTTACAGTAACAAAATACATAAGAATTTCAGAGCCCATTCAAGAGGTCAGTAAATGCAACAAACGGAGACAAAATGGAGAGGATAAATTATGCATAGCTTAAGTTATTGACAGAAAAATAATATTTCCTTCGGAGATAGCTCAATATATTAGCAATTTCTTCCAAAAATCTCGTACAATTTCATACAAAGTGGATGCTACAGGAGTAATTCACAAGCATAACACTGTCGTACATGCAGCATCGGACGTAGTAACACACATCTCCTCCACGATTGTGAAGAAATTAAGACAAAGACAAATAAGGAATGGGTATTGGACATCATTTTCAATACAATTCCCTTTCTTGTAAACAATTTTCAAGGAGTGAAATGTCCATTGATTGGTTTCACAGCTTCCTGGCTCCTCCTCTATTTAACATTGTATGTCCGATATTGCTTTTGCGTGCTTTTAGTGGTGATTTGAAACTCAATCCTATTACGACGGAAAATAATTGGCTCTTGTGTACTTCACTAACAAAAGAAAAAAGTGCTCTGAGCATATTACATTTAAGAAAAAAAAGGTAGCATGTTGAAAAGTGGGGAATGTGAATGAAAAGCTGCTTGGACGTGATTGGTCGATTAAAAACATATGAGCTCAAACGTAGCAGATATTACACCATTTTTGAAATTGAAAAGTGATTGAGGATTGCAGTAAGAAAGACTAGTTAAACTTCATTGGAATAAGTAAAATATCTCATTATGTCTTCAGTAACTGCAAAACAAAGCAGACGGAACAGTTGTGGGCTTAACTATGCATTCGGAATAATGCGTTTTGTCGATAATCTTAGTTGATCTGTAAAAGTAAACCTAGAGACATCGTAGATACTCTTCAAGCTTTATAATTTCTATCAGCATAATGTAGTAAACAGAAGCAATGATGCCCGGCCAGTCCTCCAATCTTCAAAATATTATGTGGTCCCAATTAGTTATTATTTAAATAGGATTACAATAAGCAGCCAAAAATAGTGTAGGCAACCAATGGTTACATAAAAAGGTACATTGTTGCACATCACCCATCTTCAAACCCTTATCTTGGTGCAATTTCTATTTGTGAATGACAAGTCCTGGCCAGGCTACCACAGTTTCAACGTCAAATATAGAAAGAAAAAATGCAAACAGTTTTCAGCGCTTTAAGACTTGAAATGACAGAAAAAAAGACAAGGCATATCCTTCAGAGTCAGGGTTGAAAATCTCTTGCGTCTTCAGAGTGCAGGCAAAGGTAAAATGCATTGAATAAACTGCCCCCCCGTAGCCTGCTGTCATTTATAGGGAATGAGGGGCCTTCTTTGCAGCGTACAGTAAGCAAGATCTAATCGTTGATCTCTGGCACCGATCCGTCCCGCAAGATGTCCACGCTCTAGAAGACGCAAGCGAGAAGTGGGAGTGTTTTGCGCTTGACTTTACAATAGCAGCTTATGGGGTGAACGACTCAAGACACAAACTTAAGGAAATGTAAAAAAAAAAAAAAAAGAAATGAAAAAAAAAAAACTCGTTTTGTAGAGCGTGAAACACAAAAAAAACGGACCACTTTTGCCTGCTGTGCTGTCTTGATTTTCCAGCATGGCTCTTTTCACCGTCCTTCCCCCCCGAAATGCAGTCAAAACATTTAAAATTGTTTATAAAGTGTGTGCACAACATTGTCTCCGGGCCAACGCACGCGCAGTCCTCCAAATATCCACCCACTGACTGACTATTTATGTGAAAAAAAAAAAAAGAAACAAACAATGAAAAAGTCTTGGTATAAACACTGGATTTCCATTTGCGGTGCGGCGGAGGCTGGGGGATACAGTCTGCTCGGCTTTAGACAGTTTTAATTAAGACTGGGAGGGTCCTGGGAGCTGCTGACTCGTCCTCCGGATTGCTGATGAAGAGGAGAGCAGCCAGTGCAAGGGGGAGGGGGGAGGAGGGAGGAGGGGGAGGGGCTGGTGCGCATCAAGGCCAGGGATAAGATGGCGTAGTAAACCAGGGTTTCTCAAACTGTGGCGTCCACGAATCCGCTGAAGGACAATAATTGGGAGTCCTTTTCAAAGCAGACGCGGGCCCCTTAATTTGGGTCAATAGAGGAAAACTGAAGCAGTAACTAGGGGGAGAGAATGGGGCGCGCAAAGTCGCAGGATGAAATTAAGCCAAATGGTAAAATACATCAAAGGCACGCGTTATAGAATCGACTGTTTGAGCGTGTGGCGACTACCCACAATTTGTCCTTTTAAAATAGACTGAAAACGAACCGGTCATGCGCCCATATCTGAACTCATGTCCTGTCATGCTGTTGTCTAGCATAAATGTGTTTGTAAAGCGCTTTGTGTGACATTGGTCTGTGAAATGCGCTAAATGAATGAAGATTACGTACGTACTTATTATCTAATTGAACGTTTCAGGATTTTTTTTTTACCGGCCAATGAATACTGATTGATTTTTGTTCCATGCTCACACTGTATGTTGATGCTGATTGATAAAAATGCATTGACTGTCGCATTTGAAATAATTATGTAGGTAACGGAAATAAATCCGAATAAAAATCCGGTCCTATTTAGACCCGATTCCACCTGAATTTAGACCCAGTCCGGTCCCGTCTGAGACCCGGTGTAGACATGATGGTACTTCACAGGTAATCTATTCAGAGTTACAGTGGTTGTAATTGTTGGGGGTGAAATATTTCTCAGCTTGTTGTTGGTAAAGTTGGAGAACCGCTGGTTAAAAACAGTCGGGGCGGCTTCATCCGGCTTCATCCGGTGTCATCCAGCTTCATCCGATTTCATCCGGCTGCGTAGCTGCTCAGGAACGAGTAGAACATGGGCAGCTTCATCCTCTGCTGGTCGCGGCGGCACCAGGCCATCACCGTGCCCTCGCTGTTGGCTGTGTAGAGGTGGTGCCCGTCGCAGGAGTATGTGAGGCTGCAGCAGGAAGTTTACAAATCAGAATTATTTGTATTGCCAGTGTAAGTAACAGGAAGCCACAAACTAGGAATGCATATCCTCACAGAATGACATACTCTTGACATAAACATGGCATTGTACTGTTGGTATAGATGTTGGTTTTGGTCTAATATTTAAACATGTGATTGATTGATAGACCTTTTGAAGCTGGAATGCTAGATATATATATAGAAATAAGCTTGTCAGTGTATACTCTCATTTGTCCATCTGGTGCAGAATTTTTTTTTTTTCAGTGTAGAGAAAACAAAAGTAATTTCCATCTGATCCAGTCCAAAATAACTTATTTTCCGTCTTGTATCTCAGTATGTAAAAGTAGTAACTATGTAGCCAAAAATGTTTCATCTACGCCAACCCTGTCTTAATTAGCACAAAAGGAAGGCGCCCCAGACACAACAAAGAATAATATGGTTTTCCACAGAATCAGGCATGTGATTATCCCAATCCAGACAGTTTCTTTACAATAGAAAATATATTTGAGCAAAACAGATCAATATGCTTGTTAAAAAGAGAAAAACACAAAACTAGAATGATAACTACAGATATGCAGACAAAAAAACTTGCAATGGCATTTTAGTAATTTGCAATGAAACAAAAAGGTCAACTGAAAGCAGGTACCTGATAATAGGTTTGCTGGACTTTGGGAAGGTGATTTCTCGCACTGGCTTCAGATCCCAGGTGCTCCATAACCTGATGACAAAGCAGCGGGTTTGAAATTAACACAGTGAAATAACAGTAATCCAAGTTTAATGAAAGCGTTGTACCTGACCACTCCGTTTTCCAGGCCCCCAGCGATCACATTGACGGACACACCCTCCGTCTGGTTTGAGAAGGCCACAGAGCAGATGATCTCTCTGCAGTGCACGTGTCCGATCAGGTCTCCATTCACGGTCCACAGGCGCAAGTCGCTGCCCCCTCCCACTGCCAAAACACGAGGAGGTTCAGTGTGACCCACAAGGCTAGCACCATCAATAGCTTCTTATAAATCAGGTCTTAAAAACCACTTATATCAAACCGTCTGTTTTTAAAGTCTAAAGTAGAATCACAATCAGAATTATTTCTATTGCCAGTGTAAGTAAAAGGAAGTCACAAACTAGGAATTTAGCGTTGACTCAAGTTAAAAGTAAATAGATAAGGCATGTGTACATAAAAATCAATGACATTACAAAATGATATACTCACTATGAGGAGAACACAATACAAGATAAATGTGTTGTTTAAATATATTAAAATGTCTATCTTTAGCTAAATACAGAAGCAAAGTATAGACCTGCATACCCTCCTGCAAGAAAATATGAGGCTGCACAGATGTAAAGTGAAAGTGGACACATGTGGTCCCATATTGCACATACTAACATGATCTGAAATTATTGCAGATGAGGGAACAAACCTGCCCTGTATGTGTTTAATGTGTAAGTGTAAATTGTTTGTATTGTATAATATTTATTGTTCATGGGACCCATTTGAAAAAATGCAGGGTTTTCCCAAAATAACCTTTAGATTTAGCAAATAAACGTTGTGTTTACAATTCAAATTACAATTCTGTTTTTACCACAGGATGACGGAGAAATTAACCCGTTTATTTTCTTTCTTTCAGATTATGTTCACCATATTTTGGCCTATGTTTCGAGCTGATCATTTGTACTGCCGCCCCATGTACACAGGGGTACAGAGGGTAACTGAATTCATATTTGAGTAAATGTGTAGTGATGGGACTGACCTGAGTCACACACTGTGGCGATGTCTCCGGTCGTCTCACTCGCAGACACGGCCGTCACTGGACTTTTGTGCCCAGTCAGGCTCTGGACATAACACAACCTGGAAAACACAAACAGCAACTTTACAAACCAAAACAAACAAAAGTTCTGAATAACAGTTTTGAAATTCCCAGATTTCTTGAAAGTGTTTTGTAGTTAAGATATAAACCATTTAGTTTCAGAAGCCCATGATTGATTGTGTATCATACAAAACAATATTATATTCTATTTCAACCACAAAGAAGCATTGCCTTTTTAAACTTTTTATAGAAGAATCAAAGGTTACGTACATAACCACAGTTCTATTCATCCCTCCTGACCGCCAGAGGGCGGTGCATGGCACTGAATGTTCCCTGCGCACGCACAAAGGGAACATTCAGTGCTATGTACCGCCCTCTGGCGGTCAGGAGGCATGAAATAGAACTCGACATATCCTTCTTATCATACACATCTAATCTTCAAATAGTGAACTGTATGAACTGTAGATGGACAAAACGAATCCTCTCCATCAATGAATGGTACTTTATAGATGGAGTAATATATAAATGAGGTACCCTTGCTTTTGTAAAACTGCTCAAATAAAACTACTACAAACGGTTGGACAGAATAATAAAAAGTAAATCTATGTTGTGGCTCTGACCGGTTGAGGTCCCAGAGGATGCAGGTGCCGTCTCTGCTCACGCTGATCAGGACGCTGTAGGGTTTACACACAAACAGACCCGTGACCTCCGCCGTGTGTCCATACAGATGAACCTGAGCCTCCACCTCCATCTCCGACGGCTGAAACAAACAACCAGGAAACATGAGCTCGGCTGCAGACTGGGACTCTGACATTACTGTACACGTTAGTAGCATGTGATACTACTGTACATGTTAGCAGCTTGTGATGTTAATCTGTAAAATGGGGTTCAAAAAGAACAAAAATTGAAAAACTGTTCAACTGAGGACTTTACAAAACTGATGATTCTCCAACAACAGATTCCAGAATCCAACAATTAGAAACAATGAAATGCAATACTATAACAAATGTATGAGAGTTATTGGTCCATAGAGAGAGGGACACAAACTCTGATAGAAGGCTTTTAACATTTTTGTATCTCAATAATGTAACTACTTTCAAAATCACATTTGAATCATTTTGAATTCCGAGGCGAATTTAGTTGTATAGCACAGTTCTTATAGCCTGTCAGCAGCCAAACTTTAGCCCCGCCTACGTACAATTTCAGCAGGCAGTTGACTAGACTCATGAAGATGACGTGGTCAGGCTACGGTTCATACACAAAGCGACTCAAATTTCATGACTGTATACGTGTTATGTTGTTCTGTGAGGAGCAGGTCAATCATGCTCCTCACAGAGTCCGGAACTCACATTGAGCCTTCCCTGTATACATACAGATAAATGCAAATAAAACATATCAATATATCAAACCACTGCACAATCACAATACAGAATACATACATTCTAATGATCGAACAGAAAATGTGTCAAAGGCACTGTATAGTACATGTTACCTTTTCTCTAAGCAAGCACAACAGTGCAGCCATTTTGGAAATGACACAGAAGGAAACACTGTACATCAGGATACACGGCAATACTGTGTTCTGTATTGATATAACAATAACATCTGTGCACACCACTGTTGGACAGGACAGGTCTCAGAGTGAAGAGACATTCACAGCAGCGGCGGCCCGTATGCAGCTCATTGATACTGTCCATTATGTCCAGAGGAGTTTGGTCTAAAGTAAACATCGACCCATATGGGGATTCTCATGCTGATGGCATATAGAGCACTCAGAAAGCACTCAACCCCCTTCAGCTTTTTCATGTATATTCTAAAGCCTTATTCCAAAATTGATCACATTTTACCTTATTTTCACCAAAGTGAAACAAGCTTTTTTAGGAATGTATAGAAATCAAAAGAAAAATACAATAACTATAACTAAAAAGTGTCTTTGGGACAAGTCTGTGAATGCCCTTGAGGGGCCCGGCCAGAGCCCAGACTTGAACCCAATTGAACATCTTTGGAAAGACCTGAAAATAGCCTTGCATCGACGCGCTCCGTCTAACCTGACAGAACTTGAGAAGATCTGCAGAGAAGAGTGAAATCCCCAAATGTATGTGCCAAGCCCACTGCAAGAAAACTTGACGATATGATTGTTGTTGTAGGTGCCTCCACAATTTATTAAATAAAGGTGTGAATAATTATGTGCAAATTTTAGTGTTTTTTTAATAAGAAAACATTGAGAAATTCATAAATCTAGTCATGAGCAGTGGGTGCGGGTCCGGGCTCAAAAATGTCCAAAATGACGTGCTATGACATGACGATGGATGATAAGAATTATTCAATGCTAATGTATGGCGGCTTCTTAGCTAAAAAACGGCTTTACAAGATGGTCCAAAAGTTGGCCCAAAGCTACATTCCAGTTCCACATGTGTGTCAAAGCAGAGGGGACTCCCCTCTGCATTACGGTATATGCTTCACCAACACTATTTTTGGACCAAACCACATAGAGATGGCTTTATCATAATTTTCACTGTTAAAGTGCACTTCTGCTGCAAAATATAAGGTTCGGGTCCATGTCCAGCTCCTGGATCCTTATTCTGTTGTTTGTTATTTTGTTTATCAGTTTTGATTTTGTATTATTATATTGTTTTGATTATCCATCCATCCATTTTCTTCCCTTTAATCCATTTCTGGGTCAGGGGGGTGGCAGTCAGAGATGCCACCCAAGTCTCATAGCACCAGCCCCTCACTGACCCTCTGCAGGTGGTGAGTCCACAGGAGGACGGCTGCTCTCTGAGTGTGAGCATAGCCTTGATCTTTCAGTGGGGGCTTTGGGCAAAGTGGGGTTAAGTGTCTTGCCCAAGGACACAACGACAGCAGTCATCAGTGGGAGTCGGTGGAGAAGGTGCAGAGGTGTTTTGATTATTATTACTCTTAAAACTTTGAAATGGCTCATACCTTTCTGACCTGAGTTGGAAAATCGACAGCTTTGTAAAGTCCTCTGAGATAACTACAATTGTGATTAAGGGCTTTACAAGAAAAACATTGAATTGAGTTTTTACAGCATTGTAAATCTAATTTGAGCAACATGTTGAAGCCTCATGGGGATTAAAAAGCCCACTACTCCGCATCAATACTCAAGATAAAGTCCTCCTTTTCCACGCTTTCTGAACCTGTCTCCCGTGTCTCGCTGCATATCTAATGCATCAGCTGCTATCGAAAATCCCTTGGAGTGGGCAGAAACCTGTGCGGCCGTGTGATGACTGAACCGTGCGACCCCTAATCCCACTGGCAGCTGTGATGTGCCTAATGAAGCGGCGCGGAGAGGGCGGGGTTCACATGACATCATCGCACTTCATACATCTGTATTGCCAGGCAGATACTGAGGCGGTTGTCACATAAAAGTCACATACATAGAATTGGTTTAGCTCAAATACCACCTGTTATTTACAGGCAGATTACACTAGTAGATTCGAGATCCAAAAGGTGAGTTCTGGCTACACATTTTGATTCTCATTAGATTCTGTTTCCATCAATCAAAGCATCAAAAATGATTTATTTTTTTGAGCTAGTGATAGAGGTGTAGGGTCAGGGAGTGTCTGGGCCTGTGTCAAAGTACATCTGTGACATGTTAGTGCCATTTGAACCAACTCAGACTCGAGGACTGGACTCCTGCTGCTGCCAAGAGTCAGATGGCATCTATAACTTATTACAACATGTTTATCTTTTGAATTCGCTGAGAGCTGATTCACCGAGTGAAGGTGGTCGTCTCTCTTTAACTATTCTGCCTGAAAAAGTTGAACTAAAGATATGACAAACACCAAAAACACGTGCATGTGAAAACTAGTGATGGAAGAAAACGTATGAGATTTAGGAACTAGTCACTACATAGTTACTATATTATTTTGTTGTGGTTAGAAATAAGTACCTCAGCTTTAACACTGAAGGCTTCCAATTATTTTTCTATAATATCATTTATATGTGTATATATTATTATTATTATTATTATTACAACCATTGCTGCTTCAGACCAAAACCACATCAGATTTGTAACAGCTTTCCTGATGCATGATCCCGGTCTGGATAAGAGGACCAGAAGGGGGGTGACGGGAGGTGGGTGGACCGGTGTCAAGGAGCGGGCCGCGGGTTAGGTGGTGGTGGGGGGGGGCGTTGCCATGGAGACTCACCGTGGTGCTGGTGAAGCGGTTGCTGTAGGCGGTGATGACTCCACACTTGCTGCCCGTAAAGAGCTGGCAGCCGTCGGGTACCCAGGCGCAGCTGCTCACCTGGAAAACGTAGTATTTTCAACGTAGAATTATAAAGAAACCACATTTTACAGAGACCTGCTGGATATGTGGCAATAGATCGAGCTGACATGATTTCATCTACGAACCTGAGACGCTGGATTTAATCTGGTTTAAACTAGGACTATATTTTAGACCACCATAGGCAAAAAAATTAAGAAAAAAAAAAGTCTAAAAATCAGGTTGAGCTCTGGTATCCAACATCTGATACCAATGTAAACAAAATGAATAGAATAAATATCCCAGTTATTACGTAAAAAAAAAACATTCCTGATCAATGAGTTTTGGGTAGAGTTTATTCTTATGCATTAATTCATTTTCTTCCGTTTTATCGGTTGCCAGATTGCAAAGGCAGCAGTCTGAGCAGAGATATGCTGAGACTCCTCCGTCTACATACACTATTTTTTATTCTCTATGTATAAGGGGAATTGTGTAGGTCATTTGGTGAGGGGAAATGTCATTATAAAGCAACAAGGAAGTTTAAGAGATGTTTCAATAATATGTAATAAAGTGTTTTCGCATTTACACACTAACAATATGTTTTAGAGTGATTTGAGGATGTTCGTATCCCTGCATTCAAAACCTGTATAATAATAATCCCCCAGTGTCCTAATTATGTAGCAGGTCAAAGCACGATGCATTTATTACTGTAAAACTGTCAATTTTTTATATGTTCATTACATTTCTTGTTTCGTAAAAAATCCAAAGCTACCATAAATGAATGATACGAACACAATAAAGATACTATAGTTAACATGACTTTGTGTGAACACTGATTACATACACAGGAGGATAAGGCAGTTTGTAATTAATATGGAAATGAATTCTAAGCCGTTCTTATCAATGCAACTTGCAAATACATTATCAGCAGTGAACTTGAGTGGTACTTCAATAAACATAAACAAAACACTTATCGCTGTTCTGGGGTTTGCTCACTGTTGCATGATATGGAATACATACATTTACTTCAGAACAGCTGTTGCTTTGTTCAAGTCAAAATATCAGAAATGCTGTATTCATATTTGTATTAGGTCACACATGTCATGCTCTATAACTTGTGCAGCGGTTTGGTAAAAGCAAGAAGGTCCTGGGTTCGATGCCACATGCAGACAGGGCCTTTCTGTGTGGAGTATGCATGTTCTCCCTGTGTCTGGGTATGTTTTTGATTTTGTAATTTCAACCTTTGTATGAGGTATGTATGTAAAACACTTTGAATTGCTTTTGCAACAATTGCTTTACAGAAATACATGTGATGGATAATGACCAAATAGCAATTATAATATTTTTGATAATGTTATTTCTGTAATCACTTACAAGTATAGTTATAAAAGAGTGTGTGTGAATCATAATATTTACCAGGTGAAGCGGGGAGCACTGGATGAAGTTGATGGGGGGCTCGCTCTGTTTGCTCTTCAGCCTGAGGATGTTGTCAGAGTAGCCCCAGCTCAGGATGGCAGACCACTGGATGTCTGTGCTGTGCATGCTGCGGACCCCTGTGACCGCCACAAATGGCCAGAGTTACTTCATAATTTTACACAACAATTACTGTAACATGAACCACATTTTTCACACGCCTTGAACACTGTGGCCAATACAACGATGAACAAAAAATCTATTTGTTCAAAGTCTTTCTACGGCTACAATCAAAACCCATTCATATAATTGATTAAGGAATGCTTATGATAATAGTCTTATTACCCTGCTCCTTGCTGTAGATCATCATGAGGCAGAACTTGCGGGACAGACCACAGATGGCTCGGGTGGGCAGGGCGAGCAGGGAACCAAACCGCTCTCCGTGAGGCTGGCTGAAGCAAACCACTGGGTCTGGAGCACTGGGAGAGCCCACGTACTCTCCCCATTTCAGGCCTTTGATCCAGGGCAGGGGGCTCTGAGGCAACAACAAGGGAGAGACAGGGAAGATGTGTTTTCAATACAGAATCATACTCACAGTCTGTGAAAGCAGCTGTTACCTAAACTATTTAGCAAAGAGATTTAAAATACTCCACCCGGCAACGGATGAAGCGGAAGAAAACGGACGGACGGATTTAAAATACATCATTCTCCAATCCTGAGCAGCACAATCTGATTGATTGATTGGTTGTTTTATTTTGGTCATCACATCAACAAACACATGATATAATATAAATAATTGCACCCAAAAAAGGAATTGGCACTGGCAGAAGCAAATATTTTTGAGCCTATCCTATTCTACACCACCTTTGTATATTTATGGTATGCCATATTTACCAGACATACAAAAACAAAGTCACTTGTCATATTCTTTAAATATTTGAAACTTAATTTAACTGAGAAAAGAAACACACCTTGATTTCACTTTATTTCTTGCTTTAGCACATTCACACATTTAATCTAGTTAAAATGGAGCATATGTTTACCATTTCATGTCCCAATAAAATGTTACTACCAAAAGCTCTACCTGACGAAGCGGTTTCACGCACAATATATTTCATCCTGTTTCATCCTTTCTGGATTTGCAGAACACTCATTTGTTGCCTCATTTAAATCAAAATCTGTAAACTGAAATTGGACCTTTTTCCACGGCACATTTGGTAATCACTTGCTCGACACACTGGTTATCACTAACTAGATAGCCTTCTGAACTAGAGTCCTCAATGAATTGGACTAATTGAGGAATTATAAGATATTCCTACTTGCAGGATAAACATCTCTGAAGCCCTGAAACTTTCTAAGAGATAGAGGACTACTACTAACACTAAACAAGAAAAAGATGTAAGTTAAGTTAGTTTTACTTTTATCATCTCCTTAAGAAATGTTGTTTTCATTTGTGACTTTTAAAAGATTAGGAAGGACTTATTTTCGTTTCAGCTTTAGAATGAGTCATGATATCAATTAAATGCATTTTAGAGCAGTTCACTTGTCGCATTATCTAAAGAAGCACTCACTCACTTTCACAATCAATCTGAGGGCAGTTTCTACACAATACTCAGCCAATTCCTTAAAGTATTTACTGATACCATTGCACAATATATTAATCAGGAAACATAATAGAGAACTGGAGCCAAGTCACATACTACACGCATAGAAAGTGTCCTGGATTAATTCAGCAAATCTGCTAATTTGGCATCCAAAGGGTTAAATCACTACAGCTTAAACAAATAGTAAAGATACTAAATGAGTTGGTATGTTGGCAACGCCATGAACGCTGCATAATTATTCCTCACCAACTGTGATAAATTCGCTCCGCTGTGGTCGGACTGGCGTTCTTACCGGGCACACGATCTCTTTGGCCTGCTCTCGCGTCTCTCTGAAGGCCAGCTGCACCAGGAGGCCCATAGCCGCCGGCAGCTCTCCCTCCATCAAGAGCCTGGTTCCAGCCCGGCTGATATGCGTCGCGCTGAAGAGCTGCCTGGGCGTCTGTCCGTATGTTTTTATCATAGTTTCCAAGGCACGGCGCTGCACTGGATCCTCCACCGCAGACACATCCACGCCAAAGTATGTCTGCCAACAAACAAACGGATGAAACTCAAAATCAAGTGTTTTATATAATATTTTGAGTCAAAGTTGTGCTCCTTACAGCCGGGTGGAAGACATTGATGGCCTGCACTGCGGCTTTTCCTTTCTGCTTGAGGCCAAACACCAAGTCGATCCACTGACACAGCGTCTGCGAGACCTGCTCCGACTCCAGCGCCTGCCGGTGGATCAGGATGAAGAGCCGCGGGTCGTTTCTCGCCCAAGGAGGTAAGTTTACGTGATTCACTCGCTCCCCATTCTGCCGAACGCCAAAGTCAAACCCTGAGGAAGAAATGACAGTACTTTAAATCAATTGAAACACCATGTATAATACTTAAGCACATGAACAAACATTTTTTAAACTACCAAAACACATTTTTAGGACATTTAGTTATTATCTACTCTATATGGCTAATTTAATGAAACATGCAAATTCTTATGGTCCAAATCATAGGTGTGTGCAATATGAAAATATTATAACGCATTACTGTGGATCATAAGAAATGTAATGACAATATTCACTTTGTTATTTCATATTTTAGAATGTGATATAAAATCTGATAAATCTATATGGTAAGTGTAATTAATTTAGCCAAAAACATTGTATCTCCTTCATGGCATTAAGGATAATCAGATTATCACCTCCTGAACTCATGGACAGTCCCACACCCAGAGTTTGTATGACATAGGAAGGAGTAAGGTCTAGGGTCAGAGAGTGTTTGTGCTTTGGCTATCTTTGAAAATAAATAAACTATTACTACATTGAGCTCTATTTGGAACGGATTTACAAAGCTTTGGCCCACTACATTTGACAGTGCAGGTACCTTCTCTGTTGATGAGGAACTCTGGGAGGTAGAAGAACTCAGGGATCAGCTCTTTAACGTCGGTCATGGACTCGTAGGACGACAAGCGCCACGTGGTGTTCATAGAGTGGAACGTGCGGTCGGGAATATCAAAGCTCTGGTCTGAAGCAACACCAAAGACACAGCATTAAAGATTCACCTAATGTCTGATAATTGCCTCTTTTAAGACCTCAACACATCCTGAATAGATTTCAAATGATAAAAAGACAACCCGAAAGATCAATGAAACTTAAAGACGATTGAAGTACTAATTACTCTGAAGGGAGTTTTAATAGAATGGGTATAGAGGGATCAGAGGTAACAATTTTAAAGAATAAGTAGATGTTGTAAGGGCAAGTGACATGTTTTGAAGATCAGAATATTTAGCGTTTGGTGCTAAAAGCCCTCTTAAAATGGAGGCAGGTGGCACTCACAGCAGCTAAAAGCTTTTTGGAGGTCTATGGTAATTGCCTGCTATTAAACCCCCACAATAGGCCACATGGTTGACACCAGTAAAACTGAATTTAGAAAAAGAAAAAAAAAGCAGATGGCAGAAAGAAGTCTAAATGCATATCTCAAAAATAGATTAATAAACATTTAGTGAAGCAAGCTAAGAACATGAGATCAGTATAAAGATAAACCAGCATTGAAAGAAGACTGAAATCTAACTATACCAGGACAGAACCAGGACTAAAAATACCTTGATAGGCCAGGAACATCTTGGTGAAGGGGGGCATTCTGACCAGGAAGTGCAGCACGGTGCCGCTGTTGGAGTAGTGGGAGCCGTAGTGGTACGGCTGCACTGGAGGCATGGGGTCATCTTCACGAATGCCCTTCTTGAACTCGTCCTCCAGGTACTACACACAGATCACAGTTATGCTTTAGTCTAAAACACAATGTTTTTGTTTAACATTGATAAATCACATTGCATTTTATCTAGTAAAAAGATAAACTAAAACTGTAGTGGATAAGTAAATCCACAACAACATATCAACTATAAGTGAGCTGTCAAAAAGGAATAATTTAGTGTCTGACTTTCAGTCTCCAATGGTAACATAGATCTACCTTCGCCATGGGGGCTATGCAATCAACAGGTTATGCAATCAACAGGGGTTGCTTCTCTATTTCTAAGTTGGTTATCATTAGCAACATAACTAAAAAAAGTTACTTTTACATGTATTCATTTTCTAAATGTATTGGCCCTGAAATGGGACAGGGAACAAAATTATTACATAAAAACAGAACTTACTTTGTAGTTATCCACATAGCGATCCTCTTTCTCCTTTGACTGGACAGCAATAGGTTTGACCAATTGTCTGCAATGAAATAAGCTAATTTGAACACAACTGAACAAAACGCCTCTTTAGCCCATGATTCCAGGACACTTTCACATTCTCTGCAGCGTCTAGGTTTCCTAAAAAACTTTCACTATGTTTGTCTTTGTCAAGGCACCACCTGCTTCACATACAAAATCTCAGGTGCCTACAGAGTTAATAATCTTCCTAATAACAGATACTTTTCTTCTGTTGGTTTTCAGCTGTTATATTTCAAAAGAGTTGGCACATAAGGTTCATTAATCACAGTCAACTCATTTGCCAATTTCAAGACTGATTCAGACGGAACTTATCCAGGAAGAAGCTGGCACTGGATTTTGTTGCAGAACTTTTTTGATAGAAATCTTCTGCCTCTGTCAGATCAAAGAGAAAACTTTGGACTGAATTGCACATTCTGATATACGGTCTACATACAGTGTAGAATATATCGGATGAAGGGTAAAACGACCAAGACGTAACAAAATAACAACATTGAGTGTGCAATGCTTTCTTATTATTGATATAATTTCTTTTTTGAATACCGTCTTTACACGCCACCAGAATACAATTCAGACTGAACAGTGTAAAAGTGGCGGTAACCTTTGTGTCAAAGCCCCAAAACAAGTAGACAAACTACTAATATGCTGCTACTACTACTGCTACTACTACTACTCTTAGCTATGACTCCAATCGAGATTATGAAAATATAAGTATTGAATGTTTCCATGAGTCTGCTCTATTCATATATTTTCAACACAAATATTTCACATTCTCAACCACAAATCTTGCAAAAGTAAGTCTTATGTTTAAGGAAAAACAAATACCATAAGAATTACTGAAGAGGTACTTGGAGTTTTATCTTGTCTGAGTGATTGTGTAGTATTGAATGAGTGAAAGGGTTTGGAGCCAAATAAGTGTGAACCATATGTAGACAGGTTGGAAATATATCACAAAATAAAGAATAATGTCTATTTTAAATTTCGACCTTCTCCGTCTCGGTTTTGCCTGGTATTACACATTTGCCGCTAACAGGACTCTGATCTAATATGCTAGTGCTGCAAAATGGGATGGATGTTTGGGGCTAGGCACAATGATTGAAAGTGAAATAGTGATTTAAACCAATTATTTTCATACATATTACATTTTGAATAGGTAGAAACATCTCCCTAAATACCGATAGTTCTGTCAAACTAGGAACTACATCTAAAATAGACCAAACGGCTCCATTTAAACACATTTCTCTAGCTTCCACTCTTGCACCTCATCAGTACCAAAGCGTGACCGACCTGTAGATGGTGGGGTCCTGCAGGTCCAGCGTCTCACTGGTGTAGTCTCTCAGGATGAAGGGGAACACCGGATACTGCATGAGATCGTTGAAGGAGCGTCCCGCGTGTTTGTTGAGGTGTGTGAGGTACTCGAAGTTGGAGATCTGCCCCGACCCCCACAGCTGAGTCAGAGCCGTGATGTTTCCGTGCTCCAGCAGGTTTGGCAGGTCCGAGGTCAGGATGTTGTGGAAAACATCGTCACGGAACTGAAGAATAACAAAAACAAATGTACTGGTAAGTTCTGTTTGTTCGAGGTGGATTTTTCAGGCGTGTCAAACTTGTTGCAGAAAGTGGTATTAGAAGCAGTATATTTTTAAGTGTATAAAACATAAAACAAGGAAGTAAGTAGTAAGTAATTCATATTTTTGCATATAGGGCCTTTCACAGACTGAGAGTCACCAATCTCGAGCTTGATCTTGTTTACTGCTTTGTTGTACTACAAATGGCTGCTCATTGGCCGATTGTACTTCCTGGTACCTGACCTAGTAGCTGGAGTGAAATAAAACTGAGCAAACAGCCGGGCTAGAGCAATCCCAGCTTCTGAATCGACAACAACTGGAATCACTTGATGAAATGAGTGAAGTTTGATACTGGAACAAGTTGACACCCCTGCATTTGGTAGAATGTGTAAAATTCATTGATTACAATTGATGTTATTAAGTTGATATTTATTGTGCACACATATATTCCCCATATCATAAAACATTAATCTCTATGGAGAATGTTCTGCATTGAGATTTCAATTTCTGTTTCCATGAATACTCAATATAGTGCAATGCAATATGCAGCAGGAAGATGACAGATACTATTACTGAGGCGCTGAACCAAATAGTAATAAAGACAAATCCAAAAGAGGACACAAAACATTCCTACTTGTAAAATTCTTTGTTTATCTTTCTAAAGAACCAGGCAACACACACGGTTAGAAACAATAATATGATGGATAAAAACAAGATTACCAATTCCATTAGCATTTTTTCAAATCCCAACATTTGTGTAATTTGTTCTTCATTTTTCCTTTCATGCAATTATCTTGATTCACATTTCCTGGCCTGAGCAAGGCTTTTATATTTTCTTTTCAAAAACACATATTTTCAATTCAGCCATATTTCCATATTTCATTACCGCAGAGAACGGTTTGTTTGTAGCACCTGCCTATTTCAAGGAAAACCAATTTTGCTTTTTTGGCAGAACTAAATCAAAATATGTGGAATGGAAATGTTCGAATAATAACTTGTTTTGTGCGATACCTTGGTAGTGTCGAACGCTAGCAGCAGGGTCCTGCCATTGGTGAGGAATATTTCCACCGCATTATCTCGGAGTTGCCACCAGCGCTTGTGAACCTCTTTGATCTCTTCGTACGTCCAGGAAAAAGATGGAGCTTCAGTCTCACCATGAAGGCTCTGGTCAAAAACAACATTCGGTTCTTAAAAGAAATTGTCTAAGAAAATACAAAGAGATAATATAGGAGAACCCAAATGTCGTGCTGTTTTTTGTCTATGGTCGGGATGTTTATTGTTCTGTCATTAATATACTGTGTGTGGTTAATGTTTGTCATTTCAACCAGCTTCAGGACAATGGATGGAAATGTGTTCATTTCAGCATATTTATGTTTAAGTTGTTTGCTAACCCATTGATTAACTTTTTAGGTGACAAAACAGCAGAACTACTACACACTTTCTGTGCAGCCAACAACATAGCTTCAAACAACAAACGTTTCCCAAATATTTTTCCTTTTGATTTATTCATGTTTCTAATTTTAGTACCAGGCAGATGCAAATTGGCGTATAGCTAACTCAGAACATCACTTCTGTTAAAGTTTAATCTTTGTTCAAAATAATTCAATAATAGTCCTTCATTGCTAATGAAGTTTGTTACAATTATTCAAAAAAGCCATTAAAATAAATAAAGTGGACAAAACAAGGGCAAGTATAATTTCAAAAAAACACAAAAACAACATGATCGTGCGATGATCGTGCTGGGTAACCTTATTTTCAAACAACAGCAAATGCACTAAAATCCATCGAACTGGTTCCTTGCTCTTAAAACAATTTGGTTACATCAGCAGTTTTTTGCTGTCCGATGAGACAACCAAAATATCCTACTTGTGAATCAAAAAGCTTGAACAGCTTTTAAAATTGTTGCAAAGGAGATTATGATTAGATCAGGGGTTAAAGCAAAAAAAAAAGATTTGACTGAAAATTTTCTCATGGAAATATAATGAATTACAGATCAAACGAATTCTTCAAAGATATACATTTAAACTGGTGTATTTTGATGTGAAATTACAACCAGTGGATCAAGCAACTTGTCAACTCTTTGACAGAATATTAGTGAGAGTAGTTCATCTGCATCATTGGCTTTACTTGAGGCGAGATGAGGCGTTGTCCTTTGGCTCTGTCCTCGTCAAAATATCGCAAAAGGACATTCAAAATTCTGTCCACATTTGTTTGTGGACACTCAATGTTTAAGAAAAAGGTTTCCCTATAAACTTGGTGCTAGTGCACAGCGCAGTTTTATCAACTGCAAATGATTAATGATAATTAAATCTACCAGCGGTAGTGATGGTTCTGAACGACAGGTTATTTTCTGCGATAAAGCCACAGATAGTTTTAGGTCACAGACACAGTCCACCAGAGCAAGCCTAGTCTCAGTTGTCGCTGAATCTGATGCACCAGGTAAAGAAGTGTGGGAAAGTGCACGGACAGCTGCCAAGTGCGCAGTTTTGAGCTGGTGGTGAATCCAAAGCTGTTTTCTCATTACTCCCATATAAAAAAATAATAATAGCGAAGTACGAACAAGCACCGGACACCTTCATCTTTTTGCACCATGAAGCAACAGAATCCCCTCGTCTCCACCTCATCCAGCCATGCCCACCTCCATTTATTTTTCACTCCGTTATCAACAGCAACTTATACTGCTCCTTCTTCCATAAACAACGATCCATGATTGTGATTGTGCGTGCATGCTAGGCTAGCTTTGATGAATGAATATAAGACCCTGCTAACACACACCTTTCTTCAGCGAGTTTCTTCCGTTCGCTCTCGTTGATTGGCTCTTTTTATCACGCAGTTTTGGATGCGGATTGCCACCAAGATATTATCAAAAGCTCACCAAGACATGCTTGTCCCCATTCCCAGTCACAGCAAAGTACATATTGTACATTCCGTTAAATAAAAAAGCATTGCGTTTGGTAAACGTTAATTATGTCCTACCTTTCCTCTGATAACGCGCCCAGTTTACCGGTCCGCGGGCTGCTGGCTGTTATTGCTCCGTTCGGGATTACATTTTCCTTGTCCTCTTCTCCTTTTCAAAAGCTCCGTGCACTTTTCAGAAACTTTCACCTCCGTGTTACCATCCCTAACTTGGCTACGTCCCATTGCCTTGAATCATTTACGGAGCGCTCATGTAGCTAGCCACGGCACGTTCAAGGCCCACTCGTTACTTTTTATTTCTATATACATATAAATACAATTATATTCAAATTATTAATATATATCTAGATATATACAACAGATTCACACGTATTACTATATATTTTGTTATAATTAACCATTTCATTGTGTGTATTATATTATATTTTGGTTTTTTTTCAGACCAATTTCATTTGACGGACATCCGTCACTTAGACGGAACTCTTTAATCCCTGGATTAGATCAATGCCATTCTAGTGGACTTTTAACGTTTCTATATTTGGTGCAATGTCACCAGTTACAAACAATGAGCTGCACCCACATCTAACCAATGTGCCATCTTTCTAATGTAATGTATTTCAGTATTCTTACATACAGTACATGTGTATAGGATTAGTGTTACCTGATTGTCATGGGCCTCAGACACATTATCCTCCACAAAGTACATGCCTGACTTTCCTGTGGGAGAAACAAGAGTGGAGTGAGACTTCAGGAACTTCAGAATAAGACAAACAGAGCTGTTCCTCAGTCCCTTCAAATAAAAACACGTCTTCTGTGTGAGAAAAGTGGGTGTATTATCCTCTAATGGCCGACACTGGATTACTCCGTCCTTTGGTTTATTATGTACCAAGTCTTACCTAGAAGCAGCTCCCCCGCGGTCTCACGGGAGGGGGCGACACTAATGCAGCGCCTGGTGAACCTGCGGACACAAAGGAATATGTTTTATAAGAGAAAATGGAAAAGTACAAGCCACCGTGGAGCGAGCACTAGTTGATAAGACATTTATATTCCTCTCCTTTCTTCAGGGAGACGAGAATATACAGACGCATCCAGATCCGGCAAAACATTATAGCCGCCTTTGCAACATGAGCTGGAGACATAATTGAGCTAATGATTAAAAATAAGGGTATGAAAATGTGCCTTTTTCTGTGTATTTTAATCCCAGAGTATGATTAATAATACGTGAACTTAAAGCAACGGAGGAATACAAGGAAAAATGTTTTGAGAGCAAGGGACTAGTTGGAATTTAATGCATCGTTAAAGGTTTTTTGTGATTTGAAAATGAGGCACACCGGCTTTAATAATGCATCATCATCATCGTCATCATCATCATTAAAGAGTGGCCATAATGTTTTAGCTGATTTTTGAGTTTCCATGTGACTTTTAAAGACGGGAAAAAATCAATAGCTAAATAAAGCGTAAGAAAAGCAGTAGATTTGTACCTGATCGGTTCACTGGTGGCTTTGTCCTTCACGGTGGAGGAGAACGAGGAGTGAGTCTTTTCCTCAAATAAAAACGAGAGCGGGGGCTTGACAGAGTCTAAAAACACAGTGTTGGTGTTATTCAAGTAGACAGCTGAATCGATGCGGCTTTAAAAATGCCGGACGCACCTTCAGGTTTGCGGCGGTCGCTGAGCAGGTATTTGTTTGGGATGGTGAGGTAGCATCTCTGCAGACGCCTGCGCTCACGGTTCGGGCCCTCTGTCGGATCCAGCTGCCAGGACGTGGGATAAGAGCTTGGGTCGTACCAAACAGCGCTGGAAAATTAATGTAAAATGTTCTAAAAAAATTGCATTTGTATGTTGTAATCATAGACTATTATCCTCATGGACCTACAGTAGCTAACCTGCAAGCTCTATGAAGCCGAATAGTAAAATGCTCATGGTTTGTTCCAACTCCCATTCACCTACATTGAAAAGTAAACTCCAAAACAGCTTGTGTCACACTAGCTGAAAAAATCTGTGGTTTCATGCTCCATGATCCTGATGCTTTCAATGTTATGTTCTCTTTTCAGTCTAGATTAGATCCATAACAACTGACCAATCCCCAAATTTGGCTTCAGCTATCCAATAGCGTGAGGGTACAGACCAGGTTGGGGTGGTCTAATTCGCTCTTTGGTTGCTGGGTAGTTTCTACCTGAGAATTTGGCTACAGATTGAGTAAGCTCTACCATCTTGCAATGTCAACTAATATGCATGTTAGTAATAATGTTTGTAATTCAATGTATAGGCACCATCACAATATTCTCTCTACCCAACATGGTCCTACTCTGTTTAGATGCCAAAACTTGCAGTTTCCCTGCCTATTGTCTGATGTTATCTATCCATTTGAATTGTAACAGGGATATTTATTTGGATTTATGCAACAACAAAAAATATGCCGTGGTGCAGATGTGTTGTAGGAGCCATCACTGATGTAAAATAATTCAATTCTCAAAGGAGCAGGTGTGCTGCCAATGTTATCAGTTTACCAAACGCAAACTGACTTTTTTCTTGTACATAATATATTTTTCCCTTTTCAAATGTTCAACCCATTCTAAAACATTTTTACTTTATAAGCAAAGTGTCTTGTTCTTGATGTAAGCCTGCTTAGAGCTCCAAATTAGAAATAACTGAAACACTCAGAAATGGTAGAGTAGTTCAGTATTTCAGTGTGGCTTCTCACCGGTCGTGCGTGTGCTGCTGCACCAGCTCCTGCCAGTGTCGGCTAGCGCTCAGGTCGGTCTTGTAGAGGCCTCTGATGTGCTGGATCACCTTCTTCCTCTCCATGCCCTGCCGCAGCGACACGTTCTGGGTGATATCAGCTGCAATCTTTGAGATGTCCTTCGACTTTCCATCGAGCCTCTGGATGAGACTGTAGCAAAACACCACAAAGAGGAACAAAAACACTATTATAAAATGTGTAACTTTTGACATAACAAAAAATCTAAAGCAAAAAAAAAATCTAATGATCTGATAATCAAATGTATCATGTTTTAATTGTTTAAAGCTGAGGGGGGTGTAATTAATATTATTGGGGTTCACTTTTTCAAGACCAAAAAGTGAGTGAGGGGACCAGCCTGACCTCAGCCCATGAGTGTCCAATAGTGACTCCCAAGGCCCTCTTCCTTACAAGAATGCAAAGATTAAATATATTTTCTATATTGTGGTATCATTTATCCACCTCATCCTACTTTTACATAAACTCTTCCTGCTTGGACAAGCAAGGTGTATGTATGAAGTAACAAACAGTGAGGTCCCCCAGCTTTCAGAGTGATCAATTGGAGAAAATGAAATGCTTACAAAACATCTTTATCACATTTCAGATCATAAAAGATCATACTTTTTCTGGGTATTGGCCATTTTCTTTTCCCAAGCAACTTTGCTGGTTTTCTCTTCTGCTTCATACTTGAACTTCTCCTGTTTGAACAAAGGGTCCATTATTGACATGAGTAAGACTTATGCAACATGTTCGCTGTGGTCTGACCTCTTTCACAGCCTTGAGTAAATCTTTCTTATGTGGAGAGTTGTGCGGGATGCAGCGGTGACCACAGAGCTTCAGGGACGTCATGAAAACGGCTACCGCGTTTTGTTCGTCTTTGGTTAAATTGTCTTTGTGATCGTGAAGCATCTCGTAGAGGTACAGCGACAACTTTGGGCCGTGCTGAAGACAGAAAGTAGACATTTAATAAAACTGCTTACTGGAATCATTTAGAGATGGCATAGGAAAATAATCTATGAGCCGTCTATCTTCTTATTTGGAGCAATAAGTACAGGAGGCCTGGCATGCGCCTCCTGTACTGGCGACCCCGCTCCCATCTCTGTGTGGAGTGAGAGGACAAATGCCCAAAATAACAATTGTAAACCGCTTTGTGACTCTGGTCTGTGAAAGGCGGTATATAAATAAAGATTACTTAATACAAAAAAGCTAATAGCATTGACAGAATAATGTATCTGCAATACTAAATTTTAAATATATTGGCATTTAAAAGGTAGGGTGATTTTTAAGCCAAGCCAACTTTGCTAAGTGAACATAAAACAAAGAAGACAGAGGTTCTCCTGACGAAATATGGACAGATGCATAATAACCATTCATTCGGAGTGCTACTGTGAACCAAAACATCTATTATTTCTGAACTGAAACACAAACTTAAATTGCGTACTCACCTCCAGACCCGGACTGAGGCTCTCTTTGAGGATGTCCAGATGCTTGTGATCGAACACAAACTCTAGTGCCTCCTTTCTTTCGGACAAAGGTAGTGCAGGGCTGAGGGTATGGACCAGCAGACGCCCGATTTGAACCCGAAAAGTGTCCCGACAAGACCAGAGGATCCGTCTCCACTGGTGATGGGGGGCTCCACCTCGGCCTGTGCTGCCCTGTGGAGACGTGAAGGACATGACATCAATACTAGATTACAACTTCTAATGTGCAATTTACCCAGTCAATATATTATGGACACACTTAATCATCCTTAACAAGGATTAAGGGTGTCCATATATTTTACTTGGTTTGGAGTCTGGAAAACTTTCAATTTGATGAATTCAAAACCGATTTTTTAAAACATATTTGATAACATATATTGTGAACAAATATTAGCATACAAACATGAGAATCTTTGTTTCTCCCCTATAGTCAAGGAAAGATGATATTTCTTGAATTTGATTCCCAAGGAGCAAAAATGAATTAAGCCTAGACAAGTTTTCTTATGAAATGAAAAAAGAAAAACAGTTGTATCTTTTTTTGAGCAGTTTGAATTCGTTAAGGCAATTAATAAGAGCGAAAAACAAGGCATTGTGAAAGCTGGTTTATTTTGAGCAATTAGACAAATTCCATGAAGAAACTATTATGGAAACTTTTGAGTGACAGAAACAATTTGAACTTTTTGCAGAATTGTGGCAGCAAACTCGTTAAGTAATTTGCAAAAACTTTCTACAGCTAAGTTTTCCTGAACAAGATCGCGACTCACTATCTTTTAAAAAGGCTATGACTGATGGATAGGGATGTGTATTGTTAAGGATTTCTCAATATTTTTACTCTTATTGATGCAGTACTTTATCAATATCCTTAATGACATCTTACATTTCAAAATCAATAGTAAAAACACAATATATCAAAAAACTAGATCTGTTCTCTACAAATTCATATGACTATTTATGCTATAAAATAAGTAGAATTTACGATTGAATATTGTCCCATATCCCATAGACTAAAGTGTCCTCTGATGTCCTCTCTCTGCGATGTACCTCACAGTTTAAGATACACGGCACCTCTGCTCACTTCACTCTGCGCCAGCACAAGGAAAAAAAGGTTTTGAGACTTTTGGCTCTTGCACTAAGATGGAGAGCAAAGGCGAGCAAATTGGTCTATCATTACACGGGCTGCAGTGTGTGGAGTCGTGTCCACTTCAGGGCAGAAGCCATTCTCTCTTTCTCTCTATGATCTGTAACGTCTTGTGGAGAAATACAATTTGGATGTTTAGAACAAGTGAGCAAGCCTATAGAGTAGTGACGACTCCTCTCTAAAAATACCGTTGACATGGCAGATAAAGATGGAGCTCGTAGGGTCAAGGAGGCCAACAGTGTGGCCCCAAAAGCCATTTCGGCACCGGTCCCTTCTGATGGATTGATGCAATGAAACATTTCCCAACATGGTCATCCCTGCATTTCTTATTGAACGAATCACTGTCTTACCAGACTGATCTTGATGCCGTCCATCATGAGTTTGAGGATGTCCTTATGGAGGCTCTTCTTGCTGGCGGGGGGGAGGGTGAAGGGGGTGGGGGAGTGAGGGACCGAGGAGGGTGCGCTCTCATCTGCTGCGGCGTCTCCGGGTTCAGGGGTGTACAGCTGATGCTCTGGAGAGTCTGGGATGTTCAGCAGATCAAACAGGTCCTGACTGACATCTGAAGAGAGGAGGGGAGGAAGTTGGCGTCGCAGACAGCAGAAATAATACATGTGGACTATTTGCATCTGCACTATTACTTAAATGTTTACTGCTGATGTTGAGGCTACGAAAAAATTATTTCAATCAAAGTCAATCAAACTTTTTATGACAGTGAAATAGTGATGTACATTATTTGCATACACATTGGATTTGGTTATAATAATAATTCAGAAATCTAAATCCAGAGATCCAATTATTATATTGTTATATTTTATAATTTAAAAAAAATCCCTTTTCACACATTTCTTGCATTAAATTATCTTCTCTGCTTGTGTCTAGAGCTGCAACAATTACATAGATTTTGCTCAATTTATTTTCCTGAACATAAAAATTCTATTCCTCAAACATTGGCAAGAGCTCTGGTGTGTGCCGTCTTCTCTGTCTGGTGCACACCGGGGTAGTCTTGCACAGTTTTTCCAATGTGGTTTTACTGCAAATGGCAAATAAATGAATCTGAATCTGAATTTTTTTAAATCTCTAAGGCACATGCTTCTACCAAGAAACTACATCCCTAAAGCTGAACATTTGCAATAATACATTACTGCATCTTCACCTATTTGAACAGCTTGATGTATAAAACGTATGTAACAAGACAGGCGACACCTTAGAACACCTTAAACCTTTGCTAAGATAAACCAGTCCTTCTGTAATCTTTGTTCGGACCGTGCTGCAGGAGCTGAGGCTCTAAGCACACAGGGCAGTGGGCAGACTTGTACCGTGGTAAATGAGTCTGTTGACGGCCAGCACCACGAGCCGCTGAAGTCTCTGGACAAACTCCGTCTCGCTTGCTCGGATGGGGTTCTCCTGGCTCATCCGCCTCTGCATCATCTGGTGCAGCTCGTCACTGGCCACAGAACGCATCCGCATCAACAGAGAGTCGGTCTGAGCGAGAGAGAAGCGGCGCCGGCCTACGACAAAACAATACGTGGGTAATTATCAAAGAAGAATACACATAATGAAAGACAGTATTTTTTAATGATTGCATGCAAAGTCACAGCAAGGGTAAGAGTTTAGTTTTAAAAGTAAAAAAATTCACTTCACCGAAACAAGAAGTAAATCAACAAAGCCAATAACTATGTTTAATTTGAAGCCAGAAAACTTAGTAAAACTAATTAATGAAGAATAAATAATATGGGAAATTTAGATTGCACTTGACTGGCTGCACATTATGTCCAGGTTGGGCTTCAAAACTAAGAAACGTATTCAGAAAAACCTGTGGGGCATTTAGATGAAGAAAACATAGCATTGGAATCAGTTACGGTGCATATCATGGGGAAAATATAGAATTTAAATATAAATAATAGAAAATGCATAAAAACATATCCAAGGACATTAAAATGAAGCAGAAAAAAAAAATCTGAACAACATAAATGTCCATATGGCACACAGCAACTAACTATCACACAACCAGGAAACAAGGTCCTAAACAAATACAAATCACACATTACAACAAAGTACACACAGGCTCCAGTAGCACAGCAGTGTACTGGGCAGGTTATCCCCAAAGAGGGCCCTGTCCCGGGACTACCTGCGTCACAGTTGAGCATGTAGGAGGGAGCGCCAGAGGGGGAGGGCAGGGGGGAGTCCTGAGAGAGGAAGCTGAAGGAGGGGGACAGGGGGATCTGGCCGTACGAGCAGTAGTGCTGTCGAGGGATGCGGGGGATTATGGAGTCTTTGGCAATGGATCCTTCAGTGAGCGATGAAGAGGATGGACAAACAGGTGGAAGTTAGACAATGACAGACACACAATGATGATGGAATTACTATGAACTACGAGACATGATTACAGAGCTCTTATTTCATTCTTTTATTCTGCTGTAATGTGCGCAACGATGACACTGAAATTTCCCCACTGTGGGACGAATAAAGGATTATTTTATCTTTTTTAAACATCCAAAAATAATAATTACATTCCTTAAAGCGGGGCTTTAGGGAATGTAATTCGTAAAAGTCCAACTAGTTTTGTGTTCTATCACCAGTTTTCACATGCATTTTTTGGCTTCTGTCACAGCCTCCGATTTTTCAAAAGTGACAAAGAGAGTACCACACTCACTCAGCCAATCAGCTCTTAGCCAAAGTGTCAAACATTGACTCCCAGGGCTCTTTCTTATGTATGTAAAATGGTAATAAGTTCTGTAATAAGATAAAGAATTTAAAATTAAAATTAATGATTTAAAATTAATAACACTGTGGTTTCTAAATTTTCATAAGGAGAATTTTCTAAGAGGGATCTTCATGGGATGAATAAATCATATATTCAGATAACTATGAAATATTTTGAAGAACATTTCTGTGTCCATAAATGATATCAACAATGGGCTGTTTCTAACTTACCAGCGATGCTTTTCCGCTTCTGGTACATGGCGTGGTGAGGAGAGCTGGTTGTGGTGATGGAGCTGCTGAGTTTCTGCGGCTCCTGATTGGCTGTCGTCTTGATGAACTCTATGGCCGACTGAAGGACGCGGAACTGCAGCGCGACGGCCATTTCTAGAAAGGGACAAACAACAATTCAGATTTAGAGGAGAGGTGTTCACAGCTCACAAAAGCGCTGTAATCTGCCAATAGAAGCACTCAGAACATGGATCTAAAATAATAACTGGATAGGATATTACTGACTTATAGCTTAGGGAACAGGGGGCGCCCGTGGTACTGCAGACTAAATTTCATGAGGGCTACCCAGAAATTTTCCCCATAGATCTCAATGTAAACTAAAACAGCTCGACCTCAGCTGACAAAGAACCAACAGCTTTCATAAAGATCGGATTTTGTGGGGATTTTAGTATCCCTTGTCATCCTGAACTTTTTTTCTTCTTAAATCCTCCAGTTTTTTTTAAATCCACACTTTACTACTAGAAACTCGGCGTTTTTCCTTCCCGCTCTGACTCCGCTCTACCACTGCTCTGATCAGCAGCTCTGATTGGTCAAAACGTGGCAGAGCCCCTGTGTGTATTAGGCACAACGCCTCATGTTAGCTCGTCCACTACGCAGAACCGGGAGGACCAGACGATGCCCAAATAGGCGAGTTCTGCTAATATGTCAGCGCCCTTGATGTCCCATGCGCTACTGAGCACAAGCCATTCATTTGAATAGGGCGCTATATTGGATAACTGGGGCTTGACTCAGATGCATTTAGACTAAACTGTGGTCTTCGTCAGGGCAATGCAATACAATACAATTCAATAAAATAAAAGATTTAGTTTGCAGGATGGAAACTGACTACAAACTTTGATTAAACATTGTGGGAAAGTTTGTTAAAATTGTTTTGACAGTTAGTTTCAGGAGATTATACAGTCTTGCATCTTTTTTCAGCACAGCTTGAGATGTGGAAATGATTTCTTCTAATAGGATTTCTTTACTGAAGGCAGCATGAGATATGCCCATAACTGCAGGATCCATATGCTTCCACTCCCTCATAAAGATGCATTTTTACTCCAAGAAATAATGAGGATCCAAAGTTAACTATACAACATAAACATTTCTCTTAAGTTTAGTCATTATTATGTTATTGACAATTTGGCATTTTACTAGATTACATATTTTGACGCAATTCTGATTCATGAAAAATAATGAGGTTAGCTCCAAACATGAGTGAATGCTATGTTTCGATTGAACTAAACATTTACATTGCAAGCAACCTAAAATAAATGAAATAGACACTGGGGTTAGGGAAACATAGTGATTTTAGTACTATGAAGCCAAGATTTTACAGAAAAAAAAAATAATAATTCGCTCAAATGAATACATAAAACCAAAAAGACGACCTGTTGATGTCGGTTTTGCATAATAACTAGAATCTCTAACCTTTGCCTATAGGTCATATTAATTCTACATTATATCACTTTATGTTATATTGAATTTATTCAGAAGAAGACTGGGAGATTCTTGGTACAGAAGTGTAAGAAAGAAAACTTTAAACTTATGGTTTGTGTGCTCACATCCACTACAGTCCTCTTTTCAAAACTTATAAACTTCACTCGAATTTATGCCAAGTCTACTGAGATTAACCCCTATAGCTGCTGGTACACCACTGCACTCAAGGGGAGGGATTTCTCTGAAAAGGATGCATTTCTATGGCTACCTTGCGTGCGCCGCATCTTGCTTGTTTGCATAAATCCGAGAAGAGTAATGAGGTCTTCGATGATGCGGAAGTACTGGGACCCCGAGGAGCTGCAGGAGTGGATCGTCACGGCCACCAACAGCTGCTGGATGTCACACACCAGGAGCTTGTAGTCGTTCAGAGGGATGCTAGAGACAAGAGGAAATAATATTAAACTGTGGAAATAAGTCTGCTGCCTCCCCGAGACGGATCAATGAACAGTGAGGAGATTAATGGTTTTGGAACATGGCTGGGAGCATCAGCACAAACCCTCTGAAGTAAGCACAGTGTGAAAGGCCCTTTAGCGGGATTTGAAATGGTACATGAGCCAAATCTTGTCAAAAAAGACCAAAACACAAGGCCAATTGTTTCTTTCAAGATGAAAGAAAAAAACCACCTGAGGGAATACAGTAGAAGCTGGGGTACCAGACTTATTTTGCTTTGCAAACACGTGTCATTTGTTTGAACGGAAAGCCTGGTAAAAGAGATTTTGTGAACACATCTAATTAGAAAAATCCCTGAGTCACTATTCAACACTTTGGGCTGAGAGCTGATTAGCAGAGTGAGGGTGGTTCTTCGAAAAGATGTCAGAGGCCGAAAATACATGCATCTAAAAACAAGTGATAAATGCAGCACAACTTCAAATGGATTTTCATTACACACATTCATTTGAATACATTTTTTGATGTTTGAAAGTTAAGTCCCCAAGGTCCCAAGATTTAAAGCTGAGGGAACAATATAAAGCCAGAAGGGTATTTGGGAGGTTGTGACAAAGTTAAGAAAAGTTAACCATGAGTTTCCCCAAAAGCAATTTTTCTTTTGTGTTTGTTTCAATGAGCATTGGCAACATATTTGAATACATCTTGCTACATCATGACAGTTTTCTATAACTATTTCCCCTGAGAAAATCGAAGTAGAGAACTTTTCTTAGCCCTGAAGCACCCTGCTTATGTTGCCACAAACAGTAAAAAGAACTGCACTTTTTTCCAAGTTTACTCAACTTTTATAAAGCAACATTAACAGTGAGTCCTCTTACACTCTATAGCATGAATATAGATATGTTGGCTCTGGCTACTCCGAGCTAAATGTATCTACTTGAAATTTTTGGCATCTCTGTTTGGCCTTCCACTTAATCAGTATTTCAGTGAGTGACTCCCCTGACTGAGTGCTTCGATTTTGGTCTTTTGCTTCAAGTCATTATACGAGTGTAAAATTAGGATATTTGTTGTTCCACACAAATGTACCTCACGTAACTCAGTAGAAGCCTTAGCTGCAACACTTCAGCAGGAATGATTAGATGAAATACCTTATCTGTAATAGCAACCGTACCCGTTCTCCATGCCGTTGAGTGTAGACAGTGTGTTGAAGAGGACATAGAGCAGTCCGTGGTCCAAGAGGATGTCTGCCAGTTTAGGACACGCATTGAGGAGCTGCAGCAGCATGCACAAGATGTTATGCACCAGTGAGTTTTCATATAGAGAGTTTTCTATGAGGCCCAGCACAGGAATGATGCAGCGCCGTCTGAAAGGGGAAATGCTCTCCATCTCCTCCAGGTCCAAACTATAAAATACCAAAAAAAGGTCATTGAAAATCTCTGTCTTTTAATTTGTTTTACACATTAGACTTTAGACTAGTAGCTGCGCAGTTAATCAAATTGTGTGTTCTGAACAGAAAACGTTGTTTGAAGCTGAAATCAATTGGGAAGCAGAAATGTAATTTTAAATGTTAACCTTTAAGTCTCCCTTTATGATCATGAAATAAGTAGTGGTAGACATTTATATATGGATTCTTTCCTAAAAACAAACCACCTGTGTAAGTGTGTCCAAAAATCTGATTAGGAACATTTGGTGAAATTATTAATGTTAATTCAAGGTTGAATGTGAGAGACAGTAAAAGTTATCTAACCATTTGTTAATTAAATTTCTTTAGCAAAAAGCCACTGCTCCTGATAGATGCCCCTGCAGCAGTGAAGGATGGGTCAAATACTTTAATGGACTGAAGTCTCTCATTATAAATTCCACTATCACTTACTCTTCCTCCAAGCCTACAGGGCGACCAAACAGCATCTCCAGAAAGCACTCGAGGAGGCCCTGACTGCCCTGGTGAATGTACAGCTGATTGGCCAGCAACGAGAAGCCGTGATTCTTCAGAAACTTTTCCTTCTGCTCCTTCTGGGCTCGGCTGAAATATGCGTCCAGCAACTGTAAAGAGGCCAAAAATATGTCAGTAGTTTTGAAATATGTCGCAAAAATGGTAGTAAATTTAGTTTATAGTAATAAAACTATCGCCTCAAACCACATATCACCTCACATGAGCGGGTTAGCGGCCTGAAGGAGTAGCCTATACAATACATTCTCGATGGAGCACTCTTGGTCGTATAGAGATAAAAGATGGATATTGAACTAGAGTAAATAAAACCTCTTGCATATGTAATTGGAAATACTGCAGGTGTTTCATTTATGATACATATCACTGTGATCTTTTACCCCATTGTCAGAGTTAAACCTATTTCCATTTATGGCAATAGTGCTCAAACTGTGAAAAGTCCTTCAACTTTTACAAATGTCTGTGGAAGACTCTAAAGAATCTGAATACATTTTCTTTCTCCAGTGTTGACTTTTGGACCAAGCAGTTAAGGATGTGTGCATAATTTGTCCATATCTTTTCCCAACATTTCTAGCAAACTAAAAAAAAAAACGGTTGTGGCTCAATCTCCATCAACAAGATGTTTTAATAATCCAGTGTAGTTCATACTTTAAGGGTCATAAATCAACTTTTTAAATGAGATTTTTTTTTTTATATTATAGCATATTTGACCTTGTAATGCCCAAGTGTCTGTATGAGTGTCAGGTATCATAGTTTTAAGACCCAATGAATAATAATAAAAGTTTATCTGTATATCATCCATACCTTACTTGCAGACAAAGATCCAAACAGTGACAGCAAACAGTCTATGAAGATGATTGGTTTGGGGATGTACCTTCATGACCCCTTGCTGGATCAGAGGAGATGAGTGGTTGACCAGGACGATCAGAGCCTCTGGTTGGATGAGTTTGTCCATCACTTCCTCCAGCATCAGATCTGGTAACAGTAGCAGCACTCCCCTTAGCAGGTCGTACAGGCCACAGCAAATCAGCACCAGGCAGTCCTCTGTGCTCGACCTGCGGACACACAGACCCAAGGTACAAACAGAGCCACAATAACAGTGTAGGAGGGTGGAGGTTCTATAGTTAAGAATTACTTAAAAATTATACCTTGAACTTAAAACCACTGGAGGAACATTCTGACCCAATGCAAGGCCATGTAATGCCCTGTGTGGTAGTTTAGCTGCCTCTGTCTTTTCTCAACAGTAGCTCATCTTGTTTAACAGTGCCATGTACTAATGTACTCCTGGCCTGTTTTTTTGTTTTTCCTCACCTTTTACCCATCACTGCCAATTAATTATGGGATTGATGGTTTTCTTAGAGGAATTTGCACAAATCAACCCGATTATAAACACAACAATATGCTTTTACTACAGTAATACAAAACAACAGTATACTCTTTAAAACTAACAGCCGGTGTCATATAAGGCTTACAATAAGTTGGAAAGATCATAAAAAAATATTTGTGTGTTTATTGTAAACAAAAACTAATATCTTGTTTGAATACAGATTTTTGTAGCAAGGACAGCCTTTGAAAAACATTTTCTACCTGTCATTGGATTCCGTTTTGCTGTGTGCGCGCTCGTATCCTGGTGAATAGGTGTAACTCTCCCAGTCCTCAGGCATTGACCCTCTGTCGGCTGCACTAGGCCACCGTCCGATTGCCAATGACCCGTTTGTAGCAGGAAAGGCCAGCCCCAGACTCGCCAGGTTACTATGACTGCGCTGGAACGACTGGATGCCTTTCAGACTGTCAGGCCTCCGCGGAGCCTCATCACTGGCCCAATCAAACCGATCCTCAGACTCTGCCACCCCCACGCTGCCTTCGGCTAAACTGTCCACCTCAGCTTCATCCCGCTCCTCCTCCACGCTAATGGAGGGGGTACGGGCGCCCCCTTCAACCTCCCGGGAGTCGCAGATGGTTTTGGCCGATTCACAGCTGCTGAGGAGCTGTTCGTCCCCCTTCTTTAGAGTCTCGGTGCTGCCCAGAGCCTGCTGAGCCAGAGGGGAGACACCATCACTGTCACCAGACGCTGGGCCCCCTGCGTTCCCCAGGCGAGGGGTGAGGAGGGGGGAGGAGTACGGAGATGGGGCAAGACTCGGAGGGCGTAAGGCGTTGTCTCCGTGCTCGGCGTAAGAAGGGTGAAGATGGCCTGAGGAGCACAATTTAACAAGGTTCAAAGTGTCTTTATTATATCCGATGGGAAATTTAATTGCAGCAGCAGAGCAATACATATGTTTATCCACGTCTGATGAAGGGCCTCAGCCCAAAACATTAGACCTGTGGTCTGTAAATAACACATCATTCTTTCTTATTATTATAAAAATTGAACCCTATATGCATTAAGTATACCCAGCAGCCTTGCAATACCTACAATTTGTTACCTTTGGTCAATTATGTTACTCATATTTCAATGAAAGTAATAGAAGTTAAAAAAATAAATGGTTCAAATAATGAGCTATAAATCTTTTTTGTATCCGATTTTCCTCTTTCTCTGTTCTAAGTACAATTTTTATTACATTAAACATTATTAAAGCATATAATTCAACTTTAGGGTACAAATGGTTATCAATTACATTTGCCTCTAAAGCTACTCGTAATATCACCCTGCTTATTGTTACAAATATACCTTTCTTAAATCTGTTTTGCTCATTTGTATAGCGCATTACAATTACACTCATTTTCTCAACACAAACATAATTTCTAAATAGCAATTTTAGTCAATGATAAAATAAGCCTAGTATTGGAACACTTTCATTAATTAATGTGATAGCAGAGTGATACGCAGTGACACAACTCTCCAGGGGCAGCGGATAAGAGCATTAGTGACACAGACTAAATGTTTTTGACGGCGAAATGGGAGCAAGAAGACATGCACTCAATGACCTCCTGTTGATGTGTTTTTTTCCTCACAGGACGTGTGTTTGCATTAGTTACTTCAAATATAACTTATGACCTTCTGTCTCCACCAAGGGAATATTGCCGCAACCAACGGCTCTTTATTGGATGCTTTTCTGAAGATTGCAGTGCAATTCAGGTGTTTAGAGAACAGGATGAAATAATGGGCCAGGAGACTCCGGTGCAGATAATATGAAGTCACAAAAGGTCTTTGCAGAGAAAGCTTGGTGCAGGGTCAAACAACATTATCAGGTGCTATAATTATCAAGAATTACACACGGGAACTAAAGCTAAAACATTAGCACAACAGTAAATACACTGTCAGCTGTTGTTCTTTACTTTAAGCCTAAATTTTAAGAAAAGCTTTTTTTTATTTTTTATTTTTTATGAAAAACTGGATAATAAGATCATACAACTGATATGAGTAAAAAAGATCAGTGCATTAGTATTCTTTATGGAGCTGTGAAGTGTCAAAAGTAAAATTACCCAAATAAATTTTAAAAAATCCAAAATTCAAGACTATGTAATTGTATTTGATAGAGATTCTTATGGTGATGGTAAATGATCTTCTGGAAAGTGAGCAAAGTATGTATAATAGATTACACCACAACCGGTTAGAAAAATTGCATGATTGCTTCTGTGTGCCATATACAATCTGCTACTAATTTCTTTCAGTCAGTCTCAAATTCTAGAAGACCCATTTCCACAAACACAAAGGCGAAGATACATTTCATAGCTTTTTACTTTGTTGAATCAGCTGCGGCAAAGTAGTGAAACTGAACTTCTGAGCTTAGCCTTTACGGTTACTGTATATAAAGTAAGTATACCTTCATGTGGAGCATCAGTGAAGACAGTGGGGGACAGAGACACCACAGAGCTGCAGGCAGACTTCCCTCCGCTCGTGGAGTGTCGGAGGTGCATAATGGACTGGACTTTCTCGTGATAAACTTTCCCATCTGACAAAAAAAATACATCAAATAGAGTGGAGTTATATGCCTCTTGTGCCATAGATTCATTCAACTAAAACTTTTCAATTTCAGAATCCATTTAACATAGTGCAAATGAAATTTCATAAACAATGTCAAGAACTGAGTCAGGGGTTAGCCATTAACAGGAGAAACTATTAGCCATGCTTTATATGCAACGTACCGATGTGGAGAGAGAAATAAAAGCTTGACGGAGTGTGGCAGACGTAAGTGTTTGTGGGCGGATGAACGGCCAGGAGGAAGTTGTAGATCAGTTTGAGTAAATCCAAGTCGGGAGGGGAACCTAAAACTTCTTGAATGATTTTGACAAACGATAAGCAGACTTCTTGTGGGATGGCAGTGAGGTGCTCGTCCTTGTGCTCCTGTGGACAACAGCATGATATAATGTTGAGGGTCAAAGTAGTTCATTTAAGTAAATGGCACATATACAAGCTTACAGTACTGTACACTCCACAAGGGATACAACAGTAATACGCATAAAACACTGGTACAATTTGAATTCTCACATAACCATTTGTTGTTGATCAAAGGATTAAGCATAATACCACAATAATTAGAATTACCCATCTAGCGTAAACAATTTTCATTTAATAAAATGTTTTTATATTTTTGATAGTGTGTTACATATTGCATTGTACAAAATAACAATTGTAAACCGCTTTGTGACTCTGGTCTGTGAAAGGCGGTATATATATATATATATATATATAAAGATGACTTACTTACAAAGCATCTACATAATATTCTTAAATTGCTGCTAGAAGTTGTTCTTATAAATATTCTGGACCTGTAGGACTTGGCAGGTGAGAAGGAAGCGATGAACCACTTCAGCCTTAAGGAACTGTCGGATGTTGAAGACTTGATGCGGATGGTGAACTCTGATGAGGATCTCCAACGCGGCGAGCAGCGTTTCCCACACACCGCACTGGAGAAAAGAAAAAAAATCATTTACAATTAGGACTAAAGAACAAGCGTTTTTTCTTCTTCGTTTTTCCCCCAAACACCAGTAATAGCAATTAACTTTTATCAAAACGGACACTGTGCAAGATTTATAGTAGAAAAGAGGAGTACATGTTCTTTTGTTAACCGTTTTAGGACAAATATCCTTTACCAAAATGATTTCATTTGGTTAAATCAAAGCCAAAATATTGAGAGCAAAAATTATATGCCAGAAGTTTAATTTCAGGCCGCGTGAAAAATATACATGATACACAATATATAGTCTATATAGTCTTTTTTAAAAATAATGTCATAAAATTTGTCAAACTTCCAAGGAGATGGAACTCAAAGAAAAATAACTTAAGTCAAGCGGGATCCTCCAAGAGAAAAGTAAAAGCAAAAGTACCTCAGAACAACGTTGATAATAGCCTGGCCATAGCCATCCGTACACTCCACTCAATCATAATTTCACTGCATGTAACGTCTGGGTCTGGTCCCTGTGTTAGCGAATACAATCGGTCATATTTCGACCGGCTACTCAGAGAGCGCGGAAGGCGGGTGTTGTAGGTCGGTGCCGGTGACGTCAAGAGTTTGCGCCGAACGGGCAGGTTGTAGTTTGGCAATGGCAAAGAATGCGATAGTAAAGTAATCCGGTCTGGTTCTATCAAGAAATTGAAGCAGGAGCAAGAGGAATGTTTAGCAAATGTAATCGCTGGTCAAGATTGTGGCGCTACTCCTCACGGGCTCCGTTAGCGGCAAAGGAGATGGCTAGGCTAAATGCTAACAACTCACTCGGGCGCATTACATACGTCACGGTAAACTCAGATCCAATCGTTTCAATCTGCAAAAGGAGTTAACCCCTCCCACCTGTTAACGGAGCTCAATGGAGCAAATCCAGACCTTAGTATGAAATGTAATTTGTACTAAGGTGTGGTACAACCAGGCAACGTTGATAAGTGTGTTATTGTGACTTTTGTTTGGCTAAACCTCAACTCAATAGTTCATTCACCTCAGCTTTGGCCCATATCTTCCAGTCCAATAGAATGTCTGAAAGCAGTTTGACGTCCTGGACCACAGCAAGGGACTCTGTATCCAAGCGAAAATGCCCATCGTCTCCCAGGACCAGAGTGGGAGCACTGCAACAACCATCTAGCAGAGTCTGTGGAGAAACAGCAAGAGGCAAAACATAATAAAAAACTCATTCATAAAATACTTACTTGCAACAGATCTTCTTGACATGTCACCCAAGAGCCTCGTAATCAGCCGCTCCTGTGATTTCTCCAACAAGGTCCAGAGCCAGACAGGAGCAGAATCAATAAAAGCTTCATGACTTTTTGGATAAGACATAAGTCACTGTCGAAACCAATGCTATTACCGTGGCCCTCAGGTCTGTCGTCATTGATCTCAGTCCATCACCTGTGACCCTCTGCATTGCAGCACATCAATCTCAAGCCCTTTTCGAGACGCAAATCTGAAGGGAAGCCTTATTCTGTTACTGCATCTATCTAGTGCCATTCATAATTTAATTCAGAATTATATATCGGCAAAACAAATAAATGCATTTTATTGATTCATTTTCAAATCTAGTATGTGTATTATTCACCAGTAGATAGCCACAAGACCAGCTTAGACTCCTTAGCTTTCTACACCATTACTACTACCACCACTTCACTCCAACACTTCCAATTATCATCACAAAGACAATCCGATCTGCCATGAGACTCTGTAGGAGCTCAGTGTTTCATCGAGTCCATTTCAGCAGCGAGACTTTACACCACGGCACAATTACAGACGCAGCCAGAGGGTCAAGTTACAGCGGGTCACACTGGGGTGCAGAGGGACTGGTCTGTCAGGCTAGATGAAATATATGAGAAAAGTACTGTCAGAAAAAAGAAGAATGTACTTCTATCAACTTTTTTCACATCAACTCATCAGAAGTAATGAGGATATTCAAGCAGCAGCATCAGGAACAGGCTACAATGTGCAGGAAGACAACATTGAATGAGACAACAGTAATGATCTAGCTCAAAACCAGGACTGCTAAGGCTAATCAACCAAAAATGACCCACTAAAATTATAGAATGATAAATGCAATAGCTTGGGATAAAATTTGGCTTGTGCTTGGTGTGTCCGCCTCTCATCAACATGCAAGGACTAAAACCAAACTCTGACAGTCTGCATTTGGGCGTTAGTCAAGGCATCATTTCACCATCTGTTAAAAAGCTGTAAATGGCCCAAAGTAATAATGTTTGTGGGTATAAATGATGAGCCAAAGTGTTGGAAGGATTAAAATACTTCCTCTTTTTGCATTGAGAAAAAGTTGTTTTACATCTTGTTTACACCCTTGACTTGGAAAAGATGACCAGAACAGAGACCGGTGTCAAACATGGGTGGAAAGTTGGAGACAGGTCTAAAATAAACAGCAAGCTTTTGTTCCAACAGAAGGATTCTTGTTAAAGTAAAGTTTTATGAACAATTCAGACAGCAATGAATCGCCTTAATCTTATTAGAAAACCTTTGTGTACATTAAAAAAAGAGCCCTGTGAGTCACTATTTGATGCTTTGGGCTCAGAGCTGATTGGCATGGAGGGGATTGGAGTCAGGGTGGTTCTCTCTTTTTCACTTTCACTGATTGATGTGACAGAGGCCAAAAATACAGGCATGTCAAAAGTAATGATAGAACAAGACTGATTTGAGAGCGGGGAACTACAGTGGTTTGATGGATTTTAATACATACAGTACATTTAAAGCTGAGGTACCCAACAATTCAAACCACACACAAAAAAATAAAATCGAACCGTAAGGCACGACTCACTTTGAGCATGTGATATCCCACGATGCACTTGGACTTGATGAGGACCTGGTGGATCATGGCGTATCCATGGTAACAGTTCAATTCATGGATGCGGTGCTGGTTTTTTTTGGACAGAGATAGAAGGATCCTCAGCGCCAGGGCCTGCGTCTGCTCACAGTCGCTCAGCTCCACAGTCTATAGACAACAACAATAAAAAAGATAAGATCATAAGAAGAGCAGCTTTATACGTGTTGTGACTACTTTTAGTAATTTAATGTTGGCGATTCCCACAATATGCAAATCATCTTTTTTTCTGTATTTTTCCAATACAAAAAACACATGAAGAAAAATAGGTGTATCCTTAGCATTGGCAATTTCCCCACCGATGGATATTATCTTGTGGGTTAGGGTGCTGTGGAGAATTCCTAGCAAGTAATGTCGACAACAGTCCTAACCCTACGAGACAGTCAGTGACCAGGCTTCCTACCTGGCGGCAATCAAATAGTTGGCAGTCGTACAGTTTTCACGTTCTTGATTGGCTTGAAAACCAAAAAAATAAATGTAAGTGACTATTGATACCTGCGCAAAGAGATACACAAAGGTCCCCGTTCCTCCGATCTTGTGCAGGACGCTTTGTAGGCCCTGCGTGTGAGTGGGCAGCAGACAGCGCACGGTGTGGTTCTCCAGGGACACGCTCTGCACCTCTTTGGAGCTGAATGGCCTCTGCGTCACCACTGTTTTGGCCTGGCCCTTCAGCCGGATCACAGGCTCGTAGATGGTGTAGACTCTGGGGCTGCTGGGAGCGTAGACCACCGCAAGACTCTCCTGGGACACAAACATATTATGTGTGTGATTGGACTGTCATAGCAGAGCATTAAGTAGCAGTTATCGTTCCTTTCAAAACACTCGATCAAATCACTAGTTCTTATATATATATATATATATATATATTTTTTTTTTTTTTTTACTTCTGTCACATCTTTAAATCAGCCATTTCAGACAAAAGTGTTAAAGACAGGACTCATTCCGTCTACTTTTAGCCCAAAGCATCAAATAGTGACTCACAAGGCTCTTACCAACTACAACACAGTGAATTTAAAACTACTACTATGTTGGGACAAATTACATGTTAGTTAGAAACAGAAAGTTATGTGCCTGAGCTTTAATATAATTTTGAAGTAGTATGTCTGGTCATTTCACTGTATTCTTATTCTTTCTTCTTATTCTTATTTGAAGGTGGGGGAAAAGTCATAAAATGGTCTGACGTGTGTTAATGGTCATCAAATTGCAACCCAAAAAAAGGATTAACAAATTGTCAAGAATTTGTGGCAGGCCAAGCTTATTGCCAAACTCATCATACACTCCCTGCATCCTAATTATTAAACATGATGAGTTCAAATGGGATTTAATCAACATTCAGAACTCAGAGTAAAAATGTGTTGTAATGGTTATCCAACAACAGCTGGCCATACAAGTGCTGCATTTCTAAGGCAATATATTTTTTATGTATACTTTTATTTTAATGATTATGATTTATACTTGATGTGATATGGCTCTACAATATAATTCTCTATACATATACACAAAATATAGCAATTGATCCACAGTGAACATTGACATTGCTTTTATCTTTTTTTGTGCTGTGTAAGGAATGACAACACAGACATAAATAAAAATCCTGTTCTGTACGATCATCTTTGCTACTTGTCTCACCCGTTATCAGCAATGTGATTGGTTTGAATGGAAATATAATATTAATCTGTGGGCATTTAAATTAAATACTTTTTCTATTGGGGAAAATAACATTGGTGTGTTATCATCAGGAGCAATTAATTGGAGCAACATATTAGTCAAACACTGTGAAATGAGACAGTAATTGAGAAAGGGATTTTGTTTTTGTAATAATGTACTCAATTAATGAATACAATGCCCAAGGACAAGACTACCAAATAAAATAAAATAAAATACAAATAAAGAACTTACAACTAAAGCTGTAGTGTCCACATCTTTATTTTTGGACAGAAGGTCTCGGACGTAGTCACACTTGAGTCCCTCCAATGTGACAAACTTGGAGAATGACACAGCGGGCTTGCCGTACTTGCAGGGCATTATGGAGGTGAGATCTGGACCACTGGCGTAGAGATAGAAGGCCTCCTCTGAACCAATCCTGGACCCTGAAATCAGATAAAAATACTTGAATGAATGAATTTGACAAGCGTTGACCTTATGCATGCTCACTTGTAACTCTTCAATAAATACATTGTGGAAGTCCCAACAGAAATTGTGTAAAAGTTCATACTTGTAAGAAAGAGCCCTGTGAGTCACTATTTGACGCTTTGGACTGAATCCTCTCTTTTTCACTAGTAAAACATTTTCCGCTGTTTAAAAGTTATGTACCCCAGCTTTAAAAGACGGTATAATGAGAAATGGATCTGAGAGCTCATGGATGCAGAAAAAAAGCTTTTTAGAAGTTTTGAACTACGAGTCTCAGAATTGCCCACATGGAGAGCAATAATACAACAAATCCCACATACGTCTCCCTACATTTTTGTTCATCTTTTTTTCTAATATTTATTTAGTTTATTGATTTTAGTAGTTCTCTAATGAAGTTGCAGGGGTCCACTGTTCAACTGTCCAAAAATCTGGAAAAACTCTGGGGCCTAAATGGTTGAATGCCACAGAGACTTATCATGGATTTTGGTACATCCACTTTGAAGTAATAAGCCTTTTTTGGCAAGAAGAATGTGAGTGGGGAGCTCATCTGGACATGCAGCACAGTGCAATTTTTTTTTAATTTATACTGGATTTTCTTTGAGACAAAGCTTTTTAAAACAAAATTGTGTTTTACACGTGCTTCAGTGGGGACACAATTTATGTTTACTCAAAATTCTTCATGCTTCTGATAAACAGATCTAAAGGCAAATGTTCAATGGTCACAACAGCAAATGAGCAGCTATTTGAATGTTATTTCTTAGTCGTAATCACTTTTGAATATCTAATTTATGTAATGAGAGCTAAAAAGTGAAATTCTAATTATTTTAACAGCCCCAATATATCAGTAAGCAGCATATAAGTCTTATCAGAAGCAAACGGTAATCATACATATCTTGCTGCTGTCAAAACAAAATTCCTCATGCATAAATATTTGGCTATAATGAGTCCCTATGGCAACAGCGCGCCTAAAACCATGCCGTCTAAAGTTGAGAAGCTGTAAGCCACTCACAGTCCATTAGAGGCAACAAGGAAGGTATTCAGCTGGTCTCACAAAGAATGCAAATAATCTACAGCATGTCCTACATCACACCAGTGACGGCCATTTACAGAGAAACCATCTAATCGCCGTCTCACCATTATTTACTTCATACTTCTCTCATTTCTCATCTGTGGTTTATTTAAGCCCACAAAAACAAAAATAATATATGCTGGATAGTTTGACATGTCTCTTTTTTTATTCAAGATGTTTTATTTGTCCTCTTAAAGCTTTCTAGCTTGTTCCTCAATCCATCTACAGCCATAAACCATTTCCTCCTAGGAGGGTGGTTGACTACAAGAAGAAGTTCCGAAGAAAATTCATCCCCATTCACACTTCTAGACCCCTCAAGAAAGCAGTACTTGTGCCCGGTGCCACCACGGCAGGGTCATAGCCCTGGCTTACCCATTGACTTTCAGACGAACACTTACCCACCCTTACATTTCCATTCTTCCTCTCATTGCTCTATTCACTGCACCTTGCCGTCCTCAGTTATCCTACAGTATGTGCAACCTCTTTCTCATAGCTTCCATCCGCACTCACATTTGAACCCATATACTTAAACACATCCACTTCTTCTAGCTGGGGGTGGCGGTGCTCAAAAGCTTTCAGCCCAGTGTCATCCAGCCAACTTCAGCTCTGCCAACATAGGCATATTATACATTGCTGTAAAAATCAGAACCTCTGGAATGCCAGCTCCATCAAATATATACAAAATAGACATGTCAAACCTATTATTCAAGCTCAGAACAGCCATATCCAGACAATATGTGTTATTGGCCCCAGGACTATTTTGGTAAACTAAAGTGGCCCTCTTACTAATAGTTTGGACACTCCTGATGTAAGCTGTGAGCTACTACATACTACTTGTACTGAGCCACAATGAATAGTATGAGACAGACTTAGCACATTCCCACTGTAGCATAGAACTGATTTGGCTATATTTGTGGAATGTATACTGGCTAGACTCAAGTAATGTTATGTAATTTAACATTTTTATGATTCAAAATGGCAGAGGACTCACCATTAAACAGCAGCACAGTGCCCATATTCCAGCGTGGGCTCTGCTTTATTTGCTCTTCGGACATTGAGAGGCAGTGTCCCAACATGCACAAGGTCTTGTTGCTGTCCGACGATAAACTAGACTTTCTGGGTAATGTGTAGTCCAAAGAAACTTCACATTTTCTGTGGAGATAGCAGAAAATGGATTAAAACAGATTAAAACAAATTGATTTCTAATAAATAGTTTTGTTCAACAAAAACATTGGATTTGTGATAAATATTTGGTTGCTATGAAAAAGATATGACTTGCATAACTGAATAGTTGGATGGACCATGAATGTACAGTATAGATGGCCTTGCTTAAAAAACAGCATCTTTTATAATCACTATATTGTAATAATTGTCTAAAATGTAAAGTAAAACAGTAGAAAGCTGTTAGTGTGCGTTAGTCATTGTCCTTATAATACGGCAGAAACAAACATAACAAAACAAGGTCAGTGCAACTTCCAATACCTGCCTTGTGTCAATTTTACATGACCCACACCACCATGACCCAATCACCACAGCAACAAATAAACTAATGGCTTATCTTAAGGTTCTGGAAGAAATAATTGATATCTTAGACAAGGACAATGGACAGGCTTTTCACATTTACAAGTGTAGAGGATTTTGTGGCAAAATCACAAACAACTCTAACCCACATTAAGATTGCAAAACCCCTGGCTCGTCTTTGTTTAATGCTTATTTAACACACGAAATACCAAGGCCAAACAGTCTAAAGTAGTAGACCTTGAATTATGCATATTTCTAGACCTTGAAGAGATTGCATACCTGATTCCACACACCCACACCACCACAGAGCCATGAATGTTCTTCTTGCCCTCAGGCTGCTGGCTGTAAGTCAGGCTGATATGCTCCCACTGTCCAGGACTGAGCAGACCCTCTCCGGACTCTGCTTGAGCCAGGAGTCCCGCCTTTATCTCATCATTGGGGTCAATACACATCCTGCAGAAATAGTAGATACCCTTATGTTCAAATCTGCACTCCAGAACAGTGGCGGTGTTGGAGGATACTCACCTGAACGTTAAAGCGCCCGTGAAGAGGTCTGCCCATACTTGAAGCATCAGTGCTTTGGAGCCCATGGACAGAATATGAATGAGGGACTCTTCGCTGGATGTCGTCCCAGTACGAGTGGCACCGTGGTGGGACTCAGCAGTGGAGAGGTGTCTGTCTTCTGGAAAACAGTGATGGCAGTATTTAAAAAAACACTTGTTTATGGAAAGCACAGTGAGCCGCTCCATAAAGTTATTCATTCATTCTTGTGACTTTATTGAGAAATAAAATATAATAGCCATATTAAACATGCAAAGGTCTATGCATAATCTTTACACAATTCATCTCAGATATGTTGGTAGAACTAGATACACTTATTGGAATGCATTCATTTGTGAAACTAATCTTGAGGGGGAGGCTCTTGTATACAAATGTCAGCAGATTTTTCACTGGAAGTGTGTACTAACACAAACTTCTCATAGCCTAGTTTATGGACCAAAACCAAACATTTCAAGTCAAGTTCCTTTTTCATAGATTGCAGAGAACTTAAAGCTGGAGTAACTTTGAAACTTAGAAGTCATTAGTTTTGACATACGTGATTTTTATGCATTACATATATCATCTCCCACTATGTAAAGGATAAAATGTTTTCTTATAAGACAGCATGTGTTGTTGTCTGATTTGTTCACATGTTAATTGAAATAGGCTGTTGGGACAAACAAATTGCATGTACTTTTGGAAGACTTCAATGCGTTTCATTGTATTCATTTCTAATGATGAACAAAGCAAATACATGTTTTAACCTCACTCACCTGCGTCTTTCTCCTTCTCCTTGTCTTCTGCGTTGACCACTCTCACCCACATGGAAACACTGAAGCCAGACGCCATGTGGGGCCAGCAGTTCTGCCCCACAAGCGGCAAGTGCAAGGGGGCGGCGTGCCACGGGGAAGAGCGGATGTTGGAAGCCCGCAGGTCCCCGTCTCCTTCGCGTCGTCCTGGAGACGGTTTCCCCTTCCACAGCAGACCCACACTTTTGCCCCCTGCAGAGCCGTTCTGTCTGGAGCCAGGGGTGATCCCGCCTGGAGTCACGGCCCCAAGGATTATGGGAAATGTCAGAAAGTGCAGCGGGTCGACGTCGATGTTTGCCTCTATGATCTGCTGAATGCCTTTTAGTAAAATCTCCTGTGGGGATTGAGAAAGTTACCAGATGAGATGCTGCCCAACAACAAATGAACAAGAAAATTGAGATTCTCGATTATTAAGTTAGACGATATAATATGGAGTTAAAGGGCCTGAAGCATATTATGCAACATGAGTCATTCATATATTTTATGTATTAGTTTAGATTTTAGTCCCAATCTTTAAGTTCTTTCTGCTTCTTTGAAAATGCACCATTAAACAAATGAGCCAAAAATGTTAAACGTTCCACTTCCACAACAGTTGTGTATAGCTCATCTCATTACTTCTATATAACATGAGTTTGAATATCATTTTCTAGTAGACTTATCTGAACAGGATATTGTAGACTGATAAGACAATGATTTATCTCATACAAGTTTATGGTTAAGGAAAACTGCCTCATCATCAGGAGCCTCTGATTGTTATTAAACAAATCATCAGGAGAAGGTGAAAATATTGTTGACCAAATACATATGCATCATTTTGTCTACATTTTATGTTCAACAATCTGCACTTGCTCAACACTGTTGAATATATAAAGATCAGTACAGAAATTAATGAACAAATAGGCCGAGGATATGTTTTGCAAACGATTCAGACGCGGAGCTGCCACGAAGTCAGCATATCTGAGTGATGAGAGACCGGGGTCACAAGTCGTTACTTTCACATGATCAAACACAAACTCCCCTCAGGAAAAATATTTCCAGGAAAAGTCAAAAATGTTGCATGATGGAACTTGAGTTTTTTATTTTTTATTGTAACGTCACATTCACTAGAATTACTTTGATTACATTTGTACAAGGGACCATCATGTGGTAATGAGGTACGTGAATAAACAGACTCTGGTATATTAAGAGAATCAAATTACTTCCAGTACTCTTCCACATGAGAACACTGGTTTTTGCCTCTTTCGATTAAAATTCAAGAGGGCTGAAGAGGCGTTACACTCATTCATATAAGAGTAAATAAGATTCAGAAGAAGAGTTTTTACCTCTCCACACTCAGTGTGACAAATTGACAATATATTGAAAAAGATAAAATGAAAAATCTTTAATACCAGTAATTTGTTTTCCTTTTTATTTTACTGTAAGTAGAAAATATATATATATATATTTTTTTAAGAATATTAAGTATTTGCTGTGATTTCAAACATATACTATAGTTCAAATATATTATACTGTCTCCCTATAGTAGTCCACACTTTGCCTCAGTGTCAGGGTGAGTGAATCCTCATTCAGATTATTTCCAGTATCATTTTGTGTTTTACTCCAGTTTAATTAATTAGAAAAAAGAAAAGCAAAGCTGTCATCTCATCTGCATTGATGGATGTGACCTTGATGGACTTTCTTCATAAATGTGTGTGTTTTAGAAATCAAAGAACATTTTTTAAACAAGAGCTTTAACACAGCAGCGTTTGAGGAGTGAGACATAACAAGTGTATTTACCGTGGATGGTGTCTTCTCCAGGAACAGTCGAATCAATAAAGCCAGTTCTTCCGCTGTGATTCTCTGCGTCACCATGGACACCAGCAGCTCCACCAGGACGGTCTGGCAATCTGGTCGAATAAAACTTAATGAACAAGAGTGGATTTTATAAATGGTTCGCATCAAACCCCTTTGCAGAGAGCAGAAACATCAGCTCTGGCTAAATTATTGTTTGTTTAAAAAACAAAACCTTTTTTATCATCAGGCTTGTACATATAACAACCCTATAGATTTTTTTTCATGTCAACTCCTTTCAGACACTGAAGATTCATGCAGTTGAAAGTAGATACATGAGGTAGACGGACTTCTATTTTTTAGAATTTAGAAGCACCACATCTTTTTTCCCCTGCGTGCCCCCTCACAGAGCACAAGTACCCCCTATTATACAAAGAAGTACATACCCCAGTGTCATAATCATTTTGATCGGAGGACACGTTAAAAAACATTGATTGGAGGCTACAACAATATTAGGCTCTTCTTCAAGGCATTGTTTTATGTAAAGAAAAGTTCTTTTTTATTTCTTTATTAATTTTCAATTGATTTACAAAAAATTGAGTTCATGCTTGGACTGAAAGTAAGAACCTATTAGTTTGTAATAACGTGTAAATAACTGCAGTGCAAGTTGTAGGGCAGTTGTTTTCTCAAGTGAATTAGCTTTAAAATTATGTGCAACATGTGAGACCCTGAGGTTTCTCACTTTTACCCACTGGGTTTTGTTGTTGTTCCTTCCCAATGATGAAGGGTCTGAGGACAGTGATGATGATCCAGGACATTTAACAACATGTATGGCTTAAATGTCAATTTTATGTGTTTGAATTGCCGATTCTCTGATCTGTGTTGGCAAATTGACAATTTTGTAAAGTCATAATTTAATAATAATATAGTCCCTCCACCGTGTCATGGATCTTCCCCAGGGCCCTCTCCTGGTGGGACATACCCAGAACACCTCCCAGAGGGTCATTTCAAGTACCCCCTCCAATACCCAAGCGCCCCCTAGGGGTCTGCAGACTTGAAGTTGGGAAACTGAACTGGTTTGGAGACCAGTTAAACAGCAGAAATTGATACTTATTTGTTGGGAGATAAGCAACAAAACTATGACACTCTGAAAACTATGATCACTCACTCAGAAAAAGTCAATACATTTACAAGTTGAAATACAAAGGTAAAAGGATACAAACCTTTAAAAGACGGCTCCGTTTGACAAAGTATGTTGTGAAAGCCAAACAGGATGGTTTTAACTCCATCCTGTAATGAAACAAAACAGCAAAATTGAGGATTTTTTTTGTTTTTTTTTTAAATATTGAGTGTGTGTTTTTACTTCTAACCAATTTAATTTAATTATGAAATTAATGGAGTATTTAAGGCATCCGGTGAGACCAAATTGACATTTTTAACTTCATATTTTTAATTACTGTAGGATACAGTAGCTGAAAAAGGTAAAAAAAAAAAAAAAACAAATTGGCAATAATAAGAATAAGCTGTTTCACATAACACAATAGTAGTGCAATAATAATGTAACATATTATAATATTAGATAGATAGATAATTGATTAAATGCAAGTATAATAATAGTATTGAACTTTCATGAAAAGGGCGGTTTCAATTGAGTAAATAAAATTGTACATGCACAATTCTGAAGAACGCTGTAGTTTTCCCTTACACATTCCACTAATCACCACATATTGAGTTTTACCAATTACCCAAATTACAATATCACCCCATCATCTTTTTGTAATTGAAGTTAAAACAAAAGTAAAAGCTGCATGTCAATCTGACCTGGTCGTAGAGGAGAGCAGCATTGTGGCGGTTGGCGTGCACGGCCCCCAGCAGACTGTGGAACACATGACTGAGGACCTCCAGGTCTGGGGAGCCTGAGGCGAGGAGCTGCAGCTCCATGGTGCAGATCTCGGGAAACAGCAAAACTCCTCTTCTGCATCCGTCCACCGCTGCCCCAAACTCATGCAGCGCTGATGACTCCACTTTCAGCCCTACACCAATAAAAATAATGACAAATACTTTATAAACTAAGAAATCTGCGTACAGCAAGAGGAAAGACTAAACAGCTACATTGACTAAAATGTTTGATGATCCAAGGCGGTGGCTACTTCTTTCCATTGCAGAGACAGCTCATAAAAGTGAATTAATAAAGTCCAGAGCTCAGAGCAGAGCAGGAGGGAGTCCCCACATGATTTACATGGAAAAACAGTCACTCGCTCTCATCTTCTTGCTTTAATTTATTGCACTCGTTCAGTAACCGTACAGCACAGCTTAGTCCAGTGCATGGCACATAAAGGCAACCTGAGCCTGATGAACCAAGATAATTAAATTATTTGTCAATTTCCATCTAATCTTCTGTGTAATTCGGCTGTGAATGGAGAAGATGACACAACACAGATTTCTGCTTATTTCCCCCTCATTCAAATCCTGGTAAAATTAACCACAAATTTATCAATTTGACACGACCAAGTCATATTCAACCATTTATATAAGACTCAAAACTTAGTACTTAAAGTTCTATTAAAAATAGCTGATGTTTATTCAATGAAAACATTAACAAGACAAGTTCTTTCAACATCATAACATTGGTTTAAATTATGCTGTATGTAGTATGTATCATGATCTTAACAATTACTACAGCAGTCCGATTCAATGTACATTTTGAAAAATAAGGAGGGAAGCATCTGGAGGGAAAAAGAAGACGAATCCACTGATAAACCATTGACTTCACTAACGAATACAGATTTGGCAGTAAGCAATACATTTAAATCCCATATTATCACACTATTGTACCATTAAACCATTTTAACATCTTTATTGCACTTTTAAACTCAACAAACTTCAACAAACATTTGCTGTCACAAGAAACAGAACCATAAAAGGATCATGTGTACAGATGTGATGCTTGGATTCTTCCTTTGAACGAAAATATAAAAATATTGAGCGTTTTGCAAGAATAAAAAAAGAAAGGTATATTTTAAGAACCATGAAATCACTACTGGAAACGTAAACAAACCAATTACCTCGGTTAGGTTGATTTTGTACAATTGTTACATACAAATACAAGCGAAAGTTATAAAATAATTCTGTGTGCTGGGTTGAGGGGGTTTTAATGTTGTAATAAAGCTGCTGTTCCAAACTTTAAATGCAATACAATAAACATGTTATTACTAGTAGTAGTAGTAGTAGTAGTAGTAAGTAATCTTGATTTATATAGTGCATTTTTTTACAGACCAAGATCCCCTAAAGCGCTTTACAATGTTCAGAGTTCAGTTATTATACTACTACCACTACTATTACAGCCTGTGGTAGTATGCACGCATGTTTGGCCCATCACGTGTCACAATTTTAGATCAGCTTTTTCAAACAGATAAGTGAATAAACCACATTCACTCAGTCTATCGGCTCTTAACCCAAAACATCAAATAATGTATGTATAGTATGCAAAGAATTCTAAGACTATGAACTCCGCATAACAATACATTTACATGGTTACATTCTTAGGAGACTAAGACAAACATCTTGTAATGTCAATCAGTTGGATATTTATAAATGACATTACATTCCTCAATTTTGGACAATTTTAATGACAAACTGTATAAATATCCAGGCTAAACCCAAGACTCCAAAAGACTCCAAGAATCCAAAAGAACCCAAGCAGAAAGCAGGCCCGCAACCATGCAGAACAGCTGAAGAATGCACCTTAAAGTCATAATTAAACAATAAGGACTAGAAAAACTAGGACAAACGTTTTCCAGAACTTCTCAATCAGATCCAGACTTAAATGTCACAAGATGCGGCTCATGAGTCAACAGAGTAGCAGCCCGCAGTAGTAAAACATCAAACAATGACTCTATTCTGAGTGGGTCTCATAAGGTCGAATTCATAACCAGTAGCAAAGCATTGGAAATCAGATAGAAGTGTCTGATGTAAGACACAGACTATAAATTCTACAAAGTCATGCTAAGTGGCCCAACCAAGATCATCCATTTCAAAACATCAGACAATTGGAGGAAGCAGAGTTTTGGAAGTGTTGACCCAGCAGTGATACAGCGAAAGTGAACCGTGCATAAAATAGAGTAATTTTCCAGTTCATGCAAGAAAAAAAAAATGCATCAATGCCCAAAACACTGAATGATAAATGGAGGAGTGGGAGAAGTAAACACTCTTGCTTTCCCAACAATAAATCACAGGACTTGAAGCTGATGCGAAAATATGGTCTCTCCATCATACAGGCTTTAGAGTGCTGACGTATATTAGAGGCATTGCAAAAAAGGGCAAACAAGGCGCTGAACCAGGGATTTTTGAGATTTTAGATGCAAAAAAGTATCTGATCTGTAAGGCTGGAGTCTATTTGCATACAAAACATACAAATCAGCAAGTTTTATAGGAGCAGTGCAGATGAAAATGATAAAAAATAAAATAAAGTTCCAATGCAGGTGTGTTCCCTCAGTCCAGACAAAGTGTTTCAAAAGTTTCTTTTTTTTTTTTATTACCGTTAGAACTCACAGCTCTAATTCTTTAATCAGACTCAAACTATTTTCTGGGCATTGCAAATATTACTGCTTGGAGTGTAAACACTATGGGATCAAACTTTAATGTCTTTGAGCAGTAAAACCCCTGTAGTGTGGATCGATACTGTACATCGGATCGGCTCTCCTCTCCGCAGATATTACCTGTAACTTCTCGAATGTAGATGGAAAATATAATGCTATAATACAGCATACAACATTTGACATGTGAAAAGCCTCTGTTTATTATAAACAAAAAAGATTATGTCAAATAAAGGGTGGATACATCTCAAATATTAGTTTCACATTATAAGTTTAATTACAATTATAATGACCCACTTATCTAGCTATAATAATAGTATCACAGGCCCATTTCCCAGGGTGGATAAAGTTACATAGGAGTGAGTATCCACACAGAGAGGGAGGGAGAAGAATTGAGTTAGAGTTAGTAAGGCGTGTTAAAGTAATTTGGAGTGGACCTACCCTCTTCTTGGCGGGACATGTCTTCTGGGTTACTTTCGCTGTCCGCGTCGTACCCCTCCTCCTCCCCGGGGGCTTTCACTCCGCAGCTCTGCACCTCATCTACCTCCTCCGACAAATCCCCTGCAGGGACCACCCCTTCAGCCAGGACCTGCAGCTTCTGACAAAACCGAAACAGAAAAATACACATCAAAACTGGCTTCTCAATGTCTACTTACCCATATTGTGGCCAAACACAATTGTAGGAAGGTAAAAGTGTGCGACGAGAGCGGAGGTCTGACCACTAACGCAGCGAATCAATTGCCGACTAAATGTTTTCAAGTTACAGGGGAAAAAAGATTTTGGTCATAAGACATTTCTCAGCTGACTCACACTCACACAAGCAGTTCCTTGATGTGTGGAGCCAGGTCATAGCTGCATGTAAGCAAACAATGTCACACACGCACACAGTCAATTGTAAAAATACTAGTAGTTCTACATTATACACCCTTTTCAAACAAAGACTCAAGTAAAGTAGTGGAAGCAAGTAAACATAAAGTGAACACCACACTCTGCAGGACTGATTGAGACAAGCTGTCGGGAAATAGTTAAATCCATTGTATAAAGCTAAATCCTTCTGTGTAAAAACATGATTATGCGGAAAGGCATTTTAAGACCTATACAATATGTGGGACAATTGAGTGAACACAGCCAATAAGACTATGGCAGAACTATTGCATCCAACCTGTTTAACCTCCTTTAACAAGGAGATTAAAAGTTATATCTCTACCTTTCTAAAATGTATTCATAATTAAAGGGCGCATTCACACTTGTTGGTCTGGTTCACTTGAACTTGACCAATTCTGGTTCAATAAGAGCTTTACAGACTACTAGGTCTTCACTTGTGTGGTGGTGTAACATCCACAAATAAACGCATGTTACAAAGTGGACCACATTCTAAAGTTCACAATCAGGTCTCAAATGAGCTGTAGCATATTAATATATTTGGAGTTTCTGTCTCTTAGCTCTACCTATCTATTTGGTGGAAATGTATTACTTGAAAATTGACATATGAAATGTAAGCTTGTGGAAAACATACCTCAACATCTCAAAAGCAAAGTTTAAAAAAAGACATTTCAGAGTTTTGAAAAGTGATTTTTATAATATGTTGGTTGTTATCGTGAAATCACGCTGTGAATAAAGCTTATTGGTATATATTTTGGAAAAGGCCAAAAAAAAACAATTCAAACTAATTGCAATGTAGTAATTCTATTGAAATCATTGTGCTTTTGTGCTACTGGGCAACAGTAAAATAGGACATAAAACAAAGAGATTAGCACGGGGCCATTGGTCAAGTACAACCACCTACATAAAAGAAATACCTCTCTAAATGTACTGCTATTGCTTTGGCCTCATTGTAGTGGACATGACTCATCTGTTGATAAAACAGTGAAGTGTGTGTGTGTGCGTGTGTAGGTGTGTGTCCAAAGTTAGCCTGTAATTATTTACCGCTGCTACTTTTCTGTCCATCAGGCCGATAAAGGATCCTTAGCAACGCATTGTGAGAGGTGAGCAGCAAATACACACAACGAGCGATTCGCATCAATGGAAAACTTTAGTTTCTTTGTATAGCTCGTGCATCATAAACAACACTTCTCATCATACGCCAGGCGATAGATACAAAAGAAGCACTTAGCACCAACTACGTCAATGCAATCAATAAACAAAGCCTGAATCAGAATGAACGGGGGGGATGTCTCAGAGGGGCTTACAGTGATGGGTTGTCTTGAGACTAGATTTGGTTTAATACATGAAAGACAAAGACTGATGTAAAATGGGGATGCTATGAAGGTTATTGATTCAAATATTGATTGGCTTCTGGTTTTACAACAAGCTGTAAGGGTTACATGCCAGTGTCTCAACCCAAGGGCAGCGATATTATAAATAATGAACATCTAAATTAAAGTCTCACAGTTGTAAGGGACGCTTTGAGGGAGTTTTCTCCTCTAAAATGTAGAATTATCCAGTGTATGATTTTACAAATTATTTTGACAAAAAGGCCTCACCTTCTCCGGTTTCTCCTCGGGAGGCTCGGGGCAGGACGACACCTCTGCTAAGGCGACTCTCAGCAGGGAGTTGAACAGCGGGATGGCGAGGTCAGAGTTCACCACTCCTGAACGTGTCAACTGGTCCCTCACTTCTGACAGAGTTTCATCCACAGACTGCAGCTGTAGACGCAGAAATGCATAATTACATTAAGTTTAAGTCTGCGAGGTAAGGTAACATAAATCAAATCATGATATAATCCCTCTGACTGTCTGCTATTTGAGGTCATTCTCATGTAGAAATAGTTTTATTTTTGCTGAATGGCAGCTTGATGATCCAACAAGCTGCCATTTAGCTTACGGTATGAACAAGTGAATTTTAACCACTTAGTGAGACGTGGAAGCCTCTGTGTTTTAAGAATGTTTCGCATTTTCCGAAGACAAATTTCTCAAAAAATAATTATCTTAAATTTATAGAATGTACCCATTAAACTCATGCCTCCAAAAAATCTGTACTTTGGAGTTAAGTACTGATCAGGAGTTACAGTACTTCAGTAGTGAAGAGGAATGAAGAGGGGTGAAAACGCATGAGAATAGTTGGGATACATTTTTGGCACAGCCAATATACAATGATGAATAAACACTAACTAGACACTTCAAATTCAGCATAACATCAATTATGTGCATGAATTTGTTTACATGTGAATGACATGGACCTACCTGAAATGACAGCTCCGGCTCCACTCGCTGCAGGGCTGTGTTGGCGCTGTGCAGACAAATAGCTAACAGAGCCTCGAGGAGGCGTATGCTCTGAAGTTGCCACTCTTCTTCCAGTTTTTTGGCTGGGTCTTTCGCTTTTGCCTCTGAGTGTAATTGACTGTGGATGTCTGCCTCTTCTTGGCCCACAAGAGGATTATAAGCAGTGGACTCGGGACTACCTTTACTTTTTCCATCCCGTTTCTTTTTGGCTTTTCCATCTTTGGTCTTGCAGGAGAGCTTTTGAATAACCATAGTCATGAGGCGTAGGCAAATGTCTAGCCCACCCAATCTGAAAAACTGTCTTTGGAACAGGGGACTGGCCAAGTAGATCCATCGACAAACTGACCAGACATCGGCAGCCCTGCGAACCTGCTCTTTGGAGGGAAGAGCCACACTATCAGGGGACAGATAAGGAAGTCTGCCACCTAAAGGTTCACTAGCTGTGCTATCGTATCCAGAAGTGTCCTCCGAATCATTGGCCGAATCTCTATCTGAATCGCCCTCTTTGCTGACACATAGAAAAGCTAAACATAGGAACAGGTTGATTACGTGTAGGTGTGTCTCAGCACGGCTACGTCCCGGGCCACGTCCTTGCCCGGTCCGGTTTTTATGACTGGGATAAGCTTCTTTTAGGCCTTCATAAAATTTACTAAGACTTTGTGGACCCTCACCAGCCCCGCGGGAGCCCAGTTCTTCAGCCAAAGCAAAAACAGCCTCTCTCTCCTCTGCATCAGCGCTTTCCAGCTCCTGAAGGGCTCCCTCTGCCTGTTTGTGACCAATGCCAATGATCAGAGTCTCGAATACTTTTAGAGCCAATGACCGGGTTTGATCCAAGTATACCAGCTCCGTCACCTGGTTTAGACCATTGCAGCTCACAAACAGGTCTCGGATCACCCTGTTGAAAAAATTGGATTGATTAATGTAGATTACCAACTGCTTGAGTATAGATTTGAGTTACTATGGTAGAAAAACCATTTTTTCCATGGATTGATGCTAATGTGGCCTGGCACTACTTGCATTTATTCACTAAGTGATAATGTCTTTTTTCAACATGTCTTCCAATCATATCATATGACCTTTAACAAGAATAAAAACAAAAAAGCAAATATCTACTCATATTTTCCTTTTCTCCTTAACTTTAAGCCACTTTGAAGGATTACAGCATTCTGAAATATTCATAACTTTTCCAATGTGTCATGTCTAGAACCTGTAACTATTCTGACTTACATAATCAGTTCAGGGCCCCCTATCACCATGCACGATTGTGATAAATTATTAAATGTCATCAATTAGCAATGAGCTGCAGAGACAGCTCTAATGACACTGACACTGTTCAAGGTGAATGTACTGCAAGTGGATATCTACAGTGCGCTGAGAAGAGTTTTAATGAGTTTGGCTTACGCAAAAGGGCTGGATCAGGATTGAAGTTACATTATGGTCAATCTCTCTCAAAACTTTCTAGCGTGAACTTTTCAGAAATCATGAAAAGAGTTATCGTCTTTTTGTGAACTTGAATTTTGTGACTTGTTTAAGTGAATTCTACTGCGTTTCTATAGAACTGTCATGTTGTCTCACCTGGACTTGAGCAGCGCAGGCAGCGTCTGCAGATACACCAGTAGCACCTCTATGGGCAGGCAGTGGGTGTGGTAGGTGCAGACCTGGGTGCAGACGGTGGATACGCCCAGCTGCTGTGCGTGGTGGGCAAGCTCTACTCCTCTCTGCAGCACTGGGTTGAAAATGTGAGTGTAGAGCTGCCACTGGACGACAGCATTTCCTCTCAGAGTCAGGTGACACACATGACCTGCGACCTGCTGACTGAGGGTCCAGTCCTCCCCAAACACCAGCTCCTGATAGGCCTGCAGCGCGTCCCACTTCCACAACATGTCCTCGGTGCCTCCTCCACTGGGCAGGATCCCCTGAGAGCGGTAACACAGCCCACTGGACACGGTGAGCTCCCCCTGCTGGAGAGTCTCCTCCAGCCCGGGTAGCTGGCTGCTGTCCAGAGTGCAGATGTTACAAGAGGCCAGTTTGGCCTTGTCTGAGGGCTGCCCCCCTCCAAGCTGATCCAGGATCAGCCGGCTCAGGACACTAAGGACATGGGACTGGTAACTGCGCAGACCTGGTGATTTGAAGGCGTGAAGCAGGGGTCCGACCACTGACCGAGGGTCCATACAGCAGCAGATGCCCACTGCCTGGATCCCGGCCAGCACCTGTAGGATGGCCGGCCCGTTTGGGGAGAGTCTCTGCAGCAGTCTCAGACACTGATGAGCACAGGCAGCTAAACAGCAGCAGCGCTCTGGGTACCTACCAGTGTCTCCCTCACCGTCTTTCCCGTCACCCTCCTCTTCAAAGGGGTTTCGTCTGGCTCCCTGCTTGAAGGCAGAGACGGGGAGTCCCGACAAGTCTCTGTGGTGATGTAAGAAATGGGAATACTCGCAGCGCCTGTGACGTCTGCGGGCACACACAGACTGGTGCAGCTGCTCAGACTTGGCCTTTTTCACTGCACTAATGATTTTGAAAACACCTGCAATGAGACCACGAAGCCTATCCGCAGCCTCTCCTCCAATCTCAGAATCCCGGGCTCGGCACAGACCCTCCAGACGCAGCACTGTGGCTTCGAACAGCTCCAGGCCACGGTGCTGCACAAACTCGTGGATGAGCTCTAGAGCCTGGCTGAAGAAGAACGGGTTTGGAGTGGAGGCCTGCAGGCAGCCTAAAAGCACCTGTAGGACCCCCTCCAATAGCTCAGGCAGGAGCAGTGCCCGGTGTCGATAGCGGGAAAAAGAGAAGTCATCCTGGACTTCCTGGAGGGTTTTTTTGGGTCGAGGGGCGAAGGGGTTAGTCTGTCTGTCTAAACAGCTCCTGATTTTGAGCGTGGCCCGCAGCAGGTCGGTGAGGCTGCGGCGTAAGCTGTCAGGAAGTGTTTCACTCTGACTCACATCCACAGACATCAGGTGCAGGATGGTGCGCAGGAGCATCCTCTGCACCAGAGCTATGGGCTCCTCTGTCCAGCCTCCGGCCAGCTCCTCTGCCCCCGCTCCCACCATGCCCCCGGGACCACAGCACTCCCCAAACTCAGTCAGGATCTCCGTGAGAGTGGGCACTACACTGATTGCTAGGCCTGGGTTGTGATTGATACTCATGTCAAACTTGCAGACTTTCTCCAGGAGGGACAGCAGCACGTGGCACAGGTCAAACGGGGAGTTCTCCATTCGGTTGAAAATGGAGATTGCCGCTGGGTCTGTGAGTGTTTCGGTGTCCGTCTGGGACCCGGTGGTTCGGGGATGTTGGTATGTGGTGCTCATGTTTTCAGTGATGGTACTTGCGTTGGATGTCGTGTGTGACTGTGGCTCTGATTTGTGATGTTGACAACTGACTTTTAGAGTGGCTCCATGTGGCCTCCTGGTCCGCACACCTCCGGGTCCTGGGACAGCCCGGTCTTCAGAGTTTGCTTCAGAATCGGATGTGGATAACTGGGATTTGCGAGCATCTTTTACAGAGTATCTTTGGGCTGTCCTGCGTGAACGCCGTGACTTCCATGTGCCACTGGACACTCGTGGTCTCTTGCCTGGAGTCTGATCATCTGTCCCAGCCTTCAGTCCTGCTCTGAGAGGTACGGCTTTTACCTCCCAGTTCAAGAACACCTCCAGTAATGACGGCAGGGTGAAATCTGTTAAAATAATAAACGTGTTGTTTATTTCCTCAAGAATACAGTTCATTGTAGGGGATTTTAATTAAGGTTTCTGAAACGTATTTCACAGAAGGAATCTGTGACAGGTGCACTTTATTTGTTAAGACTTTCTCAGTTCGGAAGAATTAATAAAGTAAAAATGTCTCGACTCCATGTTAGAAAAGATAACGCTAATGTACTAAATGCCAATGTGTCATTCTAAGGTCACAGAGGCTCTGAAAAAACCAAGGCAAACCTGTCAGAATACGGGTGTAGACCGGATTCATCTGGATCCCATTAACACAGAGGTACTAGTTGTGAGCAATTAGGGTTGTCAAGATGATTGAGAATTTAATAGTGTTAAGCATTAGTATTGAGCAAAATTAGCATTTATTGATACATTTTAAAGTATGGACTCAGGAGTAAAAAAAATGAATAAAACCTTAAAGCCCCCCAAAAGGATAAATCTAGTCAGTTAAAAATGACAGAGCTTTGTCCAAAAAGAGTATATAATAATATCTAATGTGGTATCGAGAAGATAGTAATTTAAAAAAAAAAAACTATTTTTTTGAAAAAGAGTTTGAAATTTTGTATCCTCAGCATAATAAAGTACTTGAGCAGAGACTTCATTAAATTGGTTTAAAATATGATACTTCTGATTATTCATTGTTTATTTGTTTGAATTATGTAATTTGACACATATATGACAATGACCTATATAGCCTATTTAACTAACACAATGTCAAGATTAAGTTGCTAGAGACAAAGCTTCTATTCACACTGGACATATCTTCTTCCGATCTACCATGATCAATATTGTAAGGGACAGGAAACGTTCATGGTTGAAATCAATCAAATTACAACCCTGAGTTATAGCGTCACAAGCTACAACTCGTTCACCAGATCAGCTGAGGTATGCACTGGTAAAATCTACATTAGTACCATCTGTGAAGGACTAACCTGGGGCTTTTTCCTCCTGAACCGGGATCTTCCAGACCAGAGGGAGCAGTGACAGCAGCAGAGTGAGAAGCTCCTCCCGACAGGTCAGCTCCTAAAAGAAAGAGGGACAAATGCACAAGATGGCAGGTTAAAAAGAGGGTGAGGGAGAGGGAGAGCGACAGAAGAGAAGGTAAACCCAAATTAGGGATGTGGTGTGGTCACAGCTTGATGCAAGTCACTCCTACTCATTCACTGTACAATCAACCACATCTTGGCACCAATGAGTAATGAGCCATTTACCATCGTCACTCTGCACAATTTAGGAACACATCAAATTTTAGAACTACCATAAAACCTTGTGCTAGTATAAAAAATGCTATTCAAGTGTAGTAAATATAACGTGAGTCTTATAATATCCACTGTGCTTTCCCTTAGTATTGGAATAGAATAGAAATTGTGGATAGGTGAAAATACTCCTGCACAGGTCTTTGTTTGTTTGGAGTTAAAGCATGAAAACTTTTTTGTTTTAATCAATGTTTCTGAATAAGAACCAGATCGGTGTCATTGTGCAATGTGGCATGTGTTGTTTTGACAGCCACACTCCTCAGACTTTGAGGTGAGGAATGCTCTGAATAGACTTGAGATCCTCTCAGAATATGCTAATTAAAAAAACAATCAACATCCTCCTACAAGTGTGTTTTAGGCGGATGTCTGATTCCCAAAAGCTTAAAAAAAAAAGCTATAGGGGATCAGACTTCATCCTTTAAAAGCATACTTAATGTATTTTACAGCACTTTATTGTAGTAAGTAAGTAATGTTTATTCATATAGCGCATTTTACAGACAAAGGTCACCCAAAGCGCTATACGATGTTAAGAATTCAGATATTTTTCCATTCACTCACAGTGATGACGGAAGCGAGACGTCCAACACACTAGCGCAATCAAATCCGCCAACACCATCCATTCACTCGTTACATTTATACCTATTGAGCATGTTTTTAGTGGTAGGGGAAACAGGAAAACCCGGAAGAAACCCACGCAGAACATGCAAACTCCACACAGAAAGGCCAAGAGGTGGAATGGAACCCAGGACTTTCTTGCTGTGAAACACAAGCTCCAACCGCTGTGCCACCGTGCCGTATGTATTATAAGAACAATGTCAGTATTTAAAGCACAAGTGCAAAGCATTATTACTATGATAACATTACGATAATAACAAGTGAATCATTGTCATCTTTAATTATGTTAAATGTCTTGGAAAAACACGGCATATTCTTGGTACCATCTTTTCATGAACTCCGAAAACAATGTTGTTTTCCCTCATTAATAATATTCAAGACGAGTGTTTTTTCCCATTCACTAATTCAATTAGTACTGATTTACCACTTCATGGAAAAACTTAAGAGGTCACTTCGCGGTTAAAATGGGCCCTGTAAAGAATCATCCTGAACACAAAATGCACCACCAAAATAATATTTTCTTGCATGGACTTATACGTGCTGAACATTCACTTTCACATTAGGGGAAAAGGAAACCTGTAGAGGATACAGACCACAGAACTGAATATTGAACATTACAAATGTTCACACTTGACATGAGCAGAAAGGTTGAAGGATTTTACATGGACATGGGAAGGAAAGGTCTGAACAAAACTGTGATATGCCTTAAGTTGGGGCACTCTGTGCTTTATTTTAGCAATTGGATATACTGTACGTCACTGGACTTTGTAGACACACTAAGGTTGTTGGAAGTATGGGATATTGATATTTAAAAAAAAATGTATGACATGTTTACAAGTTGTACAATGTTCTTTGCTGCTACTGGGTTGCAGTGCTTGAACAAAGTTGCAGATGAGCACCATTCGAGGGAATGGTAATATAATAAATAATAAGAAGTTGCCCCCCTCCCCCTTTGACCCCACTGTACTTAACTACTGAGCTCTGACAAGATCAAAAAGGCCTTTGATAAAAGCCACACAGGGCTAATTAGAACGGTATGGTATATTTAATTGTCCTGGTAGTAAAATTCCTTCCTTTGACCCATCCTTCAACGCCACTGGGGCAACCTTTCAAGAGCAGTAGTCACTGCAGTGCCCATGACGTGGATATTATCTTTACTTTGGTGCAACGCTGATCTGCTGAAGTGCACTCAAGTGTGTCTCTAACCAAAGTCAAACACTGTTGTAACAAAGAATGAATGAGAATAAGAACACGGCCCTATCCTCCACCCCAAAGTTGGTGTTTTTCACTGTGGTCAGTACTGATCCCATGAACAACACATTTGAGGAACAGTGGAGCCGTAAAAGCCTGGTGCCTTTACACAATACTCGCCTCTGTGCAGCTTCCCGTCTATATGAGCAGAACACTGCTACAGTCACACCACTGTCACTGTGCAAATGGGAGGCACTACTACTCAAAAATGTACCGGTAAATAGAAATAATCTGTTCGTCTTTTAACAAATCTTCCTGCACATTCCGTATGAATGATCAGTGCAGAAGGACCTGGCGAATACGAGTGCACAGATATTAGAGTATATAATTAACAGAATGTAAGGCTTGTCATGAAAACATGTTGCATCCCAAGTTCAAATATGTAGATTTACAACAAGCTATTATTTATTGAGATTATTCTAAAGAAAGAGTCAGTTTGCAGATTAATTAAAAAGGCAGAGTCCATAGAGCACTCCTGTGGCCCGTGTAACTACTAACATTGACAATGTGGAACATGGTTTGGCTGAGGCTGTTTTAGTGGCTTCAAAGTTAAAGTGTAAACAAAGCATAGAGAATCCATTAGAAAACAGAACAAGCATTCAGCTTCAGTGTGAAGGCAAAGAAAATCCTCCAGTTATTAAACTGTTAGAAAGTATATACATTTTATACAATACAAGCCATTACTTAAAACATGCATTTGTTTACTTTGATTCATTGGAGTTGTTTAGACCCACCATCATGTAAAATAGAGCGACATATTGATAAATAAGAATATAATTAGTTCATTGACAAACTACAGAATAATTAGCCAATATAAACATCTGATACAAGCCAAACAATGTAAGCAAACAGCTGGAATGAGACCCGAGCTGAATATAAAACTACACATAAATATAAAGTATATTTGCACTGTTTGTGTCCCATATGTCTGAACAGTTTTGCCATTATCAAACTTTTGATTAAACTGTGTCCTTTGAGCAAACAATGTGCGCAATTTCCTCTTGATGGCAGAGATTAAGCTGAGCAGAGGTCAGAGAGGATGATGGGAAACTTATCACAGGCTGCACTGAATATATTGAACAGTTACTGTAAAAAACATTAAACTGTGTCCAAGAACAAAGAAATAGAAAAGGACCACGCAATTATACACATTTCATAATCACTAAATAAAATGTTTGAGTTTCTTAAAAAGTTAACTTTACCTCGAGTGGAAGGGTTTCTAACCTTAACAGTGATCTATTCCTGTGAGATATAAATGCAATGTCAAATTAATATCAATGCAATGGTGTCGTATTTCAATAGCACATTACTATAGCAGCTCCACTCTCAGGTCTTCACATGCTCAATAACTGGTAATGATACATAGACTTCACACAGAAGCCTAAAATAAATGCTTCAGTTGTTTAAGCAACAAGTTTCCAGTAATTCAAGAATACATGCTTCAAAATATTCACATATCCACTGTAATGTTAGATATCAAAGGCTTTTGCCATGAACTTCATTAATGCATTATTCATTAAAGTTTTAGGGAAGAAGAAGAAGGACACGGAAGATTTTTATTACATGGATTTGATTGGTATGCAGCTCTTACTTCTCAGAGCAGAGTAAAACCAACTTTGCTCAACTACACGAACAACAAAATGGGAAAAACATTGGTGTATGATTGAATATGTTCAGACCTGGTCTATGATGGAGTCCAGAGTGCTGAGCAACAGGAAGCCTCGGCCCCTCACTAGGTACTCCCCCAGAGCGACCATGTGGCTCTCCTCCTCGTCTTCGTCCCGTGCCTCTGCTCTCTGTGCCACCGCGCTGCACAGCTGATGCACATCTGTCAGGAACTCCCTGGCCAGAGTGTTACTGGCCCCACTCATGTCTGAGCTGAAACAAGCAGACAAGACATTTGCAAATTAACAATTATCTCAAATTCAGTCCAATTTCACATAAACACTGTAGGGTTGTGCAATTGATCTAATTTTAGTAACACGTAAAAGGATTTGGCTTGAGTTCAGACTCTAGGGATGGATTTTGATATTAAAAGGGCCAAATTCAAAAAACAAAACAAAAAATGACCCAAAATAATAAAAGCAGTACAATATTTACAGACTGAATTCAAAGTCTAAACTCATTTACAGTTTCCTCATTAATATTTTGTAAAACCATATTTCACAAACCTTACGCATCTTGGAGTTTGTGTATACAGCAGTTACAATGAATTTATGACTAAAACAGTTGTGATGAAAATCTATTAATTGTTTAAGCTCTAAAATCTATCTTAAAAATCTTACTTTACTCTGCGCCAGTTAAGTATTCACACTTACGCAACAGCAGATAGTCAAACATCCTTTTAGTGACTAAACAAAAAATAAGTCAACAATCCAGTTTGTGGATATAGTTAGCATAAAGTAAACATGCCTTCGGTCTCTTTAACTCATGCAGAATCTCAAGGCAACCTTTAAGACACATCTCATAAGCCTCGGCATGGATCCTGTCTTTTTAAGGTTTCTTGTAGATTGACAAAATCATTGCTTTTTAATCCCCGCTTTTTGCCCCGTCCAATCTCAATGATACAAAATTGTATAAATTTGCCAACCTTCTTGTAATGTTCATATTAATGTCAAAACCCTGCACTACAGTCAGGAAATTCCCCCAGCGTGAGCCTTGCAAATCACCAAACAAAAAATTCTCCACACTTCTTTCCACACTAAATTACCATCTGGTAAAAACAATCTAAGCTTTACAAACAATATTAATCTCACCAAACGTCTGTAATGCTGAAAGTTTTGCTCCCGTCATGTTGAGTATAGTCCGGGTTAAACTGAGCCGGCTCTGACCGCATACCTCCTGACTGAATTTTCTGTTCTGCAGCACAAATTCCATTAAATTGGAATTTCAAATGGAAGCCTTCCAGATTTGCAGCAGATCAGCGTATCACATGAAGGCACATGATGTCACATGGCGAAGGGACTGGCCTCAGAAACACAACCCTCCATGGGTTGTGGCCCTAAGCTCACAACCCCAATATATTTAATAGGACAAGTAGATATTGGGGCTTCAATGTATTTTATTTATTTATTGCAAAGACAAAGAATTGTCAAAGTATCTCAATTGTAATTTTCATTATGGAAATCTGATGACTAAAAGGTTGAAGTTTATAAACACTGCCATTTTAAAGTTGCTTATTGCTTTAATTAATATATGACAATTGAGCGAGGAAGTCCAGCAGCATTTTTGTCATTTCAAAAGGGAAATTCAAAACCAGTCCATATTAGAAATCACATCAAGACAACGTTTAACAAAAATATATAATTTAGCAAAAAATACACATACAAAAATTAAATCATTTTCAAAAAAATTGTCATTTATAGAATTATTTATGTACCAGTAACAGTTCAAAACAGTACCAAACCCTAAATATTATGACCAAAAACAGGTATGATAATTTCAGAACTTATAGTACAAAAGCGCTCTCTCTGTCTCTCTCTGCTAAATAAAAGAAGCTCTCTTGATACCACCAGAAAATCCATCCTCAGAGTGCAGCAGCTTTTTATGATTGCGGTGTGTTGCAGGGGTATTGTTTAGCACTCGGGAGGGGAATCTCTCGGTCCCTCAGGGTACAACCAAATCATGACTAACCTTGAAACCTAATGACCATACAATTCAAATGTAGTTCTGCTCACTCGTTCTACCCCGTGATACGTCACTGTTCCACCCCTAAATCCCGACTTTGATTGGTTGTTTACACTGATCATGTCCTAGCAATTAGTGCCTGGGTCAATAGCAGAGTCATTTTGACACACTAGCCTATTTCTAGGGCGGTGGCAAAAAAAAAAAAAGATTAAAAAACATATTGGAGAAGCCTATTACAATGTTTTATGAGAGGGAAAGGCAAACATTTGGACACTCAGTTTTTCCTTTCAATCATTTTAACCAAAGCTGTCCAAACTCATCAGCACTCAGCCGAAGACTGTCATATTTCATGAATGCTAATGTGGCCGACTCCAGGTGCAGTGCGTGTGCATTACTTAAACAGCTCCGAGTACAAACAAGCTTGAGAGGTGATAATGTCCCTAAACTTCCCCTCATCAGTATGGAAATGTATGCAGCCAGGCTTTCTAAACTCTAATGCAGTGAGATTTGAAATACGGATACGGTGTTCAAAATAATCCAAGATAAGCTAATTCCTAAAAAGGTACATAAAGATGCCTGTTGCGAATGTGTCATTGCTAGATTGTATAGTTTGTATAAAGGCTTAGCAACAGCACTTTGTGGGGTAAACAGAGAAGTTTTAGAAGATTGATGCCAATAAACCGGTTTTGAAATGAATTGAAAAACATGAACGTACCAGAATTTCAGGGCATCTGTGGTTTGGTTGGGGAGATGCTGCACATAGTGGAAAAGGCAAAGGAAGTTCTCCAGATTCTGAAGAGTGACCTGAGACAGAAGGAGAAAACATGAAAAAGACTCCAAATGCAGAAAAACAAATTAAGAGTGAAAAAAAAACAATATTTCCCCACAACACACTCTTCAGAGAGGAAACAATGTTAGGAATTTCCTGTAAATCACTAATTGTTACACATGATGTTAAACTGATTCAGTTAGTGATGCAACTAACTGCATTATAGTTAGTGAAGCCGTTACAGTGGATGAGGGTCTGTCTATGGTGACTGTGCAAGTGAAAACGTTGATCTTTTGCAGCCAATAATGAATTCCCTTCTAAAACCATATGATAGTATTATAAGTCATCTACTGTAAATGCTGCACAACAGGCAGAAAATTAGAGCTGTAATGGAAAATAAAAATAATCTTTTGTCAATCTAGCGTCAATTTTTATTCTCTTGATTAATAGATCAGTTGTTTAGAGTGCCAAAGTGAGATTATATTGAGATTTGGCTTCGTAATAATACATTTTAGCATTTAATATTTTCTAGTTTAAAAGATCACAATAGTGAATCCTTTTTTAAATAATAATAATACAAATTATTCTGTTTCAGTAAATCAGATTCTGCCCAAGTGAACTAAATACATCAATCTTTCGACCCAAACTCCAACATTCCTAATCCAGGGGAGTGTGTCAATTTCCCGCACAGACTAGTAATGTCATAATCCTGTGCCGTTAATCGGACCACCCTCTCTCGTTTATTCTTATTTTTATTATCTCTTTTTGACTGTTGCACTGAGCCAAAGCAATTTCCAAGTCTGTGACCTCCCGTTACTTACGTTGGCAATAAAAATGATTCTGATTCTGATTTATGAGTCTGATCCGTGAAAGAGACGACAGCGATTAATGTCTGGGTCACTCACATTTAAGAAAAGACTGAAAAAGGACAATAGTGTCAAACAGAGCAGCAAGTGAAAGGGAAGGGGAAGTTTACAAACAGATAAAAGCATTGCATTCAATATTAGGAGTTCTTGAAACATTCATAAAAGATTGTATGAAAGAATGAATGAATGAAAAGCTAGAACTCTACAGCAATAAACAACATAATAATAATAATAATAATAATAATTAATAAATAATCTCAATAATACATTATTATAACATTTATATTAATGAGTATTGAGCCATAGGACCACATAGGGCAGCCACCCCCCCAACCTAGAAATGGATAGAGGGGAATAAAATGGATAGAGGTCTCCATTTCCAAAATCTAACTGCGAAAATATCAATGCATTATACATTGGCCAAAGATCAATACGTCTGGTTTGAATCAACATGTTGATGCATTATAAAACATAATATTTTACCATATTTCTGATTTAAGATGCAATGTTCAATATGTGGCCATTTTGAACCTTTTCAAGAAAGCTACGAAAAAACCAAAACTTATTGAACCAGGGCAAATCAAATAAAAATAAATATAATGTTCCTCAGTTTAACTTATAAAATGAATACAAACATCCTCACCAATATTCATTACATAAAGCAACCAAAACGTTACCTTAGAGTATAAATGTTATCTCTAGTCTTTGAGGTTGGCACAGCATTCACTCAACCTCCTTCCTGTGTCAAAACGGTCACAACTTTATGTAAAAAAAGGAAAGAATTACATAATTGTTTTTTTCATGAGTAAAAAAATCTATAAGTGCCGTTTTCGACTGAAAAATATATTAAATCCTTTGTAAACATACAAACATCACAAAAGGTTAAGCAATTTGAACCGCAACCCAGCTCCAGAAAGAGCGGAAGAAAATGGATTGATGTTTGAGGAAAAGGCATTGCTCCATAATTTAATTTTAAGGCAAATTTATCCCTGTTTTAATTGCAATGCACTCTGCATAAACTTGCCGTGGAGAACACTGCCAATCACAGAGATTAAACCCATTATCCAGTCATTTTGAAATCATATACATCTGAGTAGTTCCAAACGTTTTGACCCACCTCATTAAATTTGGTTCTTCAAAGTCAACCAAGATCAAATTTGTTCTCTTACATCATAAGTTATTTTAATGAGGTTGAAAATACTACAACCACTACCACTTCCACTTCCACTACTACTACATTACATTTCTAATGTTTTGGAATCACTGCTTGAGTGATTATTGTTTTTGCTTAGGCCTGTAGTCATTTTAGTATAAAGACCAAAATCATTTAAATAAGCTGTGACAAAGGGTCAAATTGATGCAGTGGGGATCAAAAATAGAGAAAATGGTCAGGATGAACAAACCAGACTATGCAAATACTGTCAAAAATAACCAGGGAAAGAAATAGCCAAAACCAATGTAATTTTTCTAAATAGAAGACATTTCATTTGTAAAGACTATAGCTCAATTATTGATGGAAATATTTAATAGGCAGGCACTATAGCCCAGTTTAAGCTTGATAGGGCATAACTGAAGTAGCTAAGCTAATAATTCTGCATCAAGATGCAGAGTTCTGTAAATTGCTGTATATTCAATGATGTATCTGCCCAAACGAGGAAATCATTGATCAAGGTCAAGTTTATTTTGTCCTGTCATATACAGTGGGGCAAAAAAGTTTAGTCAGCCACCGATTGTGCAAGTTCTCCCACTTAAAATAATGACAGGTCTGTAATTTTCATCATAGGTACACTTCAACTGTGAGAGACAGAATGTGAAAAAAAATCCAGGAATTCAAATCACAGGATTTATAAAGAATTTATTTGTAAATTATGGTGGAAAATAAGTATCTGGTCAAAAACAAAAATACTTTGCATTATAACCTTTGTTGGCAGTAACAGAGGTCAAACGATTACTATAGGTCTTTACCAGGTTTGCACACACAGTAGCTGGTATTTTGGCCCATTCTTCTCGAGAGCAGTGATGTTTTGGGGCTGTCGCCGAGAAACACAGATTTTCAATGGGGTAGAGGTCTGGAGACTGGCTAGGCCACTCCAGGACTTTCAAATGCTTCTTACGGAGCCACTCCTTCGTTGATCATTGTCATGCTGGAAGACCCAGCCACGTTTCATCTTCAAAGCTCTCACTGATGGAACGAGGTTTTGGCTCAAAATCTCACGAGACATGGCCCCATTCATTCTTTCCTTAACACGGATCAGTCGTCCTGTCCCCTGAGCAGAAAAACAGCCCCAAAGCATGACGTTTCCACCCCCATGCTTCACAGTCGGTATGGTGTTCTTGGGATGCAACTCAGTATTCTTCTTCCTCCAAACACGATGAGTTGAGTTTATACCAAACAGTTCTACTTTGGTTTCATCTGACCACATGACATTCTCCCAATCCTCTGCTGTATCATCCATGTGCTCTCTGGCAAACTTCAGACGGGCCTGGACATGCTCTGGATTCAGCAGGGGGACACGTCTGGCACTGCAGGATTTGATTCCCTGTTGTCGTAGTGTGTTACTGATGGTAACCTTTGTTAATTTGGTCCCAGCTCTCTGCAGGTCATTCACCAGGTCCCCCCGTGTGGTTCTGGGATTTTTGATCACCGTTCTCATTATCATATTGACCCCACGGGATGAGATCTTGCGTGGAGCCCCAGATCGAGGGAGATTATCAGTGGTCTTGTTTGTCTTCCATTTTCTGATAATTGTTCCCACAGTTGATTTGTTCACACCAAGCTGCTTGCCTATTGTAGATTCACTCTTCCCAGTCTGGTGCAGGTCTACAATTCTTTTCCTGGTGTCCTTCGACAGCTCTTTGGTCTTAGCCATAGTGGAGTTTGGAGTCTGACTGTTTGAGGCTGTGGACAGGTGTCTTTTATACAGATAACGAGTTCAAACAGGTGTCATTCATACAGGTAACAAGTGGAGGACAGAAGAGATTCTTAAAGAAGAAATTACAGGTCTGTGAGAGTCAGAGATCTTCCTTGTTTGAAGTGACCAAATACTTATTTTCCACCATAATTTACAAATACATTCTTTAAAAATCCTACAGTGTGAATTCCTGGATTTTTTTTTCACATTCTGTCTCTCACAGTGTACCTATGATGAAATTACAGACCTCTGTCATTATTTTAAGTTGGAGGAGAACTTGCACAATCGGTGGCTGACTAAATACTTTTTTGCCCCACTGAATCTCATACAAATATAGAATGTCTATTTTTGGTGGTCATGAGTTGGCAAGTCATGGAAGAGTGTGGGCTGAGTCACCCTCACTGGTCCAGACTTCATTTGGAGTTCATTCTGGACGAATGGGTAACGATCAGAATGAGACAGAGCGGTGTGATGTGGTCCTCGTGAGATTGGACTGAGAGTGTGGTTATGCAATGTTATGTTCCGGTAAGAGTTCCCCACTGATCCAATTTGACATTTGGGTGATGAGCGTCATGATGTTTCACATTTCCTCACAAACAACATGTCAGGGGTTGAATTTGTTCAAATGGAAACACAAGCCAATGTAATTTATGTAATTTTTTCAAAAAAGACAATCAAATGGGATGCACAAATAGGGCTGGACAATTTTTACATTTTAGGAGGAGGGGTGTATGAGTACTTGAACAATATCTGACTTATGGTGCCTTTTTTTGTATTACTTATAGGATCTACCAAACCAAAAAAAGACCTGTTTTTATTCCACCTTGAACTTTTACATTTAAAACTGTACCAACTCCTATCTACATAACCCTTTCAAAGGGATGTTGGATTTAGCAAATCAGGTCAAATTAATGTATAGGGTAATGTTGTTCGTGCTAGCCAACCATTAACCGTGGCCAAGTGACTGTCTTTCTGAAATATCAGTCAAACTTTTTTTCAGCAACTATGAAAATATATTAGTATATTCTTGGAGTCATTGTATACATTCACTTATACTAATGACACTTGTAAAAAGCCTTCTCCTTTTCAGTCTTTCTTTCTGCTGTAGTTTACTGTCAATGTGTAAAATTGTACAAGTGATCGAAAGAAACTTAATGTTCTCGTTCATTGTTCTTGCTTTTGACCAATTTCACATCCATAGAAATATGTTGTTGTTATTGGAAAAAATAAGAGGCAATTCCACAATATTGTGGAGAGGACCTTTAATTCAGGATTATAGAAATGACTGTAAGGGGCCAATAGCCCAAAAAGGCTAATTTCTTGGTTGGTGTGAGAATCATGTTCACAGTTTGTCGCTGACTGAACACAAACCTTTGCAGCCACATGGTATGAAGAAAGTGAAAATCTCACTTTCAATGAATCAATCACAAAAAAAAATTGAAATGTATAGTTCATGAAATATTTTTTTTATCAATAATTTGCTGTAGACAATAACCTGTTTTATAGGAAAAGGTCTGGTTTTCCAACAAGTCAATGTGGAAAAGCAGAGACAGAGCAGCGGGTGTAGGATGAGTCACAGAAATGAATAATTCAACCATTGAGCCATAACAGCCGCGGATAGGAACAGTGCAAAATAGACTTTGGTTTAAATTTAGAACTTATATTTTACAAAACAAGATTACAGAGAAGAAAATAACCAAGAAGTGAAAAACCCTGTGGTTAGACAACAGTCTGTAAACAGAAGTAGCAATTGAACTTGAGGCTCTGTGTTTTCAACTGTAAATAGTTATCACAGCAATGTTTTCACTGCTCCTCGGAATCTGATCCAGACTCATTAGATTTAATTACGTCAAAGATTCAGTCCAATGTAATGCAAAGTTTTGACACTGCAAATGCACATGGATAAAGCCTTCAGAACCTGCAAGAGCAGTTAACTAACATACCAGAGTTTGTTAGTGAACTTCATTTCCAGAAGTGAAATACTAATATGGACATGCATTACTTTTGCCAATACTTGTCAAATAGTGTGTTAATGTTATCAGTACAAAATATGGTATTAGTATTCAGCCAAATGTTGACACAACATAATTTATTTTTTAGGTAAATAAGGTTTAGATCCAGTGTTACAACATCCTCAATGGAACATTTTGGGAATATGGGTTGTACCAAAGAATGCATGACAGATGACCATAGCTCTGGATTAAAATCCATTCCTATTTGGTTAAGAAATATATAATTAACTCCATTAAAAAAAAATCAATTCAGCAATGTACTACCATCAAGCCAAACATAAACAAAAAGGTAACTACTTACAACAGACGCAAATCAAAATAGAAATTTGTTCATGGTAGCAGTTAGAATGGAGACAGTGATATGAAAGCACACCGTTCGAAAACAAAGCCGTGTCCGAACACGACTATAGTCTTTTGAAACATCCTGTTGGCGCAGATTGAAACTGAAACAACCACAACTGTAGTCACAAGTCTCTGGAACATTTCCAGGTAACCTTTCTGATCAATGAACCCGACGAACAGTGACTGCAACAGCGGACCAGAGAAAGTCACATGACGCAGTTTGGTCTGGTAAGAAATCATTTCAAGTGGTCAAAACAAGATATTACTTAATAACAGTGCTTGGCACAAACAACTCATCTTTAAAACCGTGCACACTATTTCTTATAGAAGGCTATGGCTCATTTTGAAGACAAACTTTGGGGGGCCGTGTGAATTGCCTCTGACACATTGGCCACATTGCAGTGGTTAAAATCGAGTTTCAGATATCCCCTTACTTTTGCCCACAGTTGATCAAAACAGCTCACAATGGCTGACTGCCAACTTTGGGTGTGGAAAGGAAACTCCAAAACATAACAAAATAACATTTTTGTTGAGCATGGGCAACTAAATGACTTAATTTTACATCCCAACTCTGGGAAGTGAAACATTAAAGTGAACTTTTAACAAGGACAGACACACGTTCAAGAGCTTTTGTATTATAATCGCTTGAGCCAAATAACAAATAGCGTAACATAAAGAAAGTAAAGAAACCCCGGCCAAAAATTGAAATCAATCATTGTCTTAACAATGCAAAAATAATGCTGGTATGGAATAATGTAAAAGAAAAGAGGAGGTGAGATGCAGTGTGCAGGTGCAAAGAATAAAACATGGCTATATATATTTGCAAAGGAGATCTAGGCAGCAGCTCTGCGTTCACACATTATCTGTGAGACTTGGCTGATTAGTGCAAAAGAAGGTGTCTTTTGCCTCCGCCTGAGGCTGGTGTGATGACGGGAAGGGCTTGAGAACATGAGAATATGCAACACGATCTAATGAATGCCACCACTACTTATAAAGGAGACATATGAAGTCAAATCTTCCTTTTTGAGTTTCCAATCATGTTACATAATCACCAAAAATGGACGTGGAGTTCTTTTTAACCCCATACTAAAATTTGGAGCACAAACTTGCTGTTGCTTTGCTCATTTAATCTAAAATCTAAATACTGGTACATTTCATTCCATCTTACAATGATGAGTCATGGACAAACTTTTTTTTAAACAAAGTAATGCGTCAAAATTAGTTCCTTTACACATCTTCAGAACGTCACATCTACCACCAGAGGGAGGTGTTTTATTACTTTTAGACTGTCATTATACATGATTATCCATACAGTTTCTACATATTGTTTAAAATATAAATATTCTCAAGATCATGTTTTAGGGCTAATATGAATATGAAAGAAATTACATGTTTTCTTTAAGAACTAAACTCAAAATCTCACACAGGACATCTTCTAATCCTCAGACATTGTGCCGAAAATACTCACTTACCCATGTATAAATATATAACTATAATATGCTATTTATTTTCCCACCACTTAACTCGAAAAAGTGAAAAAACCTAGCCTTCAATTAAACATTTGAGCAGAGAGAGGAAAAAGCTTGCGGGCTCTGATCCTAATCCAAGTCTCGTGATCTGGCAGCTGTTAGAGGGGGGAGAACAGATTTCATTGGATATACCCACATAAATGAAATGGCGCTAACGAAACTATAATGACATTTGTGGTGGGTTTACGGATGACATGAAATCAACAACCAAGTAACAGAATTGGTGTCTTTTCCAACCTGCTACATTACATTTAAGCATCATTTTGATAAAACAAACCAAAGCAAACTGGTTTTTGTCCCGTTTTCTGCTAACATGTATTGACATGCACTCAATGACTACCTAGTCATTGAGTCATCTAGTTAAACTGACAAGACAAACAATGAATCCAACACAACAAAGGCTGATTGTTATAGTTTTTTTTCCATTTTACTAGAATACATTTAAGTTACTTTTATATCAATATAGCAGTATGTCTTTTGCTCGTGAATGTGTCAACATGTGCACAGAGAACTGAATTCAAATGTAATCCCTAAGTATTTTGAATAGAAATGTGTTTTAGCAGCTAAATTAAAGCGAGGAAAAAAACATAAATCCAAAACCATAATTCTTTCCCCATTTGTGGACATCACATATCACTAAACAAATCATCACAGACAGCTTGAATCATACAGTCTTTCCATGAGAATGGCACACAAGTAAACAGTGAAACATGAGACGCAGCATCAACATGAGCAGTCTGAAGAAGCACAGGCCAATCAATTGTGCGTTAGAAACGTTATATGTAAACAATATAATAAATTAAAAATGTTCATCGACAAAAGCTTAGAAATGCTTTCACTGTTTGAATCCACTTTATATTAAAAAGTGGATTTCATTTCTTGTAGCTATTTTCATTGACCGCTGGCACCCAGTGTTGTGATTCTCAGCAGCCCTCTGTGTTTTCAAAAGGAAAGCCTGCATTTACAATATCCCTTTAATTAGAACTGCACAGACTAATGAGGCCTGTGGGGGTTTGGTGGGCTAGTGAAGCAGGTGAATGACTAGTAGCAGCAGGGCATTTGAGGTCGTCATGTGAATGCTTAAATGGAGTCATGCACACTGGATTAATTACATTGCTGTTAAGAATGAATAATCAACTTATTTATAAATGAGCAAGCGGCATGCAATATGAAGTACTATACTTTTTGGCCACACAACTGGCTATTATTTACTATTTCAAACATCCAAAATAAATGTATAAAAACAGACTTGAAACATTGCTGAACATTAAATATGCAACATTTTTCATAGTGGGGCAGTAGTTGTTGTGTCCATCAGCAATACACTACACACCTTTCCTTGTACTGAATGAATGTGAATACAAGAGAATGATGCCAGAGTTCTGTCTGGCAAGTATACCACATCCTTACCCATTAACAAAATGCATGCAATACATGTTTCAAAATATGGATCATAAAAGTCACCACAGTCTCAACAAAAATCTAAGTACTTTTTTGTCAAGTCTACTGTTTTAATCAGTGGAAAAACTTCAACACTGTCTGTAAATTTGTCAAACACCACCACACATTCTAACAGTAGATTTCACCATACAGTAAAGAATCAACTCCATCCTACCTGCAGATCAGCTCCTTGGAGTCTGCAGTCCATATACTTTTCCCAGGCATAGGACAGGTCTGTTTGCAGGAGACTGGCCATCTCACACAGTCATTAAACCTCACTGTGCGATGAGAATGTCAGAAATAAAGCAAGTGGTCTATCCTCTTGGTGGCCCGAAAAGCACCAAACGCGACCACGATTCTTCTTGGTCATCTGGGTCAGTCATAGCAGCTCCATGGCACTTTTATTATTGTGACTTCTCCCTGCACGAAAATTTAATTAAGTCAATGGTCAGCAAAAACAGACGCGTTGTGGAGCCCGCAGGCGCTGTGGTCATGTCAGTCAGAGTATAAAATGAGTCGGAACGTCATCGGAAACTTAACCCACACAAAAGTGCGCTAGCATAACAAACAAACTGAATGGAACCAGAAGCTAACCATTTAGCCGCGGACAGATGCATGCTGCGTCAAGGCTGCACCAGGACACCAACACACATCCGGTTTATATCACATTCTGAGTTTTACTGTTTCATTTCTTCACTCTTTTAATGTCAGTAGATTTATTTTTATTTTTTTACAGTTTATGGGCGATGACGTGACTCACGGCGACAATATCTATTACACGGTTCATACATTCATTTCATTATCAAATACTCAAAAGGATAATCCGTTTTCATCTATAATAGATGTGTGCATGTATTATAATAAGAATAATACGAATAATAAGAATAATTTACAACACACTAGTACGTTTCTAGTTGAATGTAAACTTAATTATTGTTCTCTTACTTTGAAAGAACTGCGGATCTTGTGTTGACGCAAGTAACAATTTGATCAAAGGCAAACGATTTTATTGCTTGATTCTTGATCGCTTTTATCAATGACAATGACACAATGACGATTTAGTTTTAAAGTAACTAAAAGAGTGTTGATCAATTCAATGGAAGAAACTATGAATACTGTGTCGTGAGTATACCCTCGCTTCGCATCCTTCCTTGCAGAGCATCAGCTCAGGCAGCTGTCAAAATAGAATTTATGGAAAAGAAGCAGCCGCATTGTCAACCCCATCACAAAAATAGTCAAGCGAGCGAAGTTCTAATAACAAAATATTTCAACACAACAGTCTGGAATGATAATATAAACTTACCTGTTTATATCTTGAAATAAAGCGGCTGTAATGTTAGCCTTCGCACAACAGCGACCAGTGAGTGAGATTATTCCCTGAACCTTGACTGTCAGGCACACACAGTCCCTCCCCTTTCACAGCAGGAGTCACGGGGATCCAGGCACAGTGCCGTCTCTGTTTTTGCTTTTGCTTTATTCAGTGTTCGATATTGTAGTCTAATATTGTTTGATTCCAGGTAGTTTGAATGTGTGTTTATAACTGAAATGGGGAACCTTATTGCAGACTGCTTATCGACTAAATGACTGGTGTTGAGGCTTATGAAGAGCTTATGAATGCAAAGTGGCGTATACCTACTCGGTGGCCATTTTCATATCGGTGTCGCTGCGTCAATATACAAAAACAGGAATGTCAGCTATATTTCATGTGATATGATTCAGCAGTTGATTGATCAGCACCGTAACATTGTCCTAGGCAAGGCAAACTATATGGCAATGAAATATGTTTGTCTCTAACATCTTTCTTCATCAATATAGCTCATCTATTAGCCTGTTTTAATCCGTGAGACCTTTTGGAAAATCTCTCATTCATTTATCACTGTATTACTTATCCTGACCTGTTCAAGTTGCGCTCTTTTGGCTCCAAAACTGTAATGGTACTTTGGTGCCACCTGGTGTTCCTTACTGTGAAAGGGTGTAATTTAGTCTATATTCTCTAGGGGTCGCACAAGTGGAAAGTATGGATACACACTTCCATGGGATACACGAATAGATTTTTTACAGCAACATTCCAAGATACTGTTGTCCTATTTAGTAGACTAATCCTTTTGATTTAAATTGTATATGTACTTTTGACCAAGTAATGCCAAAAAAGAGACAACAAATAAATACTAACATTTATAAATTATATTATTCATAATCCACTCAAGAGACTGGGCACACAGTCACAATATTAATCATAACAAAATTAGAAAAAGAAAGTTTATTCCACTGCTGTTCAGCACATAATCCAGCCCAAATGGCTCGATAGACACTTTCTGTCTTCCACATTTCAAACTTTTATTTCCAACATGTCACCCACAGTGTAACACAGACGACATGAGATAATGTCATATACATTGCTGTAATAATTTCACATTAAAATACATATCCCTTGAGCTTTATTCTCAGTTCATGTGCACCAGGAGACAGTAAACATATAGTGTTTTATTTACAATACTAAAAATGTGAAGGCATTTGTTTCAAAAGGCACCATAAAAATACAAGGCACGGTAACATTTTTCAGTGGTCTTTTCAGCAGTTATAGTTTATTTATGCTGAGTGGCTCCTAATTGGTGGTAACATGTCCAAACAGTGTTATTCTCATTTAGTAGCCGTCTCTTTCACTGCATCCCACGGTGTTGCTGGGACATTTACAGGAGCGGCCATTCGGTGTTGCTAAACAAAGATGAGTGCAGCCTCCGTTATTCACACCACAGTAGTTTTGTCCTGTAAAGACAGATTGTGACATGAATACAGGATGGAATGGATACAATTTCCCCAAATCATGCAATCTCTTATCATTAATGTCTTGCAAAACATTGTGCATACAACATGGGCTATTGAATAAAAGTTTGGACTGGAGGGATGAGATGCACCCAGAACAGAACACATTCAAGTTATTTTCGATTCCTATTCGATTTATTATTGAACATTCTGTTCATGGACTGCCAAGCACAGTGCTGGAAAGCAGGATCCCTAGAGGTTGGCTGCTGTGGATTTGTGAGGCACTCCTTCATTGTCCAGCTGCAGAAACAACAAGGAGTGGCGCAATCAAAGATATGACCAGAACAGCAGAAAAACCCCGAAGAAGATTCTGGATCCACAGAGCAGAACATGGGGAGTCTGATCAGCTGATTGTATTTTAAGTACTTCATATATTGTATTTCCAATTTACCTAGCACAGTTGAGAACACAAGCTGTAAACTATGAACCAGTGTATTTTACATTTGTCTGAGACTGGATGCACAACAGTGGTATGGTTTTATAGAGCTTAAGTTCCTTTTAGAGTATAGAGTAACAGGGTTACTTTGGAGAGAAGACATTGGGCTGATGGGTCTCTAAGCAAAATTAGAGTTAAGCTTTTCTCTCCGGCTAAGCCACCTTCAACTACATCAGGGGAGTCCAAAGTTAAACTAACATTTTTCAAAGCCACATATACATAAAATCATGAAACATATTCAAAACTATGGACCACGGCGGTCAACACATGGGGTCATTTAGAAAGATTCCTTTTTAGCTTCTGAACTTTGATGAAGAGCAGGCCACTTTACAAAAACCAAGGTTATTGTAAATTGGCCTGTTTCACTTTACAATGTCATTTTCGCTGTAAACAAGAATAAACCTTGATCATAGGGGCTAAATTAAATTGGCAGACATAAAGGTCTCACCTCAAGGGGTCAGTATTTTCCTTTTCTTTTTTGTAGTTCTGATTAAGGCTACACTCGGGAAGAGCAGAACAGTCCACATAAACGTTTTGGTTACATTCTCTAGATGTACAAGCTGCTCTGATCCATTTCAGTTAGCCGTGTTGTAAACAGATTTCTAGCTGTTGAGGCCCTCTCCTCTGCTTGATACTCCCACTGCTCAGCCTTATCTGAATGGGAGGATGATGTGTTGTAGCTGCTATGGACGCAGTAACATCACTCATTCTCAAGCGTATGCATACACAAGTTAAATTCCAGCGGAAAGAATATGTGCTGTACTTTCTCATGATGGCAAAGTGCTCTCAGAGTGTTTAACCGCGGATGCAGAGGTCACCACACCAGGCCTACTCTTTTACGGCATGGTTCAGAGAGTTAAGCGACTGGATAATAGGTCTAACTCAGTGCTAGCCCCCGAAGGGACAAGGGTCAAGCTATCTGGAGAGAGAACTTTGAAGTGAAGCTAAGCAGTATTTCTACACAAATAAAGATAGAAATAAATAGATTTTTTGTCTAATTATTACGCACAAAACCTACCGAAAGATTAGTTTTAGGTGTAATTTGAGAATGACCTAATCATGTTTCTGTTGCATAGAGTCTTCACTGGCAATCATGTGAATTCTATCGCTTAGATAAGTGTGCATACCTATTATACAAATCTACTTATGCAGTAATTCAATGTGATACCACCAACATGATTCCAAGGACATTTGATTTTACCTTGTAGACACTGTGAGTAGGCTGCAGTTAACCCATACAGCTTGGTCCTTTTCTGAGGCTGGAACTCCTCTGATTCCTTGCCAGTGTAGCGGTCCACTGCAACCACAGCGTCCCTGTAGCAAGCAAAGAAAACATGTTCAGAAACCAGGGACTATCCCAAGATGGAAATGTAACATCCGGCTCCCCTTTGAAATGATTAAAGCAGTCACATCAACCAGAATCTAACTACAAATTAGATTCTTAACTTTTTGTAATCCATATGTTTTAATTCAGAAATGTGAGATTATAGTAATAGGACAGAATGCCATTCAAAGGTCTATAGACAAAGAATTAACAAGGAATAATAATCAAAAAGTAGAAAAGAATTCAGTTGGTTCTCAGCTGTCTGTATATATTCTTTCTTTCTCTATTTCTATTTTTTTTTTTTCTGTCTTTCTGTCATTTTCCCTTATAAAATTAGCAAATGTAATGACATTTTCAGTGAATCTCAGCACAAAAATGGAACTGTACGTCTTGGCAGAGGTTTTTACTCAACAAGTATGTGTGCCACTAGTGGATTAGTTCAAACACTGAAGTTTCAATGCAACTAGCAATACACATATTCAAAAATCCCATTCTATTTAAGTAGTTTAATTAAGAATGCAGGGTCTAAATGGGAACCGAGGCTTGAAATGTGAGTATTGTTATAGTTTTGTGAACTCTTGTAAAAGCTTGTGGACATAAGTTAGTGGACACGGCTGTTCCTCCCCCACTGCTCTTCCTCTCCGGACCTGGTAAGATCAGAGCCCCGGGTCACTGCTGAGAAATTGCAAGCAGCTGCCAGTTTTTAAGATGCCTCCCTCCAACTCTTTGTATATGGACTCCTAAACAGACAGCTCGACCTTCCCCCACTCGCTGCAGTCACTAAAAACTTACAAAATCAGCTCTACATGAAAGTGTAATAGGTGTCAAAGCGTGTCAGGGGTGGAGTGAGCTGCCATATTTAAAATGTCAGTAGCCATTTGACTTCTGACCTATTTCCTCCCGTTGTGCAAGCTTCATCTGTAAATCATCAGTGACATCATACATGTGTAAAAGCACAATTGTGTCTAAAGCCTGGCCAGCCTTTTCATTTTGGGCTGATGCAGTTGCTTGTAACTTTATAAAGTATGGATAATCAAAGAGTTAAAGAGATGGTGCATTACCCAGTTGTTCTTACCTGCAACCCTTACATATCTGTCACACTATAATGGCATTTTTAATTAAGTTTTATCACAGGGGCTAGAGTCGAGCTTTATAGCAAGAAGGTTATAGGTTTGCTCAATGGGCCAGGGATCTCAAAGTCTGTGATGGTTTCCTTCCACTAACAATATGTACAGTAAATGTGTGTAAGTTCTCAGTTGTACAGGGACTTTGTACAGAACGAAACGTCGGAAAACCTGCTAACTGAAGTACAGATGATGGGTGAGCAACCTTCCTTAGTTTTGAACATGTACTGTAGCAAGGAGAAGGAGTGTGTGTTTGTGAGTTCATCTGAGGACTGTGGGAAATCAGCCTATTTGATCCAGAGAGGGGTGTTAAGGTACATAACCATGCAACACACTAAACAATCCACTCATATACACACAATGAAGGGATTTATGTCGACAAATACACTAGATGCTATTATCAATTTACAAAATATACAAAACATACAATCTATATGACTAAAAGTAAAATGATTTATCACTGAAAGACTTCAAAGGTTACAGAGATGTTTGATGGTGGTTAAAGAGGCAGCCGCTGTGGTATCACCCACCTTTAGTGACTACTAAAATGAGCTTACTCAAAGGCGTATGCCTGTAACAACAGAAGAATGACGCTATGCACCTTCATGCATCTAAATCAGGATTAATTGCTACAACTATAGCTAACTGTTTAAAATTCTATCTAAATTTTTTGTTTGTTTTTATTTAGATCCCCATTAGCTACAGTAATATACAGTTGCTATTCTTCCTGGGGTCTATATTGAATAGTGAGATAAGTATCCAAAATGGTCAAACCTCTTCCAGTCAGTATAGTAGAGATTTTTTCCAAAGTTTGCCATCCCAAACGGATACTGAAGGCCGTCCAGGAGCTGTCTGCGGTCGCTGCGGCCAGGATTCATGCACTCCAGTTTATGTGTGGCTTGAGGGAAGATCATGTCTGAGTTAGACTCTCGACACAGACATCATGTCATCAGTGACTAATCCCTCTGAAATGTCGCGTACCTGCGTCGGCCCAACACAGCTGAGCGGTCTGAGAGTCGTACGTGAGGCCATTGGGTAAACCAAGGTCATCCTTCACCAGCACTCTCCTGTTTGAGCCGTCCATGTACGAGGCCTCGATTTTAGGGGCCTCTCGGTTCCAATCGGCCCAATATAGATAACTGGGGAGAACACGAAAGCAGATAATTTTACCATAGCATTCATTGTCATTGTTCATAATTTGAATATTCCAAGCACAGAAATGTAAGGTCTCTTCCAAATTGTCATGTCTTTTGTTTAATTTATTATTGGCTGTGGTCACCTCCAGATGAACACTTGAAACCAAAAACAAAGCAATGTTATCATTGTGTGGTGAGTAGTGTGATTTACAAACAAGAAACAACATTTCCTATGGATGTATTTCAAAAACAGATTTATCCACACAGATAAACTGCGCAGTGTTGAATTGTTTGTCGAATTAATATTAAAAGTAAAGGCAAATCATGCAGTTTGCTCATTCAAACTAGGGTACCAAAGTTTGAAACAGCCAAAAATTGCAATGTAATAAAATCCATGTAACTATGTAGTTCCAAGCTCTCAAAAAAGTTTGATCAGCAGTTTTCACATGCATGCATTTTTGGCCTCTGCATCAGCTCTGTCACATCAGCTCTCATTATACATACAAGTTAGGTATTCCAGCTTTGATAAGCTCTAATTAACTTAGACAAATCAAAGTGAGTGGAGAATTAGACAACATTAAAAAAAACATTTATCTTGCTTTTTTGATATATGGCTTGGCAATATGGCTCAAATCTTATATCTTAGAATTATATAAATAAGTTCAGACAAATTGGAGAGCACCATATCAAGGCGCCTCTTGTCCAGCACTGGCAGACTGAGCTCTCTTGTCCATTGAGGTAAATATAGCACTCACCCACTGGGAGGGTCACAGACGATGGCTCTGGGGTTAACCAGGTCGGTGTCTATGATGACCTTTCGCTGTGCTCCGTCCAGAGATGCCACCTCAATGCGGTCCTTCATGGAGTCTGTCCAAAACATGGTCCGGCTCAAGTGGTCTATAGTGATGCCCTCTGGACTGTCGATGTCTGCGAAGAGAAGGATTTAGAGATACTTTCCCACACTTGTCCCCTACCTGTCCCACAGTGGGGAAATTTCAATGTTGTTGTTATTGTGTTTATATTCTTTTTATGCATTATACAGGCCGGGGTAAATAAAGACATTAAAGAAAAATGCCTATTATGAAACATTTTGAACTGAACATATTGAGGCTGGAGATGATGAGACATTGGGCGAGATAGGTGAAGGTAAATGGGGATTTTCGAAATACTGAAGACTCAAATTCAGAACAATATATTTATCTCAAGAATATAAAAAAAATCTAAATAAAACTTTGGGTAAGATAAACAACAAATATAATAGAAGTTAAAAAAGTCTCATTGGCATTTCTGTACCACAAGACAAATAACTGGGTAAGAACGGAATTGAGAGTGAAATCAAAGGGACCAATGATGAGTTTACCTGATGTGATCACCGGCGCTGGCTCTCCTCCCTGGATGCTGGCTCTGCTGATGGACGGAGACGAGATTTCTGTCCAGTAAACCATTTTGTCCACACAGTCATAGGCCACCCCGATTACGACCTTCTCCTGTTCAGATGGAAGCAACAACAACCTTTGAAGTTATCTTTGCTCAAACAACAGCGGTCAAAGATTAAAACATGAAGCACATGTGTTTCGGAACATTAATGCTTGGACATGAATTAGCTCAGCCACACACAGAGCAGCTGCTTTGGACCAACTAATGCAGATTGTAATTCCTTACCTAGCTCCGTCTGATGTTAGTGATTAGCATGAATGTCAACATGTGCTGCAAATAAAACTCATATGGGAAATGAGCAGACAGAAAGCCAGTGTTATTGCAAACAGGAAGCAGATGGTCTGAAGTGTTTGCAAAGGATTTCCAAACAAACTCGTAGCAAATGATGTAATGACCAAATCTAGATATTGTGAGTCCAAAAGCAAATATTATAACAACATAAGCATACTCTGGGCCACTTTTGCACTCAATAACAATAAAAATGCTCAAAACAAACGTCCGACTTTTGAAATAATCTCAGCAGAGGGCACCCATGGCCCTAGAGAATTGAATTATATTGTACTTTGGCAAGCGTATCATCCATGTGGAACAATACAAGCTGTTTCAAACATATCTTTTACAAGGACTACTTTCTAAATGAAAGAGCAGCACATGCAAAAGCCCACATTGTAATAACAATAACCTTATTGTGTTAAGGTTTATAACTTTTTTCACCTGATCCACATGCAAGCAACAGGCTCTTTCTTTTTAAGTTTCTGCTATATTGCCACACCTCGTCAGAAAGACTAGGTCACGAGGCAGATTAAATGCAGAGTCACTCCGACACACCAGCCCATGTCACTCAGGGTGTAAGGAATCGCCAGTCGGGGGTTTTGGGCAAACAAAAACATGTTTTTCCTCAGTGGGAATGATCCTTAAAGCCTTTTGGGGAGGGGGGAATAAGAAGAAAGAAAATATTTGGCATGAAATAGGTGTTTTGTTTAAATTACATAGCATTCGAAGGCCAAGGCAAATCAAACCTTTGCCATGGTCTTTCCAGCGATATGTTCTTTGATAAAATGAGATAAACAGATGCTGTCCAATGGGGGAAATCCAATATTTTGAAAGTCTCTTTGAAATGAGTAGATCTCAAAGATTGAGCCCCTATTAAAAGGAAAAACATCCAACGCAAGTAGCCTCAAATTCCTGACGCTGACGAAAACACTCAAGTTGTTGTTATTTCCCTCACAGCTGCATGACTAAACTGCTTTTCTAAGAATGTTTATTATGTGTTATGGCTGGGGGCTTGTTTTGTTTATGTTACAAATACATTAAATACAGGACGTTTTCCAAGTAATCGCAGTCAGACCATACACTGATGTCTATTAAATTGCACATTTATTCATTTTTGAGGATGTTTTGGATTAGTGAAGAGTAATCTACCTATTCCAGATCAGCCTCACTACATGTTGTTTTGATGGTATGCACAATGATTATATTGAGAACCTTGTTTATGGTAAAAAACTATAAAACTATTAAAAAAATGACTGTGGAACACAATGTTACAAGAAATATGCATATGGAGTTCAAATTCCTGCACTTCTGAGGTTAGTTTTATGTTTAATATGAATCTTGAACCTCAGTCATTTAGAACGTTTTAGCACAAATGTGATGGAATTACCACAATATTGACTGAATTTTGTGATAGAAATACTACATCTTGATACAACACATATCTTTGGTCAACATAAACCACTCCTATTGGGAACTATCCATTACTTTGTGGAAAATCATGTACTTTTGCCAACCCCAACCATAGTGTGACAAATGTGCGCATTCTTCACATTTTTGTCACTGATATCTCGCACTCACAGGCAGATGCAGGAGCGTCTTGGCCTCTTCGCGCTTCATGTTGTAGCCTTCTAACGGGACGTGCTCGATGCGGCCGCTCTGCGCGTACAGCAGGTGGGTTCCGGGTGGCAGCGGCTGCACATCGGGGCGAGGGGTGGGGCCAACAGGGGTGCCATGGTCATTACCTGAAAAGACAAAATAACAATTTGCTGTTCAGGTTTAAGCAGGAAACAGTTCTTTTGTATCTGCAAATGTCTTGATGTGATACAAAAGAAAACACATTCATTATTAAATTCATCCAATATTGTGATCAACAATGTGAAAATACACTGTAAAACATAATAAGAGATATGGTAGATAAGGTAGTGTATACAGGTTCTCTTAAATTGTCTTATAACAAAAGCTATTTATATAATGCATTGTAATGTCAGCGGTAGCAGCAGTAATAGTGGTAGTAGCAGTATTAGTCATATTTGTATTTAGTGGTGATAGAGCTTCTAGGCCAGGATCTCAGCTGGACAATCCTGGTAAAAAAGTCAATGAAATAGTAGTAGTAGTAGCAGCAATTGTTGTATATACCATTCCTTTTATTACAAGGAATAACCCTTTGAGGTGGATAATCTTGTTTTTGATTAGCTCCTCTAACAGTGGTTATAGTAGTAATAGTATCAGTATAAGTTGCAGCAGAACCAGTAACAGTTGTAGTTTTGTATTCTTATGTGTGGCCTTGTTTCATTGCTTAGTGAAAAAAAGTATGTTAGAAGTACTATTAGTAGTAGTACAGTAATGTATTTCACATGTATGTTTATCTCTTGGCTCAGAACAGTAGTAGTAGCAGTGGCAGTACTAGTAACAGTAGTTTATCTCCCAGCACAGTGCAGTAGTAGTAGTAATAGTAGTAGTAGTAGTAGTAGTAGTAGTAGTAGTAGTTGTTGTAACAGTACTAAAAGCAGTAGTAGAAGCACTAGCAGTAGTAACAGTAGTATATCTCCCAGCACAGTGCAGTAGTAGTAGTAGTAGTAGTAGTAGTAGTAGTTGTTGTTGTAACAGTACTAAAATCTCATGTTCCCAGTGCAGCAGTAGTAGAAGCACTAGCAGTAGTAACAGTAGTATATCTCCCAGCACAGTGCAGTAGTAGTAGTAGTAGTAGTAGTAGTAGTAGTAGTAGTTGTTGTAACAGTACTAAAATCTCATGTTCCCAGTGCAGCAGTAGTAGAAGCAGTAGTAGTAGAAGCACTAGCAGTAGTAACAGTAGCATATCTCACATGTGGGTCTATCTCCCGGCTCGGTCCGTGTCCCTGGGATCTCGCGGCCGCTCTGGTCCACACACCAGCATTCCCCGATGCTGTGGTGACACTGCATGGGCACATATCCTCCCATCTGGTCACATGTGGGGATGTACTGACCCACCGGAGGACGCGGACCCCTGGGGCCGAAGTGAATGCTGTCTCTGTGCAGCTCACACGGGGTCTTCTGCCTCTCTGAATGGAAGAATAAAACAAATACCACATGTCACATAAACTGTGTAAATTGTGTAAAGGTCTGTTTGTGGTGACTGCTTTCTTTTACTGTTGCTCATTGTATCCATTGGTGTGGGTGGCAAACTTCTTGGCCCAGTCACCCTTTTATATGAGATCTATAAGGCTTAAATGATAAATGATAGAAAAAATATAATATAAATGATAAATAAAACATATAAACTCTGATTGTAAGGTTAGAATGAACTAATACGTGCAAAAACATGGTTGTTACCATCTGTTTTATAGGGCTTACACATATTTCTTTTAACTGTGTGCGGGAAACACAATGGAAACTGAACAAAGAGAAAGGCTTGTAGACTACAAACCAGGCGTGCCCAAAGTGGAGTCCGCCAGCCAAATTTGGGCCACCTCATGATTCTCAAATGATTGTTAAAATCAAAGCTTTGATGGTAAATTATAAACTACCCTGACGTGTTCACTTTTATATTTGGTCCAGCTTTGGTATAATCCCAACAAAACCTTTATAGCAGGAGCGCAATACAAAATTATTTATAATCTTGTCAATGGGCTCTATGCACGCACCACTTCCACGTTTTAGCAAAGCCCCACCTCACTTCCTGTTCGCGGGAAACAGCTTGAGTTTCACTGGAGTTCAGCAGTGGTTTACACGAGTTTCCCAAATAATGCTCAAACGGGAATTATACTGTGAGGATACTGGGCATTTTTGGGACACAACAGTGCTCTTTGATTGTGCCGTCATTGTGTTTTTATAAAGTGTAAAAATTGCTCTGAGTGACCACAGTCGAAGCTCTACCTCAGAGGGAAAGCACAGCGACACTTTTGGGTCAGTCTCACAGCTGAGTGTATCAATCTAATTACTAAAAAACGTCACTAAACTCACCTAAAAGCCATAGGATAGCATAGACAGGAAGTGGACGGGCTGTGCGTTGTTAACAGGAAATGACGTCACGCCTCCTCGTGCATATAGCCCATAGTGGCAGTAGCCTGATGAATGATTATGCACTCACCAATGTCATGACAGGTTTTTAGGATATTTTCTTTTAGGATTTCAGTGTTAGGCCAATTGCTATTACTGTACATATTGACTGTGTGTCATATGAACTATAAATCATTTTCCTCCATGTCAATCTAGTTTAGAATCAGAAAAACCCATATAGTTTTATGGACTGAACATGATCCATGTCACATAGATTACAGTTCCTCAGATCCTGTAAAGTATCTGACACGATTGTGGTTTCATGTTTTCTGTTTTGCATTAGCAACTTATAAAGTGCGACAAATTCCTGTAGCTTTAGGAACTTAAACGAGGAACAGACTTCAGCTGGTAATAATAGACTCAACACTCGTCGAATGTGTGGGAAAACATGTTGTGAATAAAAATACCAGGATTTCTGTCCATTACCAAGCTGACGGTTAAAGATCTATGTTTTTTTAGGGAGGGAGAAATGTATAATTGTCATTTGACAGACTGACTTGCGTACTCAGTAAATTGTGATGTGTGCATTCAAAATTAAATGAATCATAGACAACTGTAAAATTATTTGTTTGTCTGGAATTTTCTGCCTTATAGGGATTTACACAATGTGATACTGGGACATTATCATTCTTTCACAGGAATAATGCACTTATGTCAAGCAATTTCAGATGATTCAAGTTGATTATTCAAGTCAACAATTTCAAAACCTCTCAATCACTGTTTTAATTGCAAACCTGTGTTTTTCAAATGGCGTGTCGACCCGGGACAGCGTTTTTTTAAAAAGCAGTAGTAAAGTCTTTAATAAGCGCACACATTATTAAAAGAAAACCTTGTGATAAATGAATAAGAACAATTACATTTCCTTTGTAATAATAATAATAATGTAATGTAATAATAATGTGTGCGGGGCGATAGTAGCCTGGAGGGCCTGGAGGTCGTGAGTTCGATTCCCACCATGGGACCTACTCCAACTGCTCCCACTGATGACTGCTGTCGTTGTGTCCTTGGGCAAGACACTTAACCCCACGTTGCCTGAAGCCCCCTGTTGAAAGATCAAGGCGGTTTCTCAACTGATGAAGCAGCCATCTTCCTGTGGACTCACCCCCTGCAGAAGATCAGCGAGGGACTGGTGCTATGAGCATTGGGTGGCAGCTCTCATTGCCACCCCCCCGACCCAGAAATGGACAAATAAAGGGGTTGAAAATGAATGAATGAAAATGAACATTTCCTTTGTCACATGACTGTTGGAATTAAATGCCTCCTCCCACTCCAAAAAGTTGGCGGGAGAAGACAGGACAGTGTCAAAACAAATAAGTCAAAACAGACCTCCAACTTTTAAAATGTGTTTTCTTAAATCACAGCGTACTGCACCCAAGATTCCAGGGAAAAACTCTATAATGGACTTAGGCAAGCTCGTCATCCACATGGAGAAACATAAACATTTTCTAAAATATTATTCATAAGGACAAAAAGCCCAAACCTTAATGCTAGGAGCTTCACTCTTGTTACATGGCTTATTGCACTGTATTGTTGTTGTAAGTAGTTTTACATAATTCTTCACCTGACCAACAACGGGCTACAAAACAGTTTGAATGCTGAACACGATTGGGGAAAAAGACTACCTCGCGAGGAAGGTTAAATGCCAAGTGGTTTTGACACATCAGCCCGTGTTGCTTAGTGTGTAAGGAAGAGGCAACCCAGAGAACATGTGTGTGAGAAGTGTGGATCGTGCAGTGGAACATCAATTACTATGTGCACAATGTGGACAACTGGCAAGAATATGCATTTTCCATTGCTTCCAGCTCTTCTGCTGTTTTACTGAATTAATCATAAACTTTACCTGGCGAGCACTGGAAGCCGTCTCCATGGTAGCCAGGGTTGCACTCACAATTGAAGGAGCCCTGCGAGTTGTAACAGCCGGCGTCTGGGTGGCACCTGCCGAGCTGACATTCATCCACATCTGCTCACATAAGCCAGAAAGAGGAGAAATCATCCAATAAGTGTGAATTAGGTGATCGGGACTTAAAGCTGGGGTCCCAGACTTTTCTTGGTCTTTCTCTATGAATAATACCTTTTATTCAACTTGACAGAAAGAGTCTTGTAAAAGTAAAATGTTGGGAACAAATCAAACCACAACATTCGGCTTTTATCTTTTAATTAAAACACTGAATAAGATGACATATATTGAATGCTTTGTAAGAAAGGGCTCTGTGAGTCACTTTTTGACGTTTTGGGCTGAGAGCGGATTGGCTGAGTGAGAAATGGGCCGCTGTTTTTAAATTTCTTAGTCTGAAAAAGCTGATCTAGAGATGTGACAAAGGCACAAAATAATTGCATGTGAACCAAACTGTTTTAATATTGTGGAACTATTTATATGGATTTTATTTCATATTTTGTTGTTTGAAATTCAGGCACACCAGCTATACATAAAGAATGGGAAGTAGAATTTATTTTGCAGTTATTTCAACAGGATTACAGTAATATCAAGCTGTATTTTACCACAATAAAAATGATAACTGACCAAAGACAATGCACTCCGAATTTCATTAAGCTGTACAGCATTATCCTGAAACATGTTCTTCAAGTCGACTACTCCAATCTCAGTCACCAGAGGCCTGTTAAACGGTGAGATGTCACGGGAAATCTAGTATATGATTGAAATTGTAGCTTGATTTGGGTCAGAACATGTCTAGCACCATGGGAAGAAGGGAAACTATGAATGATTGTAATTGAGCTGCCAAAAGAAAAACATGTGTTAAACCTGAACTTGTACAAAGCATCTGCTTTTCATGCCTCTTCAATCATTGAAGGTGTGTTACGTAACTCGCCTCCCCCGGCCCAAACACATGCTTTTGACATTAGAAGAGTATGTAATGGCTTTAAAGGACAGCATAAATGGTGGCTCTGTCAGTGTCATGAATGGACACATTATGGAGAATTTTTCAAAGGAATTCACAGAGGTTAGACATCTCATTTATCAAACATTTTTACTGCAAAAATGTGATGCTCTCAATTGTATAAGGTGGATGGATGATTATAATACAATGTATAATGTTATAAATGCCACCACTGTATTGAATTGTCTTGTGTCATGTGTTGTATGAATGAGAGGGGATTGGATCTTCAACCAACCCTTTTTCAAACCCTGTATTCCATCTGTGTGAGTTATGTTTGTGTGAAATAATGAAAACACCTAATCTATCTATATTTATTTTCTTCCACCAGGTCACAGAGGAGAGAGGCAGCAGTCAAATTAGAGATGAAACTTTATTCATTAATCAGGGGAATAATGAGCCATCGCCAGACCGGCTGCTTGTGGGCCACTGGATCTGACTACTCTCCCAATGATGTTGAAGCAGGATAGAAACTACAAATCTTCTGCTCAGAGGACACCCACTCGGCTCGTAGTGCCACCATTATTATTATATTATTGATGTATGTGATGCTTTACCTTGGCAGATGGAGCCGTCTCCCACAAATCCCTCTCGACAAGAGCAGATGTAGGCAGAGCCCCCAGTGTAGGTGCACTGAGCGCGCTCTGAGATATCACAAGTGTGACTCCCATCTTCACAAGGATTCACAGGACGAGCCGCCCCTGCAAAAAGTACAATACACGCTGTACTTGAAAACACATTTTCTCACAGGTTAAGTATAGTTGAAGCCGCTTCTATTTTTCTGGGTTTTTTAATCTCACAAAGCCAAAGAAATTGTTGGTGAAAGAAGAGAAGAATGCATCTTAAATTTGGGTTAAAGAGTAGGAATAATCATTACAAAACATTGACAAATATGTGGATAAAAATTTTCACATTAGAAAAAGAAAAACATGTTTGCACATTGGAGGCTCCTTGGAGACTGATCCCATGACTAGACCCTCGCTGTGAGAACCACTTCAATATCACATGTTTAATTATAAAATCCCGGTCTACTGAGCCCAGTTCATCTTTGTAATGACTGACTTAGGGTTTGTGTGTAGAATAAAAGATTTAGACTTGATTAAATGCTCTCGTAACTCCACTCACCCACACATGTCCGCCCATCGCTGGCAAACTGATATCCATCTACACACTCGCAGCGGAAAGTCCCAGGCTGGTTGTTGCAGATGGCGTGGGCTCCACAGATGAGGGGGGTCTCCACACACTCATCAATGTCTGAAACATGAGAACAAACACAATGGTATCCTTCAACAATTTACAATTTAAGTTGTCAAAAATGTCTTCATCTAAATAAAAATGATCACAGTTACAGAAAAGCAAACTAAATATAGCTCTGAGGTGTGAAAGTAAGACATTGCAGGCCACAGAAAGAGCAGCTTAAAAGTGTATTCAAAAGAATCTTGTCAAAAAAAATTATCTTTTAAATAGAGTAATATTAACGTGATCTTATATCTTTTTGTATCTTTTAGTGGATTTGTAGACTTGTGCGTTGTGATGTGTTACTTTTGTTTCTCTGCAGCACTTCAGAAACTTGTTTGATAAAAAGGGAAATGGGATGGCGTTAGATAAATGGTAATTTCTGTTTGGTTTTTGGGAATTTGTTGTATGATACTCGAACCCCAACACAGACACAGAACTGTACATATTCCTATGGATTTCCATATGGTGTATTGATATTAATTGCCAAAGCTCTCTGGCTCTAAAACTGTTTGATTCTATCACTAGTTTTCACATTCATATGTTTTGCCCCTGTCACATTTTTCAGACAGAAAAGCTCAAGTCAAAGTAGTGACTCAAAGGGATCTTTCAGACATGAAAGCCAAGTATGTTAAGACAGGATGTTGTATTTGTTTTTACAACTATATTACAAAATACAAGACCCTTTCTTATAAACAAGCAGCATGTATTATCTATAAAGAAATGTTAGGTACCTCAGCTTTAAGTCTTGAAGGAAAAGAGATCCTTTTTGTTGTTCACCAACATAAAAGCGTATTGTTGGGCCATCACTCAACAAAAAGTAGTCTGCTATGACAGAGTTGGTAATTGAAGAGTTTGACATTGAGAAACCTAATAACTATCTGCACAACATAAATCTTCACTATCAGACTTGCAAAGATCAGAGGGGACTTTAATGAAATCTACTAATTGCACACTGATAATATCTCGTCTGGGGCGCATCCTTCGTATGTCTTTGTGCCTTTGGGGTCTTCCTGTCTGCGCACTAAAGCATAGAGCCAGTCCTACGCAAAAGCTCCGGCCACACAGGGGCACGGGGAGGACTGGGAGTGCTGGCCGTCATTTGTTTATCATGTGGGACTCCTTTATGTTAATTGCTCAGATTGCCCAGTTCCAGAGGAAGGAAGACTTTAAAGCAATTAGTTAATTAGAAAACCCAAATAAACGTGGGAAACTGAAGGTTGCAGGCGGGGACCCAAAACTGAATTTTCATGTGACAAGAACACATCCATGTTAGAACTAGTGATAGACCAGACTTGTCAGCTAGGAACTATGGATTTTACAACATTATTCCATTTGTTTGTAGTTTGAAAATTACCAGCAGCAAAACCGCAGCTTTAAGAGGCTCAACAAACATCTCAAAATGTGTGATTCCCTTCCCACCATAACACTGTCGTCCGTCGCCGTTGAATCCAGCCGCACATTCGCAGCTGAAGTCTCTTCCGGTTCCTGGTCGACACACAGCGTTGTTGTCACAGCCGTGTCTCCCGGTGAAGCACGGGTTCTCCTCTGGCTCTCCTCCTGAGGGGAATATTATTACAAAATATTATGCAAAGAATAAAATCAGCAGAGAATGCACTGTTTCATTCCACCCACAAGCTTGTACAAATGTTATCTTTTATCATATTGAATAGCTTTAAAGAGGACATCATTTCTGTGGGGAACATTGAAAACTGGATTATGGAGTTACAACTTTTTAAAATGAAAGTTTCTTGATTTTTATTGGTACTAATGTAATATTGACTAGAGCATAACCATTTGGGCTTAGATTGCTACCTGTTCTGTTAGTTGAGTAGAGAAATATAGTTAAACTCTTTTAAAATGCTTTCCACAAGACCTTCACACATGAAGCAAAGACAAAATAAATGTAATAGAAATATAGATAAAGTTCATAAGATCCATGTTTTCTTATTTTTAAGAATCCTGAAATGCTTACAGCCCATCTAGCAGCGAGCAGGAATAGTGCCTCTGTTTGTAGAGCTTGGTATCCTTCTAATAGTTAATTTATCTGGTAGAAGCTGACCAACTGGATTCAGGCAGTTTAGTGCTTTGGGATGAGGTATGACATGATCATACAGATTTAAATGTTTTCAACTCAATTATAGTAACTTATTTTCTCATTCGAACCGGATCGTAGAGGTTCTAAGCTTTAAAATGATAAAGGTCTTGAGTACATTAGCAGAACTGAAGTTGGCTGGATGACAGTGGGAATGTATGTTCATGATTTCATACATTGTGCCAGTGTTATTATAATCTTTTGCTGATTTTGTACACTCATCAATAAGAATAAGAGTGGATTGTCTCACAGCTTAAAAACTAGGTATGAGGATTTTTTACTTTATTTATTAATATTTTATTTATTGATTAATAAATATAATTTAACATAAATATGAGGTATTGAGATATATACAAATTGGCTGAAATTGGTGAAATCCCTTGCCAAATACTTATGTCAGCTTCTATTGGGTGTGACATGGGTAATAAATGCCAAAACAACCTTTCATATGATTTGGTGCGTTCACAATAGAGACTCAGGATGCTGCGCTGCATTGATTGACTCTGTGGAGGAAGTGTACAATCCCAAACAGGAAGTCACATAAATAACCCACGTCCTCACCGTTCACGTCTCCAATCTTGTTGCTCATGGCGAATCGCGTAAGTTCGTTGTTGACGTCGTACATGACAAAGATTTGCTCCACTCTCAGCATCTGCGAGGGCTTCACGTCCTTCATGGAGTCTCCGTGCTGACAGCTCTGGAAGGTGATGGTCTGACGCCACTGGTACGTCCTGGTCTCCGCTGTGCCGTCGGGGTGGGTCACTTTGTAGTCACGGGTCGAGGAGGATGTAATCACTGAGAGGAGACAAAACATGGATGTTGAGAGAATTTCAAAAACAAAATTGCAATTAGATTGGCACCATAATCAATTCATGTACTGCATTTACTGTCAAAAGCATTTCAATGTAATTGGTCAAACCATCCTGTCATTCAAATTGTTCATACACACATAATGCCCATAATGGAATAAAAACAGTGGACATTTTTGTGACCCTCGATACCAAAAATATAACTATTTATGGTAACGAGTGTTAATTATATTTAAGAGAAAGTTTGTAAAGGAGAAGTTTGTAAGGACAACCCCACATTCACAAACACCAATTTTGCTGCAGCACTTTTATCTACATATATACAAGTTTATGTTTATCTTTAATTGATTATTTGTTTTATGAGATCTATTGGGTTCACTACATGTTCATCCGCTGTGGTGCTCTTAAAAGCACTAATAGGACTGGACTTACAATTGGCAGAAATATTACAAAACCAAGTGTTTGGTTTGGTTTCGTCCTGGGTTTTTCTAAACATAACTATTAACATTGACTGAAATGAAAATGCTGCTTACAGTTGTTGCTGTACTGGTAGATCTCGGAGTAGGGCTCCACCTGCACCGTGGCGCCGGCTGGGACCAGGGGGATGCGTCCGTCCAGATGGGTGCTGACCTCCAGGTGGTCGTGCTCGTCGATGCCTTTGAACTCCTGTCGGATCGTCAGCTTCTCGTTCCCGGGCTGAAAGGTCACCTCAGCCTGCCGCGTGAACACTCCGCCTTCAGCAAACACACAGAGAGCTTCAGGAGAACTATCGCCATGCAAGACCAAATGCATCTGCTTTTACAGATGGACTCATCTAGAAATAATCGTTATTAATATTACAGTACACAGCTAATAAAATCAGATAGCCCAATGGAAAAAAATGTAAATGTCCCTTTTGAACTTCATAAAAAAGGAGAAACATTTTCTACTTCCGGGTGGATAATCAAGACTATTGGTCCTCCCAATTGTCAATCATTCTTGTGGTATGTGCTCGTCAAATAAGACCAGAGAGTTTTATTCAAGAAGTGGAGAGGACGGTTTTTTCCAAAAATTTGGGAAAATCCTCCTATATACCTTTAAGCCTACTGGTAAATGTTCTAATGGCAAATTTTACTTACTTAATTCATTTTATTTATTATTGATATTTCTCTACCAGATCATTTGTTACTGCCAATAATTTCAGTTCACATTCTTTAGCTGAAAAATAATAATTTAAAAAAAGTATAAAAACATGTGTCCTAACTGTGAGTGGGCTTGCAGCTCCTAACAACAAATCTGACTCATACTTGTCCTGGAGGAGGGTCCAGAAAGTTTAGTATTTATGGCACAATTTCAAGATCTAAGACTCCAGGATTCACTGATCTGTGTGGTATCTTAAGACTTTACACCATTCTTTTAGATCATACACTCTTCTGTTATACTTCTGATAAAGCTTACATAAATATTTGTGGTCTCTCATACGCCACTGTTCACTGAATTCAATAACTTTCTGACGATTCAAAAAGCAAAACAACAAAACTCTTGAGACTCTTGGCCCTGGCTGAACTCTCAGTCCGGGGGGAGTCCATCTGGAGAGCGCCAAACTGCAGCTGCTCCACACTCAAGTGGAAAAATGTGTCAAACTTTACAACAATCTCACCGATGATCCCAAAGCCGTTCTTGAAGCCGGGTTGCTCCAGAGCGAAGGCCCAGCCGATGACCCCTCCCAGGGCAGAGAGGGGCATCAGCGAGGGGCCGATGGACTTTGGGATGTCGCTGATGGCCACGTAGGAGCGCCCGTCGTTCACCACCACGTACGAGTGCAGGTCGTTTTTGTTGAACTGAACCGGAGTCGAAGAGCTGCCCACGTAGACGTTACCATTCATTTTACCATTCATCCTCTGGGGCTTCCCTGTGGACAAAACATAGCTTTAGGGAGAATGTTTTTAGATATAGCTATGGAGCCTAGAATGGAAGTGCTCCTGGGTGAAATACTGCTCCTACATTATTTGGCTTCATTCACTTACATCAAAAAGTCACACAAACCATTTTTGGAATAAAAATATGTGGATTACTCTGTATGATCCTGGTGTTTATATTTTGATATTGTCTGTAAATTCAGAGATCCTGTAACAACTGGTTAATCCGGTGCTTTTTACCTCCAAATAGCTCAGGCAGAAAAGGAGAACCACTGATCCTGATTGGCTCTTTAGTTGCTACCTACAAATTTGGCTCCAGATTCCAACCCATGGAACCTCTTTTAATGATCTCTTCCGCAAAAAGACACAGACTACAAGGGTTATCAGCACTTAGTTCACTACTTCTATGGTGCAACAGTTGTTTACATTGGCCTAAACGTTCTGTAATATTTATTTATTTATTTATTTATTTGTTTCAATTGTGGACAAAAACAATACTACACATATTACAGTTACATTTCAAATAATTGTCGTCTTGTCTCACAAATGAAAAGGAGCAGAAAGAAGAAAAAAAATCTTATGTTGCCTGCCCCTTTCTTCATACATGTACAAATTAAATTTTAAAAAAATTTAAAAAAAGAAAAAAATAAGATGGCCTTTAGCACTTCTTCAAACTGTTTTTATTTGATGTGTTTTTGTTTTCATATTTTTTTATTGTTTTTTTTTCTAATCATTCATTTCGTACGATTTCACTGTTGTTGCTTTGATTTTTTTCTTAAACATGTGGATGTTTGCGGATTTTTTTAATTCATAGTCAAGTTGATTCCATAGTTTTACTCCGACCACTGATATTCCCATGTGTTTCTGGGTGGTTCTGGCAAAAGGGACGGAGAAGTGTAACTTCCTTCTACTGTCCTGGTTGATATTGAGAGAGAAGAGCTGTTGTACAGCTGCTGGCAGCAGAGAGTCTCTGGCTTTGTACATCACAATGAGTGACTGTAGTTTGATCAGATCCTCTAGTTCTAACAGTTTTGATTGTATGAATAGGTTGTTTGTGTGTTCTCTTGAGTCCACTTTATGAATGATTCTCACTGCTTTTTTTTGTAAGAGGATTAGAGGATGTATGGTGTGTTTGTATGTGTTTCCCCAGACTTTTACACAGTAGGTGAAATGGGGCAGTATCAAGGTACTGTACAGGAGCCTTAGGGCTTTATGATCAAGTGAATGTTTCACTTTGTGCAGTACCGAGATATGTTTTGATATTTTTCTTTTTACCTGGTTTACATGGGATTTCCAATTTAATTTCTCATCCATTGTCACTCCCAAAAATGTTATTTCTTGTACTCTTTCAATTTTTGTGCTATTTATTGACACCTGGACGTCTGTGTTACTGTTATTGTTTGAAAACACCATGAATTTCGTTTTGCTTATATTTAATGATAATTTATTCTCATCGAACCATGTTTTTATTTTGATCATTTCCTCTTCCGTCGTCCTTGTTAATTTTTTTATATTATCTCCTGATAGAAAGAAATTTGTGTCATCTGCAAATAAGACTGATTTAAGTTTTGATGAGACAGAACATAAGTCATTGATATATAAAATAAAGAGTTTTGGCCCGAGAATGGAACCTTGGGGAATTCCACACTGAATATTTAGTTTGTTAGAAATGTTGCCAGCAAACTGTACAAACTGTTGTCTATTTTCTAAATAGCTCTCAACCCAATTTACCACCCCTCCTCTTATGCCATACCACTGTAGTTTTTTTATTAATATACTGTGATTAATTGTGTCGAATACCTTTTTTAAGTCAACAAATACTGCCAATGTGCTTTGTTTATTTTCTAGTGCTGCTGTTATGTGCTCTGTGATTTGCAGTAGTGCTAAAGCCGTGGATCGTTTTTTCCTGAAGCCAAATTGGTTCTCATTAATCAACATGTTTTTTTCTATAAAGGAATCTAATCTGTGAACAAAAAGTTTTTCAATAATTTTTGCAACTTGTGATATCTAAGTAGTTGGCATAGTTATTGCATAATATGTAATTTATATATCTGTATCTGTAAGGTTTATGACAACTCTACAATCAACCTGTGAAGGTTTGGATCCAACACAAAAAGTGTGCTGCAAATGCAAGAAATACACATAATATGCAACTCAAGAATGATAATGATAATGCAAAATGTACAAAAAGTGTGTTATGATCAAACTCAGAGCAGCTTTACCTTCTGCCACACACTGGATGCCATTTCCGTAGAATCCGTCTCGACAGTGGCAGCAGTATCCTCCAGAATAGTCTCTGCAGTCAGCAAACTGGGAACATTTATCCCTGTTGTTCGCACATGCTCCAAGGTTGTATGAAAACACTATAAAACAAACAAGTAAATAATCACTATTTTCAATACTGCATAAGAAAATAGCTGAAGGTGTAGAATTTAGATGGCCTATTTAGAATTTAGAGAGATATATCTATCTATCAACGTAATGTATCAATATTAACACAGACAATAGAAGAAAATCTAGTCAATCTAAGTATGTTCTTATGGGGAAGAGTAGAACATAAAGGCCAATGCTTGTTTGATTGTCTTACCATCTACATTGATGTCTGAGTCGTCCACCACCACCACCTCAGGGTTCTCCGGTTGGTACTGGACTGGGTTGATTGGGATCTGTCCCCCCTCCGGCAGGTATGGGGGGTATTCCAGCTGCTGCCCACCTGCTGTATCCTCCTCTGGGGCCTCTGTGGGAAGCTCAGTCACCTCTCCCGGAGCCACGTTTGTGAAGTAAGGAAAGGTACCGACCTCAAAGACATGGACGCCACGCAAGCCAGAGTTGGTCTCCCTGAAAATGTATTTAACAGTATGTATGCAACAGTGATCCATGTTATCCACAATACTCAGTAAAGCCAAAGCCATGTTTTAAAATGGTCATTAATTATGTGGCTAACATAAACAAAGTTACAAAAGGGCATCTGGAAATTCAACTCAAGAAAACAAACAAAGTGAGTTTAAAGCAGATCTTACTCCTCGCTCCTATCGCAGGACCAAAGCACAAAACTAGACTTGCTTCACAGACCATCTACTGTGTGATTCAAAAATGACTTCTGAATGAGATAGGACTTCAAAACGCAGAAAAACACAAGATTATTATTCTTTCCTACCCTTAGCATCATGGAGAATATGAGTTAAGAATAATCCAAATATTAACCTATTATACTCCATAAGCCTAGGAATCTTCTGGATTGTATTTGTTTTTTCAGCCATTTGAGAAAGAAACAGTTGGTCTTTCTACAGTCGACCTTCCCCAGACACAAGCAACACCCTCTTTCATATTTATCAAAGAAAATGTAGGTGGACTATTGAGAATTTTTAAATCTTTCTCTGTGCACATTCATTCAGTCATTAAAGCGAAAATATGTAAGGAGTGTAAGAGATTTAAATAGGTTGAAGGCATGATGGAGACTTCTATGTTTTAACAATGATCTACTGCACAGTCGTTTTCTAAAATTTGGAGAATTGTGACTAGCCCGTGAGCCAGTTGCAAAAGGCTGTGGGGAAAAATGCTGGGATGTCAGAAAAGAATTGTTGAAAATGAACAATGTCTTTGATACAGGCCTTTACATATGATCCATGAGTTGATTGACTCACTCAGCCAGCGCTCTGACAGACTCCTCTTCGTCGGTCGTGATGCGGTAGTATGGGCCCTGACTGGAGAACAGAAAGCCTCGCACAAGGCCTTTGCTGAAGCCGGCGTGCATCACTGCGCTCTTGCCCTTTGCTGGTGTGGAAGAGAACTGTATTCCATCTCTGGCATAGAGCACGACAGCATAGGATGCAGTCTCCAGGGAGGCCAGGACCAGCTGGAATGTGTTTCTCTGTCAAAAGTAAAGAGAGTGACAAATCCCAACAGTTTACAAGATATGAGTCTTCCAAATCCCTTCATTTTTAAAAATGAACTCTTCTTTTCTGTAATTTTATATTTGGACGGAATATTAATCTAGAAAAAAATTAATTGTGGGAAATTGAAAAGCCACAAAATAAACACAAGGCACCAAAACATCAGTTGAATATGTCTTTTTCTAAATCATCATATTTCATATCGTCCCTAATCTTGGCATAACCACCACCACTAGTGAGTTTAGCTCGAGAGGAATAATTAGACCAATTGCAAGGATATTTGCTGAGGGGGTGAACTTGGGCAGGTATATACCTTCTTGATGCCATCTCCTCTGCTGTACTGCTCTTGCGTGGCCACGTCGACCCATGTGACCACAACAGCATGCGTGGGAGTCACTTCGTCGTCCTCTGGAAAAGCCCGATTGATGTGTTCGGCCGCTTGCCGAAGGAGAGCAGGACTGTCGTCTTGGCGGAAAAAGACTTTTCCCACTCCGTCGCTGGTGTCCAGGTCTCCCTGTAGCGCCGCGACCATGCCGTAGCTGGCGGGCATTTTCCCCAGATAGGTGGCCTCTTCGGTGGGCTCTGCTGTGGCGACAAAGCCATTGGTGTTGATCTGAGGAAAAAGGAGGAGTTACCGTCTTTTCTAACTTCAGGAATCAGGGCAACCCCACACAGCCTGTCTTCACAGAAATACATGATGTAGTCCTGGTTTAGTCTACTACTGTGGGTTTGTGTAAGCCCTCAGTCGTACAGGGATTAGTCAAAGCAAAGGAAGGTTTCTCACCCATCATCTGTACTTCTTAGCAAGTTTTCCCGACGTTTCGTCCTCAAACTAGCGGACTTCTTCAGGGAATGAATTCTCGGACCGCGCGTTGGAGATTTAGTATCAGGATTAGGGGGTGGCTAACCACACCCATAGGTTATAAATCTCCAACGCGCGGTCCGAGAATTCATTCCCTGAAGAAGTCCGCTAGTTTGAGGACAAAACGTCGGGAAAACTTGCTAAGAAGTACAGATGATGGGTGAGAAACCTTCCTTTGCTCTACTACTGTGGGTTAATCATAGCTTAAATCTGGTATGTCCATCTAATTCAGGTTCAGGGTTAGCCAAGCAATGTTGAAGAAGACATTTTACAGTTATTCTCTCATACAGCTATAACAGATGGTGTCAAGAAGTCACTTTTGGATCTAGTTATAAGAATTAAAAGTGGAGACCCATGTGCAGTTCTGAGACCATGGTCCTTGAGAATGTGTATTATAAATTAGTTCATGTTTGCCAGTAATTTTCGCAATGTTTGAATTATTACTCTATATTCTATGACTGATTCTATGTGTGTGTTTAGTGAATATTCTGGTGTGGGTCTTTAAGTAGATGTAATATGGTCATGACTTGGTTAATGTTCAATTATTTTAGTTAATTTTGTAACTAAATGTGTTCTGCATTTGTCTTAAAACAAATAAACTGCCCAAAAAAACTCCTGAAAGACCTAAAACCAAAATGCTACCAGCACTAGAACTGCAAAAGTGCCTCCCTACTGTATATCATCACCAACACTAACAACGTCTCAGATCACTACTTTGAGCAGAACAGAAAAATGTACAAAATACTTCTACATCTTGCATCAAAATTAGTTTTAAAGATGGGCTGCTCATTTTAAGTAAATTCACCATCATCTCGTGGCTGAATGGAAATGTAGCTGCTTGGCCTGGAATGTTTCTCTGTATATGGCATTTCACTTATTTATCTCCAAGGGCCCAGAAGACATGGCCAGACCATTACGTTATACCTAATATCTGGCACGGCTGGTTACAGAATGAATATAAGACAAGTTTGGCTTTCAATATCTGCTGATAACTGATACGAACGATGTTAGTAAAGGGAATGAACATAAACTCCCTTCCACTGATTACAATGAAAGAACAACATTGTCTGAGTAAAAGTTAAACTAACGACCTTATCAGTATCCATCTGTGCACACAAAGATGGTGATTCTGGGAGATTCTGTCTTGATTATAAGTAAGTAAGTAATCTTTATCTATATAGCGCTTTTCACAAACCAGAGTCACAAAGCGTTTTACAAATGTGGGCATCTGTCTCTCACTCCACACAGAGATGGGAGCCGGACGCCACACAAGAAGGCACATGCCAGACCTATTGTACATGGTTTTAGTGGTAGGGGAAACCGGAGCACCTGGAGGAAACCTACGCAAACACAGGACATACAAACTCCACTCAGAAAGGCCCTGTTCCAACCAGGTTTTGAACCCAGGACCTCGAAGATTGAAGGTGAGGTAAGGTATTCTGTATTGTTGCTACAAGTCGGACACAATTCCACAAGAGCAACCTGTAAGGAGGAGTCCAGCGCTCAGCAACCCAGCCCCAGATGTGGATGCACGGCAGGATTAGGGCTATACCCGCAGCTGGAGGGTTATTCCTGTGGTGCGTGTTTTAGTTTCTAGCCTAAAACACAATAAAGTATAGCTTAACCTAACCTTAAAGGGTCTGCAGTCATCTGATCATGAGAGGAGAGATACTCAAAGACAATGGCGCCTGGAGATTAGAGGTTTACTGTGGCTATTTCCTCAGACTGATCATTTGTAACAGCAGTAAACAACTGAAACGCCCAAATCCTGAAGGCTGTTTTTATGTGAGGTCACAACATTCCACAGGTGTATTCAAAACCTGGAGAAAATGTGCCGAATCAGCTACTTACATACAGAATAATAAAGCATTTGTGTTGTCCATTTGTACTCAGTGCACTTGTATAGTAGTAGTAGTTTTAACGAATATTATTTAGGGTTTTTTAATGCATGTCTTTACTCTTTTATATTTTTATGCATACCTTTTTAACATGTTCTACGGTTTGACACTTCCTGTCTTTTTGCACAACCTGAGTGATTCTATCTATGACAAATATGACATGTACATTTCTCGTAAGAACAATAAAGTTTTTCTTATCTTATCTCACTCTATTTTTACCTCTAAACTTGTTTGGACATTCTCGTTACTAACATGGAAATTTACAAAAATCTGATTCTGATTTAACCCTATCTGATATTATAGATTTGATTCAAGATTCAAGAATGCATTTGCCATTTGCAGTAAAACCACATTGGAAAAACTGCGCACCAGGATAGTACACACCAGTGCTCCTGCCACAATGTGTATCTAATCTGCCAAATTCCTCTACTAAACACTGGATAGTTTATCTGGTGATCAATTATATGGTGTGGGATCTTGTGACACCAGAAAAATACTGAGATAGAAGCTGTTCTGAGCCCGTTTCTGTATATGCCTTATTCTCACTCATTTTATAGCAAATGATCCAAAAGTTGCCCGCCATGTTGCACAAGCTCCTAATAGACAAACAAGATGCCATTTAGCACAGACCTCTTTACGGTGGACACATGCCGGGCTCGTAAAGAAGAAATGCAGAGTTTATGTCAAAAACACTCACACACTCTACACTAGGGACTCCCTCACTTCCTGAAAACAAGAACACTATTCCTGGCCTGACTCGCTTAAGTTTCCTGTCCCGTCCTGAACACGCAGTACTACAGAAGCCACTGATCAAAATCACAGAACCAAAGACAACCGGATAAATGCAAGGTGAGGGCAACAGTCCAAGGTGAAAAGATTATCAATAACACTTAGAAGTGATAGAAGTTCATATACAAAGGAAGTAGAGGCACAAGGGAACAGAGCTGAGGGACTGCAGACCTCCTCATAATGACTCAGGGCTTTGTTTTCTCCTTATGTGGTTTGGAAAGCTCTGTTCCCTGCAGGGCTCAGACAATTCAGGTGTGGAGTGTGTCTGGGTGGACGTAGATCAAGGCCAAACCGAAGATAACATCACGTCATGAGAAATAATAGATGGCTCCCAAAAAACAAATAACAGTATTAATGTTTCTATTACAGGTGTCACATGTGTACCTTTGTTCCATGGATGTAAAGGTTTCAGTGAGATGTATTTACTTTTACACAGGTCTCACTACTGTGACCTTCAGACTCACATCACATGTTCAAGTACAAGAAGAACATAACATTCTAAGTTTGAATCAGATAAAGCCCACTGAGGGAAAGAGTCATTTGAGTGAGATTAAATTCACTCAGAAGATAAGCATCTCTCGAGACCACAGAATGACTTTACATATTTACTCACTGTGGATTTTCTGGGAAATCATGAACATAACTGTCCTCTACATCCTTGTTATTTCGGGCCACAGTAAAACGATAACCTCCAGGGAAGCTGCACAAATCTGCACATGCAGCTGGCCTGCGATAGGTTTATCATTGTGTGGCCCTAAATTCAACAATCAACGGGACAAACACCAACGTGTAACAACAAAGTTGGGAAATACTGTTGAACTATAAACTGTTCAGAAATCTGCTTGTTAGCTTGTTTCAAGGGTTGAGCGCAATTGCGCAAAATCCATCGGAATGAGGCAACTTTCAGTTGATGGATTGTAGCAAATGATGGGATGCTACTTACAAAAATGCTGTTGTAGGAGGAATCATAAAACAGGACAGGTTTGTCCAGCTGAAGTCGGTGCGTGTTGTCCGTCCCTGGCTCCAGTGCTTGGTCTCCTGCGCTCTGACCAAAGGGGAAAAAGTCTGCTCGTTTTACGCACTGACCCTTTGACACAAAGCCGATCAGAGCGACACACAGCAGCCATCCGCGCTCTTTCCAGCCCATTGTTCCGATAGTTCCCGTCTCTGGGGCAGCTCTGGGGCAGCTCTGTGGCAGCTCTGTGGCCCGTTAGCTCCGTACAGGGCAGAAGAAAGTCCGGCTGCAAAAGTTCAGTTGGAGTTGAGGAACTCGGGGCGGAGTTGCGCTTCAGCTGCAGAGAGGAGCCCAGCCTCAGCTTTGTCCATCAAGCTCTGACTGAAGCCTGTCTGGAGGCTCTTCACGCCAAAGGTTAATCTAAAATGAAAACACGTGCCACCTTTCAGTTACGATTACAACAGTCGATTAGATAGCGGAGTTGAGTGATGACACGTGACATGAGACAATGTGTTGACTTACAATATGCAAATGAGCAAAAGGTGGATCATAGGTAATGGGGGCTGTGTTTGGGAGGTCCAAACTGAGCATCCGCGTTTGGAGATCAGCGCACGGGCCACTTATTGGCAACAGAGCCCGGGGCTCATGACGTTATATAAAGGACAATATGACCGCGCAGTGCACCATGGCCTCATTATTTTAGGAATGCCGCAATCAGACTCTGCGCTCAGGATAATGATGGTTCCCCATAATGAGAGGCACTGGTTTGTGGTAGACCTAGATGGACAATGGCCAAGTTATAATAATCAGAATATAAAGAGTTAAGAACAATTTAATTTAGTCCGCAAAAATCATGGAGTCAAAGTCAATCAAAGTCAAAACTCAATAAAACAGAGCATAAGACAACAAAAAGCCCCGGTGCATTCCTGACATCAGATCCATAGAAAAATATGATTCTTGCCTCACAGAGTCTGCCCCACAACAGGCTGGAGAAGGATTCTTCCTTCCTCTTCATGAATTAATGCAGGATTTAATCCCTTTCCTTTCCCAGCTCCAGAGCTCTCGAACATACATCATTTGCCAAAGAGGAGTGTTTAAGAAATAGAGAAACATCTGGAAAACTGGACACGATTAAGTATCAGCACGTAATACTGCCATACTCTGCATGAGCAGCCGGCCCTTCAGCTTCATGACACTTGATTTATTATCATTGATAATGATTGGAAACTATTGTACTTTTGTTCCATATATGCATGTGTATTCAAACGTTCCTACTATATTCTATTCAATGTAAGGATACTTCATTTGAAAAGTATAAAGTGATCCCAACACCTTTATGAAGACATATTTATTAATATAAATCACAATTGAAAATGACCATTTATGAATTTTCCTGTTTCCGGCTGAGAACATTTAGCTCAAAGCTGCCCTCTGCTGTTGGAGATAAATACAAAGTAGCCACAATGTAACGCTGGATTCCATGATATATTAATATTAGGGATACATATTTCGGTTTCATATTATTCTTTTTTTTCCGCCGAAACTCTCAAACAGTTCGATTTTTTACCCTGAAGACATGCACGAAAGTCTGCACATGGGGGGGTCTAAAACGACCGGTTCGGCGAAACATTTAATAAAATGAACGTTTCAAGATTGTCCGACAAATGGCAACTCGATAGTGCCCTCTTGAAAACTCAAATTTGCAAGGCCTATGGAGTCAGTCATGCATATTTTGGAGTAGGTACACGAAATTCAGATCAGTGATAGATCTGTATTAGCCCGGTTGTACCAAACCTTAGTACAAATTACATTTCATACTAAAATGATGATTGAGTGTACGAATGGCTATGGCCAGGCTAGATCTGTATGAGACGAGCAAAAAACTCTCTCTGTGCCTCACTCTGGGACCAACAGGAAGTCGGCCATGATGGGCTGAAGTTTCGCCGCTAATTTGACTTCTCATTTTTAACTTCGAACTAGTCCCTGGTTTTTTACCGCAGTAAAGTGGGCCGCATCTTTCACCTCCGAAGTAAAACGGCCCGCATCGAGAGAAAAGCAGTGCGCGTTTTGTTGACTGCTTACGGTAATAGCAGAACAGCCTTTCGCAGTCAGCTTTTCTCCTCGAACAGAAAGCGCGCTTAGGAGACTCGTTTTGTGAATAAACCCTTATTTGGAAAAGCATGTAAAAACTTAAAATGTTCGACATTTAATTTGGTCAAAAAGTGACATTTTCAGCTGCTGTCCATTTTTACAGTAAAGACTTGAGTATCTTATTCCACTGGGTGTATGACCTCACCACTGCCTTCACCGCTGTGCCTACAACCACAAACCTTTACTTTGGAAATTGTGGGTAAAATTGAGACAAATTACACTTTTTCGTCCAAAATACACAAAACTAAGAAAATTCCCACCTTTGATCTACTGTAACTTTTTTACTGTAAAAAGGTGTGAGACTAATTTCACTGGATTCATGACCTCAACATTGCCCTCTACCACTGTACCAAAGACAAGAAACATTTACTGTAGAAATATTGACAAATATTGATTTAAAGAAGCCATTTTGGTCCAAAATACCTCCAAAATAGTCAAAACATGTCACTTTTGATCTACTGTAACTTTTTACTGTAAAAAGGTGTGGGACTGATTTCACTGGATTCATGACCTCAACATTGCCCTCTACCACTGTACCAAAGACCAGACACTTTTACTGTAGAAATATTGAGAAATATTGAGGTAAAGTAGCCATTTTGGTCCAAAATAGCCTAAAAATGGTCAAAACATGTCACTTTTGATCTACTGTATCTTCTTACTGTAAAAAGGTATGTGACTAATTTCACTGGATTCATGACCTCAACATTGCCCTCTACCACTGTACCAAAGACCAGACACTTTTACTGTAGAAATTTGGAGAAATATGGAGTTAAAGTAGCCATTTTGGTCCAAAATAGCCTAAAAATTGTCAAAAAATGGCACTTTTGATCTACTGTAACTTCTTACTGTAAAAAGGTGTGCGACTAATTTCACTGGATTCATGACCTCATGATTGCCCTCTACCACTGTACCAAAGACCAGAAACTTTTACTGTAGAAATATTGAGAAATATGGAGTTAAAGTAGCCATTTTGGTCCAAAATAGCCTAAAAATGGTCAAAAAATGGCACTTTTGATCTACTGTAACTTTTTACTGTAAAAAGGTGTGCGACTCATTTCACTGGATTCATGACCTCAACATTGCCCTCTACCACTGTACCAAAGACCAGACACTTTTACTGTAGAAATTTGGAGAAATATGGAGTTAAAGTAGCCATTTTGGTCCAAAATAGCCTAAAAATTGTCAAAAAATGGCACTTTTGATCTACTGTAACTTTTTACTGTAAAAAGGTGTGCGACTAATTTCACTGGATTCACGACCTCATGATTGCCCTCTACCACTGTACCAAAGACCAGAAACTTTTACAGTAGAAATATTGAGAAATATTTATTTAAAGTAGCCATTTTGGTCCAAAATAGCCTAAAAATGGTCAAAACATGTCACTTTTGATCTACTGTAGCTTTTTACTGTAAAAAGGTGTGCGACTGATTTCACTGGATTCATGACCTCAACATTGCCCTCTACTACTGTACCAAAGAACAGACACTTTTACTGGAGAAATATTGAGAAATATTGAGGTAAAGTAGCCATTTTGGTCCAAACTACCTCCAAATTAGTCAAAACATGTCACTTTTGATCTACTGTAACTTCTTACTGTAAAAAGGTGTGCGACTAATTTCACTGGATTCATGACTTCATTATTGTCCTCTACCAGAGCTGTATTTGCATTGCCGGCAGGTGCAGGCTGCCCTTTTTCACCGCTTCTGTTTACTGTCATAATGGACAGAATTTGCTGTCCATTATGACAGTTTGCCGACGATGTTGTCCTGTTGGCTCCAAGGAACCAGGACCTGCAGCATGCACTGGGACGGTTTGCAGCCGAGTGTGAAGCGGCTGGAATGAGAATCAGCACCTCCAAATCCGAGGCCATGATGCCTGACCGGAAAAAGGTGCCTTGCCCTCTCGAGTAATGAGTAATGATTAATGAGTAATGATTATTTATATAGCGCATTTATATATATAAAACAAAAATTATATAGCGGAAAAAAAAGCATCTGCGCATGCGTCAGCCGGCGCAAGCTCCATTCATTTGAACGAGAGACTTAAAAAATTCACAGCGAGTAAAGTAGAGTGGTCCAAAAAAATTCACCCCCCTCAGCATTGACACACATGTGGAACGGAGCTTTGGGCCAAGAGCCAACTTTTGGACCATCCTTTTCGAGAGGTCTGCCAATGCTATACGTTAGCATTGGCTAATTCTTTTGGCCACTTTTGAGCCGGGACCCGCCCCCACTGATCAGCCCCCAATCTTCATTATCCATTAATACCTATTAAGCATGTTTTTAGTGGTAGGGGAAACCGGAGCACCCGGAGGAAACCTATGCAGACACGGGGAACATGCAAACTCCACTCAGTAAGGCACTGTTCCGACTGGGATTCGAACCCAGGACCTTCTTGCTGAGAAGCGAGAGTGCTATCCACTCAGCCACCGTGCCGCCAAAGTGGAGAGGTCCTTCCTCACATGGAGGAGTTCAAGTATCTCGGGGTCTTGTTCACGAGTGACGGAAGGATGGAGCGTGAGATTGACAGGTGGATTGGTGCAGCGTGCGCAGTGATGCGGCCACTTTTGATTTACCGGTCAATTCTTGTTCCCTCCATCACCTCTGGTCATGAGCTTTGGATAATGACCGAAAGAACGAGATTGTAGATACAAGCGGTGGGAACCCCGGACTCAACTTAGACTTGAAAAGCGTCAGTTTTGCACTGAAAATGAATAGTGAAGCGCGTCAGGTGACGCTGAGAGGCCCGGCGTCACTTGAAGCGCTTCAAAAGACGCGAGCATTATGCGCGTCACTTGAAGCTTTTGACACGCGTAATGCTTGCGTCTCTTTTGTCGTAAAAAAGTCCCTTAACGCCGAAGTTGAGAAAAGCTTTTGGAGCTTGACGCCGGGCTTCAACCAATCTGGAGACGAGGAGCAGCAGCAGCAGCAGCAGCAGCAGGACTGTCATGTACAGTAGCTGCTACTGCTTTTTCATTGTCATTATTGTTATTTGTAATATTATTTGTATGAATAGTAACGTTCTTAAAAAGTAAGTAACACAATCAATGTACATATGCTGTGAAGTTAAAGTAATTTATTTAGTATAAGAACAAGCTAAAGCTGGCTCAGACACAGCAGACTGAAAGACAGGCGCTCCTCCGCGGGAATCAGTGCGAGCTCCAGGCGGGAGCGAGAGAAGCTCCTCCCACCCGGCGTCAGGAGCTTCAAGCACCAAGGGGCGTTCACACCGGACCCAGCGTCAAATATTGTGCGTCAAAAGCGTTTTGAAGCTATTGGTCTGAAAGTACCTTTAGAGATAAGTTGAGGAGCTCAGTCACACGGAAGGAGCTCGGAGCAGAGCCTCTGCTTGTCGACAAAAGGGGCCGTAATATTTCTACAGTAAAAGTGTCTGGTCTTTGGTACAGTGGTAGAGGGCAATGTTGAGGTCATGTATCCAGTGAAATTAGTCGCACACCTTTTTACAGTAAAAAGTTACAGTAGATCAAAAGTGACATGTTTTGACCATTTTTAGGCTATTTTGGATCAAAATGGCTACTTTAACTCCATATTTCTCCAAATTTCTACAGTAAAAGTTTCTGGTCTTTGGTACAGTGGTAGAGGGCAATCATGAGGTCACGAATCCAGTGAAATTAGTCGCACACCTTTTTACAGTAAAAAGTTACAGTAGATCAAAAGTGACATGTTTTGACCATTTTTAGGCTATTTTGGATCAAAATGGCTACTTTAACTCCATATTTCTCCAAATTTCTACAGTAAAAGTTTCTGGTCTTTGGTACAGTGGTAGAGGGCAATCATGAGGTCATGAATCCAGTGAAATTAGTCGCACACCTTTTTACAGTAAAACGTTACAGTAGATCAAAAGTGACATGTTTTGACTATTTTGGAGGTACCAAAATGGCTACTTTACCTCAATATTTCTCAATATTTCTACAGTAAAAGTTTCTGGTCTTTGGTACAGTGGTAGAGGGCAATAATAAGGTCATGAGTCAAGTGAAATTAGTCGCACACCTTATTCCAGTAAATAGTTACAATACTTGAAAATTGCACTAGCGGACCAAATTGTGTACTTTATACATGTAAACAATAGAGTGGCTATCCTCCTGAGGACTCACAATCTGCCGGAGGAATCGTAGGGGGCTGGTGCTATGTGTGCCGGGTGGCATCTCTATAAAGGCGCGTTCAGACCAAAAGCTTCAAAAAGCTTTTGACGCGCTTCAACTGACGCCGGGATAGTTTTGTCATTTTGGTGCTTGAAGCTTTTGACGCGAGTGATGCGCCTGACGCCGGTGGGAGGAGCTTCTCTGTTGCCTGTAGTCAGGACAGCGGTGGATTTTTCAATGAGCAGCGAGCCTTTATTTGTTATATAAAGCAAAATAACGTTGTTGTAGGGCTTCAACAAAACATGTTCTGGCTTCACCACAGACTTGAGAGGCTGCAGTGTTTGCAGAGTTCCGTCATTTACTCCAGGAGCTGCGTACGGAGGAGTTTCGCTTTCAGCGGTACTTCCGCATGTCACTTGCCCAGTCTGAGTTCTCAAACCCCGGCTCTCGCCTCTCCCTGCCTCTCCCCGGCTCTCGCCCGCCCGGAGCTGCCTTGCTCTGAGCCAGACCCATCGTCAGCCTGTTCTTATATTAAATAAACTACGTTTACTACACAGCATGTGTACAATGATTTTTGTTACTCAGAATGTTACTACTCATACAAATAATATTACTAATAACAATAATGACAATAAAACAGCAGCAGATACATGACTTCTCTTCATGACAGAGACAGACCCTCTGCTGCTGCTGCTCCTCGCCTCCTGATTGGTTGAAGCCCGCGTCAAAGCTTCAAAAGCTCAGCTTTGCTCAACTTCGGCGTCAAAGGGATTGTTGTGATACGCGAGCGTTTCGCGCGTCAAAAGCTTCAAGTGAGCGCGTAGTACGCGCGACTCTTGAAGCTTTTGACGCGCGTCAAGTGACGCCGGGGCTCTCGGCTTCACCTGACGCGCTTCACCATTCACTTTCAATGGAAACCTGACGCTTTTGACGCCGAAGTTAAGTCCGGTGTGAACGCCCCTTTAGGTTTTAATCACAAAAACGTGTCTCCCTGACCCCAGCGCGCTTTCTGTTCGATAAAAATGGGTGACTCCGAAAGGACGTTCCGCTGTTACCGTAAGTTCTCAACAAAACGCGCACCGTCTTTTCCCCGATGCGGGCCGCATGTTCATAGAGCTGAAAGATGCGGGCCACTTTACCGCGGTCTGGTTTTTCATACCCAAACCGACCACCAGTGGCGCACAATGTTTGCTAAAACAAGCAGCTGTTTCTTCCCCCTGATAGTGTAGTGGTTTAAGTTTTGCTCTGGGACTCAATCGATTATTTGGGGTTCGATCCCCAGTTTCAGACTCTATTGTGTTTGGGTTACTTTGTTGAAGATTGTTTTATGCTCTATTTACATTACTACAGTTTCATAACTGTGAAATGAAAATTAGTGTGAAAATACATACTAATATTAACTCTAGAGCGCCACCTATTGGAGGCTTTGAACCAAAAAAATAAACTGCATCAAAGTCACTGGGTCAAATCTTTACATCCATACGAGCAAAACTGTTACACTGCGCAGAGGGTACATGTTCCACAGATGACCACTAGGGGGGAACTATTGACTCCTTGCATGTGACGTCACGGCCACGCCCACTCTCCATGACAGACGGCAGAAGTCTAACTGCGAGCCTACGGACACCTGACCAAAACAACCTGTTTCAGCGCATTACAGCCAAAACTGTGACATTTTGCAGTGCGGTTGATTATACTAACAGGCAAGGACATAAGCTTTTTTATCTGATACCTGCTCGTCATGAAGACAGAAGACGACGATGGCCAGCGGCAATCAACCAAAAGGACTGGGACCCATCCAAGTACTCCCTAATATGCAGTGAACACTTTTTACAAGATAAAGCAATCACAAGTTTGTATTTATTTTATTTCCATTAATTTGGAGGACAATGACACACGTCAAACGTGTCTCTTACTACTGTCCTGTATGTGCGCTGCAACATTGACATTTTTATCTTTTAAGTCAATTGCGTGTTTCACTATTTTCCTCTCCGTCAGTATGTATCATGTTTGGCTGTAGACAGAAAAGCCACAGAAAAGTGGACTATTGCTAATGCTACCAGCAAAATGTACATATAAATCTGCTCCAGTGTGAGGGGATGCATTGTTAACGATAATGATAAATATCATGTAGGGTGAATTCGGGCAAAAATAGACATTTTATTTAATCGATAAAATTGACTGGTGGGAGAAGGTATGAGTCAACATCCAGTTAGGCAATCCTTAACTTCTCCAAATACCACTCTTTGTGAGCCCTGACCTGATGTCCTACTTCCACCTATAACGTAATCCAACATGTGCTTGAAGCAGCCACTTCTCGATTTAGGAGAGGAAGCTCCGTTTTTAAGAGTTGTGTCCGTTTTGCTCTCGCAGCAATGCTAGTTTCCAATACTTCCGCCGTAAGCTCATTCACAATCACGTGACTGGATGACGTTGATGCATCTGGTCAATAGTCTGCTCTCCTGACCACAGGCTCAGACCTACAGAGCTGAAACTCACATCACTAACAGTCGGTAATGACCTGAGCGTAATGGTGTGAAAATACACACCTTATTTGACTCTAGAGCGCCACCTATGGGGCGCTCCCGACCTAAACTTTTCCCATACTCACCAAAGTCGCACAGTCGAATCTTTACATCCATGCCAACAAAATACTACATTACAGAGTGGGTGCATGTACCAGAGATGACCACTAGGGGCACACTGAATCCTATTAATGAGCTTTTCTGTGCGTAATTCTGGTCCCATCTGGCTGCCAATTTGTCGGCAAGTACGGCAGATGCTGCTTGTGGCACTGGCGCCCAGGAGGCGGCCGCAAGAGTGGCGAGGCCTTTCATTGCCGCTTGCGGCTTTAATTTTTTATTATCATTAGTTACTCAGATACAAATGTATTGTATTTGTTTTTCAATATTACCGTTTTGCCTCCCAGGCCGACTCATGGATCTATAATAACAACGGGGCAGAGTGCTCAAGAGGAGGGGTCCTCAGAGGCACCTTACTGAGAGCGGAATGATTGAAATCAATAAACAGTACAAGATTTAAGTTGCCTTTGATAAATAAATGTAGGTGCACTGTATTAATTCCGTAGGAATTGTAGGATTAGGAATTTTGGTGGTATGATCAGCAGTAATCTCCATACACTTACAGGTAAAACTCAGAAAATTTGAATACCGTTCAAAAGTGTATTTATTTATCTATACATCTGTAATTGTGATGATGCTGAGATTTGGCTCACAGTTTGTAAAAACCCAAAAATAAAAAATACTAATAAACATAGGGAAATTACAATATTTTGAAAATGGACTGTGAGTCATTTCATAATAATCATTCTAATTATATCAAGCACGGGTTTGGCATAGGCCACTTTGCATTTCATGAATCTTTAAACTGTAACAAGAGCATCTTATTATGTCCAGCCTTTGTGGCTGTGATCCTGCACAGTCTTACACACTATTATACCAGAATGATAAAGACCCACTCCTCTGCTCTGCTCCCAAAGGTTCATGGGAAATGTGAATACAGCAGATACATAGTGTTTGAGTGTCTGTTGTCATAGTAACAGAGTGATGTGCATGACAAGTTCAGTACGTCACAAAAATGAGTTATTTCAACTTCTCGTTCAGTAAATGCACATAATCCCGGGGGCCTCCTCCGGGAACATCTTTACCCGAGCTCCAAGTCAATTGAATTCATTTCTGTACAGCCCCAAATCACAGTCGTCTCGAAAGGAATTCACAATTGTTATACAACTACGAATATCCTTCTGTGTTGTATTTTTTTCAGTGACAATAAGTAGCTTCAATTTCATCATGTAACACTATTTCTCTGTGGCACAACTGGCTACTTCTTTTGAGACTGAGACACTTGAACATCCTCTAGTTCAGTGGAAAATGCTTTGCCCACACTTATAAAACGCGATGCTTTACAACAGGCTACTGCCCTCTTGTGGCTATAAATTGAACTGAGGCAGTTCAGCTCTGTGGCAATTACTAAATGGCAATAACTTCTGGGCCATATGCAGATATATTGTAATTCTTTGGGTGGAAAATTTACTGAACGATATGTCATTAATTTGCTCGCGCATGATACAGTTAAAGCAACTTGTGCTGTATGATACTGGCCTATTATGCCTAATAGTCATTGTCAAGTCTGATTCCACCAATCGGACACATCTGTGTTTCTGTGTTTCTCGCTGTTTTTTTGTTATTTTTCCTAATTCTACGCTGTTCAGTGTGGGGTCAAATACAGACAAGGACCAAGACCTATACAGAAGAAGGGTTTAGATTTAGCTCACTTAAAAGATATTTCACTTGAAATATTGCATTGTAAAAAACAATAAATCCACAACTCAAATATACATATTTCAATGTGATGGCTCTTCTCCCGGAGTAGTTGGGTGTAAAATATGAGACCAGTTTCACCTCAGTCAAAGGTGAAACTTCCCTGACCCTCCTCATGAGAACCATCTAAACAAAAACAAATAAGCTGTAACCAGAGTGGACTCAATTTGTAAAGCAGTTCAGAGTAAATAGAACTTAAACGTGTACATATATACACGTGTAAATAAATGGTCCATGTGTGCATCTTCAAAAGTATACACTGGAATGGGCTTTTACCAGATATTACTGTGTGGTTGCCACAAACACAATTTTTTTTCATTACAAACAGAAAACATTAATACATTAGGGGATTTGAACCTGCAAGGGCCAATTCTGACTGAAGTTCTCAGGCCTTTGTAATGTCACAAATACTGTGAGAATTCACCATTCGGGAAAGGCAATGATTTTTGGCTCTTAAGACAAAAGATGTGCAATGATTTTTATTGAGTTATGTTTGCATGAAGTACATTGGTTACAACATGATTACACGATTAGACGTCAGTGATTGGTAAATGATTAGTATGGATTGATTGCATTTTGATAAATTAAATGTTGGATGGTTTGGCAATCATAGCTGATGAGGAGGAGGAGGGTTGCTGTGCGAACAGCAGCTTGATGCAGAGACTGTTAGACACTATTGTTCAGCCATGAAGGTGATGCTGATGAGCAAGTGACCAGTCTGAATTTTCACTTACCAGTAGCTCAAGTGACCTTTTCTATGCCTTACTGTTCGCACCGGTCTAGTGTTTTAATATGTGACGCTTGATAGAAAAAGTTTATTATTGAATGTGTTTGAGAAGGGGTTTATATTTTAAATAGGAAACCAATTTGAGAAATAATTGTTGAAGGACTGCAATTTTCACTTGAGTGCACCTTTTTGTCATCTCTCTGTGTGGCCCAATGTGGTAGACTCACCTCTGCCCCTCAGAGTCCTGCGTCACTGTTAAAGCCTTCTCATGGCCACAAGCGCGTTCTGACTATCCGTTAAAACACCGCTAACACTCTGGATGCTGGGGGGATGTAATAGATGCACGATGCTGGCCTGCTGTGTGGGAAAAAGCCCCATCACAGGGTTAAAGGTACAGCCTCATGCGTCAGCTGATGCGCAACGTCACGTAAGGAGCGGGCCGGAGATGGGCGGGAACACACCGGCTTGGCTCTGCCTCTGTACCATCCGTGCGTCTGCGGCACTGAGCAGCTTCCCAAGCCGCCGAGAAGCTGCCACCCTCCGCCCTGTCTGCAGTCCATCCCCTATCCTTCAGTCCCGATCATGCTTCTGTCCCCCCGGAGACCCGCAGTAGCGATGCAAGCCCGAGGAGCTCGCTTTGGACACCCAGCGCGCACGGCTCTCTCCTCCTGACAGCATCCTGACAGCCATTTTCTGCCCCGTTCAGACACCGGTAGAGAGCTGTCACGCACCATAGCGGCCCGGGCCTGACTCTGCATCCACGTTATCAGCTCATCCACCCTCCAGAGAGAGTTATGGAGGGCTCGCAGTCTACGCTGAAGGACGAACCGCTGCCTTTGCCCACCCTCAGCCCAGCAGTGCCCCCTTACGTGACTATAGGCCTGACTGTGGTCTATACTATCTTCTATTCGCTGCTTTTCGTCTTCGTTTACGTGCAGCTCTGGTTGGTGCTTAAATACAGACATAAGAGGCTGAGTTATCAAACCGTGTTCTTGTTCCTCTGCTTGATGTGGTCGGCTTTACGCACGGTCCTCTTCTCGTTTTACTTCAAAAACTTTGTGACAGCGAACACTTTGGGGCCATTCCCCTTCTGGCTGCTGTACTGCTTTCCCGTATGCCTCCAGTTCTTCACACTTAGCCTCATGAATCTATATTTTGCAAAGGTAAGTTGGTACAATACGTTTATTCAGATATCCAACGATTTCACGAACGCCCTGCACAATAGCTCACTCATCATTTCCGGATTATACTTTCATTTTAACACAGATTATTCGATTGTCATTCTATCTACATTGTATTTGTCCAATATGCAATCTCAAGGCCACAATAATGTATGAATATTATGTAATACCCTATTTGATTAATATGTATAAATACATTATGGCAAAAAATGGACATTATGACTGCATGTGCACGGTAAAACATTGTGAAACTGCAACTTTACTTCTTGCCTAGCTTGTGTACGTTATACCTCATTAATACAAAGTTAATTTTTAAGCTAAACCTGGGTTTATCCAAAAAGCTGTTACATAACCACAATGCCCTCTTGAATCAATGAAGTGGGTTACATACATGACTCTTATTGGATTGCAATGTTTTAATGCAATGCAAAACAGACACAAAAGCTTTACAAGAGCTTTTTCTTTCCCGTAGTGCAAAACATATATATATCATTATAGATTATATGAATAAAACTACAACCACTATAATTATTATCATACGACCAATGAGGAAATTAAATGATACATGTATGTCTAACTATTGGTCTTAAGCTGTATCAATTATCTTCTTTAACATGGTGAGTTTAAGGCAGGACTACAAGACAAGAAAATGTATGCATGATTTATGGTCAAGCGTAAGATGGTCGTGACACGTTTATGTTCAGTAAAGTGTAATTACCCTTCTATGCACACATCTCTAACATGGACACACACGTCTCTAACATGAACACACACACACATGCACCTTATTTTACATTAGCGTTATGCAATATGGGTACATGTTGTAGCACGCGAGGTTGTTCAAACATTGGATTCATAATGTGAAACACTTTAGCACAATACCCGGGCCATTTGGTTTCAAACTGGTTTCATAAGGATGTGACTTGCCGTGCCACAAAATATGGCGAGAGAAAATTGCAACCTGATTGTGCGCACATACAGTAAAACTTGAGATGTTTTCTGAACACTGACCCCTTTGATGGAGAGTCAAAGGGGTCAGTGTTGGTTTGTTTTTTTCGCTCAAATTCAGTATCTGATTTCTTATCCGTGTTTATGTGTCAATTTATCTCTGGCTCTTCCTGTTTAAGACACCAATTCAATACAATATAGGGAACTGGTATCAACCTTGCTGACGTGCAAACAAACACTAAAAGCACATTGTTTTGAAAAAAAATAAAATAATAATAATAATGCATCGGTTTTATATAGCGCTTTTTTGGACACTCAAAGACGCTTCACATGTGTCATTATTCATTCACTCCATACACGGTGGTGATAAACTACTACTGTAGCCACAGCTGCCCTGGGGCACACTGACAGAAGCGAGGCAACCAGTATGCGCCATCAGCCCCTCCGACCACCACGAACTATTCACACACACACCAGACTCATTCCAGGCAATGGGGGTAAAGTGTCTTGCCTAAGGACACAACGGCAGTTTGGCACTTTACAGCCGCCCCACTGTGGCTGGTGTTCCCAGAGGTTAAGTGTCTTGCCAAGGACACAACAACAGCAGACAGTGGGAGTCGATGGTGAAAGTCTTGAGCGGGGCTTGAACCCACGACCTTCTGGCTCAACGCTCTACCAACTGAGCTACTGCCGCCCCTGAAAATGAGTTTTAGTCTGTAGTATTGACATTATCAACCAATCAATCCAGATGTTTTGTTCAGAACATCAACAACAAACGCTTATAAGCTTCCAACTCCTCACTCATTCAACACAGAGAATACAATTTAGGAAAAAAACTCTCTGACCCTACACTCTTTGGCACCGCTGGCCCTGTGCTGAAGGTGTCACTCTTTTTCTTCCACGTTCTTCCTCATTACTTACTTTTATAAACGTTTTTTAAAAATGCAATCAGGTTTGAGTCAAGTTTTTAATTCATCTGCTAATTCGTTCCGCAACAGCAGGATGTTGACAATTTGGCTGATTCACAGTTTGCCCTGATTTGTTGTAATATTAAACAATTGTGCTGTAACACATAGTTCTTGTTGTTCTACTAAAAAAAAAAAAAAAATTAAATACAATTCCAATTTGATTAAAATGTTATCATATTTGTATTAGTCACAACAGCAAGGCAATTATGAGGATTTTGGCAGAAACAAATCCATTCTGATTTTATGATCTCTTGTTTTTCTCCGTTCATTGCACTAATCTAGCATTTCCTGAAAAAATACAGCCACGAAATGGTTTTATCGAAAGAGCTGCATTAGTACACGGCCCTCGTCATCAAGGTAGGGCTGTATAAGTGGTACAAGAACTATTGATATTTGCGGAAAAAGGTCACTTGTATTCAGTTTCGTCCAAAATAAATGTTCGAAAATATTACATATCCGATCAATGAATATTCTGAATGAAAAAGGCCAGGTTCTATAAACAGAGCTCTTCTGGGTAGTGCTCTGCTACGAGGGGGTGAATCATTCTTCGGAAGCTTACATAACTCTCATGGAATAATAGCGGCGCTGTGGGTTTGAGTCACTGCCGACAGACATTTAACATATACATTTGTCTGTAACGTATGCACTTACTGTAAAGATGCATCTTTTTTCCGGTTATCGAATGAGCACAGTGCAGGTTTTAGAGAAGCAAAACAGAGAAGTGAAACTGCTGCGGCCTCACAATGGAAAATGGAGGCAGGGCAAGTTTATATGTATACCGCAATTCACACTCAAGGCAACTCAAAGTGATTCATTATGCATTTGTTTTGCAGGTTGTTTTTAAGGCAAAGTCAAAGTATTCCCCAGAGCTGCTGAGATACAGGTAAACGATGTGTGCTGTAATATGTAGTGGTTCTCAAACTGTGGTGTAAATGATGCAGGAGACACTATGATTATGGGAACTACTGATTGTTCTATTGTAAAATATGTACAATAGGTAATATTCTTCAGCTCTGGTTATGACCGAGCTGAGCATTGACTTGAATTTCAATGGAATCAAGTGCAAAAATAAATAAATAAACCCATCTCAATGAGGAAAACATGAGTAACAATTTATATTTGTATTTTTGAATGTGGAAAATATCTTGAAAAGTTGCACTGGACAGGAAGCTGGAGAAAACACGACTCATATTTGCAATAAATATAGGAAACTAAATTGGAATTGATGCTTGTGAAACTATTGTGGACTCTTCCACTTCCTCAAGTGTACTAAACGAATAACAAGGCACGTTTATTTGTATAGCACAAAGGCATACCCAAAGTGCTTTACCAAACAAGAAATTAAACATCAAAATTGTGCATGTAAACAGTAGCCTTAATCTGAGGGCTTTGAAACTTCTGTTCCCATGTTCTATTATAAATATATTTCTATTCCTCAGTGATCCTTAAGCACATTAAACATAGTTATGTTTTCTATCAATATTTATAGTTGTCTTAATCATTTTCTTGCTATCGTTATCTTGCTTCAGTGCTCGTTTCATTCCCACTGTCCTGTAATGTGCAGTAATGTGCAATTACATTGAATATTGACATGTTCCCACTGTTGGAGTTTAGCAGTTAAAACAGTTATATTGAAACTCTATAGTTAATGTCCAGACACAAAAGTAAAACCTAAAATTAGATTAGATAACCCCATTTCTGACCATTTGAGATGAAAAAAAAACCCCAAAAGAAAATAAAGGGTATAAGATATAGACGTAAGTTACTATTGCCAACGTCTTCATATTTCAATTCAATTCAATTTTTATTTGTCTTTCCCTAAATTACAACATCAGTCATCTCAGAGGAATTTATAAAGTTGTCAATTCGAACACAGTAAATGCAATAATAACAAACACATAGGAGGCATTGGTCCATAGGGCACGGATGACCAATGTCCATAAATATGAATAAATGTCAATATTAATTCATCTGTAAATAGTAAATACTGCAATTTACAGCTCGCTAAGAAACATAGCGCCTCCTTATATTGTATATTGTGTGTGCTCTTACTACTGTCCTGTATGTGCGCTGCAATATTGACATTTCCTGACTGTGGGTCGAATAAAGATTCTCTTATCTTTATGTCCTTAAATGTCCTGAATCATCAGCACTGTCCTTAGATTCACCTGCATCTGCAAAGAACCACTCAAATCCCAGTGAAAGAATGAGTTCTTATAATGATTATGGCAACAGGTGTGATACTGCTACACACTAGTAATGCAACAAACAAATGAGGGAATGAAAGGTAAAACATTGAGAACCAACATTTTATTTCAAAACGCTTCAAAAGCTTAAGGAGGATAAAACTATTTCCTAACGGGGCTGTGGCCGTGCTGTGGTTACAGGCTGCCTCTGCACCTGGCCTTCCTGCTCATCAGCCTGGTGTTCGTGGTGGTGAACCTGGTGTGTGCGCTGCTGGTGAGGATGTCCTCCGCCGACACGCACACCGTGGTCCTGGTGCGCGTCGCCATCAACGACTCTCTCTTCGTGCTCTGCGCAGTCTCTCTGGCCGTGTGTCTCTATAAGATCGCAAAGATGTCCCTGGCCAATATCTACCTGGAGTCGAAGGTACTGTTCTGTCTACAAACACACGTTCCTTTATGCGTCTCTGTTTTATACCACTTTATTTGTTGTGCAGGGAACATCCGTGTGTCAAGTGACCGCCATCGGAGCCATCGTCATCCTTCTGTACGCGTCCAGGGCCTGTTACAATCTGGTCGTGTTGGGCCTTTCCAACAAGAAGATCAACTCCTTCGACTACGACTGGTACAACGTGTCGGATCAGGTACAAGCTTTAGAACACAAATAATTTAAGTTATTTCATTGCTGTTGGTGAGTCCAGGACTGAGGCTGAGTCCAGGACAGGCTGTAGTCCAGGTTCTAAGGTTGTAGTTTGAGTCCAGGACTGAGGCTGTAGTCCAAGTTCTGAGACTGTAGCTGAGTCCAGGACTGAGGCTGTAGTCCAAGTTCTGAGACTGTAGCTGAGTCCAGGACTGAGGCTGTAGTCCAGGTTCTGAGACTGTAGCTGAGTCCAGGACTGAGTCTGTAGTCCAAGTTCTGAGACTGTAGCTGAGTCCAGGACTGAGGCTGTAGTCCAGGTTTTGAGACTGTAGCTGAGTCCAGGACTGAGGCTGTAGTCCAGGTTCTGAGACTGTAGCTGAGTCCAGGACTGAGGCTGTAGTCCAGGTTCTGAGACTGTAGCTGAGTCCAGGACTGAGGCTGTAGTCCAGGTTCTGAGACTGTAGCTGAGTCCAGGACTGAGGCTGTAGTCCAGGTTCTAAGGTTGTAGTTTGAGTCCAGGACTGAGGCTGTAGTCCAGGTTCTGAGACTGTAGCTGAGTCCAGGACTGAGGCTGTAGTCCAGGTTCTGAGACTGTAGCTGAGTCCAGGACTGAGGCTGTAGTCCAGGTTCTGAGACTGTAGCTGAGTCCAGGACTGAGGCTGTAGTCCAGGTTCTAAGGTTGTAGTTTGAGTCCAGGACTGAGGCTGTAGTCCAGGTTCTGAGACTGTAGCTGAGTCCAGGACTGAGGCTGTAGTCCAAGTTCTGAGACTGTAGCTGAGTCCAGGACTGAGGCTGTAGTCCAAGTTCTGACTGTAGCTGAGTCCAGGACTGACACACATCTATTTACAGACAGTGTTCAAGTATGAAAGAGTCAGTTCGACTCATCCTGGGTTGGGAGAGGACACTGAGGGAGGCGGGGGATGCGACCCCTGTGTCTCCTGGCCGTGGGGAGTTCAGGGCTCAGGTGAAATATCAATGAACAGAAAAGTCTTAATGATGACTTTAGAGGATAGTTCTCCTGTTATCATACTTCCCCCAGCAAAGTTCACTTATTTAAATGCCTCCACTGAAGTTAAATAAGAGTAACCCAAATCTATCTCTCGATCATTGAAACACGATACAGTAAACTCTTTGACCGCCAGCCATTTTTGATGACTTCACTGAATTTCAAGACTCACAGAAGATTGTGTGCTAAGACTATGAAACCAGATTCTGAAAGACTGGACTGTCTACTTTGAGCAGCAAAAAGAATTCGGTTTCGAGCTTGTTTCATTCAAAAAACGTTAACATTCACACATTGAAAGTAGAGCTCATGACAAACTGTGGCAGAAAGAATGGCCAATATTCATCCATTAGGTGGCGCTATAAATATGTCAATAACAGTAAGTCACAGAATAGCAAAATTACTATGAGAAACAATATAAATAACAATAAATCAAAGTGAACAGACTATATACTATTAGAATACTGTTTGTCTTTGTGTGTTTGTGCGCGCATGTACGTGGGTTTGTGTGCACGTGTGTGTGTTTGTGTGGTTAAATCTACAGAGTGTCATTCTGTTTAGTGTATAATCTTTCACTGTCTCATGTGTTTTTCCCACATATACTATAATTAAAAGCCGGTCACTTAGTAATCCCTCGATTCTTTTGTTTTTTTTCCGTCCCACAGGCAGATTTGCAGTCCACACTGGGAGACACAGGCTACATCGTGTTTGGAGTGGTGCTGTTTGTCTGGGAGCTGCTGCCCACGTCTCTCGTAGTGTATTTCTTCAGAGTTCGGAAACCCACTCAAGACCGGGTGAGCTGGATTCTACATTACATTAGTCAATAGTGCAAAAACGGCAAATTAAATTACGCAATATGAGGAAATGTCAAAGATGTGTAAGCAACTGTAAATGCTTAACAATTCAAATGTATTTTTCTACTGCCTAAAATTGCCAGGACTATTTAACAGTGACATGCAGAGCGTCCACAGCCGTCTAATTTGATCGCAAAGCTTTCACAATTTAAGTAAATGTGTCCCTCCTGCAAAAGACCCTTGTTATTTTGTTTGGGAGGTTGTGCCTGTAGATATAAGCAATAATTGCAAAAAAACATGCAAAGAATGACTTGTTTGATATTTTTCCATGGGCGCTGTGATTAGTGCTTGTGCTTCACATCAAGAAGTTCCTGGGTTTGATTCTACATCTAGGATTTTCTGTGTGGAGTGTCTGTGTAGGTTTCCTTCGGGTGCTCGGGTTCCCCTACCACTAAAAACATGTAGTTCAGGGTGAGTGTGTGTTTGTTAGTGCAAGTGTGGGACAACGGATGCAAATTAGCCCAAAGCCACAATCCGGCCAAACAAACAATAGATAAAATATGTAATTATGTTTTATGCTAAAATATGTTGAAACATCCTGTCAAATTTTATGCTGAATGATACAATTTTCAAACCACAACCAACTGAAAAAATAGAGGACCACCCTCACTGACCCAAGCCTCTTTCTTACGAGTATCCAAAATATATAGTATAGGTATATTTCATCCCAGAACTTGCCATAGATTTTCATGCCTTTACTCACCGTCATGACTTGTCCTTGTGTTTCAGAGCGGCACAGGGCTCCCGAGTCACGTTTTCTCCACTCGCTCTTATTTCTTTGACAACCCGCGACGTTACGACAGCGACGACGACTTGGCCTGGAGCGTCATGCCTCAGAACATACAGGCCAGGTAACAGCTAAACTACACTTTTTCATATATCATCGTTGGATAAAGCAGTTAGAATAGCTCCTCTATGGAAGCTGTAACAAGGATGATAAATATATCTTTAACATTTAACTGATAATTGGAGCTAAATACTATTATGTTTAGGATAAAAAAACGTAAATGAAATTGTCAGTGAAATTTAAACCAAATACACTTTGTTTATAAGGCACTCTTCCTTTTAAAAAATAAAAAATCCAAGGTTCTGAACTGCACAGGTAATGATTGGGAAAAATGCCAGATTCTAAACTGTTATTTTATACAATTCTATCGTGTTTCACAAATATAGAATCTATATGCCATGAGTTTCTATTCATTTTGTTTTTACACAACATTCCAATGTCTTGATATGTACTTAGTCTTAGTTGGATGTCATCTCTTTATTGTACACTTGGTGGCGCTGTTAGCAGCTTTAAATACTGTATACGACCAAGGGAGAAACTGGAACCTCTTATTTAACTGCAACTATGATTGTATTTGCAGTACTATAGAATCATGGGATGACACTGTATTTGAAACTAAGAGACCATTTCATAAAACAGAAGAACAGGTGGAGAATTGTGCATTTCAGAGAAATGAAAACAAAAGTAAAGTTCATAAGTTTCTTTGGTTGATGTGGACCCTCCAATGTGGGTCTAAATTTCAATTTGACTTTCAGGCCTTTCTACACTTAAGCTGTATATATCTTTGAGTGTAATCCAACAGTCTTAAACATGATAAATGTGAAAGACGTTTTTGTCTAATTTCAAGTGCAGTTGAAATACTTTGATTTTGAGTTTTGAAGATCCTCGTTTATTTAGAGGAAGAAAAAGGACAAATTATATTGGTTTAAATAAGGCATATTATTGTGGTGTAATGAAAACTTCTTACATGTTCTAAAATGTGTCAGATATTAGATAAACAGTCCAATATAGTCTTTGTAAGGGCACGTTCACAAGCCTTGGTTCAAAAGAAAATGATCAGTTTCAAAAGAAGTGAACAGATTTATGCAGCTAGTGGACCAATTATGAAGATTTTTAGGGATCCAAGTGAATAACATTTTTAATCTGAAAAACGAGATACAGGTAGACTTCAGGGTTTAGTTTGAAGACCGTAGCGCCCACTAGATGCAGCTGTGGGAGGTGACGCAAGAGTGACATCAGAGAAAGTGTGCATTTGTTTTAGTACTTTCACATCTCCACAAATCTCTCCATAAATGAAGCCTGAGGTGAACCAGACTGGATCATGACCTCTCTCCCCTTTGTGTCTGCAGCCTGGTGTCGGACAGTTACGAATGGGGCAGTCAGAGCAGCGGGATTACGGCGTACATCGGGGTAGAAGACTCGTTCCAGCTTCCCCCGTCCCTGGAGGAGCTCAGCCATTACTGATAAACCACTGTTACGTTGAAGTGAATTTGCACACTCTCTTCTTGACTTCTGACTGAGGCACATGGGCTCGCCGCGCCCCTAACCTGTTGCATCACAAAACTGTTTATAGGACTTTCTTTGCCAGTTTAAAAAGTCCGTAAAAAGGACGTTATTTGCACACTCCTTGTGACATATATAACCTAATTTTGCTCTTAAACGTGTCATTGTATAGTTCATATTGAATATCTAATATAATTCTTGACCGTTGGAATATGTACTGTATCATTACTATTTTATGTATAGTCAATGTACATGTGTCTTTCATACCAATGTATTTATACTGTAGGAGAGTTAGTTACATAAAATAATTGGTAAAAAGTTACAACCACCATTTTCAATTATCCACGGATTTTAGATAAGTGACGTCTAATTTAAGATTTAATCAATTTCACTCTAGTGATTATAAAAACTATGTATTGTATAGGTAGTTGTAGAGATTGGTGCAATACTCTTAATGGAATGATTGAACTGACATGTGCACTGAAATTATTATGCTATCGGTAAAATTATCGGTAATAATATTTTTCTTACATGATTCAATAAATAAAGATATATATTTGGTCGAAACCAGGTAATAGTGGTTTGTAATAGATGTAATGTGTGATCATGCCCAGCAGGTGGCAGCAAGACATAGTGTTTGAAAACTCTTGAGGTTTGGGGTCATTAAAAATGGCCATGGTTTAGACTGTATTTTGGATATATTTCACGTTTTAAATGGCTGTTGCAGATATTTGCCTTTTTAACGTTTTAAAGACCTGGGGGGGAGATTCAAGAGTTCAAATGATAGACATACTTTATGTTTGCAATGCGTATTATAAGGATACTTGATGTTTAGAAGACCTTTATGCTTGTGCAATTATGCTACTGTATGAATCAAAGTCAAACTGAAATGAAATGAAACATTACACATTTATCAAAGTGACCTTAAACTTTTGAGCAGTAAAAAAACAACATTCACATTGCATTGAGAAAGGGGTGAAGGACAGTCATGTTATAATCATCTCTGGTACAAAATAAAAATTCAATAACTCCAAACACAAGCCACTTTCTGTCAGAAATGGGATTTTATTCTCGATCATTGCTTGTTATTGCAAACAGGAGCACATTTTGCCAAACATTAGCTTATGGCAGCAAATTCCATGTGAAGAGCATTATGGATTTAATCATATGCAAAACACTGTACCTTTAAGGAATAAACTGCAAAGTCCAAGATGCATGCACTAAAATGCATTTGAGTTGAACTGACGCTTGTGTACAAACATACACAATCCCTTTCAGCTTATTGTTTTTGTGACATTCAAAGTCAGCTGAGAATGAGTAGAAATTGTGGCGTGTTGTCCATAAACACTGGACAGTTTTAGAAACTGTAAAACTCACACCGTCACACGCGCACACGCTCTGCTTAGGCCACTTTCTTCACACAGTGCACTTAATGGCTGATTTAAGGAGGATCCTTTCAGGCCTCCTATTAGCTGGCATCTGACGATTTGCCAAGTTCCACTTTTACGCCTTTTTCGCCCGCCGCTGCAAGACACAAAGGAAAATAGTGTTTAATATTTCAAATCAGAACTGCTCAAGATTTTAATTACATGTATTTCTCTAGTCATTCTTAAAACTTTAAAGCCAAAGGTCAATTGTACTGCATTACAATTAATCTCACTAGTTCTAAGCTCTAAAAACAGTTCAGAAAAGTGAAAGAGAAGCCCACTCGTGCTCAGCCAATCAACTCTCAGCATCAAAGAGTGATTCGTGGAATTCTTTCTGACAAGCATGGAAAAGACTAAATGTTTTCCTATAAGATAAACTTGACCTTTTACAATATATTTGTACATGTTGTTGTTGGGAAAAACAAAACACATCATCCATGGAACAAGTACCCCAACTTTAACTACTAATTGTTGTTAAAGTCAGAACAAACAGAATAATAAATATTCTGTTTCTGTGGCTCAAATGGGTAAAGTCAGTTCTCCAAAATACATTATATAGAACCTTTTGTTAATACCAAGACTCGCATAGAAACAATACACTAAAATATTAATGAATAAATAAGCCATTTGTAAATTATTAATTGCACATACAGTATAGAGATGCTGATTCAAAACTAAATGCATTACAAAAGAATGTTATATTTCAAAACAGGAATGTAGCACTTTATAAAAACATAATAATATAGACAGGGCTGTTCCGGATATTCAAACTAACCTCTAGCCTCTACATTTGAGCCATGTGTTCAGCTGTTTAATAAAGCCTACAACATATCCATAACAGTAAGTACAATCAATGCAACCCAGTCCATTACACCACTAATTATTATACAAAATCAACATGTCCGGGCCCAGCGGCTCTGATTGTCACTGACCAAAGGGACATTTGTTCACCAACACTCGGCTGCAGCAGTGAATAAGAGTACAAACCATCCAAGGCCACGGATTGTCAATATTTTCATACCATCACACCTCATCTATAGACTAAATAGCTCAATTCATCCATTAGTTTTAGAGCTATCAAGCCGACAGACAGACAGACGCGCACGCACACACACACAGACGGCTTGGTGATAATCTCCAGACTCAACATCAGCTGTCCACGCGATCACATCCCTTTGCTCCGCCATAAAACCAACACATCATTCCAAAAATCCTTTTAATTCAGCCCAAACCAGTGTGTCTGTCTCTAGGGTACTTTTTATATGCAAAATAACCATGTGTTGCAATGGGTTTCACTTCTAAAAATATACAAATATTCTTTCCTCTGCATACTGTCATAATAAGCTAGATCTGGCTTGAGGTACTTGAAAGCTTTTATTTTGAGGGGTAAAGCGTATGGTGGGATGCCTTGTTGCTCCATACTGTTGGTAAGGGACCATCTGAACGTCCTATGCTAAAGGAAGCTATGAAAAGGAGCATAAGAGAGTGTACAATTTGGAGGGGGCTAAGTGATACATGTCCGGTTATGGCATAATAATAACACTGGGTAACAAAAAAAGATTTTTTGAAAATAGTCCAGGGTTTTCCAGCTGAATTAGACTAATTTTGATGCTCTGAGTCCGAAAATGACCTTGGTTTTGCTCAATCAGGTCAGGATTTTTTGCTACAGAAATATTTTTTTAAATTTCTGCGGATCATCAGCTGAGAAACCCTTGACGTTTTTTCCGTTTTCCTCAAGAAATAAAAGTCAACGTATCCAAAGTCATTCAGTTTTTATTTACTCAATCAAATTTGATAAGTAGAATTCATAATAACGTAGACGTACATAATCCGTAACACTATGGCTGTATCTCAAAAAGTTGACCTGATAGAGCAAAATGCATGTGATATTCGGACTCAGAACACCAAAATTAGTCTAAATCAGTTGAGAAACCCCTGACCATTTTTTGGCTGTCAACTTGTGTAATAATAATAATAATAATATCACCATTTTCGGACCCAGCCACTGTGCATGAAATTGATCACTTTAAAAAAAATCTTACCTGTTAAATACTTTACTTTTGCTCTGGCTCGCTCATCTGCATCAAAATACCACACTGTGATGGCATACCTGTGGACAAAGTGATCACAAGTTACACAATCGCACTTTCAAAATGACAAAGATGGTGTTAGTGTGACTCGTACCTGGTGGCGTAGGCGGGCTGGACCTCGTGTGGATTCCGCCGGTCGGACCAGAACAGCAGCAGTCGGTCAAACCTGGGCTCGATATCGGCGAACTGAGATTTTCCTTCAGGGAAGATTCGGAGCAGACCCCCGTGTTTCTGAAGAATAAACAACAAATTCAGACAAAAGTAAAAGGTAATTCAATCAGAACGTAAGGAGCCACTGAGCAGGTTTCATACTAGTCTGTGTTTTCCCCCTTTTACTTGATCAAAAAATACAAAATAAGAAAAGTACTGTTAATAATAATAACAATAATAATAATAAAAGATCGGTTTTATATAGCGCTTTTCAGGACACTCAAAGACGCTTCACTTGTCATTATTCTTCCATTCCATACACAATGGTGATAATCTACTACTGTAGCCACGGCTGCCCTGGGGCACACTGACAATACACTCATCTATAATCTAAGCCTTTTCCAAGGTTTCCAGAAAAAAAGAACAAATCTGGCAATACCTTTTTGAGTTATCTTGCAAACAGACAGACTTGGGAAAAACATAACTTCCATGACTGAGGTAATAATACATTAGTCAAAGAGTCCTTTGTCGTGATAAGCTCATAATGAGGCCACAGTTGCTCCGATGGTGACTGACGAAAGCGACATTACTCAAAGAGAGGATAGAGTGAAGTCTTTCCTAAGAACACAACAATAGTTTGCACTAAAGTCACTAATGTACCTGATATTCCCAACAGTCCCCCAACTTGGCCCCCGCCGCTGCGCCTTAGAAATCAGAGAGGTTTGGCCATGAGAAAGGTGGCATAATGGCCTCAGTGTTCATTACCGAGGGGATGCGTATAGACCAGGGTTTGTCTTTCTGTAAGCAAGATATCTCAGTCATAGCCAAATTTGTTCATGACATTTTCATGACAAGGAACAGACAATTCGATTGCGGAAGTGATCCAGATTACGGTCTGGATCCAGGACATTTTCTTATTTTCATGCAAGTTTTAATTTAGTATCATCACTATGGAAAGATTTTAACAAAATGTGAATAAAATATGTTTTCCAAATGTATAACTAAAGCAATATAGGACAGTTATGCACTGGTACATAATCGTATTGTTTTTGAGTTGCTTACTTGTATTGGACACGCATTAAGGGTCCAATGAAAATTCTCCAGCGTTAGACCCACCTGTTATTACTGTATTCTTACAATCAATATTTACGATACCGACATATTGACCGTGCTAACATCACATGTGTTTGTTTTGGATGCATGGTCATTTGAACAATAGGGAGAGGAGCTGCGAGTGATCAAACGCCTCCAATGGCTTCAAATCTACAATCGGTCCATATCACGCCAGATGTGTTCTGCTTTGCTTTGTTCAATTATTAGCTTCAGAGGACGACAATGCGGGGAGGAAGAAGGTTTGTCCCACTGCAGGGGCCGTGAGGAAAGCCCATGATAGGAAACCGCAGCGGGGGACAGCCTTCCTGTGCCTGGATAGGAAGAATAACCTACAGGAAAACTGCTGCTCCAGGATAAAGGGCTGGAGAGTGGAAAAGCAGATTGCCGCAGAGTGTGGCGGTCAAACTCCAGTGCGGCTGATACGAGAGGTCTGGCTTCACACGCAACACGCTGCCGTTCACACCCACAGATGCAGACGACCAAGGCTAAACACGGAGCAGGGGGAATAACGTGACACAGACCACAATAGAGACACGGCAGAGGTCATTGTTTGAAGGGATTACGCTCAGATGCTAAAGATGTGAAAAGCACATGTTCCAGTTGACGGCCAATATTCCTCTAATTACCGGATCTATTCACGAGAATCAAACAAAGTTCAATGTCATGTCAGCTCAGCAACCTGACCTATTATGCAGATGCATGCATGTATTTTTTGTCAGCAGCAATTATCAATAATTAAAGAAACAGGTTGCATTTTGGAAAGCACAATCATCATCAACATTCCGTCATAGGAGTTTTTCCCACAGCCAAGCCTTAAAGCAGGGGTCTCTAACTTTTTTCCATTGGCGAGCAACTTTTACACAACAGAAACAGCGGAGAGCAACTCCTTTTTTGCAGAAGTAGTCTAACTGCGGCAAATAATGGCAAACTCACATGTAAAATATAACATAACCCTACATTAGTGAACATCATGATGTGTATCATTCAGGATCATAGAGACCCCTGCTTTAAACAAAGCACTGTAAAACCAGTCATTAACATCTTAAAAACATATATATATATATATAAATAAATAAAAATACAAAGAGTACATAGCCAGTGTTTTCTAATGTATTTCCATGCCATTTATGCATGAATTTGAATGCCGTCTACTATTTTGCACCTTTCATTCCAATGTGCTTTTTCTACCACAAATGGAAAATACACCTATTAGTCAGTCACAAAGTCTGAGATTTTGCTGTATGTGAGCTGATCAATAGGGACAGCAGAGATCAGCGCCACAACATTACACTGCCACCTCCATGCTTCAGAGTTGAGAGTGTTCTCTGACTGACTTTTTCTTTCAAATATGACATGTCAATAAGCCTTTGTCCTGCAGGTCTTTTACGAATTGCATCTGAATGAATACAATAACTGAAAAATCCAAACCAATACAATAACTGTCGAATATATAAATATTTGTATTACACTAATGCTTTTTAGCAGGTACAGTCCCTCTGTACCTTTCAACATTTCGCCACATTTCAGGCTTCATAAAGATATAAAATTTCAATTTTTTTGTCATGAATCAACAACAAGTGGGACACAATCGTGGAACGAAATTTATTGGATAATTTCAACTTTTTTAACAAATAAACTCAAAAGTGGGGCGTGTAATATTATTTGGCCCCTTTACTTTCAGTGCAGAAAACTCACTCCAGAAGTTCAGTGAGGATCTTTGAATGATCCAATGTTGTCCTAAATGACTGATGATGATAAATAGAATGCACCTGTGTGTAATCAAGTCTCCGTATAAATGCACCTGCTCTTTGATAGTCTCAGGGTTCTGTTTAAAGCGCAGAGAGAACCATGAAGACAAAAGAACACACCAGGCAAGTCCGAGATACTGTTGTGGAGAAGTTTAAAGCCGGATTTGGATACAAAAAGATTTCCCGAGCTTTAAACATCTCAAGGAGCACGGTGCAAGCAATTATATTGAAATGGAAGGAGTATCAGACCACTGCAAATCTACCAAGACCCGGCCATCCCTCCAAACTTTCATCTCAAACAAGGAGAACACTGATCAGAGATGCAGTCAAGAGGCCCATGATCACTCTGGATGAACTGCAGATAACTACAGCTGAGGTGGGAGAGTCTGTCCATAGGACAACAATCAGTCGTGCACTGCAAAAATCTGGCCTTTATGGAAGAGTGGCAAGAAGAAAGCCATTTCTCAAAGATATCCATAAAAAGTCTTGTTTAAAGTTTGCCACAAGCCACCTGGGAGACACACCAAACATGTGGAAGAAGGTGCTCTGGTCAGATGAAACCAAAATCGAACTTTTTGGCCACAATGCAAAACGATATGTTTGGCGCAAAAGCAACACAGCTCATCACCCTGAACACGCCATCCCCACTGTCAAACATGGTGGTGGCAGCATCATGCTTTGGGCCTGCTTTTCTTCAGCAGGGACAGGGAAGATGGCTAAAATTGATGGGAAGATGGATGGAGCCAAATACAGGACCATTCTGGAAGAGAACCTGTTGGAGTCTGCAAAAGACCTGAGACTGGGACGGAGATTTATCTTCCAACAGGACAATGATCCAAAACAAAGCCAAATCTACAATGGAATGGTTCACAAATAGACGTATCCAGGTGTTAGAATAGCCAAGTCAAAGTCCAGACCTGAATCCAATCGAGAATCTGTGGAAAGAGCTGAAGACTGCTGTTCACAAACGCTCTCCATCCAACCTCACTGAGCTCGAGCTGTTTTGCAAGGAAGAATGGGAAAGAATTCCAGTCTCTCGATGTGCAAAACTGATAGAGACATACCCCAAGCGACTTGCAGCTGTAATTGCAGCAAAAGGTGGCGCTACAAAGTATAAGCGCAAGGGGCCGAATAATATTGCCTGCCTCACTTTTCAGGATTTTTTTGTTAAAAAAGTTTAAATAATCCAATACATTTTGTTCCACTTCACGATTGTGTCCCACTTGTTGATTCTTGACAAAAAAATATTTTTTATATCTTTATGTTTGAAGCCTGAAATGTGGCAAAATGTTGAAAGGTTCAAAGGGGCCGAATACTTTCGCAAGGCACTGTATATGGAAACTTCAGATTTTCACTGTATGTATGGCTTATCCAGGAAAGGCATATCATGTATGGAAGGAAACTTTTGAAAGAAAAGTGCATTAATTACAACTAGATGATATAAAGTTGTAAAGTTGATAGATAAATATTATAACAAATATACATAATTTTAAGGAATAATTAAGCAGTGTACACCAGAGACATTGAAGCAGCTACAAAACCAACATGTTTGTAGATTATTCAATGTTTTAGATAACATCTGGGATCTGGACACCAGAAAAAAGAAGGTGAAGATGGCCCAGCAACGCAACATTAAACTGTGGAGCATAAACACAGGTATATATTGGTGTCTATATTCATTAGGATATTGTATAAACATTGGGATGAGACTGATATTGTTTTTTTAATTCCAAGGTTATTATATTGTTTTTGGTGTATTGTGACATGCAATGATGCCCAAGCAGATATATACAATTATCTATTGAAAGTTGAATCTCTAATACAAATGTTACATGGTATAAGATTGCCCACCCCTTTTCCCTCAAAAAAAAAAAGTGGATATTTACGCGAACAAAACAAATGACCTGGCCAAATCTTGTAAACAAACTCTTTACTTTCTTTATGAAAAAAAAAAACGGCAACAGTGAAGCACCTGTCACAGACGATCACAGTGACGTACGGCTCCGAGATCAAGTTGTTTGGGACACAGTTACATTCAGAGATCGTCATGCCCCGGACCAGACAGCAGCAGATGAAATGACACACGGAGCAGACTCTCTTTGAAACCATTTGACCTGTACGGGCCAATCTTGCCCAAGTCGCGGTCATTATATACTATGGGGCTCTAATGGAAATGTACATCATCATCTCCTTCCTCGTAAAATAATGATAATCAAAACTAACAGAAATGTCTCCATCCCATCATATAGAAAAAAGTCCCAGATAGCTGGACAGCTGGACTGGTGGTCAATATAGCACATAACATATAAGTAGTATGTAAAAAATCTATTGTATTTAAGTGCATTTATCAATTCTCAGAAACCTAAAATTGGGTTTCATTGTAATAATTATAAAATCTTAAATTCACAACAAAAACAAAATTCTTTTTGAGCACAACATGAGCCAGAAAGCCCGAAGACCAATAAGAACAGAACTGGCAGGTCCAGCATGAGAGTGATCATACACTTCTTCTCTTTTCTCACTTTGCTCGCCTGTGATCCGTTTCTACCACTTGCTTTTCAGGCTTTAATTTTCACTCTCAGCTTAGGTAAATCTCAAAGCTTCTCTCCATACCTTCAATTACTTTTTTAAAGCTGCAAATTGAACTTTTTCATCCAACTCAAATTGTACAAACTAAACTCAATCATCCTGAAGAATCACTTGCCCTCACCCACTCTGGCTGCCCGCCCCCTGTTTCCAGGCAACCGCATTCTATAACCACATTCTGGAATCGTTGCTCGTCTAATCAGTCCAATGAGAAGCCGCAGTGATGACGTAGTTGTGTTCTCAAACATGGCTCGTTTAAAATAATAGCACAATGAGGTTGCTATAGATGCGGCGCGACAGGGTGAAGGGGTTTGGGGCGATTTGATGCTGGATTCGACAGACTGTGTGTGCGTTAAATAACAGGCGATGCGAGGGCATTTCGGACTAAATAATGCAGAGAAGTTATCTAACACATGGATAAAACACGCAAGAGCAAAAGTAGGGCACATGGAGGAGCATGGAACAGCGAGTGGCTACAAACAAAGTGTGGTTTGAAAAGCATGGGCTATATACTGGTCAGAACGGCTGCTGAGGACGTGTGTTGTAATGTTTAAGAGGTATTGCATGCCTACGTGATGGGTGAGCAAAAGGATAAAATATATATGAATAGTTCAAAATAAACTTCTGAATCCAGGACCAGAGGGGATATTATAATGGACTACAGCAAGTTTATCATCTATGTGGAGCAATATAGACACTTTCCAAATTAATAAAATAAAGAGCAGCACAAGCAGTAGTATGCAAACATTGCAAGGTGGAGCTCAGATACCATAATAGTAGTGATGAGTGAATTAAGCCCCGTAACACACTGAGGATATCCTGCCCGACTGCTTCAAATGTGTTGAAGCCTCTGCGCTAGCTCAGACTAGGTTGTAACACTGACATCTAGCGGGGAAATGTGGTTGGTTCATTGTTCCAAATGTTTTAATATCAAACTGTTTTTCTAACTATAGAATCATAACAAAGTAAGTATAAAATACTGTATATTCTAGCACAAGAAATCCTGTCATATGATAATGTACATGTATAATTAAGCAAAAATATGATTTATTCGATTATTCAATCATATTCAATAGAATACTTGATTACTAAAATATTTGTTAGCTGCAGCTCTTGTGTCGCTCAGTCTGAAAGGAACAGGATTCTCCCTCGTTTTTTTTAATGGACGAGGATGGGAAAATATTGGAAAGATTACCTGGTGAAAAGAACTTCTTTGTTCATTGTTCTTTTTAAAGATTTAAAGATAGTTTCCATATTGCAACAGTGGGTGGAACTGTGCCATTGCTCTCTGCCAAAAGAAATTTGCTAAATATTGAGTTATTTCTTAATCTATGAAATCTAGACGATAATTGATGTCTTTTCTTGCAGAGGGTATGACTGTTATATGACGGTGCTTGTCTCTCTACCCGGGCATGGCAGGATAAGCAGGATCTGTGCTTTTTAAGGGGTAGTCTGACATGTCAGCTTTGGTGTTGAGGAATCAAAAGTGAGACCTGATAAAGAAAGAGAGCTGCATCCCATTAAAAAAAAAAAAAAAATCTACAAAAATATATAATGCATCAAATGTCCAATGCACACATGTCTTCAGTCTGTGTTCCCAAAGCTATCACAAGGTAAGAATCTTATATAATATTACAAATCAGGTCAACTTAAGTGATTTTCCCATAGCTGTTTTTATTCTACCATTCAATAAGTTTGATGTAATCACACTGAGCACATCCAAGAGAAAAATCTATCACCGAGAAATGTTTTATTGTTTGGCGCCAATGTGGGAAGACTGCCAGTTAAAGAGCTTCCAGTTTCATGCAGCACTGGAAGTATTTCACACGCATGAAAAGAACTTGCAATGTGTGAGTCTCGAATGAGGTGTACGCTACATGGTGATAACTGATGATGAAAACATGAAAAGAAGAATCTCTGCATTTTCACTGACCTTTCTGTATGAACATCCCCGAGTTTAGGAGAGTCGAGAGATGAATAATTTGCATAGAAACTAGCCTCCAAACGAGATGTGATATTCATGATTCAGGTTCTGTAATGATCTGAGCCTGTACAAACAGCCAGCTCTCTGTTGTTTACCCAGTACACATGTTTGTATAGAGCTCAAGCTAGAGACACGTTCCATTAAGGTGCATTATGAAACTTTAGATGAAAAATGACATTTGGCCTTTTGTTCTCTAAGATGCTGCAAGATAAACTGTTCAGAAAGTTTCCTCTTCTGACAGACCCCGCACCAGAAAACCTACAAACAACTGAACCTGAAGCACTGTAGACAAAACCATGATCAAAAGGGTCAAGGTCAAAAACAAACAATAAGTAAGAAAGTGGGTAATCTTTATTTATACTGTATACCGCCTTTCGCAGACCAGAGTCATAAAGCGGTTTACAGTTAATTTGGGTATTTGTCTCTCACTCCACAAAGAGATGGGAGCGAGGTCGCCAGTATAGGAGGCACATGCCAGACCTATTGTACATGTTTATAGTGATAGGGTAAACCGGAGATCCCGGAGGAAACCTACGCAGACACGGGGAGAACATGCAAACTCCGCTCAGATCCTGTACCGACCAGGATTCGAACCCAGGACCTTATTGCTGAGAAGCGAGAGTGATAGCCACTCAGCCACCATGCAGCCCAATACATGAATAAATATATAAATAAATATGCACTTTCTTTATCCCCACTGTCAGGAGCATTGGTCGCCATAGTGCAGCGCCCAGGGACCCAAATGTTGATGCACTCCAAGCCGAGGACTACCAGAGCTGGAGGATTTAGCTATTGTGCATGTGTTAGTGCACTATAGGTAAATCACTTTAAGACTTTTTTGTCACATAAAAAGTAACATAATGCACCTTTAACGAAAACATAACATGCTTCCAACTGCTAAAGTGATAATCCATGACACCGTAGACGTTTGTCAGTATATAGGAGTCTATTGAAATATTGATAAAAACCAAAAAGGAAATGTGTCCACACACTCCTGCTGCATCAGGTGACCAAAGGTGCAACCAGTTGGCAATCGTATCAGATTCTGAAGAAAAAAGTGGGCCTATTGCATCATGGCAGTGGTCGGAGAAGACAGGGAGGAGAAATTATACAATTTTTTTTTTAAAAAAGCCTGAAGGTCGTGGGTTTGAGCCCACCAAAAGACCTGCTTCATAACTCCCACTGATGACTGCGGTCGTTGTGTCCTTGAGCAAGACACTTAACCCCACTTTGCCTGAAGCTCCCGCTGAAAGATCTCAGCTCCTGTGGACTCACCCCCTGCAGGAGGATCAGTGAGGGGCTGGTGCTATGTGTGCAGCTGTGACTGCCCAACCCAGAAATGGATTAAGGGGAAGAAAATGGATGGATGGATCGCTCAAGTTTGTATAGCATAAGTACCTTGACGTCCCAGTCTTTGTTCAGGTAGTATATGCAGGTGACACAGCGTCCGTCTCCGTTGGGATTGTCCACATGGCGAACATACCCTGTGCCGTTTCCCGGGTAACATGCAACCATCGCCTGGAACAGAAACATATAACGTTATTAATGACATGGTCGCACAATCTACACACATAATAAACTGTATTAGCAGTTTACATAGAAAAGATTGTCTTTAAAATGTCTTTATGTATGGAATTTTAACAAACTTAGAGTCTTGCTTCTTGGGTTTTGCTTCACACATGGGTACCCGAAGCTGGTAAACAAACAAACACAGAAATGCTTATGTAGTACAGTATAATTACATTTATTGTGTAACTGATGTATTTAATTGTGTGAACTCCGGGGTTGAGAAGGATTGCTCTCTAAGCTTAAAATTTGAATTATTTGTGTTGGTATTTTTTAGCGGCCAAATCTTGTAAAGTAGCAGTGTCTTGTGGCAGAACATTGCACAGGTCCAGTTTACAGAAAAGGAAGCAACTTATATGTTATTATTGACAAATGACAAGGGGAAAGCAACAATTAAGAAGTTCTGGTGCAGTCCGGCCATAAATGTGTCACTATACCACTTACATTCCAAAACATTCCAATCCAACCAAAAAATATATGATACATAATATTGTTGTTTGTACATCAATGTATTGAAGATTGTGCAGGAGCATGGAACTGTCCTTTCTGCTATGATTTCTGGCTGCAGCAGACAGTTTTGGCACATCCACACTCTATTGTTTGGTGAGAAGATCACCTGACAAGAGCTGTTTGCAAAACCGCAGTCCCACTATAAACTTTAAACTACAAAGGGAATATACCGGATCTATCGCGCAGCACGTCCACTTCCCATCACCCTTTCCTGCCTGTGAAAACTGCATGATCACTGGTGTTGGCACTGGACCCCTATGTGCTCCTGTAAACCTCTGAATAAACAGCTCTCTGATCCCCCCGGAGGACGGGAGGCACAAGTGAGGACAAGCACAGAGCCTCAGGGACTCGCAAAGACACAAACGATCGCAATTTTATCAACCGACACTCGCCTAGTGCTGTTGCTGTGCCTTCAGGCACAAGCTCAAGTGTTCAAGCCCTCACATAAGTTGAGCTGGGAGAGAGAGAGAAAAAAAATAAACCACCATCAACATTAGAAACTTCTACATTACCCACACCAGTTTAAGGCTGCATGATTGTGGCAAAATATCCAATTCCAATATATTTGACCAACATTGCCATTGTTACACAATTTTGGTTGTTCTGTATTTTTTTAAAGTTTCTTTTTTTGTATATGTGGTCAACTTCTAACCTATGAAACAACCATTTACAAAAATAGTATTCACTGCAAGCATTATTGCATCAGAGTTGTGAATCATATTTTTACAGTTTATATAAATATTGAGATTCCTCATTTGGAAAAAATAAGGCATTTGCCTGACAGCAAAGCAAAAGATACTTCCTTGTTCTATTGACAAATATTTAAAATATACCATACTTTCTGGACTATAAGGTGCACCTGTATATAAACCGCAACACAGCAGATAATCGAGGTGTTTAACAGCTTAAAGTAGTACTAGAATTTAATATGCTGCTATCCAGAATATATAACTACAATATGTGTTTATAATATTTCGGGTGTTCATTTTGATATGTTCAGATGAATTATGTTAAAAAAACTGCTTTGAAGTCGGACCTTTTCACAAACGCTAGGGGGAGCCAAAATGGCGGCGATGACGTAGGAGAAGGGTATCTCACAGCAGCAGCAGCAGTCTTAGCTGGAATCTGTAGGAGGTTTCACTGTCATCTGAACAAGGTATAAACATATTTTCATCCGTTTTGTACATAATAGTGTGCAACTCTTTTAACCTTTTAGCCTTATTTGTGAGATTCAAGCAAACTAGTGTTGGGCAAGTTAGCTAACTCTACTTGATATCATAAAACATGCTAACAAGGCTAATATTCGTTTTTACATTATGCCAGTCTCACTTTGGTTGCTTTAGATTTATTTACCACAATGTACATTGTAATATCCATAAATGCTAATCAAAATAACTTGAATTAAATAAATATTTTACTTTTATGAACAAAAAGCTGCAGAAGTTGAAAACATAGACTACATGTGATGCAATCATTGATAAAAATGCTAATTAAACCGTTAATAGGTGTTAGCATTTATGGATATTACAATGTACATTGTGGTAAATAAATCTAAGGCAACCAAAGTGAGACTGGCATAATGTAAAAACGAATATTAGCCTTGTAAGCATGTTTTATGATATCAAGTAGAGTTAGCTAACTTGCCCAACACTAATTAGCTTGAATCTCACAAATAAGGCTAAAAGGTTAAAAGAGTTGCACACTATTATGTACAAAACGGATGAAAATATGTTTATACCTTGTTCAGATGACAGTGAAACCTCCTACAGATTCAGCCCAGAATCTATGCGGAAGTGAAAAGGTGCCACTTCAAAGCAGTTTTTTTTAACATAATTCATCTGAACATGTCAAAATGAACACCCGAAATATTATAAACACATATTGTAGTTATATATTCTGGATAGCAGCATATTAAATTCTAGTACTACTTTAAATGTTAGCTTCCATGCCTGTACCCATTCACTAAATGTGTCTAAATTTGACAATAAACAAGTGTCTGATAGCTACAAAAACTTGGAGTCAAAATAATAAATCCGTAAATCAAAGTAGTTAGAAATTTACATAGTTAGACATTTTTGAGGGTGCGCGGCAGGCTACGTAAGGGCCTTACGTTGCGCCACCGTAAGCTCCGTAACTACACACTAGGCTTTAAAGAATGAACATTCGAAAATTTTCTCTAAAAAGGGCGTTGCCTGGAGGACCAAGGGACAAGGGGGGCTTAGAGTTGGGCGTGGTCTGGGCTGCTCACAGCTCACTAGTTAAAAAAAAAAAAAAGACAGACAGTTGTCATTGCTGCTTAAAGCAATAGTTTACACACCAGAAAGTCTCATTCCACCCTTGTTTACACACCAAGATAATTGTAGAGCTACACACCTGAACCTAAGTCACTGAATTATCTCAGCAAAAGTGGCTGTCAACTCATGTAATTTAATTTTAATCCACTAGATGTCACCAGAATACTCCAACCGGCTGCTGGGGCGTGTGAGAGTTGAATGGGTTTATATCACTGGCGCAGACAGACGCACGTCACACACACCAACTGACGTCACACAGAATTACAGAGTCAATGGAGAGGCCAGGACCAAATTCAAATGTAGTAGCACTGAAAAGGTTAAGAGGGCGTCACACAGACGTTTTTAAGCTCAAAAGTGAGATTTTACCTAAATTGCACTGAAATGTCAAAAAAATTACCAGGATATGTAGAGAACACTACAACATATTTATGCAGTCTAAGAGTTAAAAAAATAGTTGATTTGGTGTTTAGTTGTTCTTTAAATAACTGATTTGCTAACTGAGACAACAAAAATTACCATTTTGAATCCATTGCTATTAATTGTGCAGCAGTTATATCAATATTGCATGCTAACTGTGCAGTACATGAAATACACATAAAGCAGTCATGTTTAACCACTGCAAATACATAATTATGTGACCAGAAGATAAAGGCAAGAAGGGGCATAATATTTGTCCAACATTCTGGAGGTGGTTATGGTATAAATAGTTATTAGAATCAAAATAATCAAAGTCAATGATATCATTTTTTTTTTATTATTTGAATGTGCCTTTTCTAACACTGTTCGTAAACAAGCATTATATGTCATGTAGCATTTTGGTTGGCAACAAGAATTGTTATAGCCCATCACAAAAACACCCTTGTGCGTCATTACGAAACACATACAAAAACCCCTTTCAAATAATGCGTGCCAATATTTGACATTGCGTGACAATGTTTTTTTTCACCAAATTAAATTGGACGTCCTCTATAATCTGACCGTGGTTGCTTGCGTCAGTCCACATTGTGTTGGTGATGCAGGTTACCACTGGAATGCACAGTATCAGGGCAATATACGTATGACAGAGGGAGGACATGCAGGGGCAAGGAGGGGGGCTCTACTCAGAGCTTCAGGGGCGAGGAAGGGGGACGTGGAAATAAACAGACGCTCAGTTTCCAGGTGGGAGGATAAATAAAAATCTGGTGTCAAAGTAGCGGAGCGGCAAACAAAGAGCAGTGTTTCTCAAGCTGTGGGTTGTGTATCAAAAAATGGGATTCAAATTCATACTGGCAGTCATGGGTGGACTGGCCATGGGCGTACCGGGCAATGCCCGAAGGGCCGATGCCCATATTTGGGCCTGTGAGCCTCATAGAAAAAGATATTTTTGAGAAATGTGTAAATCTGTTAAGAAATGTTTGAGAGGGGCGCGGATGACCGCGGGGCTCTTGCTGTCGATTGCTGTATGAACTCAAACGGGATTCCACATCCTCTGCAGCCTTTTGGAGCAGCTGCGGCCGCTTGTGAGCCGCTCTGACAACACGGCAGCCGTAACGTGGCCATGTACCCTAGACCTTATACACCCACAGCCACAGGACCACATTGTGCCTGTTGTGTGCGTAACTTTGCGTAACCAGTTCACGCAATAAATACAGTGCTGCAAGAAACAGTCCGCGTCCACGCACAACCAACAGTTCATGTTGGTTGCACCCAAAAGTAAAATGTTGTGAACAAATCAAACAGATTTAATGACAGCCATTGGCTTACATTATACATTTCAGACTTCTGGTCCCTCATCCCTGTAACAAAACAATATGGTGCTATGTCCGTCTCTCTCACTCTGTAGTGACATGTTTATTCATCTCAATTTAGATCATTGCACTTTATTATAATTGCTGAAACTGCATCCTGAGCCTCTAAAGTATGTGCTTCCGCATACCGTAAAAATAACCGTAAAACAAATTAAAAAACACATGAAAAACGGAAAAGGCCGGGCCGTCAAGGAGGCAAAAATGCCCGGACCGTTTATTGGTTCCAGTTAGAGCTGAAACTAACGATTATTTTGTAATCGATTAATCTATCGATTATTTTTACGATTAATCGAGTAATCGCTTGGCTGTGAATTGTGTAGAAAAAAAATATTTTTTCATCACAAAAAGCTAAAGTGGCAACACTCGAGGACGTATTGATGGCGTAAACTTACCTTTGTAACAGGCTCTTTGTGCTAATTCTGCTATCTGATTGGATGAGACAGACAGATATTCATGAAATTATAAAAACAAAGTCGGTTTTAATCAAAAATACTACATTTTCATGTCATTTTTGCTCTGAGTCCGTGTGAACCAGAAAACGATTAATCGATTACTAAAATAGTTGTCGACTATTTCAATAATCGATTAGTCGTCGATTAATCGATTAGTCGTCGATTAATCGATTAGTCGTCGATTAATCGATTAGTCGTCGATTAATCGATTAGTTGTTTCAGCCCTAGTTCCAGTCCAGCCCTGCTGGCAGTACAGAACTCCCCTGCAGTTCATCACATCACATGGCTTGCGTTCCTTTTTATTCTACAAATTAACTCTTGTAGAATGAGAATTATTATGGTGAAAAAAATATTGCTTACGTATTTAAGGCCTTAAGTGCCTAATTTGTCTAAATTTAGGTACCAAAATCGTTTGGTTCCAGTTGTAACATGCATGTATTTTAGCCTCTGTCAAATCTTTTGATGAAGCTTTTACAGACAGAAAAGTGACAAAGAGGACCACAACGACCAAACGTCGAATCAATTTGGTTCTGTTAGGATGGAGATTTTTCTGATGGGAAAAAAAATGTAGTCTTAGGGCGTTTTTAGAGCAAGTAAAGATTGTTGTACTAACAAGGCCACATATGTATTTATAAAATGGAAATATTTGAGGTGGTTGTATGAGAGCAATCACAAATATTGTATTATAAATTCCCTCAAAGTGTGACATTTGGTTTCCAGCACAATGTGTAGTCCAGAAATCTGATCTGAGTATTTAAGCTGCAGAAATTGGTGTTCATACAGTGTGGTTAGTTTAAATTAGTTTCAAAATCAAATTTTTAGATACCAAGTACTGTTTGCAGTTTAAGGCCTGTCTACTCGGAATAATGCATAGTAACAAGTTATTTCCCCAAGCCAAAAATAATTCATTATTTGGTTATTATTTGACATTCTACCAATGTCACGGGGCCTTGTATTGTAAAATCAAGACTAGACTGATCTAAAAATGGAGCAATAGTGAGAGGAGCAAAGTGCAGAAACTGACATTGACCGAATGCAAAAGCAGACGGAGAAATGAGTGAGCACAGCCGTTGGACAGCGCGGGGTGGGGCGGCAGGAGGACGACCAAGTGAACTGCGGTAAACTTTGACTCCTGGCCTTCCTCCAGAGGGAGCAGTGCTTTAATGGTTGTGCTACGTGCAGCGCGTGAGGGAAGGTCTGATCCTCTGTTCCCCCTCCCCCCACCAAACACCACTTCTGCTGAGCACATGAACGCTTACACACGCCAGAAAGTCACCGACTTCAGCAGAGTTGTGAATGTGATTATGCAATTTCTCAAAAAATAACATCCAAAAGCATTAGACTGGAGGTGCAGATTTCGATGTTATTTTGCCATCTGCAGCAGCTGTCAAATCATCCCAATTATGTCCATCCAAATAGCAATCCATAGATGGCCTTGTATAGTAAGGTCTATTATTTTCTATAGAGCAACAGAATTTAGAGCTGCAACTAACGATTATTTTGTAATCGATTAATCTATCGATTATTTTTACGATTAATCGAGTAATCGCTTGGCTGTGAATTATGTAGAAAAAAATTATTTTTTCATCACAAAAAGCTAAAGTGGCAACACTCGAGGACGTATTGATGGCGTAAACTTAAAGTAAATGTTTGTAACAGGCTCTTTGTGCTAATTCTGCTATCTGATTGGATGAGACAGACAGATATTCATGAAATTATAAAAACAAAGTCGGTTTTAATCAAAAATACTACATTTTCATTTTTGCTCTGTTTGAGTCCGTGTGAACCAGAAAACGATTAATCGATTACTAAAATAGTTGTCGACTATTTCAATAATCGATTAGTCGTCGATTAATCGATTAGTTGTTTCAGCCCTAACAGAATTCCATTACAAATTATCAAGATTAACACATGCTTTGTTCAGTTGATAGAATTAAACCTTCTGTAATACATTTACATGTGTTTATTGAAAATATATCAATAAATACATCATAATTCCCGTTTGAAGAAATTCAAGTCCAATACACACATTCTATCTTCTGTGCAAAGATTTTTATGGAAACAAGAATGCCATAGCTCCAGTAGGAGGAGGATCAAAGCGTGGATGTGGTTTAAGTTATAACAAATGTAGACCCAATATGTCAATGTCATAAGGCACAACTGTGAACTGAATCACTGGTATGGAAATTATGGTAATAATATGCTTTGGCACTAACAGCCAATGTTCCCTGCTATCTGTACCACAACACGTACCGGCCAGGTTAGTCACGGCTCGAAATGTAATACGGGATGGGAACATTAAAGGTCAAAGATGAATGTGTCAATGCCAATGTTTAATTTTACACACATATTAGCAGTGGGTAATACATCAAATTACACTGATGCAGTTGTGCTGTATCCGGCATTTAACAAAAAACAACTTCAGTTGAAGCCACAGAAAAATACTGCTAAAATTCTCATTGTAGAAAATAGAGAAAAAACATTTTGAAATTTCTACCAAAGGTATTAAGATGAAGAGATCTTTTATCCATTCCACAGTGGTGACAATTCAGTGTTGCATCACTGTAGGTGTTGCAGAACAGAATAAGGACCACACAGCAAAAGATAAGTGAACACCTACTATTTATTAAAATAGGATAACATCTTTAACTAGCAAAATAAAGAAGCAAGAATTAAGTATAAGATCTCTGACTTTAGCATGATTATAAAAGTATAGTTTAATACCAAAAGTATAGGATTGTTACAGTAAGTAATTTCTCTCCTAAACCTTTAGATTTTTCAACACAGTAATTGTTTTTGTTTCAAAGTTACGTACTCCGGCTTTAACTAAGACACATTTTTGTCAAATTGTAAAACAATCGCTACATTACATGAATATTGTAATTGAAAAATTAGTAGGGGTCTGACTTATTGTTAATGAAACAATTATATTTTTTATGTATTTAAATATTGTTACTTTCAATATTTTTAAATTGGTGGATTGATTTATTTTGGATTAACCTTGCAGCCCGTCTCAGATCTGGACCGGAACCTAAGACATAGTGCTGCTCTTCCTCATTCCTTTGTCCCTCGTGAGGGTCCGACTGTGGCGTGGTGCGTGTTTATCTGCATTCCTCCAAACACCAAATCTGAGGCCATTTACACTGAAGACGGATCCAGTTATTATTGAGTCAATGAGAGGTCAGGGCCAGGAAGTTTTCAGTTTGGACCAAAAACTGAGGAGGGGGAGAAGGAGGAGCTACAGGACATAAACATCGCAGGGAGAGTGAGCGAGACAATTTACGAGGGTGTTTTGATACTGGGAAGTTACCAGGAATTTGACAGTTCACGGGAAATGGTGTTTATGGGAAATGTGTGATGTAGTGACATGTTCAAGGGTTTATAAATAAAGCAGCTAAAAATAATGACAGTATTACACCAAGAGCAAGGCCTAGAATGCAGGATTTATCACTGGCTCATTCATAAAATGAATGAAAATAAAAGATTTTTGCTTTAGAGGTTCATATCATCTCTGTAAAAAACCTTAAAACCAAAAACCTCCCTGCAAAACAAATGTGTAACTGAGATTTTGAAATTCAGATCCAGTTTGTGCTTCCAAAATACAGCAGCCAGAAAAGACAGGTTGAGTAATCAAATATAATAAAATAGGAATATAAAGAAGTCAATATGGTTAAAACACAACTGTAGCACATTCTAAACTATTGCTGCTCTGAATTACTGGCCACAATGGCCAGGGGAACTGATATCAGACTATATGAAGTTAAAAGGACCAGTCATAGAAGCTTGAAAGCACAATAGATACAAATGTTTTTTGTCAAACTAAAATGCATGTTAGAGTTTGTGAAACTTGGAAAATCAAAATATTGTTAAAAAGTCCATTTACTTCTGTAATTCAGCTTACAATGTGAAACTAATATCGTTACACACAAATGAAAGAAATACATTAATTGTCACCTGTATATTGCCATATAAAATGTTTAAAACATTTAGATTGTAAATAATAAAAAGTCAAAGAATCTCACAATAGCTTATTTTTCATCATTTTTATTTTAATCTTATTATAGCAGGAATTTTATTTAAATTTTTTCAACTTTCTCATTGTGATTGAAAATCTAGGTAGCGAGGAAGGTTAAAAGTTGTTTGGACACGCCAGCTTGTGTTGATTCATGTTTAAGGGAGAGCTGAATTTTGTTAATGAAACACCTATGTTTGTACTCAGAGGGAATGATACTTCAAGCTTAAAGTGTTTTTCCGTTGCTTAAGACGTACAGGTCTCATTTACAGGTTGGTCTGGGAAATCCTCCTCCTGCTCTTGTGTTGAAGACTCTTATCTCGGTCACGTTTGGCATGTACCACTGTTTACTTTTACACAGAAAGCCTCAGACGTGTGCAAGTCAGGCTCAAATAAACCAGTCTGCGACGAGATCAGCCTGACAACAGACAGCAGCTTATCTGATAAAAGTGACATGAGCTTTGCACTTACTGTAAACTTACAGAATTGATCTCTCACACACAAACCTGTATGACTATGTTGTAATGTCTGTTGTAATTCCACCTCCAGCCACGGTTTTGAATATTGCAAGAATAACAAATGGTCAATATTGGAATGCTCCATTTCAGGCAGAGAATATTCAAAAGAAAGTTTCCACAATAAACAGTCAAATTACGATGAATCAACCATCCGAGTATCAAAAGAATCGCACATTACAGCCCAATTGATATTCAAATGATAGATAAGCAAGGACAGGTCTCTCCACTTGAGTGAAGACGTCCACTCCTGAGGACAGAGTTTGTGCCCCGAGAAGAACCGGAGTGTGGGAACCAGCGCCCCAAGACCCTGCGGAGCTGTGGCCCCAAGAGGAAATCCCTCTTTGAGCAAATTACCCACTTATTTCTTTTATTCTCTACAGTGATAAGCAAAAAATACAGGACATATAGGACCCGGCCACTTCCCCTCACCCCAAATATGTGGTGTGCTGCAGAGGAAAACTGAGCGCTGGCTAAAGTTGTAGACGGCAGAGAACATTGGGGGCAGATATGTTTGCTCACGTATGCTATTGGCAAATAAAGGAGTCAAATGTGCCAAAGCTAAAAGCTATGAACCGATTGAACTAAAAACAGCAAGTATGCAGAAAGTCATTAAAACATTGGAATATATTTTATAAACTAATGTTGGTAATTTTAACTTCATACAACCATAGACACACACTTGAGATTGATCAACACTATAATCTTGACCTCTACACAAAGTTTTAGCTGAAACTGAGCTGAAACTGAGTAAAAATTGCTTCGATCATCAGTTTGATAAACATGAATAAAAGCGTAACAAACTTTCCAGCTCAGAGCAGTGAGTTTAGCCGCAGTAGTTTCTGAGTCAGAGTCTCCACCCAGAGCCACAGTAAATGAGATCAGAGTTATAAGATGAGCTGAACCCTCTGAGCGGAGTTTCATAAGCAGCACCACAGATATGCCACAATAGATTTACATTCTGCCAAGTCTGAAACCCTAACCCTACTCAAACTTTCTTTGGTTACTCTTCAAGACGGATGTCGGTTGTTTGGGCGCTTACATTTATCTATCGAGTCTTAGTCACCAAAAAACGTGTATTATTTGATCAATTACTGTGGAAGTCATTTGTCAATGGAACAAGCATCTTGCTGTCAGACAGAAAAGTATTTCACAAATATTTTCTCAAAAAAATATTCTCACAATACAATACACATTTTTTCAGTAAATTAATAATAACAATATATATGATTGGACTATAGATTAGAACTTCTCTAAAATATGTGCACACATCGCATTACAAAAATATCTCAATTAAATATTTTGCCACATAGATATGAAAGGTTTTTAGAGACAAATAATGGTTTACTTTATTCTCATTGTCATTTTGTTTTGTGTTCGAACATCTTATTTCACCTTTTTATTTTCTTGAATTTCCTGTAGGTCAGAAAAAAGGTAAATAAATAGCTTCTGTTAAATTTATGTTGCGTAAATAATGACACCACGCTCACCTACCATCACCTTTCAAATAGAGCTCCTCATTTGTTTGTGTGTGTGCAGCTTTCGTCCAATCATAGCTCACAGGAGAAAATGTGTGAAAGATTTATGATCATACGCTCCAGGCCATAGGGGCTTTTGTCGAGAGAAACTATTCGACCTTTGAGTTGTGCTCCTGACAACAAAGACACACGTTTAGAGTAAAGAAACTATTCACTTTATCAGCCCCTCTTCAGACCTGGTCTCCTGGTTTGACACTTGGAAGCTCACACTGGTTGGTTGGTGCTCACCTGACCGTCAGTAACATGATGGTAAAAGTCCTGAATTAGAGATATAGTAGAGACTGATAAGTTTGCACAAATGGGTGGACACGGGACAATATTAAAACACACAATAAGTTTACAAACATTACATCAATCTATTATCTGTGTATATAATAAAATTAGGGCTGTCAAACAATAAAAAATTGTAATAGAGTTAATTACAGCTAAAAAAATAATTAATTGGTGGCACGGTGACTGAGTGGATAGCACTCCCGCTTCTCAGCAAGAAGGTCCTGGGTTCGAATCCCGGTCCGAACATGGCCTTTCTGAGTGGAGTTTGCATGTTCTCCCCATGTCTGCTCCGGTTTCCTCCGGGTGCTCCGGTTTCCCCTATTACTAAAAACATGTACAATAGGTCTGGCATGCGCCTCCTGTACCAGCGACCCTGCTCCCATCTCTGTGTGGAGTGAGAGGACAAATGCCCAAAAATAACAATTGTAAACCGCTTTGAGACTCTGGTCTGTGAAAGGCGGTATATAAATAAAGATTACTTACTTACTTAAATTGTAGTTATTCGCATTTCAAACTATTAGCAAAATTATGCCATATCTTTCTGTAAATGGTTGTTTGAATGGAAAGATACAGGACAACATAGTTTACATATGTACTGCATTTGTTTAGAACAATAAATCCATATAAAATGGCATTAACATTATTAACATTCTGTCTTTCTGTTTAGACTCAGACTAAAACTATTTGTTTACAGATGAGGGACATTTCAAAACAGTCTGAAATGCAGAATGTCATTAAATCGGTTTGATTTGCTCAAAATATTTTACCTTTGGGTACAACCAACATGAACTGGTAGAAGAAAAAAATTAGGTACCAGATTTCATAAAACCTACAGTTTTTGGTCCTATACTGAAATATTCAGAACAGTTTTTTGCAGTTGGACTGAGGCTAGGACCTGCTCAGATATCACAATGACAGACATGTAAGGCACACAAGACTCAAAACAATAATATTACTAATTACAGATTTAATATATATATTTTAGAAACACAAATCAGCTCAAAATATTATTTAATGTAGACAATCCTTTATCAGCATGTCTCCATTTCAGCAAACATTTCTGTGTGAAACAAGTTCAAGATTTAGTTCTGTGCAGTATTGTCATATCGTTTTCACATACAACAGCCGTTGCTGCTTCACATGAGCGTTGCCTTCTTTACTGATAAGTTTAGATTTTTGCCGTGTTCGAGGGGTCTGTATAGTTGGTTGGTTAAAAATGTCATTGAATTGAAAACATGTGGCTCAGAGTCATTAGCAGAGGACTGTGGCAAAGTGACAGATGTAAACATCTCACGCTCAGCTTCCAAATTTATGGTCAACTTCTGACGACCCAAGTTTCCAATGACGTAAACAAGTGGCCTTATTGTTAAGTGTGTGATGGCAGAACAATATGCAGGAAGAAGCGTGGCATGCGAGCTACAGCAGGGACATGTGGAATTGTGGGTAATGCTGCCTATAAAATAGGGTCCAATAAGCGCCTCTGCCCCAGACTCACATGACTTCCTCTGTCAGTCTATAGCAGGGGCGGCCAACCAGTCACAGACTAAGAGCCAATTTTTTTTACCGTGTTACAGCAAAGAGCCACATCATACAAATGTGCACTACATAAACATCACCCCAACCCTTACACACGCGCGCACACGCGCACGTACGCACACGAGCAGACACGCTCACACACAATCTGTCTGAGCAGAGAGAGGTGTGCTCTGCTCAGACAGATTTATTGTAAATGTCATCAACATGATAATGACAGAAGTTGACTCGTAGAGCACTAAAGGGCTGAACTCTCCCCGGTTTGCGGGCGCTTCTACCGCTCGCTTCAGCCGCTCCCCGGTACTTTTTATTAATGGTTTGGCCCTGGTTCTAACCGGGCGAGTCGATACCAGAACAATATCACGTCAGCGAACATCAATTATGATTCCGAAATGAATGCTTTCAATCTCTAACCAAGAAAAAAAAATCAAGTTTCAACCCAGTGTTCAGCAGAAACACAACTGTCTTTATCGAACCATGATTCACTCTGACTGCGTTTAATAAAATATATAGATGTGACACATAACACCAACACCACTTTAGCTGATTTAGAACCACAGACACATGTTCAGTATAAGACCAGATACTTTTGCATTTGATTGAAGACAGACACTCACCAGGCAGAGTTGGCTTATCTCCTGGTGTAGCGCTAGCTGGTGCTAGCCGGTGTTAGCCGGTGTTAGCCGGTGTCCGTAAATGTAGCGTTAATCCATTTGGTCAAACCACCTCCAGACTTTTCGGGTCTGCCTCTACTTCTGCTGCTGCGATCTTTCATTTCACGGTTGTCACTTTTAAGCTTTATAACTTTTCTCTTCATTGTCATGTTTGTGGGAATCATTCTGCTCCGTCCTTAGCGCTAGATCCACAAACATATTCTGGTTTCTGGTGGAACCATTGAGCTCAGGCTGGTGTCCTCTCCTCAAACTGAGGAAGGTGTTGCCCTCATCCAGCGACCAAGGAATTGTTTTCCGTACGGACGTCATGGGTCGAGGCAACGTGTTTGTTATGATATTTGCTACAGCTGAGGCAGCGGCTACAGAGTGATTGACAGCGCATCTGACCAATCAGAATTGACGTTCGCCGACGTCAGATTGTTTTGGTGGCCTGGCTAGTGGAGTGAAGTCGGCCTTTACTATGGGTCAGAACTACATAGGGAATGAATGGCAGCGCTACCACCGAGGCGTTTTTGACGCTTGTCGTGTGGAAGCCCGAGAGCCGCACGGAATCAGCCAAAGAGCCGCATGCGGCTCACGAGCCGCGGGTTGGCCACCCCTGGTCTATAGGCTTTAGGATTTAGGTCAATGGTCAGCGTCCTACTCTGCAGCAGACAGCTCCACTGGGGCTGGAGATGCAGCACCAGGTAGAGCTGTCAATGCAAATAATACCAGGTGGAAACATTTCATCACAGTGTTGCAGTTTAGAGGCATTTGGAGAAAGGGCTGCACTGAGGGGAAGATCAGTTATGACAATTAAACAACCATCAGACTACTCTGTAAAGCTTCAACGCAATTAGGAATTCTATAATGTCATAGACAGTTTGATTGTTCATTCTTACAACTATAGTTTTAATTTTTCTTATGCAGCACTTTGGAAACAGTTTATGAAATGTGCTCTTTGAATAAAGTGGTTATAATATATTAGTAACAAATAAATGTGAAGAAGAAAAACTGGGGGTGCAAGACAACTCACATTTGAGACATTGTGAAAAGTTAGAAAGACTTTACCAAAGGTTGTAACAAAAGTGCACTAAATATGAAAACTTTAAATCGACACATCACTTCCCACATACAACCCCATCAGAGTGCCGTGTCCTGCTGCACTCTGGGAGCTCGACACCTTCGCTCGCCGCCACTGCGTTCAAACGTTTGACTTCTAAAACGAGCAGCACACTGTCTGCTAAACACTTATCGAGTTACACGTAGGACAACATGTCGTTTTAAATAGTGTACCCGAGAAATGAATGTTTACAATGCCATCTTATTAACGGCTACTGCTGACATGCTGGACAATAATATACAGCTCCGGAGTAAGTTCCAAAGCAAAAACTCTTAAATCAAATGTAGAAGTTGCTTCTGAACCAGTATCAAACCTCCACATTCAAAGTTGTAAAATGGTTTCACTATTTCTCAATCAGATGGGAATCAAAGTGCAATAAATCAATTCATTGTTTATGTTAGAGCTATTAAAATGCCTGAAGAATCCATGTAATTTATCTGCATCATCATAAATAGGGCCACATTAAAACAACGTTTTAAAGTTATAATTATCGGATGCCGCAGTATTAGGACTGGCATGATTCAAACAAATGTAAAATTCTTTATTATGTTCTGTACCATTAATTGTGTCTAATCACCAATATATATATATATATATATATATATATATATATATATATATATATATTATATATATATATATATATATATATATATATATATATATATATATATATATATATATATATATATATATATATAAATATTAGGGCTGTCAAACGATTACATTTTTTTAGTTGATTAATCGCATAGTAATGGTGAGTTAACTCACGATTAATCGCATGTTTAACATTCTATTTCAAAACCACTCCAATTGAAGTTAAATGAGATTATCAAATATAATTACCAGTATTGGGTAAATTACTTTGAAAAAGTAATTAGTTATAGTTACTTGGTACTTCTTCCAAAAAGTAATTGACTTACTGAGTTACTCCACTATAAAAGTAACTAGTTACCAGTAAAAGTAACTATTGCGTGGCAGTGTTGTTTTCGTCAATGATGACGATAACAAAATGATTTCGTTGACGCCCCTTTTTTATATGACGATAACGCGACGATGACTAGCTAAAAATGGCTCTAAGGTGACTAAAACATGACAAGACGTTTTTGAGTTTTCGTTGACAAGACGAGACGGAACAAAAATTATTATAAGTCTGACGTTCACAATGCATGTTATTTCTGCCCATTTTGCGTGAAATCTGGCTTTTCTGTTTGAGCTATCCTTGTTTTGGGTACGCCCACCACCGGGCTGCCCCATGCGCGCACCAGATTCCACCACAACAACACACCTGCGGCGGTGCTGAGAGGCTAGTCACTCGCCACGCATCTTTGAAGGACCATGGCTGCAACGCCAATAAACGGGCTCGGTGGTCGGAAACGACGAGATGATTTATGGACATACTTTCAGTATAATCCATCAGAAAGAAAAACGGAATGCATTGTATTGGGAGACGACGGTAAATGTGGCCATAAACTAGGTGGGAAGAATACAACCAACCTCAAGCGGCACCTGAAGGCTCATCACGCGGATATTTTTTCGAAGGTAACTAACAAGTCACGCTGTTAACATATCATATACATTCAATTTTACTTAACAATTGGCTTGTGACATATTTCATTGTATATGCTTAAGGTTTTACATATATCTACTGGTGCAAATTTGCTGCTAACTTCAGGCTAATATTAGCTTGGTTGTGCTAACGTCAATAGCATGTCTGTGTCACTTTTATTTGTTGAACATGCAGGGATTTTGGCCGTGTAGGAAGTGTAAATCGTCATTATGTTAAACTGTTATTTGATTTCAGTGACAGTCTGAAATGTGGAGGGGAAAATTAGCATTTCAGACCGGTTGCTGTTCCTCCCCATACAGAAAAAAAAAGATTGAAATATATAATTAAAGTGTATATATTCCAAAATATATTTGCATTGTTCTTCGCTTCGATTTATCATTTTGAAATATATTCTAAACTACAACAAAATATATGTTAAGTGTGAAATACTATACATTCATAACATGTAATGTAAAATATATGGTCATAAACTGTTTATCTTGCTAAAGGGTCGAAAATGTATTTTGATCATACTAATTCCTCTCCCTTTTCCCCTATACACAACAGTAGGCTACCATATTTCACTACTGTATTATGACACACAGCTATAATAAATACTGTACTTACATTTAAATAGACTGCAATGTAAAATGACAGATAGTTGTTTTCCTAGGACTATTAGGCCATATTAGGTGGCACGTACCTAACACTAAGTTGCACGTACTAATATATTGACATATAAATACAGTATATTCACATATATTTTTAAGAAAAAATATATTTAAATTAAATGGGGTTAAACGCATGGGCCATGTGTTTAATCCCCACCTGAAACGAGCACATTTTCTCCAGTTTCCCAAATCGAAAAGCTTCTTGAAGAAAGCGTCGAAACAGCAATGAAATGAGGATGAAAATACAAAAGATGTGACAAAACTGACAAAAAAAGTCACAATCAGTTTTGTAACAGCTGGAGTTATATGTTCTTTTTTGCAATAGTCTATTTGCTTTTAGTAATTTGTCTTAAATGTTTGATAGTAAAAACCATTTTGTTTTCTAAACGTAATGTGTTGAAACACGATGATCTGCTTAATATATATATTATATATACTATTAATACTATAATAAACAGTATACATACACACATACAAATTTGATTGTTTCGTATTCACATGACATGACTTTTACACATGTACTTTGTAGTAATTGTCTTTGTTTTCTCCTCATCCAGATCCCATTGACCAGAACCCCCATACAGAAACCTGATTGTCCAAATAACGACAGGACACAGACATCTATTGAAACAGCCTTCGCCGCAGGATCCAAATACAAGTCAAACTCTGTGGAACAAAGTGTCAAAGAACAAGCGCTCGCTCTTTGGATTGGACGCACTGGTCTACCTGCTTGCACAGTTGAGAATGAAGATTTCATCCACATGATTGAGACCTTTGATAAAAGGATGACCATACCCAAAAGAACAAAAATAAACAACTTAGTTGACAAGATTTATGATGATGAAAAACTAAAGTACAAAGAGCGGCTTGCCAGAGCACGTAAAATAACAATTGGACTGGACATATGGACCAAAAAAGGACTTACAGCTTCATTTCTGGCAATTAGTGCATGTTTTTTTTGCACTGTGGTAAATAAAGCACAGCACATACTGTTGAGACTTGATCAGATCGCACACCCACACACGGCAGTGTGTATAAAACATTGTTTTGACCAATGCCTAGAAGACTGGGGAATACCACAACACAAAATTCTAACAGTCATAACTGACAATGGAAGCAACATGATTGCAGCATTCAAGTCTAATGAACCGGATGAGCCCACTAGCTCCGAGGATGAATCCATCGAGACGAGTGACCCTGAAGATACTGAAGTGGCTGTTAGAGAACACCAGAGGTAAATTACTTCAGTTTGTTGTTAATTTTCAGTATGTCAGTCACTCTTATTATTTAGAGTTATGCTTGTAGGTTATAGTCACTTTTATTTATTTTTTAGCAATTGTTCATGGCAATTTTATTGACTGTCCTTAAAACTTATTTTTCTCCTGTATTTTTGTCTCTTCTTCTAGGTTTGGAGCCATAGATACGAGTAGGACCCCCTGCGTTGTACACACTCTACAACTTGTGGTAAACATGATCCAGAAAGACACAAGTGTCAACCGACTGCTGAGCAAAGTTAGAGGTCTTGTTAAGCTCTTCCGCAAGTCATCAGTGGCAACTGAGCGACTGCTGCAGTTGTGTCAACTAACCCTGGTCAAAGACTGCCCTACTAGATGGTCCAGCACATATCAGATGATATCACGGCTTCTCCAAATCAAAGACTTAGTAGTTCAGGTTGCGGATGGGATGAGCTGGGACCATTTACTATCAAGTGAGTGGCATAAACTGTCCACTCTCAGAGATTTACTCGTCCCCTTCGCTGAGCATACCCAGTTGCTCCAGAGTGACACACAGTCATTATCCCTTGTGGTGCCTGCCCTTCTGGACCTGCAGGGTCACCTGTCTGAGTTCCCCCAAGAAGCCCAGGGATCTAGCTTTAAGGACCTTGCTTCCTTGGCAATTAAGATGAAGGCAAACTTGGACAAGAGGTTCAGCTGCTTTCTTGATCACACTGACTCCAAGTTTTCACCTCTCGCTGCTGCTGCATGCTTCCTTGACCCGACAGTTGCACCTGAAGCACTCCTTGAAAATGATGACGAGAAAATAGAGGCACTTGTGAGAAGAGCAGAAGATTATATTGCTCAGTTGGTGCCACAAGTTGTACGGGAGGAGGAGGCTGAAGACGACGAGCCAGAGGAGGGAGAAGAATCCAAAGAAGAGCAGCCTCATAACAAGCGGCCCAGATTCAGATTCTTGTCCAAACCAAGTCTACCCTCTCAAAGCCGTGTGTCAAGGAGGAAATCAAGAAATTCAAGGAGCAGTTGTCACAGCCTACAAACCAAGAGACTGCCCTAGAATTTTGGGATGCACAGGGAGATTATGTGTATCTGAGCCTAAAACCTATTGCCTTAGACCTTCTGGCCATGCCAGCCTCTCAAGCATTTGCTGAGAGAGTCTTTAGCATTACAGGTGACCTCAGTCGTGGCCGTCGTAATAGAGCAAGAGTCATTTTAGAAAGGAGTGCTTTCCTGAAACTGAATCGAGCTCAGTAGGCCAATTTAATGAGCATTACATTTATACAGATATGTTACTGTGATATTCTGTTCTGGGCTTGCTGTGAGACTGCACTAGAGGTAAGGCCATCCTCTAATTCAATGTGTTAAACCAACGTTTTTATTTATTTAGTAAGTTATTTTGCTTTCCTTAAAGAAAATTGCAGTGTTTACACTATTCAGGGATTGATTTATTAATTTTAATGTTCAATCAACACACTTCAAGTGTCATTTTTGTTTCATACTTCAAGTATGCGTTCCTAACAACCTATGGTCAATGCACCTCTGTATTATTTATTTTTATTATTTTGTTTCAGAATGTTTGCAACTTTGCAGTTTGCACAAGTTAAAGATGGACGCTGTTTGTGTTTACAAATAATATGCATCTTGATGTTGCACTGGCAGACAAAATGAAGCACAAGTTGTAGAGCTGTATTTGTTCAATAGCTTATATTTTGGGCACGTTGTTCATTGCATTTTAGCAATTTCTCAAATAAAGCAACAATTGCCAAAGTAAGAATGTTTTTATTCCTGCCTTTTTTGGAGTAAAAATTATTTTTTTTAACTAAAATTGACTAAAACTTGACTAAAACATCTTTGTGTTTTCGTCGACTAAAACTTGACTAAAACTATAAAGTTACAAGTGACTAAAATGTGACTAAAACAAAAAAGCATTTTCGTCCAAAAGACTAAGACTAAGACTAAAACTAAAACAGCTGCCAAAAACAACACTGTTGCGTGGTACCTAGCTTCAGCTGGCTGTAATTTAGGATAACTTCTAAGTAGATTAATCGCTGCAACAACCCCACCCTATTTTAGTATGATATGTTAGTTTAGGGAACTGTCCTGCAGGCAAACAGGTATAAGACAGGCCAAGGTGCCATTTAATTAAATTGCATTTATGTTATCCATTGATCAAACAAACAGATTACAAAACTTGCAATTGAAAGAGACTATTTTAAAATAATTAGTTCCCAAAAACACACACGAGCAACACTCGCGCCTGACAGTCAAGGACCAGGGAGAATACAGTACGCAGAGCGCGCCTGACAGACAAGAACCAGGGAGAATACAGTGCGCAGAGCGCTGAGTATGTGAACGGAGCAATCGCTTGCTGCTGTTATTATAATAGCTGGTAACACTTTACATTACGGGCCGGTAAGTCCATGGTACTTACAGTGGTACTTCTAGGTACTTACAGTGGTACTTCTAGGTACTTACAGTGGTACTTACGGTGGTACTTACGGTGGTACTTACGGTGGTACTTACGGTGGTACTTACGGTGGTACTTACGGTGGTACTTACGGTGGTACTTACGGTGGTACTTACGGTGGTACTTACAGTGGTACTTACAGTGGTACTTCTAGGTACTTACAGTGGTACTTCTAGGTACTTACAGTGGTACTTACGGTGGTACTTACGGTGGTACTTACAGGGGTACTTACGGTGGTACTTACGGTGGTACTTACGGTGGTACTTACGGTGGTACTTACGGTGGTACTTACGGTGGTACTTACAGTGGTACTTACAGTGGTACTTACAGTGGTACTTACAGTGGTACTTCTAGGTACTTCTAGGTACTTACAGTGGTACTTCTAGTGGTACTTCTAGGTACTTACAGTGGTACTTACAGTGGTACTTCTAGGTACTTACAGTGGTACTTCTAGTGGTACTTCTAGGTACTTATTGTGGTACTTACAGTGGTACTTCTAGGTACTTATTGTGATAATTCTAGATACAGCTGTAACTTAGTAATTCAAGGACACTACAGTATTATTCCTATGTAGTAAATGTGGTACTTCTACATACATACATACAGAGGTCATTTGTAGGATTGTTTGACTATAAAACATAAAACAACATTATGTAAAACAAACGTCTTTATTAATATGGAATAAGTAGCACAGAAAGGACAGTATAAATACATTTAATGCATATTTCAAAACAAGTTTCAAGGACAAGGGAAACACTGCAAGAACTAGGTACCCAACCCAAGTAACAAGAATTACACATTACCAGGTACTTACCAGCCAAGTACCAGGTACTTACCAGCAAGTACCAGGTACTTACCAGCAAGTACCAGGTACTTAACAGCAAGTACCAGGTACTTAACAGCAAGTACCAGGTACTTAACAGCAAGTACCAGGTACTTACCATAGGGACTGGCCCATAATAAGACAAAGGACTTTAACATAAGTACCAGTGATAACACCAGTAATTATACAGTAAGTACCAGGTACTTACCATAGGGACTGGCCCATAATAAGACAAAGGACTTTAACATAAGTACCAGTGATAACACCAGTAATTATATAGTAAGTACCAGGTACTTACCATAGGAACTGGCCCATAATAAGACAAAGGACTTACCCATAAGTACTAGTGATACCAGTAATTATATAGTATACCATGTACTTACCAGCAAGTACCATGTACTTACCAGCAAGTACCAGGTACTTACCATAGGGACTGGCCCATAATAAGACAAAGGACTTTAACATAAGTACCAGTGATAACACCAGTAATTATACAGTAAGTACCAGGTACTTACCATAGGAACTGGCCCATAATAAGACAAAGGACTTTAACATAAGTACCAGTGATAACACCAGTAATTATGTAGTATACCATGTACTTACCAGCAAGTACCATGTACTTACCAGCAAGTACCAGGTACTTACCAGCAAGTACCAGGTACTTGCTGGTAAGTACATGGTATACTATATAATTACTGGTATCACTAGTACTTATGGGTAAGTCCTTTGTCTTATTATGGGCCAGTTCCTATGGTAAGTACCTGGTACTTACTATATAATTACTGGTGTTATCACTGGTACTTATGTTAAAGTCCTTTGTCTTATTATGGGCCAGTCCCTATGGTAAGTACCTGGTACTTACTGTATAATTACTGGTGTTATCACTGGTACTTATGTTAAAGTCCTTTGTCTTATTATGGGCCAGTCCCTATGGTAAGTACCTGGTACTTGCTGGTAAGTACATGGTACTTGCTGGTAAGTACATGGTATACTATATAATTACTGGTATCACTGTAAGTACCACTGTAAGTACCACCGTAAGTACCACCGTAAGTACCACCGTAAGTACCCCTGTAAGTACCACCGTAAGTACCACCGTAAGTACCACCGTAAGTACCACCGTAAGTACCACCGTAAGTACCACCGTAAGTACCACCGTAAGTACCACTGTAAGTACCACCGTAAGTACCACCGTAAGTACCACCGTAAGTACCACCGTAAGTACCACCGTAAGTACCACCGTAAGTACCACTGTAAGTACCTAGAAGTACCACTGTAAGTACCTAGAAGTACCACTGTAAGTACCTAGAAGTACCACTGTAAGTACCACTGTAAGTACCACTGTAAGTACCACTGTAAGTACCACCGTAAGTACCACCGTAAGTACCACCGTAAGTACCCCTGTAAGTACCACCGTAAGTACCACCGTAAGTACCACCGTAAGTACCACCGTAAGTACCACCGTAAGTACCACTGTAAGTACCTAGAAGTACCACTGTAAGTACCTAGAAGTACCACTGTAAGTACCATGGACTTACCGGCCCGTAATGTAAAGTGTTACCTAATAGCTAGATCCATGCTTGCAGCCCGTGCAAAGCTTGCACTCACTCACAGCCGCTAACAACAACCAGAGCGGCCACGGAGGAGGCCATCTCACACGCAGCATTCTGAGTGATATTCTTATGGATAAATGGGCGGGTCATTCGGACATGCGTTAATGCGTTTAAAAATAAATAACGCGTTAATAAAAACTGTAATTAACGTGAGTTAACGCGATAATTTTGACAGCCCTAATATATATATATATATATATATATATATATACACACACACACACACAGGAAAAAACGTGTTCAAAAGTTGATTTATTTCAGCAAATCACCCTAAAATGTGAAACTACATGATAGACTCATTACATGCAAAGTGACATATCCCGAGCCTTTTTTGTTACAATTTTGATAATTATGACCTATAACAACAAACATTAAATAAACTACTAAATAAAGCTTGATGCATTTAACTTGCCTGTAATGAGTCCGCCATATATTAGTTGCACTTTGTAGCAGACTGACAAGCTGACCTTTGAACTATCTTCTAATTTTAAAGTGTCACGTCTTGTGTGTGGGCAGCTACACTAAATCTGTTTAAGGTAAAGCTGGAGTAACCAAACTATTTTTTGTATCATTTAGTCTGTCCAACAGAATTAACATTCTGTGAACAACTCAGATAACATGCTGTCTTTATCTTATAAGTCCATGTTATCTTTTACAAACTGAGAGAAGGTTGGTCCTATCTTTTTCACATTTCGGTCTAAAAAAAGTTGATCAAAAGATCAAATTGTTTTGAGCAACAAATTTGTTACATGAATGTGTAAATTTTGCAAGTTCAGTATTCCAGCTTTAGCTATAATGAGTGGTTGAATGGAAGACAATGGGGAAAAACGTTATGTAAACAATCAAAACACTTCGTCTTATCTGTCACACTTCCGAACCTCAGGTCAATAAATTTCTATTAACTTTTAAATGGAAAGAGCCCTAATACTCTTGAAAACGCAAATGAACTTTGTATCAAAAATGTTGTCCAAAATATGCTCAAATATTTCATCAGTAATATTAATAATTAATAATAGTAATGTTATAGTAAACGCGCCGTAATTATTCAAATCAGTAAACAGAAAAACACCAGCGACTGCCTGAAACTTTCCACAATGTTATCAAGTGAAAAAGGGAAATGGAGACAATGACATTAAATAACTATTTGGCCAAAATGGTTTTCCTCTATCTCTCCCAATGCAGACCAGGTGTGCATTGTTCTCAGACTCTTTGAGCTATTGATACAAAGCGGAAGTACAGTTTTTGTGCAAGTCACACGGTTTGCCCTGTTCACCGCGTGCCCAGGGTTTTGGAGGGCAGTAGGTGAGAAAGTCAAAATTCTGCAGAAGGAGTTGAACTTAGCACGGTGGGCAGCTGCTTTTGCCAAGCACTGGGCTAAAAATAGCCTCACAACTGCTAAGCATGTTAAGTCATTTTGAGCAGGACTTCAAAAGAGGGGTGAGGCGGCTGCACTACTGTCAAACCCATTCACAAAACTGTTCTGGGTTTGGCTACGGACTGGCCGTTTACTAAACACGTCTTTTGGGACCGACTTGTTTGAGCATAAACAAAGTTTTCAGGGCACGAAACATAATGAACACACAAGTCCCCAAAACACACATTTTCCAAACAACAACTTTGTTTTTTATATAAAACACTGGATATAACTAGGGCTGTCACGATAACTCATTTTGACAGACAATAAGATTCTTCTGTCCATTTTTTCCAAATTATAGATTTTATTAAAACTTATGCACTACTATGATAAATATCAGTAGAATAAAGTTATAGTCAATATCAACCTTCTACAACAAAAATAATCATTTCCCCTAAAAATAACAATTCTCTACACTTTTGTAAAGCAAATGTTTAGATGATAAATAATGAGGCCCCAAAGATGAGTCAATGTAGTAATTATTGTGAGGTATTTCTTGGAGAACTGATACAAAACAAATAGATTTCTTTCTGCATGTATCTGTGGCAGAGTTGATTATAAATGTTCTACCAACCAAGAAAACATTGCCACTCTCCGCTTTTGACAGATCACTTCACTCGGCCTCTAGAGCCAACACAGCTAAATTACACTAATGCCAAATAACAGAAAATCAATCCTTGAAAATACATGCATCACTTCCCTTGAGAAAAACCTCCTCTAAGAATGAATGACATGCTAGAAAAAAGCTGCCCACCATTTCCCCTCAAGGCCACGCTCAAGTCACAGCAACAATCAAAGTTCCGGTGTCAAAAATACAACACAAAACAGATAGTTAATATATTTGTGAGAAAAATATTTTGTACTTATTTATTTTCTTGTCATGAAGACATAATAACGGTGCCGTTTTAGGAACTGTCCATGCTAAATTACTCAGCAAACGAAAATGTGTGATAATTGTGGCTAACAGGTACACGTCGCACAAACACACACACTGATTACAAAACTACTCTATATGGTACTTCGTCAAAGGGCACACAATGATTTTCATGTGCCTTTTACAATTTAAACTCCATAAGTAATCAAAAGATGAATCCAAAATAATGAAAAATCTCCTTTAGATTGCAGAGCTGTAGTAAATGCTGCAAAAGCATTCGGAACAAGCTTACCACTTACTCTACTCACCACATTTCAGGCAAAAAACAACTATTTAACTAAAGACTAACTGAAATATTTTGCAATTTACAAAAGGATTACTGCAAAGTTTCTCAATTGAGAGTTTGACCTGGCTGCAATTTAAAAGTAAATACCAAAATTGTCGGAAAGATTTGCTTTGTGCCGACTAATTTTTGCAGTTTTCCCATGCATTGACCAAATAATCACCCACACAACCCAACTACAGCGGCGGACACAACATTGTAACAATTACCAAATGGCCAACAATAATAACCATGCAAATCCATCTAATAACCAATACTATTCATTTCTCCATTGTGAGATCAAAGTGGATCTTATCTTTTAGAAAAATATATACATTACCCCGTCGCCTTATGCATGAACATGAAAAGTACGGGAGGTTCAGTTTTTGAGTTTGTCTCCTCTTGAGTAGATTACCGTTTATCAAGGCCATCCTGACTCCAACCGTGACCTCGGAACAATACTTTAACAGCAATTTCAACTGGTTAGAAAACAGGTCTTTTACCTTTAGTTTTAATGAGAGACAGGTCAGTTGTTATGACTTGATCAAGAATATGAAGTCAGTCACTATAGAAGACTAGTAGATTTATAGCGGTGCGTTATAATTACTGTACACAGGTGAAACTCTAGATATTGTTAATTAAGTTCATTTATTTCTTTGCTTTAACTTCCGCTGTGAAACCAGTCAGTACATGATAAAGACTCATTTCCTGCAAAGTGACATATGCCAAGCCGTGGTTTGTTATCATTTTGGTGATTATGGATTCCAGTCCATTTTTAAAATATCCACATTTTCTAAAATGTTTCATATGGAGTTTTTACAAGCTGTGAGCCATCAACGTTATAATAAATAAAGGCTGGATATATCTCACTTTGCATGTAGTGATTGCAATTGCATGTGATGTGTTAGTTTGACATTATAAGTTGAATTACAGGAGTAAAATTATTATCACCCAGTTTCACCCATTATAAAGCCTTAGACAATAGGTAAAACAATTCTTTCTAATCATGGTCCAACAAGTATATTCTTCAGTGTGTTATTAAAATATGGATACATTTAGCACTATAAACAGAGGAACAAATCATGTCTCAATATTGTCTGCAATGAGGAACAAATAAAATCCCTCTTACTCCAATAAAAGGTATCACACCCAGAGCACCATACTGTGTCATATTCCGTATGTACCACGGATTGAGAATCATTGACCAACAGCTTCTATTCCCTGTTTACATCACTGTTATGAACAATCATTCTCAATTTCCCACGTTTTGATTAATGTCATCCAGAAGGACAAGACATCAGGGTTTCATTTATCCTCAACAGCTTACCATAATAACTTAAGTAGTTGTTAAAGCCTATAGTCATTCCACAGGGAGTGTAAAAAGTATTCCCCCAGTGGATTATTATATTTGTAGTGTATTGCTGTCCTATCAGACTATACCAAGTGTTATCCCTTTATCTGGATTTTGAACTCACTCACTTCACTCATGACCTTTTCAACCAGGATCAATTAGTCACAAAGCCACAACTGCTGAGCAATGCAGAGACGTAGCTGGTGTTTCTAGTTGGACTTAAGTGTGACCTTGGCCAAAACACGCGTAAAAGAACGAACTGGGGACGCGTGGAACAGATGCACCACTGAGAACTTGGCGGTGATCTTGGCACACTTAAGACAGAGGAGGGGGAAGAGGGAGGGGGGACTTCAATACTTACTTTCGTCCTTCCGTTTATCTTGTAGTCCCCCAGGTTCCCGTTGCAGTGCCTGATGAGTTCGTCCATGCGGCTCATGAGAAAGCGTATCTTCTCGCATCCCACTTCCCTCCCCTCAATCCACGTGATTTTATCCCCACGAATGTCTTTGGTGGAGTCGCTTTTTTGACTCACCACCTGCCCGTCTGTGAACTTGCCGGTGTCGTGCAATGCCTTAACATTGTCCAGTATACCCTGCCCCGTGTCCACTCCTAAAAAGTTATCTACTACGCACATTCCGTGTTTCTCCATACACGGCACGATACACTCCAGTGCGAGCGCCTTCAGAGATGAGCTAGTCTGACCATTAGGCGTGCCAGTGCTGTTAGGTCTGTCCTCACCAGCGCCTGCCCCTATGATGGTGGGTAACGACGTACTGGTCTGCTCCTCTTTGTCCCCCGGTTGTGGCTCTGGGGGCTTCTTTTTGTGTCCATTATTAGCGTCTTGTTTGCGCTCCTCAGCCGCCTGACGCACCTCCAGCTCAGCCTGCCTCTGCTCTGCCTTGTCCGCCTCTTTGCATTTGAGCTTGTGTTCCTTCCAGTGTTGTTTCTGGTGCTCCTTGCTGCAGTAGAAGGAGTTCCGACACCTCCCGCACTTAAGCAGGTTCTCCATTTTCCCGCAAAGTTCACAGTTCTGTGTGTCTCGGTCCAGCTCGCTCTGCTTCTGCTGCTGCTGCTTCTGCTGGTGCTGGTGCTGCTGTCGGTCCATGTTGGCTGCGGGCACCAGTAGCCGACAACTTTGGGAACGCACTGTGTCACCGAGCAGCAAGCGAGACGCCAAACTCAAAACAAGGCCATTTTACGATGCTCTCTCCCGCTTCACATCTTGTACCAGAGAAATAACTCCCTACCGAGCGCTGTAGACCGAGCATTTTGGGCTGGGCCAAGGTCTTTCCGAGGCATTTTTGTCGCTAGCTCTGGCTTTGCACGTAAAGCATGGCGCCTGTAGCAGTGGAGTGAGCGGCTGCGCTGTGGCCAACCACAGGTCCACCCCGACGTGACGTCACGTCCAGGACACGCCTACGGTGCTGCTTTCAGGGACTTCCGGACAAAGGGGGACTGGCTTCACTTCATGAATGTATTTGTTTTTTATATATTCATTAGAATAGGGGTTATAGCCATGGATCTATTATAGCGCTGAATACATGAACAAATAAAACACCAGGTAGCAATATGAAAAAAATATATATTAAAAGGAAAAAAAACATTATTCGCATCATCCATGATAAAATAATAATGATAATAATAACAACAATAATAGTAATGATAAGAATAAAACATGACAAATTATTACCCAATTACTGCACAAAATGTACATGTGTCCAGTATGAGCACATAGGGAAGATGATACAGCTGAAATTCCTTGTAGACAATAAAATGTAGCTTCTGGTTTGTGAATTTACATTTATGCACTATAAATATTGCCATTGTAATCCATCCATCCATCCATTTTCTTCCCCTTAATCCGTTTCTGGGTCAGGGGGGTGGCCAGAGATGCCACCCAGTACACAGATCACCAGCCCCTCATTGTAATGAATAAAGAAATAATAAATGCGTCTTTTACCATAGCATTGAATTTCACAAAACCAAAGTTCATCTGATAGTATGATTAAACGTAAAGGAGTAAAGTCCATAGAAAGTGTTGAAACATCCAAAATGAATGTGAAATCGTTTTCTGGATGTCGTGTGCAAAAGATACAAAAAGGATCAATGTCTGATTTGACTTTGACCATTAAATGCTTAACTGGACATATTTTTGCAAGATAAAAATTTTTTCCTACCTTTTATTTGTAAATATGCATTTATGCAGAAGTAACCAGACCTTTGTCCATGGGAAAATGTCGACTACATAGTTCTTAGATGTATACGGTTCAATTCCTCTCTTTTCTTCCTTAATCAATTTGCATAGAACACATACTTACTCGTGTGTAAAATTAATTACATAAACGCACATTCCTTTACCCCTTTATTGTTGATTTTAGCCAAGCACAAACTTTATCATACTGCAATCTTTGTCTTGCACTATTAATTCATCCATATTAATTAATGACACCCGAGGACTTTGTAACTGTGTATACTTGCATGGAAAAAAGGTTTATCATTCAGAAGAAAAAATTTAAATATTTCCTGTCACAAAGCCCATGTGGATAGGCAGCGTGCATTTAACAGGAGTGTCCACAGTTGTTTTTTTATCAAGGGCAAAGCAGGAACATACAAACCTAGCATTCATTTTAGTTATACATTGTGGAATATGGTGCATGTAGAGCCACCAGATAACACTGTTCACACTTGACAATGCAGGATGCGATTAATAATAACAGTAATTTTGGCAGTCCTCCTGCGGCCATTTGTTCCAGGAGCCATATGACTTTATTTAAGTGGTTCTCAAGATTTTCTAAACTTTAAATTTAGATAGTAGCCCAACTCAGTACAAAACACAAATAAGTGCATGAATGTTATCAAAAGTCAAGCAGAAAATGAATTGATAAATCCCAAAAATCCTACAAAATATTCATCCATCCATCCATCCATCCATTTTCTACCCTTTAATCCATTTCTGGGTCAGGGGGGTGGCAGTCAGAGATGCCACCCAAGTCTCATAGCACCAGCCCCTCACTGACCCTCTGCAGGTGGTGAGTCCACAGGAAGACGGCTGCTCTCTGAGTGTGAGCATAGCCTTGATCTTTCAGTGGGGGCTTTTGGGCAAAGTGGGGTTAAGTGTCTTGCCCAAGGACACAACGACAGCAGTCATCAGTGGGAGTCGGTGGAGAAGGTGCAGAGGTGGGAATTGAACCCACAACCTTCTGGCCTTAAGGCCAATGCTCTACCAACTGAGCTACTGTCGCAAAATATTCATTACACTGCATATACATTTCCAATCCTGCTGTCAATGACTCCCCCATACTCACCCCATGTTTAGAAACACTCTAAAAATAGGATGTAATACTGGAATTAAATTAAATCAGAGGAATAAGCAGAAGGATCTCTTGTGTCATAACTTGAGAAGTGCTGTCAGTACTTCTGTAATCAAACCAGCCCTGACAACATGTGCCAGGCTGTGTGGGGTGATTCAGGTCACTCAATAAAATGAATGAACCATATCAGAACAATACACAAGAATGGAGGAAAGTGCATTAATTTCAAAAAGATTAGTCAAAGTTGAAGAAACGTACACTAGCGTTTTACCCCTTACTGAATACTCACGTTAGCACAATGATATCAAGGCATTTTGAAACATATGTGCATACGTCATACCCACAATCATGTGAAATAGGTGAACCTGAAATCCATCCAGAATGTGGTTTGGTGGGAGAAATGTGACATAATGCAAAACATGTAGGGAGAATGGTTTTGAACGGATCAGCTACGGATCAACTTAAGCAATCAAGCTTCAAGTTGCTCGCCACGGATCAACTTGAAAATATTTCAGGATATAAATACCATTAACCCTTATATGTTCTTTGCATATGATTAATATATGTAATTTGTTGATAATATAACATTCATGCATGTGTGTGTTTATAGTTTACAAAATGAGTGAGCCTCTGGAGAGTCCTCTTGAGTGAATCTCAGCAATTGACTCTAATTATTGTGAAAAGTGCATTCAGAGATGCGTCCAATTACATGAGGCAAAAAAACTGTTGTTTGTTTTGACAATCCTCATATAGCTTATTCAAAACCAAGCAACCAAAATTAAACTAATTGCGTCTTTATGTTGCAATGTCTGGTGGTAATATTTAGAGCTATATTTATATAATAGTGTGAATTGTACAGCTTTATTTTATTTCGAATATATCGTTTGTATCTTATTTTTCCGAGTTTCAGTGAGGTCCTTGAACATGCACTATGCCATACTGTTTTCCACAATTCCTGACCGACTGACTTGCATTTGTGGAATTCCTTATTTTTCACAACAAAAGCATATTTTACTATATCTTTAAGACGCATCTAGGCTTATGAGTTATGCTTTGTTAAGTCGTTCAACAAAATGACATTGACATAAACAAACTTTGCACAAATGGACCATCTAAGGCTACATAAAAGGAAAATCAGTGACCCTTCCGAGCAAAAATAAACAGTTTGTGATGGACAGAGGTTGCCTGTGCGCTGCAGAGGCGGTGCACAGCGCGAGTTGGCACCAGTCGTGTGGCACGTACGCACAGGCTGCAGAGTCCCGTGAGGGGAGGAGGAGGAGGAGGAGGAGGGGGAGGAGGGGGAGGAGGGGGATCTGAGCGCACGCCAGTCTGCACTAAAACCCGATTTAATTGCCAAAAATTACACCTGATAAAGTCATTGGGGAGTGACTTGAATGGCTTGAATAGGAAAATATAGAGTAATGGGAGCATGCTGCAAAACCAAACCAGATTGCAATCATTTATTTTATTGTCCATGAGCATGTTTTGAACTAAGCACAGGGTTCAGCAGATAATAAATAAAGGAAGTAAGAAAAGTAATAACTATGCAATTATGCATTTGGTTCTTGATCACTAACAGCTAGATGTCCACAAATAAATTATTGAATATTATATTTATTGTTATAATACACAGTGCAACGTTTCTGATCAGGAGCTGCTACCTGCTTGATCCCATGGCAATATTTACTTTCTTGGCATGTACAACAGGGTAATAAAACATGTACACTGTTTACTTTCCCTCGCAGATCCAGGATGAGCTTGGACTATCTAAGGACAGTCAATGGCAAATTGACAATTTCTTTAATTAAAAAATAAATTAAATTGATGTTGTGAGAGAAATGACTCCTGTGTGTTGTAAATGTATTAACATTTGTTATTGGTGCTTGATTTACTAATCTGCTCTATTGGCGCTACAACAATTTCTGTGATGCCCTTTGAGGCGACTGCTATTTGATGTGATTTTGAGCGACACAAAAATAAGATAAGACAAGACAAACTTTATTGATCTTACAATGAATACATTTACAAGATATATCAGATATTAAACTGATAAGAACAGATACTACACTTGATCTTACCCAAAAGGCTGAGAAACGATGATTTAAATTCATTAAATTGATATGATTTAGACAGACATGCACTACGGAAGTCCTCGACATACTGTGGAATACTTTAGGCAAAAAACACAACCTTTAGCTGCACCCCATCAAAAAGTTAACCGTCCGTGAGAAAAAAATGCGTAATACACCTTTAAAAACCGACACAGTTTGTTTGTACTACATATCCCACAATGCACTGCGCAACATACGGAGAACCCATGCGCACAAGACCGCATTAGGAGTCCTGGAAATTGCCTGTCGGCGCAACAAAAACAAACCGAAGCGTATGCATGGGTCTATTGCTGTAGCTTTTCTAATGGTTTTACCTTTTATCCATTTAACATGATAGGTTAAGTTTTACTGCAGGGGTAACTAGAAAGGAACTGATTTTGTACAACTACGCGAGAGTAGTCGTGTTTAGTCCTTGCTTCAGTGTTTCTGCTTCAGACTGTGGAAAGTCAAATTTATTCCGTTGTTTCTTCCTCAACCCAACTTTTAGGCATGAATAAACGGGAAGGTATGTCATGCATTAACACAATTGAAAGTCTGGGCATTTGCCTTCAATATACAATGCAACTTTGGACGTGATGGTTTTGCTCTCGTCTCACTGTATTTGTTATTAACTTGCTGTGTTTTCATACATCTGAAATACTCTTTGTTATTCAGTTGTTTCGTTCACCCAATGTGTTATCTGTGTCCACATGTCCGTACATATTATTGTATATAGAACCTTAAACCAAGAAAATGTCTCCAATAATTCTTATTTTTCTTTCAGGTGAAGGATTCTCCAGTAAAAAGGCTGATACCAGTGTGAACCTGTCATCTCCTGTCATTGCTGCTTTTAAAGGTAAGAAGGGATGCTAATTATTTTATTGTAACCTTTTCACCTAATAAATTGAATACTTTGTGTCCAATTCTTAGTTTTCCAGCAGGAGCTCGACACCAAACATGACAAATATGAGCGGCTTGTCAAGATCAGTCGAGACGTCACCATTGAGAGCAAAAGGACGATATTTATTCTGCACAGAGTAACCAGGTACAGGCTATTTTGAATCCTTAAAACACACCGTGTAAATTTCAATCATTTCAAAAAGGAAAATCGAATTTCATATTTTCGTGCAACCCAAAATAACAAACAATATTTTTTATGGACTTTACCAAATCCATGACTTTGATGATTAGAAAATAAAACAATTAAAACAGTCATTGTTTGAAAATACAAACTGATATAAATGTTTACGAGAATTAAACAAATGAATGAATGTCCCGCAACATTCCTGATCCTTTGACTCTTCAAGGAACACAAAAATAAATATCCAGTGGGAAAAAGAAAACCTCAGGGAGAACCACTTCGAAGTAGAAATCCACTCCCATGAACAGTAGACCAAACTTCCAAAGACAAAAAATTGCTTTTTTGTCTTCTATGCATTGGATTGAACTTGAATAAGTAAAAACTGATAGAGGGAAAGGAATTCTGTTGCTTGGGATAATTTTGATGGCACCATATCTTTTTGAGCGATTTAGCAACTGTTGTAGAACTCTTATGTTGTCATGTCAGTGTCCCTGATGCGGAGGTGGTTCTCAAAGAAGCGGACGTTAAACTGGACTTGGTGAGGCAGAAGATTGGCCTCATCGCAGACGAGCTCCGAGGAGAAGACATCCACCAGTTTCACAGAGCGTTCACGCCCGGTAAGAGCCTCATTCATTCACACGCCCTCAGTGTAATCCTCAAACAGCTCCAACTATGATGACTCATTAGGATGTGAGTCACGTCGGTACTAAAGGTGGAATTGTCTCCCGCACAGAACACAAATATTCATTGAAAAAAGTGTGTTAGTAATATTGTCCCTTGGGTCTTCATGGTTTCAGAGTGTGGACAAATGAGGACCCTAACCCATTGATTGTCGATTTAGAACAAACTATTATGTCTTTAGATTTACACATTCATTCTCTGCAAGGCAAGATTTGCAACAACTGAGTCATAAAGTTACTCAATATTTTTGCATTTTGTTCAATGCAAGCAGGAACGCAGAACTAAATCATCTCTGCAGTAATGGGAATGGGACCATGTTTTCCGTCTAAACATGTATGAAGTCTTTTTTTTTTTCTCTCCAGAGTAGACTTTTTAGAATAGGAAAATTAAGTGGGGATATGGGGAAGACTAAAATATATAATGCCTTTCTAAAGTGTAAGGACAAATGCCAGGAAATAATGGATTTCTGTAAATATACATGAATTCATCAAACCAATAATAAGTTTTGTCATTGTGTTTTGTGTTGTAACATTGATTATTGATAGAGTTTGACAGCACTTTTATATTTTTGTACTTATTTTCTTCTGCTGGCCCCACCCTGATGTTGCCCTTTGAAGTCTGATTCATATATGACTCAATAGTTCCATCAAATCTAGCTTCCTGAAATACACCACATAAGCTTCTCATTTTCACATTTTCACGACGGGCCACTTACTGTCATTTCTGAGTGCGGCGGTGGAAGCTGACGTAGCTGTTTCCATAGTGATAATAATACCTCGATTGGAACTGAATCAGATCTCCTCCTGGTGCGGAAGCTGGATATGGGTTATGAAGCAGACTGTGATGTAATAGAGCAGATAAATGCATTCATTGTCATTTCTCATTCTTTTAATTAGATATTTATCTTTTGTTTCTTGTCCTCAGATCATTTTACGTTATGTTTTACACCCTAGTAACATTCTTTCTTGTCTGAGCAAGAAAAACATCTGATCTTAGACATGTTCAATGTTTACTTGAGTGTAGTAAAAAAGAAAAAGAGAAAGAAAATCCACTTGTTGCTGTAAAAGTCATACCAATATCATGGGATTCATTTACATTTAGGGTCTCATTGGAATGTAACTATTTTGTTTTTTTTTGGAGGTTAAAATTACATCATTTCTCACTTCAGGTTGAAAAGATTAGATACTGGTGTGTAGGTTTAGTAATCTGTAATGCCATCTAGTATTTTATATATGAAGGTAATACACCTTGCACCTTCTCCACCGACTCCCACTGATGACTGCTGTCGTTGTGTCCTTGGGCAAGACACTTAACCCCACTTTGCCCAAAAAGCTCCCACTGAAAGATCAAGGCAATGCTCACACTCAGAGAGCAGCCGTCCTCCTGTGGACTCACCACCTGCAGAGGGTCAGTGAGGGGCTGGTGCTATGAGACTTGGGTGGCATCTCTGACTGCCACCCCCCTGACCCAGAAATGGATTAAAGGGTAGAAAATGGATGGATGGATGGAAGGTAATACATCATATACCTTTTGACTAATTTAGTAATAGTTTTTGCTTTTCATAAAACACGCCTGAATGAAATAAAGCATATGTATCATTCACCAGATAAGACACATATTTCATGCAAAAACTCCTCAATACATTGTCTGTTTGTTGCCGTAAGTGCAGCTCTGGCGTCATGCGTAAACGGCTCCATGTGGAAAAAGTTGTGCTGTTATTTCTGGGCCCTCAGTGATCTTCCGTTTCATTTGGTTTTAGGTCATTGTTAAAGATGACGTGTGCTTCACTGAGAGAAGTTTTTTTATTACTCAAAAAACGCTGATATCTATTTATTTTTTTATCTGAGATGACCAAGAAAACATGTGATTTAGTGTTTAGCCTGCAGATCTATTGCATTACATCAGTTTGAGATGCATCATATTTAGTAAAGAGCTTATAGTCATAGGTTCATTGTGTTCTAAACAATTAATCTGGAAAAAAGGGACCATGAATGGTTGTAACTTTTGCTTCCAATTTTGGTATTTGCCATCTGTGAAATGTGACAACACACTCTGTAACTACTGTGTGTAGTGCTTTGTTGTGCTTACTGTCCAAATTAGTGGGCCTTTTATTATTGGCAAAGAACATTTGATGAAAGGCTTGTTACATTTATCTCAATTCTTTAAAGATTGTGCCCTGATAGTTACACCCTCTTGATAAAGCCACTTTCCCACTAGCATCAATACCAGCTTGTGTTAGCTTAGTCAAAACGTCGGTGAATTTGGAGGAAAAACACACCACCCCAAGCTAAGAAAATGCTGTTATCTATGCACTGGGGAAGTCGTTTTTAGATTGTGGCCACTTTAGAAATTGCTGCTGCCTCCTTTGCAACGTGACCAGTGGCAGTTCCCACCAATTACCAAGTTTGATTTTCTTTTTTTTTATTGTCTTTATTAGATTACAGACTGTCCAGATAATTCCGCCAGGCCAAGATGTCTCCGATGCATGCAGAGTGAATGTCCTTGTGGTGCAGATATCGTAGGCTGAACCAGGAGGCATTAGATAAAGTGAGAGACAACACAAGTGCCCCAGTTCACCCGCTGTGCGACTGGACACTAGTCAAACATTAACATATTTGAACCACATTTGTGCCTCATTTAATCTTGGAAAAATCTGAAACAAATGATGAGTTATTACCAATAGATCATTTATAAAGAGCTCTGTAAAAAGGCTTTGTGTGTAGGCGTGTCTAATATCTACATGTCAAAATAACCATATAAAACCTTTTCAAGCTAACTTACAAAATGATCCAATTTGTTTAAACATTATGACTGGGGTAATATCAGTTTTATTACTTAAATTGAAAGGCCCAGTTAGGTTAACTAATATCATAGAACTGATACTTAAGTGGGACTCACCACCTGTCTGTGTACTGGGTGCAGCTCTGACTGCTACCCCCCCGACCCAGAAATGGATTAAGGGGAAGAAAATGGATGGATGGCTGGATATTATTTTAATTGCATCCCAAAACTTAATGTATGGGGATTTGGACTCGATTCAAACATTTCTCATTTCAAATAACAACATACGAACTCTATATTTTGTAAAAGTTAAATGTTGTGAACAAATCAGACCACAATATACTGTATTTATACTAATATAAAACATGTGATATTTTGGCATACGTTGATTAAAGGTATTTGACTCTTTGGGCTGAGACCAGATTGGTTGAGTGTGGGTAGTCTTCTCTTTTTCACATTTTTTTCTTAAAAAGCTGATCTACAAATGTGACGGAGGCCAAAAATATGAATAAAAACTAGTGATAGAACCAAACTGTTTAGTGAGCAAGAAATTAGTTTGATGGATACATTTTATTATAATATTTGTTCTGGTTTTAAACTTAGGTCCCCAAGCTTTCTCTGCTTATTCCTTTGGCAAATTTCGTGCATGTGTTTTTTTTTGTCAGTGTTTAGAATAAGTCAAACACAGTCCATAGGAAACCGCCCCCCAACATGTCCTTCAACACTAATCTCGAGTGTCCCTTGGGGAAGATTTTCAGTGTGGCGCTCATAAAGTGCTATTATAGAGGTGAGGAGTGTTTGATGCGTTTCTATTCAATTACAAATGTACATCGGCCGAGGAAAGGCTGTTATTGTTGCTGTGTGGTAAATGATGCACAGGGCGTCTGACCGTCAGGAACTGGACTCCACCTGCATCAAAGCTTGCTGGGTAATGTTTATGTGGCTTCCTGCCTGCTCACACTGTCTCTCTCTAAGTCCTTTTACATACACGTTTTGTTCGTCTATAAAACAATGCGCTTTTCAACTTCAATTACATGCACATACAGTATCTCACAAGCCTTTATTTGTTCACACAGATGCATTCAAGGGCATGGGATAATGTCTGCAATCATTAAATTGTCAATTAGAACTCATTTTAGATCAGCTGTGATGATAAATTACAGTCCCTCCACCTCTGGCATGCCTTTCATTGTTTCCGTCTGTTTGTTAGCAACACCATTATCAACCATGGGAAAGACAATTGTTCAACATAAATTAAATACTGCCAATCTATCTTTGCCAAAACTGTGATTATTTGTATAACCACATGTTTTACAACTTGGCTACAAAGTTGTTTTTTTCTGACTACTTGTTTTGGTCCCTTTTCTCTCACCATCACTTCTTTCACACATAGTATCTTACCCCCAGCACCAGGTTCATTCTCTCTCCCTGTACTCACGAGATAGGAGCTGCTTTGAAGCCCCCAAAGTAAACTGCAGACACAAAGTCTTCCGTCCTGTGATTATTTGATTGTTGTTTACACAGAAGCAGAAAACAAGAGCGAGTTCATCTGAGCTCACTAAGTAGAACCGCGACGCTCCTGTCAAAAGGCCACAGCAGGAAAACATGTCAGATCTTTATATATTTGGTTCATATTTTATTGTATCTTTGCGCAGTACATCTCAATATGATCAAAGCGAATTTCCAATGCCATATTAGACACTTTTTTTTCCAGTTTTTTCACCCATTTCGCCAAACAAGAAAAGTAAATAAATAGAAAAGAATCAAAATAATGATAATATTTAAAAAAGGTTCTGGGTTTGCTCTAATTCACAGATGAATATACAGCCGGTGCATACGGCGAAAAGAAAAATAAATACATCAGAATTTTATCAATCCTCTCTCGTTTGTGTGCAGGCTTAGGGCACTACACAACCCCCTTTATTCAAGGAAATGTGTGTCAGTAGGTGTAAGGACAATAGTGGGAAAGGTTACCATGTTGTTTTGCAGCAGCTTTTCATTGTTTGGACAGGAATGTCAAAACAAACTCCTGACTTTCTCCTGAAGTCACTCTAGAAGACTGTAATGAGTATGTGGAGGATGGTGATGGTCACCAGGTGTTCCACCGCTCGCTCCTGCGCTCCTGTCATCACCGTGTGTGGAGTGAATGGAACTCACACCAACATTCTGAAGCGCTTTGTGTGACCTTGGTCTGTGAAACGCGCTATATAAATAAAGGTTGTTTTATTTACTTTCTTACGTATAGTCTACCCAGAACCCAAAGGAATAGCATTACAATGGACTAGTGCACCGTGGAGCAATGTAAACATTTTCCACTATTTCTTTAGGGAAATAGCAGAACGTGCAAAATCCCAAACTTTGACAATACGAGCTTCACTCTTGTTATGCTGTCATTACTGACTTGTGTGTAGTTTTATGCTCTGCTTCACCTGACCCGCAGGTTATCAACGGGCTAAAAAACAGTTTTTTTCTTTATATAAATAACCTTTATATTTGGTTGTATTTTTCCACACAGAACACGCTTCAGCATAAGACTACCTCGCAAGGCAGGTTAAAAGTCAAGTCATTTCACAACACCAGCCTGTGCCACTCGATGTGTAAGGTGGTTTTCCTCCTCAGTGTTTTGTAGAAAGTGAAATAACATTCAGACTGAAGGGTCAGTTAAGCCACTAGTAATATAAATGTGTTTGAAAGCATTGACAGGTATTTTGGTTTTTGTGTGTTGCAGGTATCCAGGAGTACGTGGAAGCTGTTTCGTTCCAGCACTTCATCCGCCATCGCAGCCTCATCAGCCTGGAGGAGGTTAACGCCCGACTGGTGTTCATGAGGACAGAGGCGGAGGATCCAAAGGTGACAGAACAGAATCAGTATGGCTCTTGGAAATGTCATGATTGTGCAGTTACCGGTTGTATAGATGGTTGCTGTGGGGGCTACGTGTTGCCTCAAGCCGTGGAGTGGCAATCTGGGTCCTGTCAAATTTTATAATGCGCTATTAAACAAAGAGGTTGAATTCAATTGTATTTTAGTTGATTCAGGTCTGTGCTCTTTCAAGTGTCATCATTCTAGTACAAAACTATCCTCAAAGGGCTGGTGCTGGTGTGGCTGCAGGCTTTAGTTCCAACCTGAGCAGGAGCACACCAGACAGGTTGGAACTAAAACCTGCAGCCACACCGGCACTTTCTGGAACCGGTTTGACACCCCTGTTCTAGTATCAAACCTGTATTAACACACAAGGGTACCTTAGAGATGCAAAGAGTTCATATTATAAAAATAGCAGAATGTATTATAACATTAAAGTAACATAAGATCAGAATGAAGATATCTGTTTTGTAAATTAATTTAAAGCTATGGTATCTTACTTTGTCAAATCCAACCAACTTTACTCACTTTTAAATCTTGTTGGTTTTACCACTAGTTATCACAAGCATCTTCTTTTGGGGTTATCACATTTTTAGATCAGCTTTTTCATACAGCGAATTGGAAAAGAGAGGACCACCCTCCCCTAGCCTCTCAGCTCATGAAATGTTTTCTATTAAGATAATGGCTGAATTTTTCAAAACATTGGGCACCCCAGCTCTAATCATAAATAGGCCATACAATTGCAAATCAAGAAATCTATTTTTACTGTGTCTAAATGTGTTTTTTACATTATATTTCAACGCATTCACATTACCTCTCCTCCTCAGGCTCCTGCTGAGGCCGACCCCGCGGGCTCACACGTCCTGACCTTCCAGGTGACGCCCTCAGACTACCTACTGGGCGTGGCCGACCTCACCGGGGAGCTGATGCGCCTGTGCATCAGCAGCGTGGGGAACGGCGACATCGACACGCCCTTTCAGCTCAGCCAGTTCCTCCGACAAATCCACGACGGGTTCTCCTACATCGGAAACACCGGGCCGTACGAAGTGTCCAAGAAGCTGCACACGCTCCGGCAGAGTTTGGGCAAAGTGGAGGACGCCTGCTACACCCTGCGCGTGCGTGGCTCCGAGATCCCCAAGCACATGTTGGCGGACGTGTTCAGCAGCAGAACCGCCATCATGGACTCCGAGGAGGGCCTGGTTTAGTCCCTGCATGCTCTCAAGTACCTTTCTATTCAATATATTATTTGTCTCTACAGCAATAGTCTTGTTTTAGTAACTTTTTTGTGAACAAATCAAACCACAACATGCCTTTTTTGTCTTTTAGAAAACATTTATCTTTTACATACTGTGAGCTGATTGGCCGAGTGAGAGTGGTCCTCTCTTTTACACTGAAAAACTAGTGATAGAGCCAAACTATTTTGAGAGTGTGGATCTAGTTACATTGTATCACAGGGTTATGTTGTGGTTTCAAAGTTAGGTACCTCAGCTCTAACAATGGCAGTATTGAGTCTTCCATTATTACATTAATTTGTATCAGTATTCAAATATACACTCATTTCAGTAGAGGATCTGGTTTTTAATATACTCAGTTACATATTTTAGTTACATGGAGACAACCAAGTTCATAATTTCCCACGAGAAAAGTAACAGAAGGCACCTTTTTAATCTGAAAGTAGAATAAATACCTAATGTAAGAGTGCTTGGACGTCATTACTATAGAAACTTTGAAAATTGTGGATAATTTTCTGCTGACATTTTAACTTTTATCTCAATCATAGAAAAACCAAGATGGCATTTGTGTTTCATTGTGCTTAGCCAAAGCGTCCAATCTATGACCTGAGACAAAATGCAGCCTTCATATTTTCTCCACCCTCTCTGAAGGAATTGGCTCACATGACTCTGATATGGATTGTTTTTTTTGTCACTGAAAGTTTAAAATGCTGCTAATTGCAACTTTTTTTAATCTGTGGCTATCCATTTGTTCTGATTGTTTTTGGATACCTCTGGTTTATAGCATTCAGTTATCAAAGAGTAGTCCTGTTGAGATTAAATTGTTATAACGGAAAAACAAAAACTTCACATAATATCCACAATTAGCTTTTCAAGATCTCTTTATATTTAACTACTGAAGTAAATTGGATACATAAAAACCTTCTAATTATTGTTGTATTGCTGATGACCGGTGCATATGTTTGTATCATTTAAATGCTGCTCAAAGAGAAAATAGTTTGTGTGGTGACTTTTTGTTGTTTGTCAAATACACCAGTGTTACTCACCGTAAGGCACCATGTTTTTGATAATTATCTTTGAGACTTCAGTTGTTCGGCGTGAATAAAGTTCCCGTGCCAATTCCTCCTGCTCGCACTGTCTTTGATAAATGTGTGTGTTTATTTTGTTTTGCCGCACAGCTCCGCCCCTGTGGCATTCTATCATGCTCAGATAATCTAAGGTAAAGTCTTTGGCTTCTGCTCTGGAGGTGGATCATGGGAGTTTTCTATTCTCTGGCCCACATTCTCTACCAGCACTCTCAACTTCTCTCTACTAATCCACAGAAATAGTAGAAAATACAAACCCAATAGCAGGAAATGTAACTTTTACTCTTATTTTTACTGCAATTTGATATTTGATACACTAGTACATGTATAGTGGATCCAAAGCTTTATAACTGTTTAACTACTAATGCATATTTCTCTCTGTGTCTGAGTAGGTTTCCTCTGGGTGCTCCGGTTTCCCTCACTACTCAAAACATACAACAATCTGAATGGTGAGTGAGTGAGTGATAGTGGTGGTTGGAGGGGCCTATGGTACACTGTGGCTGCCATACTTTTGTGTGCCTACTGCCCCCCCCATCCATATGTGTGTAGAACAACTAGTTAAGGACCAAGGAACATTTAGTTATGGGTTGATAAAGGCAGGCATTTCCACGTTCAAGGGAAACAGATTTGTTGATTTGATGACGTTGTTTATTTTTGATTGCGACATTGGACATTATTAGGCTTCTTACGTGGCTGTGGTATCTATCACCTGCTTGATAGCTGCGGATGAGTTGTGCTCTAACCTAATAATATAATATCTTAGTAATAATGTAATGATATGACACGTCTCTATACACAGTTCACAGACATTGCCCTGGCTCTTACAGGTATATGCTGACATCTAGTGGTCAACTATGGTCAACAGTGAATACCTATATAAAAAAATCTACTGTATATTGTTTTACGTTCAAGGGCACCAGGTTGGACTTTCCCCTGCTGAATCACATTCACTTCATAATGATGAAGTATTTTATCAGCATTTATTACTGTAATTAAATTGGGGCACGCTACTCTATTGCAGCATGCACTTTCATACATTTTGAGAACATGTTTATTGTAATGTCAGGAAACCTCACTCAACAATATGCATTCTCCGTTATTGAATAGAATGTATCTGTTTGTTGCAAGAAAGTGAACGGTCTAAGATGCTGATTGAATAGAAAAGTATAGCCAATTGTCTGACTATTGTAATCCATAGACTGTAGAAATAATTGCCACTCATGTTAGGCTTGTCACAAATGGAAATCTAATGTCCATAATTATATTCGGGAATCCCAAAATTACACGTGCTTAATCTTAATTATTGAGCAAATCTGTGTCTTCTGTCCAACCTCCAGAGGGCTCCAATTTAACTGCAAAAACTGGGAGGAGAAAAACAAGCTATTTCATCATCACTGGGAACGTTCAAAAAAAGTTGAACATGGAATCAGTTTAAGACAATAGATTTTTGACAAAGTCGTTTGGAGACGTCGTCACAACATAGATTTTTAAAAAGCCCAAACTACAAATCTCTCTAGTTTGTCTGTTGTTGATCTTTTTGAAGGTGCGTGGAGTCAAATTCCTGAACACGTAGGAGCCTCGGTCACATCACGTTGGTCCAGCCTCAGCTTTACGCGCGGCAGCAGAGAGGAGGCGCACTGAATAGCGGATTACACGCACCCATCAAGAGATCAATTTATTGCGCTTAAATTCTTCACGCGTGGACGAAGTCAGCTCTGATAAAAGGCATGCGCTCTAGTGTCTTTTGTCCCGATAGAAGCGAACACAACTTCATGTAAGGGAAGCGCAAAGAGGAGAGGACGCGCACAACTGGACAGCAGGAAACGTTTATTGAGGACAAAGCCGGCTAATCTCACAGTAGGCCTACATGCAAACAACTGACCTGGGTTCATTTTTTGTGACTGCAATAAAGTTCTCTCCATGGTTTGGATCCGCTATGATGCGTAATGTAATGGACTATCTGCGTTTTTGAAGATGTTCGCTGGACTTATTGGCTTGGAGTGCCACAGTAGCTCGCTCCTTCACCGCAGCGAAGTCAAAGAAGGTAAGAAGAAGAGCCTGAACGATTTACAAGTTTACTTATTATTTAGTATTTAGGAGATTTTGTTCTGTCTGTCCTTGCCTTTTCACACGAGCTCTGATTGGTTCAAAGTATACTATACGATACTTTTTTTCTTTATCTGCATCTGCACACCATCCAAGCTGTCAGTTTAACTTTGTTCTTAAATAAACAGTAGATACAGTAAAGAACATGATGCCAGCAGCTGTGCACTACTAAGATATTACAACTCACACATACAACTTACTCCTTTTACATTTGTCTTAGTGTTGTGTTAGCTGTTGGTTTTATCATCTCAACATATGTTGTAAAAATTCCCTTGTGATTCCTGGTCCAGGATCAGATTGTGTTTCTGGCTGAAGAATATCAACTGTAACTTGTGTATGTAGACTTGATTTACAGAGTTCATGATATAGTCTTGGCAAAACAACATTTTGTATCCATCCATCATTTTCTTCCGCTTTATCTGAGGCCGGGTTGGAGAGGCAGCAGTCTGACCCCCAGACTATACTGTATCTGTCTAACTCACCCAGAATCTAAAGGCGCTCCCAGGCCAACTAACAAATACCCTCTGCATACTCTGGTCTTTCCCAAGGGTCTCCAAGTTAAGATGAGATAAGATAGACTTTATTTATCTTACACAGGAGAAATTTACATGTCACATCTGGCATGGATTGAATCACTAAAGATTGTGCAAAAGAAAGAAAAATAAAATTTAAATAAAAAGTGGCAATCAAGAAACGGTTTCAATAGTAGTGCAAGTTTTTCAGTCCTAATGCAAGTGACTTAAAGTGCCTTACTGTATAGTCTGACTTGCATTCGAAAGAGTTACTATTCTAAAAGATAGAATAGTGGCTCTACTCCAAGCTTGAGTGACAGAGCGTCCCTCTATCTATAAGAAAGCACCACTTAATAGAGCAAAGTTATTTCAGAGCTTGTATCCCCAATCTGGTTTTCTTTTGACCATAGGATAGGGCAAATTCAGAGCTGTAACTGGCTTTGAGCGAGAAGGCCTTTGAGTGGTCTCTCCAAGGTTACCTCGGGGTGCTCCGGTTTCCCCTACCATGTTTAATAGCTCCCATTCTCTCTGTAGGGCTCCTCTGAAAAATATACTCTGAAATCTCAGTGGGACTTTATAAATAAAGATCAATAAATACAAAACATTCAGATTTGCCTTTCCACTCCACTCCAGTCCAATGCAGCGACCACATCTGACGGCGTATACAGGTTAAACCAAGCATTACAAACACAAGGCATTGTTTGTTGTATGGCTTCTTCAATGCGCTGTAACAATAGTCAATAGTCAAAGAAATACTCTCAGTGAGATTATAGGATCAAAACACTAATTGCTTATTTCTCCTCTATATTTGATGTCGTCTTCATCCTCAGCTGTGCATTTAAAACAAAAAAACATATACAGAATTAACATACGGTGACCTCTTTTCACGCATGATCAACTGTCTCACATTTATTCTGCCCAAGTGGTGTGGAAAATGGCTGGACGTAAAAAAACGTCAAACAAATCTCTATGGATTTACAGAGTGCCTCCATTCACATTATGACCCCCACATGATGAGACAGGAAGTCGCATTTTAGTCCATTTTGAAGCTGATGTCACTGTGTCTAAAGGGGGTTTTCCTGACATTTCCTCTGGGCAATATTGATCTTTCAGACATCTATTTAGGACAGAAGGAGCTGCTGGTTTGTATTTGGTTCAATTGGAAACTCAGAGGTGCTTGTACATCACATTCTAATTGTGACTAAACTATAAACACCATAAAATAATGATTTATTGTGAGGAATGTGGAATGTGTCAACAAGCCACGGTGAATGGATGCTCTCAGCACAACAGAAAACAGATCCAGAGTTTGATATGGAGACTCGTGCATTCACAGCGTGGTTAAGTTTATGTCTCGGTCCATTGTGCAGAGTTGATGCATTTGTGGTGTGATCGGATTTAATAATAGACCCTTCTCTCTGATCTCATTTCCTTTACATTTGTCACCATTATTAACTGCACACTTACTGTAACTAACATTTAGTTTCGAAAAGAGGCACTAAAGGTTCTGCACCAGTTTTTTGTGGCGCTTTTTAGGATCACTCTGTTCGTGAAGGTGTTAAGCTTTTGTAGTCACAGCCGTCCTGGGGCACAGAAAAAAGACAACAATACACATTTTAGTAGCCTTATTTTATATACATGATTTGTGCAGTAGTGAAACATTCTTGTCTTTATAAAGTTTTAAATGAAAAGACAAGAAAACGTTATGATTCTTTTGGCAACTCTGCTTTAAAGACAGCATTCTCTCAAACTAGCATACAAAATGTTCTTTTCCCACTTTATTTTTTTATTTTCATATATTTATTCAATTGCTAAAGGGACAGTGCACCAAAATATGTAAGTGTACCCACATCAGCTGATTATAGCCCATTTCCATGCTTATGCCATGTCTTCAGAGATTGCCTGAAAAATATTTTATTTGGAAATGTGTCATGATTTGCGTATTGGCAAATTGTATGTTGCTTATTGTGTTTTTCAATTGAAATCCCTTTGATGTTGTTTGATACACATTCACTGTGTGTGTTAGAAAAAATGCAATTCAAAATATTGCCAAAATGGTGCAGTCATACAAAACAAAGGACATTGTATGATTAATGATGAAAACAGGCTGTTATAATAATATCTTCACCTGTTTGCTGTTTCTACCTTCTATCCCAGCGATGCTCTCCACTACTACTAACACAGTATTAGGCTTAGAGTGCATGGTATCGTAATCACAATTCCTGTCCAAACACCCTTCTTTAACCTATTATCGTCATATAGTGAAGTTTTGCAAGTGGTTTTCAGTTCCTCTTTTGTCATAGCGCGGTCATGAGCAGAGGGTTGCACGTGTTGCTGCTTATGGCTCTGTGTGTGTTCAGTGTCTGACGCTGCAGAAAAGCCTTTTACTTTCTCAAATGTTGCAGTGTTTTTATGAGATCCTCCACATTCCTCTGCTCTCAGACTTAAGCACTCCAATCACATCCCACCAATGAGATGCAGTGTTTAACCTACAGGCTCTGTCCTGGGCCTCTGTGATCTCCAAAGGTAAATAATCCAGCCTCCTCAGAGCACAGCGTTACTTTTTCACAGACTTGTAAAGCTCCTCATTGCTATGCTTCTCTTTGGGTTCAATGAGTGTTTGTTTGAAACCACTGGAAAGCTACTCTATTGCAGCACAATGAAGAGTCCTGAAAGAAACTTAATTGTTGAAATGAATTTGTGGGGAAAGTAGGGCTTCGACGTTGAAAGCAGCAATATATTATAAATATTCATTTGCCTTCTTAAAGCAAAGGAACATGGTATAGCTTTTTGAAATCAAGACAGCACCCGATTACGTAAGGAGATCTATACTGTTTCCAAAACCTCCATAACAACAGGTTGATGCAGATGCAAGCCCGCTCTCTGTAAATAAACAGTAGAAGCTTCTTGCGTTCTGGATCTGCAGCGTGTTCGTCTGTGGGATCTCTCTCACTGCGAGTCTCCCAGAAGTTTCTTGCATTTTTTTTTCTCACTGTGTTTTTGAGTGGTTCCTCGCTGATGCAGGGGGGTCTAAGGACAGTGATGATCCAGGTCATGTATGAACAATTACAGTCCTTGGTCGTCCCTATATCCTATTGACCAATGACTCTCATGTGCATTTCCTGTTTGTAATTGTTTGATTCACACATTTGTAAGGTTCTCTTGGACAAATGCTGTTGTGAGTCAGGGCTATATATAAACATTAAGCTACATGGAGTTTTTTTTGTGTACTTTTTTTTCTTTTTCTTTGTGCAGCACTTTGGAACTGTTCTGTAGTTTAAATGTGCTATAGAAGTAAAGTGGATTGGATTAAATTGAATTGAGGACACATTTTCCTTTGGGAACCATACATTTTTATACAGTGCATGTAAACTTTACAGTTACCACACTATTTTTTATGTGATTTTTTTGTTTGTTGACATTCTAATTTATCTGCCTGTTCCAATCCTCTTGACTGATATCTATAAACTTTGGACAAGGTGATTTTAATTGTGTTCATATTTGAATAAGAATCTCAGTATAATTGATAATTAGAATTGATCTACTGTTAAAACCTGCTATTATTACTGACCAAGAGACAACCACCATAATTGTTTGATTTCTTATTTTTTATCACCAAAATAATAAGTTGATTACTGAAAATGGATGACACTATGGCAAACCATACAAAACAATATTAAGTTAAATGAGTAGATCTCCCTTGTTGCAGATTCAAAAATAGCCCTCTTCCAAAACAACATACTTAAAATATTTGCCTTTGCATGGCATATTTCCTTTTTCCGGTCCATCAATTTAGCTCCAAACCAAGCAGGAAGATTGAACAGCGTTGGAGTGCTTTGACCATTACAGATGCCCCCAGCACATACAATGGAGCTTGAGGCATTTCCTTCCCCTTCCACGGCACAGAGGCTCTCAGTTCAGTCGCTGGTGCAGATAGAGTGTCCGGCTTTCTCTTTCTCCTCTCCTGACTTTTAGAAGTGCCGTATTATGACACGGCCGCAGCAGATGGCAAACGTCCCGGCTGGATACCCATAGATGGTGTTGTGTTTCGGGAGGCTGCTGCAGATCCCTGGACACGTATGAGAAGGCCACTCTCTAATGGGGGGGGGGAGGGGAGGGAGTGTAACACGAGACGGACGCAGGGGTCTCCAAAGACAATGCAGTGTGGTGGTTTTTTTCACTCAAGGTCAATTCTACTGCTTTTGGAGCTGGGATGAAGTAACTAAAGGAAAGGTTATGTGTGGAATGGATGCAGTACAGATCCATACAGGTGAAAGTCAGAAAATTATTTAATATATTTTGCTTCTATTATACAACTTACAATGTCAAACAATTACATAAATCACTTTATTGGTTATAATATTGGATTGGCTCCCAGCTTGTAAAAAGTACATAAACAACAGATTAAAATTGACTTTTTAATTTCAAAGTAAATGTTTAGTTTTCTCATAGTCACATTCGGAAGAAAAACAGACACTGTCTCAATGTCTTTGGAATCAGACACAGATAACAGATAAAATATTCTTCTTAAGTTTGTCTGTTATTTTTGATTACCGTGAATATCCTAAAACTCTGCAGAACATCTTGTGCTGAATTTGCCTCAGTCTGAATGTTGAGATTATTTACAACATTTTGTACTTTCTGCTTTCACACTTCTGCATAATTCTATATATACTTCATAATCTCTTCATGGTCTTCATTTCACATCCACCATACATCACAAGGCGTTACATAACAAGCCGCTCCAGGAGGATAAAGGTCGAGACGTACGTATGCAAAGGCTCATAATACATGCCCAGAACACAATGGCTGTTCTCTTTGATTCGAGGTCTTTCTTCCTGTTGGTCACATGATCCAGTGATGACACCGCAGGCTGTGGCACCGAGGGACTAGTCTCTCAGCTGGCTTTGGGGATTCCCCCCGGGTGAGCTGGAAGAAGCATCCCTTCGTCCCAACAACAAATAAAGCGGGAAAAAATGAATGAATGGATGGATATAAATGCCTCTACAGACTTGTTGAAGTCTCTCAAAGCACCATTACAATGAAGTCACTCTGCACTCTTTGGTGACAGAAGCAAGTGCCTCTGCTACCACCTCCAACATTCACCAGATTATTCACTTTCCATGAATACAAAGGATAAATGGATTATGGGCTGCAGGGCTCTGTTGAATTTACACTTACATGCATATAATCTTTGTACTTAGCCATTAAACTTCTAAATGCCATCACTATGACACTACAAAAGCCTATGTGACACTGGTCCCTTTGAGTGTGTGTGTGTGTGCGTGTGTGTGTGTGTGTGCAGTTGTGAGAGAGAGGCGCAGCTGGGCACAAAGAGAGCCTTGACTCCTCACATTTGAGCCTCTGCCCTCAGTCCTACACTTTATTTGTATTGAAGGCCTGAGGCTGCTGCAGGTGGGACGAGCCACACACAGACAAGGCTTTGTAAATGCCTTTATTTTGCACAACACAATATTTCACCGAGCTACAGTCTGGGGTTTAATCAGTGCAATGAGGCATACTGTATGTACATCTGACTAAAAAGCCTTTATTCTCATTCATTTCCTAGTATCAAGTGCAACTAATTCAACTCCCAAGGAAACACTGTATACAAATACTTGGTCTTGTCAAAGCTACCATTTCTAATCAAGCTTGTCAATTATGCTGAACTCGGTCTTCAATAGGACTAGATGTGTGGATTATAATGGCTCCAGGTTCAAAATACATTGCTTGTACGGTGGATGTCTCCATTATGACTTCATTACTGAATCTTGATCTCAATTGTAGTTTTGTAAATATAGAAGAAAAATAGCTTTGAGATATTTTGTGTAGATATAGGCCACATGCGGGGGAAAAAACAATAGATATACAGCCAGTAGATGTATTATAAATTTGGTGTCTCACACTATCAGCAGCAGTGTTCAAATTTCAAACCATTACAGCCCTATTTGTTTTCTCCCTTGGCCCCTCCTCTGGTCGTGGAGTATTGGACTCCACATGACTGGGAGGCTCTGGTATTTCCAACAGCTGGAGCTTCTAACCCATGGGAAAATTCTCCAACCGCTGCTGCAGTTGTTTTCCTTCATCTGGCTGTATGTTAGCTTTAGCCCCTGTCAAATCAATGAGGTGTTGATAAGGAGATAACATTTCCTCATGCATTCTTATGTAATTAGCTTATCCAGTGTCTATTTGGCTCCGGTTTTGGACTGCAAGACATATTATAGAATAACGAATTCACAAATTGACTAGCTAACCACGAAAGAATACTTTTTAATCTGAACAGACATAAAATTATGATCTAATATATGCCATCAAAATATCAGGTTTAGTCTTATCTCAAGCAATCATTTGCTCAAAACTTAGGATTTTAAATTAAACTTTTATATGTGTCACCATGTACAGTAACAGGGCAACGAGTTAAAATCCGATTTGACCTTTTCTGATCCTAATACAAACAAATCAATGATATGATATTGACGTTTACAGAGAGCAGAATGAGCCTCTCATTTCAGTTGCCAGTTTGTTAGAAAAAATGCATCTAGTTTTGGCTTATAAATGTATAGTCATGTATAATATATAAAAAACATTTTGAGCTATTTTTTTTTAAATAAACAGGGCACGTGGGTGGCATCACTTCTCAGTGTTTATGGGCCACATGGCAAGATTCTAGCAACAAAATTGGATTTTAATTGTAATGACTTTATGAGACTACAAAGAGTGCATTTACATACAGTACGTCCCCTTTAAGTTAAAATGTCATGTCTTTTTCCATTCCAATCAAACTTTCTTTATGAAAGAAATTTACAGTTGGTTAAAACAATTCCACATATCCATTGACCCGTCAACCCAACGACTCAACAGACAACAACAGACAACAACAGTTAGGTCACCCATACATTTAATTTCACACATACACACACAAAAAGCACTTGTAGAGCACATCGCACAAAGTTCCATTCCTTTAAAAGAATCCTGCCTCCAGACAGAGATTTGGATGACCTCAGTACACATTTCCTGAAAATGTTGTCCAAATCATCCCAAAACGTTTTGTGTTATGTTACTCACAGACACACAGACAAACCGATAAACGCCAGTGATCACTAAGAGGCGGTAATAAATAATACTTAGACTGTATTCACTTATTTTAATTGTGTTTTTGAATGCTGTACATGATTATAAACCAAGTTCAGTGTGTAGTTTGAGTGTTGTCCTATCAGTCAAACTGCAGATTGATTTGTAATCCCAAATGCCAAAATATGAAAGTTGGATATTTTGTCAAAATCTCCACTTCAGGCATTTGCTGAAGCTTGTTTATCGATCTGAACTCTAAATGGTTTATCTCTTTATCTCCAGGTGGCAGGGCATGTGGGTCAATTGGCAGCAGTGGTCGGAAAAGGCATAAGCGACCTGGATACATGCGGGGAGAGAGGAGCGGCAGCCATGATGAAGAGGAGGAGGAAGAGGAGGAAGGGTGTGGAGCTTCGAGGACGGGGAAATCCGGACGTCCCGCTAGCATTGCTAATGACGCAACAAATACCAAGAACTCACTGAATCAGGCTAATGAACTCTCAAGCAACGTTTTGCACCAGATAAAAAACACAATTTCTACACATTCCACTATGACCTGCAATGGCACATTTAAATCTTCAGTTTCCAATTCAGAAATCTTGAAGAAACCTTGTGAGAACTCTTTTAATTCAAGTTTTAGTTTCATCCAGCAGTCACTCAATTGTAGCCAAGATCTAGACGCAACATCAGAACGGCAAGATCAAGCTAACGTTGCGCCTTTAGACCAATCCAATCATCAAAAACATGTGCATTCATTGTCAGAGAGAGAGGAGAATAAGTTTTGGAGAGAAGGTCTGTGGAGCACCAGGACAGGGGGAGTGACCGGAGCAGATTTGCCCGATATCGATGCTCGTTCAGTGGATACAGAGATCACGTCGTCCCTGTCTGTGGATTCGGACACGGCCTCGGCTTCATCGGTCACCTCTGGGTACGAGAGCGCCACTCCCAACTCCGCAGAGCAGGGCTGGGGGAATCAGCTGAAGAAATTTGACAGAGTTCTGCAAGAGTGTCTGCAAAACAACCGCACACACGCCAAGGTGAGGTTAAAGACGCACAATATGACATGAATGTAGATATACTGTAGGATAGAGCTGTTGGTGATGCACAAAATACACTAGATCAGGATCCTTTAAGATTTTGTTGCAACATATGGAATACTTCTTGACATTATCTGCCATAATCATACTTATTTTAACTTCAATACATTGGTAAACAAGGGCTTTTTTCATAATATGTAAGAGAGACTTTGGGCCATATCAGAATGCTTGGCGGGCCTACATTTGCCCTGGAGCCACCAGTTGAACAGGCTTGACAAACACAGCTAAGGCTTTGGGAAAATGGCTTTAGTCATCTGTAGTGGTACATTATTTATGTCCCTTTTCTATTCTAGTTAGAACAAGCGGTCATTTAATGAGAAAAACTAGGAATCCACTGTAAACATATTGTCACAGTCAAAAAAATGTAATGAAATCTGCTTTTGGTCAAAACTATTGTCCAAGCTGAGATCATTGGACCCTTATATTGAGATTTTGGGCAACTATTTGTGGGCTATTATTTAATGCAGAACCTTCCATCATGTTTAAAGCGAGGGGACCCAACTTTCAAACTTCAAAAAGTGAAACTATATAAAAAAACTTTATCACATCTTTTGATTTGCTTTTTAAAGGTAAATACAGTATGGTGTGTTTTCTGTTGGGACAAACAAAATGTATTAATTATGAAACCTAGCTTTAAGTTCATAATGATAAAACAAATAATCTATCTTTTTATTGGTATTGGATTGTATATGTTGCAGTTAAAGGCACAGACGTACAGCATGTCTTCAAGCAACCATAAACCAAAAAACTGGTGGCGAGTTGTTGATTGATATTGAGGAATTAGAGAAAGTCATGCTATAAAAATCATAATTTCATACTAACTTCATGTGATATCTAGAACGTTCAGTACACCACATGATTAATGAAACTCTTCACAGCAGAACATTGTCCTGATTGAAAATGTTTCTCATCAAAGTAACACATTATTGCTCATTTATGGTTAGCAGAGCCCTTATATAACTTCTCAGTCACTTTTGGACAAACCGTTGCCTGCGCTCATCTCTGCTCTTTTGCACTGGGCCTTTAGTGTTTAAACTGTTGTGCCCTCTAGACTCATTTGGGCATTTCTCTGTTTCAGATCGAGTCCATGATGTTGAAGCTCCAGCGGCTGCAGCACAAAGCTGTTCTGGACGATGACTACGATGCAGGTAAAACTAAATGTGGTTTATGTGTCTTTATGAATGCAATGTTGATCCACTTGAATGCATTTTGGTGTTTTGGTCCATAGACAGGAGTGGACTGACCTTGTGCTGATGTCACGCATAGTGGTTGAAAAGCCGTTTTGAGCATAAGCTAGCTGGAGCCAATTTCCTTTTATGGGCATTTGTTCCGGTGGTTTTAGCGTCGCGGCGTAATGTGTTGCTAACGTGGTTGCTAAGGCAAACTGGACTTTCCTCCGATAATGAACGCATCTAAATGGGCAATCATTATAGGGCTCATGTCTGGACTTACAAAGAAAATATAAAAATAATTAAAGCCGCAAGCGGCGATGAAAGGCCTCGCCACTCTTGCGACCGCCTCCCGGGCGCCAGTCCCACAAGCGTCACGCGGCGTACTCGCCGACGAATTGGCAGCCCGATGGGACCAGGATTACGTACATAATACCTCATTAATAGGATGAAGTGCACCCCTAGTGGTTACGTCCGGACATGCACCCTCTACGTAGAGCAGTATTTTGCTCGTACCAGTGTAAAGATTTGATTGTGCAACTTTGGTGAGGAGAGGAAAAGCTTAGGTCAGAAACCTTCCATAGGTGGCGCTGTAGAGTCATATAAGGTGTGTGTTTTCACACCATTACTCTCAGGTCATTACCAACTGTTAGTGATGTGAGTTTCAGCTCTGTAGGTCTGAGCCTGTGGTCAGGAGAGCACGCTATAGTTCACCCCTAGTGGTCATCTGTGGGACATGCACCCTCTGCGTAATGTAACATTTTTGCTTGTATGGATTAAAAGATTTGACCCAGTGACTTTTTTTATGCAGTTTATTTCTAGGTTCAAAGCCTCCTATAGGTGGCGCTATAGAGTTCATATTGTGTGTATTTTCAAACTAATTTGCCTGTCACAGTGAGCTCAGTCATGACACTTAAGTCCAACACTTAACAGTCAACAGACTTGGATTGAGTGGATTATTTTAACTCAGTGTCTCCCAAAGTGGGGTCCGCGGCCCCCTGGTGGGCCGCGAGGGTACTGCAGGGGGGCCGCGGGAGGTCATAAAAAAAAAAAAAATAATTATTTAATGTTAAATTTATAATGTTTTGTTTGTAATATTAAAATATTTGTGTTCATTATTTGACTTGAATAATCCACTGTAATCATTTTTGTATTACAATGTTTGTAGCAGAGGCTATTTCCCCAAAATAAAATAACCAGAAGAGCCTATTCTTAATGTTGTCTTCTTGGTTATTATTTTGGGGGGCCACGCAGACCCGTCAGATTTTTAAGGGGGCCTCGGTGTTACTGAGTTTGGGAATGGCTGTTTTAACTGATCTAACCTTAAGCATTAAAAAAGAAGCAAGTATAAAATCACGATTAAGAACCACGTGACAAATGGAGTAGCTCACTGAAAACGTTATGTGCACCCCGGATTATAATAATGGCTTGAACTAGTGATGGCAATATGAAGCCCCATGATGCATTGAGGGTTTGCAGCCTATTACTCAGCCCATGGTTCGAAGGCTCGAGGTGATTCATGCTCCACTACGCCATCATGTGGACAAAAAAATACATAACACTCTTAAGTGATTACAATGAATGGTGAGATCTAATGTTAAAATTTATATTTACAATCTATGGTCTAATGTGTTGTGTTTGAAATGATGCTTCATGAACTATGAACTATTTGAGTCTTTCAGTCAATTGTGTTGATACAACAAACACATCCAAAGTAATACAGTTCTACAGAAAGTGATCAATGGAGGAAAAACTACCAAGAGGTGGATTAATTAAACACAACAAACTATTTATTCCCAATAAAGAAATACATTTACTTTGCAACACAAAAGTTATTATGGGTAGACCGGGACTCAAACGATATATCTTCTGCTTCGGAGTCCGTCATATACCGACTGCGCCACACAGCTGTTGTGAGATGTATTATCCATTGTATTATTAGTACTAACTTGAAGCCTTGATATATGAGGATTTACTAAAGTGAAACGTTTTTAATTGTATTTCATATGAAGTAGTTTCTCTATACTTAGTACAGGACTGCTCCACATCACGCACACACACGTACGCACACACACACACGTACGCACACAGAGGCAGACGGGGACAGCCAATACAGTCTATGGTACAGCCGCGGATCACAAAGCACCTGTCAAAGCAATGCACTCTCCAAACTATATGAAGCACTATATGAACCGTGACGTGGTGCGGCCGCTACGCGAGGCTTCGAACGTCACCAACACACGCCTCGAACCACGCTTCAAAAAATACGCCCCTTTTTTACTCGGTACACGCTTCGAAGGCCCGGCACGCTCAGCACATCACTAGCATGAACGGAGAAGGAGGACGCGGAGTAGGAGCAGCCCTTAACCAATGGTAAACTAAAGATCCATGTGAAAAAAATTACTTCTCACTGTTCTCAGGTCAAATATTTATATGCGACTGAAATGCGATTAATTGAGATTAATTAATTACAAAGCCTCTAATTAATTAGATTTTTTTTTTTTTTTATCCCGTCCCGGCCCTAGTAATAATGTAAACTGAGCCTAAAACAGTCTTCATCAAACTAACCCAAAAACAGTAGAGCCTGCCCTGGGAATAACCCCAGTTAGCAAAGTCCTAGTCCAGAGCTTTAACCACTACACTACACTAGAGCTCACCATGTCAATTTATAGGGTCCTAGGTTTTCAGTGTAGCACAAAATTAACAAATGAAATGCAAAATGTTGCTGACTGGCTGTGTCAAAACTGTCTGACATTAAACACAGACAAAACCGTTTCAATGTATATTACAAACCGAGGTAAGCATATCAGTTGTCCAATTATTGTTATTAATGGCAGTAAAATTAAAAATGTTGATGTATTCTCATATTTAGGAGTGACCCTGGATCGAAACCTGACCTTCAAACATCATATAAAGAAACTCCGTTACACTCTTAAGTTTAATTTGGCCAACTTCAGATACATTCGGGGGTCACTCACCACTGAGGCGTCCCATCTGTATCTGAACTCCATGATCCTGTCACATTGTGTATACTGTGTCTCGAGCTGGTCTCAGGGCTGTAAAACCACTCTGGGACCTCTCGAGTCACTGTACAAGTGTGCCCTTAAGATCCATGATAAGAAGTCCAGGCGGTACCATCACTGTCCCATCCTCTCTAAATATGACTTTCTCAACTTTGAAAAAAACGCACAAGTGAGTGAGTGAGTGAGTGAGTGAGTGAGGGTAATATTCTAGTAGAAGTTGGGGAGCTTTATTTATTGTTTTTAAACTTAATGTTTTGTGAATGATGTTATTTAAAGCCTTTAATGTAAGACACAATCATGTATCCATCTACATTGTAATCAGTTTAAATGAACATAACACCAGCCTGCCCAGGGACTACAGGTGGAAATTAGCTTTGTTATAACCTGGTACATGCATCTCTCCTTTGTGTTAATGCCAGTGTTGGGCACGTTACTTTGAAAAAGTAATTAGTTATAGTTACTAGTTACTTCTCCCAAAAAGTAACTGAGTTACTAACGGAGTTACTCCACTATAAAAGTAACTAGTTACCAGTAAAAGTAACTATTGCGTTACTTTTTCGTTTTGTTCTGGAACATAATGTGCACCCGACGTGCGCATTTTTACCTTTAACAGTGCCAATATTTCCATCTAGAAAAGGCTGTTTTGCTGCTGAAGTCCTGTTCTACGTCATGGTGCTACGTCCCTTAGGACTTCGCTAGTGGATATCACTCGTGACCCCCAGGTCACGCGCCAGAGAGATCAAATAATTTGCTCCAATCACCAGCCACCTTCCTCTATAAATGCCCCTGCACAAGGCCGCACCCCCTCTTTCACTCTGGCGCCGATTGAGATCTACATTCAATTACCTGAGGAAAGATGTCTTCCGATGCTCGTCCGAGTTCCCCTTCGCCATCCGGCGTCGGACGTCGTCGTTGCTTGACTTGTCGGGTCAAGCTCCAGCGCAAGGACCAGCACTCCAGCTGCTTCCTGTGCCTGGGTTCGGGCCATGCGGCGTTGAGCGCCACCTGCGCCTCGTGTGTCGCTCTCCCCAGGGAGGAGAGTGAACGCAGGCGCGCGTTCTTCGCCGCTACAGCGCCCCGTCCGGACCCCTCTCAGGACGAGGGGTCTGCGATTGACTGGGCCCCCCTCGACCTTCCACCCGTGCCCGCGGAGTGGGGTGACTGCGAGGACGGAGAGGTGTCGGAGGTCGGCTCTCTCTTCACGCTGGACGAGGTGGTGTCCAACCCGGAGCCGGACCGCTTCTTGCTGGACCACATGCCTGGGCTCTACGCCACGGCGGCGGCCATCATGGATGCCCCCCTGCCACCGCAACCGAACCGGAGGGTGGAGGACTTCACCTCTGGTTACGCCACCCCTCGAGGGAGGAGGAGAGCCCAGCCCACGTTGTGCCCGCGTATGGACCCGATCGTCCATTACGCGACACGTGAGTGGCCAAAGCCCCTAGCGGCCAAGAGGCCCGCTTTGGGGTATGGCATGTACTGTAACGTGCAGGACTGGTCCTGGACCGGCGGGGTCCCGGACATCGAGGACTCGGTTCGGGCGGCCCTGCACCCCTCCACATCCGTGTGGCCCAGCACCAGACCTCTCCTTCCCTCCGAGCGGGATAGGATGTCTTTGGCGATGCACGACACATGTTACGCCAATGCGGCTCAGGTCGTCGCGGTGGCTAACAACATGGCCTTCATCACCGGGGCCCTGGATAGGTCTCTCTCCTCTGACCAGGCACTCAGTGGAGACACCTTATCCCAGGCGAGGACCACTTCAGCGGCGATCTTGCGCATGTGCCAAGCGCTAGCTGTCGATGGCGGCCGCACGATGGCAGCAGCACAAGTTGGGGCCAGACACCTCTGGCTGGGGTCGGTGAATCTCAGAGAGGCGGAGAAGAGGCAGCTGCTGGACCTGCCCATCTCCCAAACGTCACTCTTCGGTCCGGAGATGCAGACGCTGATAACGAGGCTGGACACCGCAGCTAAGGACTCTGCTAGCCTAGCCAAGCATCTAGCTGCGAGACGCGAGGCCCGCCCACCAGCGCGGAGCCGAGACCGAGGCAGGGAGCGCTCGCCCGGCAGGCGCCCCGGACCCTATCCACGCTCCGTGGTCCATCGTTCCCCAGCGACGAGACCCCCGGGCCCAGACAGGCACACGGGAGGTTCGCGGGACCAACACACCCAACGACGACCTCCCTATGGCAGAGGAGGTCGGGGTGGGAAAAATGTTTTCAATAAAGGCCGTCCGGCATTTCATCAGTACTCGCTGTCTGAGTCTCATTTGGGGGTATGTAACATGTCAAATGATTTGAATTCTGATTGTGTTACTTCTCGAGCATAACGAGACGTGGCTCCGCTAGGCCTGCAGCCCCCAGAGAAGGGCGTGCAGCGCGCTATGCGGGCCACGGGCTCCGATTCACGGGTTCATGTTTTGCCCTCCCGGAGAGAGGGCAGGCGGAGGGATCTGGTAAGTGATAATGTGTGTGCTCCAGCCGAACGCGTGTTAGCATCTCTGAGCTACAAGGCTAACACGGGGTTTCCCAATCCAGGGGCTAGTCCCCCCCTCCATGAGGCAAGAGCCGAGGGGGGGCACAGCAGCCGTGTCACGTGTGGTGAGCAGAGCTACAAGGCTAACACGGGGTTTCCCACTCCAGGGGCTCGCCCCCCCCTCCATGAGGCAAGAGCCAGGGGGGGGCACAGCAGCCGAGTCACGTGTGGTGAGCAGTCCCGTACTTATGACGTCGGGCCTGCAGAACACGTGACCGCCTTCGGCGCTCACGGGGTGACGCAGGGGCCCCCCCGGCCCTTTCAGCCACCCCCCCTCCCTGCTAGGAACACCAGGAGGGGGCGGGGCCGTGACGTCTCGTGTTCCAACTCCCGTTCCGCCCCTCACAGATTTCTACACCATCTGGAGGGAGCAGGGCCTACTGACAGATATTTGGCTGGAGAAAACTCTGCGCAGAGGTTACGCTCTGCAATTTTTCCGAAAGCCACCACCATTCCGAGGCGTACGGGCAGTACGCTCTCAGGTACGGGGATCGACAGAGGCACTAGAAGCGGAGGTCTCCTCTCTGCTGAGTCGAGGCGCAGCAGTGGAGGTAGACCCGCAGGACGCCACCAGGGGGCTGTACTCCCCTTACTTCTTAGTGCCAAAGAAATCAGGCGGGGTGCGTCCCATTCTGGATCTGCGCGTGTTAAACGAGTGCATTTCCAAGCGGCAGTTTCGGATGCTGTCCACAAGGCAGCTCCTCGAGTGTGTCAGGGAAGGAGACTGGATGACTTCCATAGACCTGACAGACGCATATTTCCACGTGCCCATAGTGCCAGAACACAGGAGGTTTCTGCGCTTCGCAGTGGGAGAGAGGAATTACGAGTACTGCCGTCTCCCCTTCGGGTACGCACTCGCGCCTCGCACCTTTTCCAAATGTGTGGAAGCAGCTCTGGAGCCGATCAGACGTGCGGGGGTAAGAATATTAACCTATATAGACGATTGGTTAATACTGGCCCCATCCAGGGAAGTGGCCGTGAGCCACACGCACTGGGTCCTGTCCCACATACAGCGTCTGGGCTTTGTGGTGAACAGGGAGAAGAGCAAACTGCAGCCAGCCCAACGCATGGTTTATCTCGGTCTGCAGCTAGACTCTGTGATATTCCGTGCTGCATTGTCCGTGGACAGACGGATGAGTATTACCCGTCTGGCCCGGGAGGTTCTGGCGGGCCCCAGAGTCCCCGCTCGGCGCCTCAGGTCCCTGCTGGGAATGATGGCGGCGGCTCATGCTGTGGTGCGGCTAGGCCTGCTCCACATGAGAAATTTTCAGAGGTGGTTCTCGCGCCTCAGGCTTCACCCCTCCCGGGACGGGGGGAGGCTGATCTGGGTTCCCCAAGGGGCGGCATCGGACATCAGGTTCTGGCTCACTCCGGGTCTATTGCGGGACGGAGTGACTCTGGCCTGCGCTGTGTCTCACGTCGAGGTGTTCACGGACGCGTCGCTCGAAGGATGGGGCGGGGTCCTCGGCCAGAGCTCTGTAGGAGGCTGCTGGTCGGACTCAGCCCGTCACATCAACCTGCTGGAGATGGAGGCAGTGCACAGAGTACTGCTGCACTTTGCCCCTCAGTTGCAGGGGAGACACGTGATGGTGCGCTCAGACAACACCACAGTGGTCTCCTATCTGAACAGGCAGGGGGGCACCAGGTCCCCCGCTCTCCATCGCATGGCGACGGTGACGCTGCTGTGGGCGGCGCTTCACCTCCTGTCTCTCAGGGCGCGCCACGTCCCGGGGGTCCGGAACGTGGGAGCCGACAGAATGTCCAGGGGGGGCCCACTCCAGGACGAGTGGGGCCTGGCCCCACGGGTAGCTGCGGAGATCTGGCGGAGGTTCGGCCGTCCAGTAGTCGACCTTTTCGCCAGTGCAGAGAACGCACAGTGCCCGTCCTGGTTCGCCTTAAGGGCCGCGGACGAGCCGCCTTTAGGCGTGGACGCTCTGGCTCATTACCCATGGCCAGGCGGCCTGTTGTACGCTTTCCCACCGGTGCGTCTCCTGCCGGTCCTGCTGCGGAGGATCGAACAGGAGAGGAGATCGGTGATCCGGGTGGCTCCGGACAGTCCGCATGCCCGGTGGTTCCCCTTCCTGAGGGGCATGGCGGTGATGGAGCCCTGGGCCCTCCCGGACGAGCCGGGGGCTCTAGTCCAGGGGGCAGTAGCCCTGTTTTCACGTCCGATAATCGGCCGCAGGCTCTGGGTTTGGAGGCTGAGAGGCGGAGCCTCGTAGATCTGGGTCTTCCCCCTGCGGTGGTGGAGACTATTCAGGGAGCGAGGGCGCCGTCCACCGTGAGGGCCTACGCCACAAGGTGGAGGCTATTCAGTGTCTGGTGCGATTCCCGTTCCTGGGATCCCAGGTGTTGCCCGCTGGAGGGGGTCCTGGGATTCCTAAAGGAGCTTTTCGACAAGGGGAGGGCTGTCGCTACCTTGGCGGTGTTTGCGGCAGCCATTACTTCGGGTCACGACGGGTTCGGGGGGTTCACAGCCCGCTCTCACCCGTTGGTTAAACGTTTTCTGCGGGGGGCGCGCAGGAGGAGGCCCCCGCTCCAGAGAACGCCTCCGGTTTGGGACCTCAGGGTGGTCCTTAGGGGGCTGTCGGGTTCGCCATTTGAACCGGCGGCGGAGGCGAGTCCCGAGTGTATCGCTTTTAAGACGGCCCTCTTACTGGCGTTGGCGTCTGCTAAAAGGGCGGGCGATTTGTGTGCGCTCTCCGTCCATGCGTTGTGCCTGTCCTTTGGAGAGGACGACGGCATGGTGGAGTTGTGGCCCAATCCGGCTTTTCTCCCCAAGGTCATCACGTCGGCCTTTAGGTCGAGAGTGATCAGGATTAGGGCTTTCCACCCGCCGCCGCATGCCTCCCCCGAGGAGGAGCGGCAGCACCTTCTGTGTCCTATCAGAATGTTGAGGCATTACCTGGCCATGACGTCGTCATTCAGGTCGGGTGATCAGCTGTTTGTGTGTCTGGGCCCCAAGAACAGGGGCGCCCCGCTGTCGGCTCAGCGGCTGGCGCATTGGGTCGCCACGGCGGTGCGACGGGCGTATCAGACGCAGGGTCTGGCCCCCCCGGTGGGTTTCAGGTCGCATTCCACGCGTGGGATGGCGGCCTCTACGGCCCTTCTCAGGGGGGCGTCGGTCGAGGACGTTTGCCGTGCGGCTTCTTGGGCGTCGTCCTCCTCTTTCGTCCGGTCTTATCTTTCGGATGTGTCGGACCGGTCGGTGGCCCATTCCGTGCTGAGTGCAGCGGATTGAGTTAGACCGTTGGGTCCCTCCCCTTAGGGGGGGCCTTCGGTCTAATTTCCGCCCTGGTGCAGGAGCTCTTGGGAGAGGCATCCTACAGGTGCGGTACATTGTGTGTGTGGTCGGTCTGGTAGTCCTCGTCAGGAGCTCTTGGGAGAGGCGTCCTGTGACTACGTATGACCTACGGCTTGTGTTACGTGGGGGTATCCTTGGTAGGAGTGGCCCCGTAACACGCTTGTTCTTCTGCCCTGAGTCCTCACGTTGTGAGGGTCTTACTCGGGCGGAGCTCCAATCACCCTTCGCTGGCCTGCTGGGAGTACATTTTCCTACGGCCTCCGCGTTGTGTCCCACTAGCGAAGTCCTAAGGGACGTAGCACCATGACGTAGAATTAATAGTTACTTAATGTAACTTAAGTTCTACGAATAGGTGCGTAGTCCCTTAGCTACGAGCCCATCAGGCCAGCCCGGCTTGGCAGAGTTCAAGAGGGGGTGCGGCCTTGTGCAGGGGCATTTATAGAGGAAGGTGGCTGGTGATTGGAGCAAATTATTTGATCTCTCTGGCGCGTGACCTGGGGGTCACGAGTGATATCCACTAGCGAAGTCCTAAGGGACTACGCACCTATTCGTAGAACCTAAGTTACATTAAGTAACTATTAATTCACTCTTCATCTCTGTCTGTGCTGTAAAGCCCGCCACTGTGAATGTGGAAACACCGGTGACGAGCGGTGAGGCTGGTGAAGCACTGACTTCAGTCCAATCAGATGAACATATACATCATATAAATCAAGTGGACAATTTGTTTGGCTACAGCAAAATATGTTTTATGCCCGCATTGTTTGTTCATACAAAACGCAAAACTATGAGTTATGGGTCTTACCAGTTATAAATGACCTGCACAGTCCACTTCGGTTCAGACCAGTTCCTTGTTTAAATCCAGTGAATGGTTTGAGCGTAGATATGTAATCCTCCATTTGGAAATGAGTCCAATGAGTTTTAAAAAGTAAAACAAAACGCGTGTGTCCTCCGTAAACTCCTCTGTTTTGCTGCAGCCGGCTGCATCCAATTTCTAAAATCAACCGTCTTACACTTCACCTCTCTTTCTTATCATTCCTATAGTAATTGAAAAATTACCCTATGTGCAATTTAGATTATGTAAAAATGTGTTATATGTATGTTAGCCAAACCTGTTGCTGTCCTTAGCAGATAAACCAGGAAGAGCAAGGAGCTTATCGATGGAATTGTATGCAGCCGACTTCTGCGCTCACATGCGCTCCTCTGTGGCTGACCTCACGGTGATACAAGCCGTGGTTGAGCGCGATTAAGACCCATATTTGTTTCAAAAACACAATTTATGACCATCCTCTCAACTGTAGACATGTAGATTGTAAAGGAAATATGATTTACATCAGCCAATAATTGCTGAGAGGTTTTCTCATCCTCCCTTCTCTCATGACAACACGTTCATTGTGCGTCTTGAGTAACGCGCAGTAACGGGATGTCGGAAATGATAACGGCGTTATAGTTACTGTCAAAGTAATTAGTTAGATTACTCGTTACTGAAAAAAGTAACGGCGTTAGTAACGCCGTTACTAGTAACGCCGTTATTCCCATCACTGGTTAATGCTTAACTGTACACTGTCCCTGTTCAAATAAAGTACATACAATACAATACAATCAGTAGGAAGACTCAGCAGACTGTGTCACTATAATTTGTATTAAGGCAAGAGGTGCGCCCCTGGTGGTCAGGTCGGGTATTGTAGCTCTGAGTGTAATATTACTATATGAAATAAACTGCTTACTTGCACGAAAACGGTGAAGATTTTCTAACTTTTTCGCGATGATTATATAACTTCAATCCATCCAGATTAGGAAATGACATGGTAGAAGTCTGTGCGATGAAAATCCAGGGACTAGTACGAAGCCAAACATGCGACACCTTGAACTGCCTGTAGGTGGCGCTGTTGCACTCACAGTTGTGTGTTGCATATCGTGGTGTTCAGGGTCATACGCTGTATTTCTGAATTCATTTTTAGCCTCATCGGACAAACATTTTGCCCCAAAAGAGCTCATTCATTCACTTTCCGGCGCCCCCGGTGGTCAGGTGTGGGACTTACAACTTTTGCGTAATGCAATTTTTTGCTCGTCTCGGTCCAGAGACTATACTCAGCAATTTTCGGGCCGATCCGAGCACTAGTGCCCTATTACTTTCCGACAGGTGGCGCTAAAGAGCTCAAATTGGGCAAATGATTTTAGTGTCATTGCGTTCAGGCCATAACCTAATATTACTGATGTGAGTCTCAGCTCTGTAGGTCTGAGCCTGTGACCCTCAGGGCTCAGCGAAAATGGCCAAAACGAAGGCCTTATTCGCCATGGCGAGGGACGAAAACTGTGAAGATTGTCTAACTTTTTTTCGATGATTAAATAACTTCAATCCGTCCAGAGCGGGAAATGACGTGGTAGAACTCTGTGTGATGAAAAACCAGGGACTAGTTCGAATTTATAAATGAAAAGTCAAATTAGTGGCGAAACTTCGGCCCCTCATGGCCGACTTCCTGTTGGTCCCAGACATGTGCTTAGAACGGCTTTTATGCTCGTCTCATAGAGATCTATCACTCATCCGAATTTCGTGTACCTACTCCAAAATTTGAAAAAAAATCCCCAGAGGGTCAAAAAAAATGAAATTTCTAGGGGGCGTTATTGAGTCGGCGAGCGTCGGACAATCTGGAAACGTTCATTTTATCAAATTTTTCGCCGAACCGGTCGTTTTAGACCCCCCATGTGCAGACTTTCGTGCATGTCTTCAGGGTCAAAAATCGAATTGAAGTTGCGGGAAAAAAAGAAGTATTATAATATGAAACCGGTGAATAACAATAGGCCTCCCCAATACTTCGTATTGGCTCGGCCTAAAAATACCAGGATCATAGAGAGGGCTAAACTATGCATTTGCACTTCCCTATTGGGCTTTATTGCGTTATAAGCATAGACTGTATATATTAACGGACAGAGTCACGCCTATCTCCGGCGTTCTAACTAATGGGCCAAAAATTCTGCTCTACTGGAGCAATCCAAAATGGCCGCGAGTGGTCCCGCCCACAAGAAAATTGTGAAAAAACGCATCTGCGCATGCGTCAGCCGGCGCAGCTCCATTCATTTGAACGAGAGACTTCAAAGATTCACAGCAAGTAAACTAGAGTGGTCCAAAAAAATTCACCCCCCTCAGCATTGATACACATGTAGAACGGAGCTTTGGGCCAAAAGCCAGCTTTTGGTCCATCCTGTAAAGACGTTTTCGAGAGGTCTGCTAACGCTATATCTTAGCATTGGCTAATTCTTCTTCTGGGTCCACCCCCATTGGCCCGGGGTGGTATTGCAAGCATGTCAGCGCACGTCATTTTAGCCACTTTTGAGCTGGGACCCGCCCCCACTGGTTATAAGTTTAGCATTGTCAGGATGCCCATATATGGTCACAAATACATACTGTAGTTCCCATGCACTCAGTCATAGTTCGGCCAGTGTGATGGTAGTGAATGGAAAACTTGTGATGTTTGAATGACCTACTTTCACCTGCAAAAGAAACATATTCTGTTTTTGAAGTGCTGGCTAGTTTGAAGGCTCCATGGTTCTGGAGGAAGCTTACATTAGGATTGCGTCTTATACATAAATATTCCGGTCAGATTCATTTTTCACTTGTGTGACGTCATCCTGATACAGAGCTATTGCAACTTCACGCACTTGATGCTACAGTGCATTATTCATTCACACCCCACTCTCTCTTCTGATGGTAAGCTCTGATGGTCGCAGGGCAGGGATGTGGCTGCAACACTGTGCCAATGGCCTCTTCAGCCGGTGTCAAAGCAGTCACACTCCATGTTAAAATTTGACCATGGTGTCTGGACTCAAAAACCAACTGACAGTACTGGCTTAATCAGGCCCACCCATACAGTATCTGTCCTATAGTTATGGCTTGATTTCAATGTTGATGTGAACAATTACGATTTGATTTTTCACCAAAAATATGGTAGAAGCTGTCAAAAAAGTCATATTCAAACAGGTTGAAAGTGAGGTTCCCAGAGACACAGTTCTCCGAAAAAAGTTGAATCCTAGGCACAAGTTTGGTCGCTTCACCAAACTCAACCTTCATTCATTCATTCATTCATTCATTTTCTACCCTTTAATCCATTTCTGGGTCAGGGGGGTGGCAGTCAGAGATGCCACCCAAGTCTCATAGCACCAGCCCCTCACTGACCCTCTGCAGGGGGTGAGTCCACAGGCTTGATCTTTCAGTGGGGGCTTTGGGCAAAGTGGGGTTAAGTGTCTTGCCCAAGGACACAACGACAGCAGTCATCAGTGGGAGTTGATGGAGAAGGTGCAGAGGCGGGAATTGAACCCATGACCAACTGAGCTACTGTCGCCAAACTCAACCTCTCTCTTTCAATTAAATTCTCTTCAGTCACAACCGCCCTGAGGCAGTCTGGTTGGTACATGGCTGTAACTTTGCATCTATCTTGCCACCACACTTGCACAGTGACCCAATAGGTGCTATATAAAGCATTTGTCAATAGACGTTTCACCACCAACCTCTGTGGTATTGAACAAACGTTTTTAGGTCACAGCAGTGGTCAGTCAACTGCTCCCATGCCGCCGCTGGTCAACTTTTCAAAGGCACATTCAAAAAGTGATTGAGATTTTTGATGTATCTACGATGACTTAATTTGGTCTTCTTGCTAATCCTAACCGCATTAGACCTAGACTGATGTGAAGAAACTAGGCCACAGATTTATTTTAAAATGTGATGTTTTCGTAGAAGCTTTTGACCATCAAAGCTGAAACATAATATTGCTCGCAAATCTTCTCATTGATAATAGTTAGTAACAAACATTAAGAGAAACCTGTTTTGAAGTTATCCTGGACAATTTATTTTGAAAGGAAGTATTGAAGTTCCCTGACCTATTTTAAGAAGCTTGTGACCAAAACACAAGAGTGCATCTGCTGCTCTGTGCCTGTGATCTGTGTCAAAATGACACTTCATGTTTCTGTTGGTTTATTGAAAATTAACTTATGGCGTCAACTTATCACCCACTTGCACTGACCTGTTGAGATGCATGAGCAATAAAAAAGCCAAGCTATAGATGGCAATGTTTCATTGATCACAAATCAGAGATAGCAGGAAAGCATTAACAACTGTGAAAATCAGATGCAGATAATCCAATAATGCTAATGGGTATCTTCTTGTTGGCATAAGATCTGATAAAATCATTTGATTCCATAAAATTAACCATTACAATTGATAATTGTAATGGTTATCGGTAAACTTATAAATGACAATAATAAGGATTATTATAAAAATAGTAATGATATATTTCATACTTTTATAGTGCTTATTTTGGACACTCAAAGACGCTTTAAAAAAGGGACTAGTTGGTTAACAAGAAGCTAAATGAAAAGTTAAACTACCTACACTTATGTTTACTGTTATTTTATGTGAGCATTGTAATGTATCATATAATGGTACCGTTGTTTTTTCAGGGGTTGTGTAAAATAGACAGTGACCAAAAACGGCCCTTTTTTTTTGAGAAAGTGTGCTACAGTCACATGTTTTTACGAATTGAATTTTAGCAACAAATAACTATGCTTATGCACAGTATACGACCGTTTTGATTGCCGAGCCTTGTTTTGTGTCACGTTATTAATGTGAGGTGTACCGGTTGTTCCAGCGGAGCGGTTTGGGAAGAAGCTGGAGGAGTTGCACCGGGAGAGGAGCGCCCTGAGGCTGGGGTTACCGTCTCGCCAGCCCCCTGTGGCTCAGCTCCTGCAGCGCCTCAGTTTGGTGGTGAACAGCGCCCTCCAGCGGACAGACTCTGCAGCACAACACAGGTCGATCCCAACATTAATAGCCTTTGTAAATTCTACTTCTTGAACAAATCCGACCACAGGAAACTAGAATAATATTTGTCATTCTTGTAAGAAAGACTATAATTTTCTGAGTGATAGTGGTCGTCTTTATTCACTTTAATGTACAAGCGGATCAAAAGTGAAGTTGTTCCTGACACTAGTAATGGTGTATTAATTATTAAGTTTTATTATTATATTTAGGTTAATTAGGTTTGGTTTTCCATCACATGACACACCACACATTGAAACTGCAGTCTTTATGAACAGAGCAAAGTCATTCTGATCCAAGTGTATTATATAGAAAATCAAACATGCTCAAAAAAGTCTTTCTAATCTTCCCACATTACTTTCTTTTCACATTACTGTTCTGCTCCTTTATAATACCCTACAGGTATTGATACACTGAAAATGCCCCACGAGTGAAGGACTCTCTAATGAGACCATGAATGGATGCATTCTCACAACCTTCCATTTGAAAATAAGTTTATTTGAGAAAAGTATAAGCGACTAAATTATGAAACATTACAAGAATAAAACTATTGCAGAAAACCTCTTTATGTTTGTCAGATTTTCCGCAGACCCTGAACTGTTGAAACCACTCTGTTATGTTCTGCCACTACAGTTGGATCAGCGTTTCATTTTCTCTTTTATTTATCAGTAGAATGTGTTTTTCTCTGGCCTTGTGCCACATGAGAGCGTATACTCAGACCCTCACAGAACATCATGACCTTATTCAACAAAAGCAGCAGTACTTTGAGCGACTGTCTCTCTGTCATCAACTGTATTATCCACGGAGCACATCTGATTCAATGACATGCTCTGCTAATGGGGATTGTGTCGTTCGTTCTCAGTTTTGTATGTCGTATTCAAGGCTTTGCTTTAGTGGGGATGACATTTTTTGATCATTGCTGCTATAATTATAACACTGCTGAGTATGATCACAGAAGGATATTTGTTAGGCACGGTTTTTTTTTTGTATAGCACAGTTCATACAAAATGCATCTCAAAGTGCTTAACAAAACAATATAAGAAACATTAAAATAAACAAATAATCACCTCAGTTTAATCTGACCTTTCATAAAGTTTGGGCACATATTTTTTCTCTTAAATAACACATTTAGTTTAGAGTAAATTTATTCTTGTAAAAGCAGCAAATCAGACCAATACATCTTATTAGAAAATATGTTATCTTTTGCGTACTTGTATAAAAAAAATCTGGGCTATTCGAGTCACTTTTTCACTTTTCTGTCTGAAATAGCTGAGAGCAAAGCTAAATATGTGACAGTGGCCAAAATACATGTGTGAAAACTATAGCGATAAAAGGACACTCTTTTGAGAGCAAGGAATGTGTTGATGTGTTGTTTGAAAGTTAAGTATCCCTGCTTTAATCAATGCAGTTTCTGTGGTTTTAATCATTAAATTTGTGAATATTTTATTTACAGGGAGGACACAGATGCAGCAGAGAACAGTGAGGATCATGTGCATCGCAGAGATCGGCTCATCCAAGAGAAACGACTGGTGGAGGTGAATGAATATACAGTATATGACTTTTTTTACATACAGCATATTCACTTTGTCTTGTCCAGGAACCAAAAATTCTCAAATAATACACTACAGAATGACAAAGACATACGAAAGTGAAATGTCAATGTTTTAAGAGGGGTCTGTATCAGGGGTGTCCATGGCTCAGGATCTAAACGTGGCCTTAAGGTATTATCAATCTGCTGTTTAAGTGAGAAAGTTCCTAGCAGAAAGGCTCACAATACATTTTCTATCTATTTTTAAAGGAAAAGTCTAATTATCTACTATTTTAGCCTCCAAATCAATTATTTTGGTTTCAAACTAACATTGAAACTACCCATTTTGCAAAAATTCACAGTATTGATTACCGGTCTTTCGTTCAATAATCAAATGATAAATGTTCTGATGAAGTTGAGTGTTACAATAATGTCTTAAGTCATCAGCTGCAGAGTCCAAACATGTCTGTAACTGTTTGCAGACGGAGATGGCGGAGCTTCAGCAGAGGATGATGCAGCTGGAGCAGAGGAGGCGTCGTCTGGAGGAGCAGATCCAGGACAGCGGCTCAGAGGACCTAGACACCTCAGTGCTGAACACATACAGCCTCTCCCAGCTCCAGGATCTCAGACAGACCCTCCTGGACCTGCACTCCTCCCAGGACCACGGCCCGATGTCGGTGTCCCCTCCTCCCTCACTGCTCCGGTCAGTCACAACCCAAGAACGAGATGAGACAGTTCAGCAGATACTGTATGAGTCTCAATCATGTTAGCAAAGAGACTAGCCATGAAATCTACTGGAAGATACCATTTGACTTGGATCTATTGGGTGAAAATGTTTGCATTCAGTATTTGCACATTATTTCAGTTATGTACAAAAAATGATTATAATGTCCACAATTGTAAACCGCTTTGTGACTCTGGTCTGTGAAAGACGGTATAAAAATAAAGATGACTTTATAATCCACCATCAAATAATACAGTCTGCATCCAAGTCTGCGTCAAATGAACAGCAATGTCCAAGCTTTTTTAATTGAGGGCTTTATTCAAACATAAGTGACCAAAAGGAGGTCACTTACTGATGGTAAACCTTTACACAGCGCTTTTCTACCTGTTTAAGGCACTCAAAGAAACCAATCACCCATTCACACATTCACACATTCACACATTCATACACCAGAGTACGCAGGCCAAGGACACACAGCAGTATTCACCTGCCAACCTGCGGGTCAGTCGATTTGACTGCTTAAGAGCAGGATTTGAAGAGTCAACCTTCAGCTCATAGAACTCACACTTTACCAACTGAGATACTGCCGATGAATCATTTGAAAATAAGGCATTTGTCTGAAGTGTTATAACATAAAAACATAAAAAACTTTATACAAAAATACAAATGTGATGACAGTAAGAGTTTGTAGAATTCTTTATACAGACTGTACACTTCAGTCTAATGGGTCTGAGGGACACATACTGCTTTCAACATACTGCTGAGTTTTACACACAGCTTTTCTAGAATGATTATATGAAACCAAATGATTAATGAATCATGTAACAAAAATTAAATGCAAATTCTGAACATGACCGCTTCATTTAGACCCATTAAAATACATAGCAAAATGTGGGTAGTTACAACTATTGACCAGAGGTTCTATCAGAGTGAGGAAATCTCTTAACATGGAGCAGCCCCATGTATTTTTCCCATTACTAATCTTGAATTGATGCATCGGATTTTTTTTTTAATATATAGTAAGTAAGCAATGTTTATTGATATAGCGCATTTTACAGACCAAGGTCACCCATAATTATAGTTTGCCATTGTGGTAAAAGTAATTATTTAAAACACTTCTTACTTAAAACAGTTCTTACTTAAAACTACGGGGGAAAACAAATATATTAATTCACTCTACTTTGGTTTCAACTTTAGATTTGTGGTGATACTGAGTCAGAAACCATTTTAATGGGTGTTATTTTTCCCAAATGTGACGTGCGACAATGGAAATCCAACATCTCTACATCTGTATAGTGAATGGAAACCTGTAATTAAAACCCTCTTCCCCATCTGCAGCTGCCGCATCATTTGCTCTTGTAATTAAGCCGTAATGATCCTTTCGGTTTTTTTCTGATTTTTGACACATTCCACCTGCATGACCTGAATTTGACGCCGTTGCAGAAGCTTTCTTTGCATCAGAAGTGCACAGTCCTCGCTCTCATTAGAAAATACATGTAAATTGCGCAGATCATAACCGCTTCTGTGACCCGCGCGCTGCAGGGATAATTTGATTCCTGACGCAAACTCACCTCGGCTGATGATTTCTGCTTCTGCTTGAAATGTTGCCCTCACGTGTGCAGTTTGGGGTGTGATCATAGCTCTTAATATTTCAGGCCGATACAGAGTTTAGAGTCTCTTCTGGAAATGTAGCACAAAGTGACAGGGATTTTGAATAAAGTGTTAAGTTGCCTCTCAAAACTGTATCTCTAATGAAAATAAAAAAAATCCATGTTACTACTTCTTCGCTCTCCATCACTACTTTTCAGATGGATGTATTTTATGGCCTCTGTCACTGAAAGAGGGTCTAAGGACAGGGGATGCTCCGGGACATTTATCCAATTGCTACATTTCCGTGAACGTTGGTTAATTGCCTTGAGTTTCTTTGTGTATAAACCGTGCTATACATATAAACTTGCCTTGCCTGGATCTCTTGCGGCCAGTAATTTAGCACAACAATCTAATTCTATTGTCAAATCAAACACTTTGGGCAAGTCCTTAGAGATAAGACTTTTAAATTATGAGACAAATGTAAATGTATTTGTTTTGATATGGACCATGTGAAATGCCTTTTGGTGACTCTATGCCTCGGTCTGCAGCTCTGGTCTCTGATTCTGACATTGTTAGATTATAGATTTAACTTGAACCATCAGCTTGACTAACAACTATAAAGGTCACACTGATACGAAACACTGAAAACGCCTCAAGGTTGTAATTATGCACCACGGATAATAAATTTTGCTTTTTCAGTTTATGTATCTATTGTCTTGTCTGTGAATGCTGTCGTCCTACTGCTTGGTGCCATTTTGGATGTTGACAGGCGATAATTGAATGTAATTTGTTTCCTTCTCATCTGACATTCACCTTTTGTTAATTAGATCCAACCAGACACACTTGATAGATTTGTTATTGAAAGCAGATTTCTTAAGTACTGCTGTTTGTTGAGTGACAGAGGACAAATACAAAACATACGTAAGTGGTCATAAGTGGTCTTACAGTTGTCTCATCTGCAAAAGCACTGGTTCCCTACTTTTAATCTTGTGTACCCCTATCCCGTGCAGATAGAGCAGGAGGACCCCAAAAGGTTTCACGTGCCCCTGTCCGACAGCTGTTTTTACTGTCATACCACAATATTGATTCATTTCTACGGAAAGTTTATATTAATTTCAGGTAATTTGTCCAAATTAGTACATATATTTGACTTACGTTTTAGATTTTTCTGTACAAAATGAATACATGCTTGGACTGAACCGGAACTGGACCAGAATTTAAAAAAGCCAGTTATTGCAGACATTCCATACATGATTTGGTTGTTTTCTTGAGAGAATTAGTTTTAAAATTATGTATGTGTGAACATATCAGAGTGTCCCAAATATACCTCTTACTATCAATGTAGTCTCTGGTGTCTTGTTGGTGAATCGACAACTTTGTAAAGTTTTGTGTTTTGTGAATCTCAAGATTGAAATTAAAAAAATCAAAACAGTATCTCCAAAGGATAACAATAGTTAAATTGTGAAATAATTCCAGGTCAATCATTTTGAAAACTTTTATAACAGAGAACCAAAAATAATAAATAAAAATAATAATAATAAAAAAAAGATAAAACACAACACACATTCTGAAGAATATTCAGGATTGACATTCAGATATGTATAAAAACACATGGACATATGGTTGGTTTTATATCTAGGACTTTTTTATGCACTTGATTGCATAAAAAAGATTGCGAAAGACTAAAAGTTGCAACTACATTTATCTTTTTTGTTATCAGACCGTGCTCATAATGTCAACCTATTTTGCAGACTCCAGGAGCAAGAACAGGCCCTGAATCTGTCCATCAAAGAAGCTACAGCCAAAGTAAGTGCCATTGCATTACATTGGACTGTCTCTCTGTGTGTCTATCTGTCTGTGTGTCTGTCGGGTGTCTGTCCGTCTGTGTTTGTGTGTGGGTGTTAGTGTGTGTGTCTGTCTGTCTGGCTATTTGTGTGTCTATCTGTGTGTCTGGCTGTTTATGTGTCTGTGTGACTGTCTGTGTGTGTTACTGTGTGTCTGTATGCCCGTGCGTCTATTTGTGTGTGCGTGTGTGTGTGTGTTCGCGTGTGTATGTCTGTTTGTGTGTCTGTCCGTCTCAAATTGGCTCATTGGCTGTGATGATAATGTTATTTACCATAAAGGTGCTTGCTTTGGGCTTCTCTACATTAGCTCAGTGACGTGTGTGTGAATACCATAGCTTTTCATACATTTGTATACAAACTGTCCCCAGGGTTGTGTCTTTTCACTGTTTGCACACACATATACGCACACAGCTGCAGGCGTCTGTGGCCTCTGTAGTATAAAGAAATGTGGAATACAATGGGTCCTCATAAGTGTTATAATGTGATATATGTTTTTCCAATTTTTTATTTATTTCACCTGACAATGTTGAAGCTTCCGTATTCACATAATCAAGTGTTTTTTGTTTTGTTGTTTTACTTTTTGAGGAAATCAAGTTTTCACACAGACACACACACACACGCACACACAATTAAAGTCAAGGTCAGTTACTTAATCTTCAAGTTGAGAAACCTTTTTTTTTTTTTACTATGGATTAAACTACTCAAACAACTCATGTTAAACAAGATTTTTTTTATTTTTTAAAGATGATGTTTTATCAGTACATCTTTTTGCACTTTGAACAAAACAATCATACATCTCAAATCTAAACACAATCTCTGAATTATTTTGCCAAAACGGAACTGAATCAGATTTGAGCAGAGAATGACTCACAGCTCCCTCTTCCTGGTCCCTGATTGGACGGCGGTGGATTGTGTGAGCTCTATGTTTTAGCTCAAAGTGAATGTTCCGAAAGGGCAGAGCCGGGGACACGTTTGCCTTTATCTGAACACATCAAATCCACAGAGAGCAGAAAAGGCTGCGCTGCTTATTTCCCATCAGCCGTACGACATTTAAGGCTTTTTTCATCCCTGGTGTTAAAATGGCATCCTTCACAAGCAATGTTTTTAAAGGTTATGAAGCGAGTTGGAGTCTATGGATCTCAATATGATTTTACCTGAACTTCGATGGAATATAGAGGATTATCCAAAAGGAAGTGAACCTCATTAGAATTACATACTGTATATACACAATTTCATGAAACTCATTTTAAGTGGCTGATATTCACTTTAAGAGACATACACTACAGTTTGAGTAATATACTATCAAAGTACATACACCACATATAAGTTAATAATAGTTTGAATTATAGAAGGATACAATGAATGGAGTATGTTTTGACTGACTTAAAACATTTGGCAATGATCCTAGCAGCATTGAACTTATTTCTAAAGCAGTATCATGTTTTCCTTCTCAATTCAATGTATGTTTCAATTTATCCGCTCAAAAAATGTTTTTATTGGTCAACATTTATAATTCATATGTTGATAACTGTATGTATGTTTTGTCTTTTTTAATTAGTGGACCCAGGATGACGAGCTGTTTGCATTGCTTTCAGCTGTTAATGAGATCTCTATACATAAACAAATGCACTCACAAGTTCAAACTGATGCAGTGTGTGTGTGTGTGTGTGTGTGTGTGTTTAGTTGGTGATGAGTCAGCGGTTGGGCAGCAGTCTGCGCAGAAAAGTCAGTGACTCAGAAACTCAGCTCCTGACGCTGCACGAAGCCAAACTGGCCGCAATCTCAGGTGACTTCATTACACACAAGCACACGTACAGCTGGTGTATCTAACCTAATGTTGATTGTCTTTGTAAAAGTAAAGTTGTTTCTGCACAAATCAGACATTTTTTCTCCATCTTATTAAAAATGTGATGTTACGTTTTGCATTCTGGTAACAAAGAGTCCTGTGAGTAACTACTTGACTCTTTGGGCTGAGAGCGGAGGTTCTCTCTGTATTACTTAATAAAGATATGAAAGAGGGCAAAAATACATGCATTTGAAAACGAGGGATGAGAGCAAGGAACTCCATACATTTTATTACATAGTTCTATTTTTTTTAAAGGTGCTCTGTGTAATTTTTACAGTTGCTCCAAATGAAAAAACATGTTGACCAATAACAAATCACGTGACCTCCATGTTTTCAAATTGTTGTCATAGACTTGAATTTGAATTATAAATGTACATGAGAGCTGGAGGACTCTCTACGTCAATGCGCCATACAGCCAATATACAGTGATTGATAAGGGACAAAAAGGAGTTTGACTGGAAGTTGGGGACCACTGTCATAGACGACATATTGTCCTGCGAAGCTACCGTAAATTATTATGATCTCAATGCTAGATAGGAGTAAAAACTACACTACCTTTTAAGTTTTCAAAGTTAGTTATCCCAGCTTTTACACAATGCAATGCAGCGCAATACTGGGCAGTTCACTCTGGTTCCGCAAGTTAAATCCCCTTGAATTGAAATATAAAAATTCTAAATCAAGACTAGGCTAACTAGCTAGAGCACATGTTTTAAATGGGGCGTTTCACTTTCAAGGGCTTGCAAATTGTTCAGATTGAATAAGAATGTAAAATTTGACCTGGTTTCTTTGTAAATAAAAGTATGATGCATCTACTGTATTTGTGGACAGACTTTGTAAAACCATATAATTATTGCAAACTGTATGTTGAGTTATCATTTACACCCAGTCTTTGATTTCTCCTCGTTCACTCACCTCATTTAGGGGAGACTGCCATTAGGCCTCGGTCTTAATTACAGCACTAATGATTGAGAGCTTGTTAATGTGTGCTGGACTGTATGCGGTCTTGTGGTGATCAGGTAATGACTCGAGCGCTGCCAACAACTCTCCAGAATCATCAAAACCAGTACAGTATGTTCACCTGCACTAAAACCAAAGCTTATCGGATTAAACCACATGTAAAAAAGGTATAAATCCCCAAGCAGGATGAGCTGTGTGGCCCTATCCATCCATTCATCATTTCGCAAGACTAAAGCTGGACTAAAGCAGGTCTAAAACAGTGCTAAAGTAGGACTAAAACAGGACTAAAACAGGACCAAAGCAGGACTAAAACAGGACCAAAGCAGGGCTAAAGCTGGACTAAAGCAGGGCTAAAGCTGAACTAAAGCAGGTCTAAAGCTGGACTAAAGCAGGTCTAAAACAGTGCTAAAGCAGGACTAAAGCAGGACTAAAACAGGACCAAAGCAGGACTAAAGCTGGACTAAAGCAGGTCTAAAGCTGGACTAAAGCAGGTCTAAAACAGTGATAAAAAAGGACTAAAGCAGGACTAAAACACGAACAAAGCAAAACTGTATAACACGACCAAAGCTAGAGTAATCCAGGGCTAAAATAAGGACTGAACCAGGACTAATACAGGACTAAACCAGAACAAGGACTGGACCATGAGTAAAGCAGGAATGAACCAGTAAGACTCCCAACCATGATTCAAACCAGGTCTTAACTAACCCCAGCCTCATGGACCAATGTGTTGTTGCTGTTCAGGTAATGACTTCGGCAGTGCCAAAGAGCTGAGAGCGGAGATGAGGGCCGTGACTCTGGAGCGTGAGCGACTGGAGGTTCTGAGCCGCAGGCTGCAGACGCTGAGCTGCAGCAGCAGAGAGGAGCTGACCCGCCTGAAGACCCAGAGAGGAGAACTGAGGGAGGAGCGCGAGAGGAGCCAGGCCCAACACGGTCAGAACCTCTATATACACACATTTATATATGACTAAGACCTGGAGAGGAGCCAGGCCCAGCACGGTCAGAACCTCTATATACACACATTTATATATGACTAAGACCTGGAGAGGAGCCAGGCCCAGCACGGTCAGAACCTCTATATACACACATTTATATATGACCAAGGCCTGGAGAGGAGCCAGGCCCAGGATGCTCAGAACCTCTATAGACACACATATAACTAAATACCCCAAAATGACAATAATAGGATACATGTAGAAATGAGATCACCTGTGTGCAAAGATTGTTTATCAAATCACTTTACACAAATCATATCGATTCAAAAATAACAACAATAAATCTTATCTCAATAAAAAAGACATATTCTATCTTTTGTATACTGTACAGAGGCCATAAGTGCATATATGTGAAAATAGTGATGGAACCAAACTGATTTGAGATCATTGATTTGAGAGCTTTATTATTGCCCCAGCTTAAAGTGAAGGACAATGCTACAATCTGTGTTTGGTATATTTGCTTCTTTCAAAAAAACGAATTTCATGCGCAGGTACATGGGTGATGAGTGCTTTATTATAAGGTACAATGAGTGAATGCATGTAATTACCAACTTTTTTATTTTCTATTGAATTCTCTGCTTCAAAACTTGACAGATGCGTTTTCTCACCATGAAAGCACAAAAGCTTTAGACTCCATTCCCATTTACCACATATAGATTATGTTTCATCTCTGGTGAAATGAAGCAAAGCACCATCTGCCCCCACGCATGTCTCTGAAATGAAAAGGCTTATAACACAAAGACAGGCCTTTATGTAACCCTTTAGAAAATATATTTTATTTTACTTGGATTGATTAAGTGTCCAATATATGACAGCTTCAGTTCATGTCAGACTTGCATTGTCACCTGTACGAACTGACGCACAGTTTTAAAGTAGTCGATTACAGAGACTGACGTACCCAATCTGAAGCATGGCTGTGACAAATCACAATTTTCCTTATTGACAAAAACAATAGTTTCTGTACAATCACAATGTTCTTCCATCCTATACCAATTTCAATCTGGAGAGACAAGGGGTTCATTGTATCGGTTTGCAATATACGACTCCGAAGAGTTGTATATTTGCATGTGGTTAAAACGCTGAGACCCCCGCAGAGCACTGTGCATGATGATTGCACAAGGGGAAATTAGAATAGCGATTATAAGATTAAATCCCCAGGGGTCTAGATCCTGGTGGTGGTAGCTAGCAGGAGGGTGAAGGAGCTGGTCCGGCAGACGAGGCGGTGATGGGGAGGAGGAGGGTTGCTGCTTGAAAAAAGCTTCCTGCACGATAAGAAGGCTGGATGCTTACTTGCTGCAAGGTGAGCATGAATGTGATTGACTGATCAGAGGACTTGAACGCAGTGATCTTAGTTCTTCCTGTCTTTCAGTCTGAACTTCTGCTTTAGCTTCATAACCAAAAATACTTGTTTTACCTAGTTTTGTTGTCAACTGTAACATATGCTGCTGAGTATAAAATATGGTCTTGCACATTGTTTTTAAAACGCTGTGCCTCACAGTTGATTCTACCTCGCTTCCGTTCACTACTACGTCTACTACCACAATTACTATTACTACTATTACTTCTAATACTGTTACTACTAATATCACCCAAATACAAAGGCAGTTCTAAAGAATTAAAGGGATACCCAACTTATTTTTCTTCACAAATGTTGCTTTTTCTTTGTCCCAACCGAAAATGTCTTGTACAAATTAAAATGTTGTGAACAAATCAGCAAAACGCTAGATGTGACAAAGGCCAAAAAATGATAGAAGCAAAAATATTTGAGAACAAGTTAGATGGATTTCAATACAATGCACCTTTTTATTTTGAAAGTTACGCACGCCAGATTGAACTAATTCTTCAGGAGGTGATGAAACATGAATTGAAATGCAACACTTTATTATGAGTGCAGCACGGTTCCCCTTGAATGCACCTCTAAAACAATAACATCCAAGTGTGACTGTTAAAAAGGCTTTGAATCCTCGCCGCTCCTGCTGGGACGGCACATCAATAGACACACAGTTTATTTTATTTTATTTCTTTGAATGAAAGGGAGATGATCCGCTGTCAGTGGGGAGAGCCTTCAAATACGGCGGCAGCAGGATTGGCACTTGTTCATAGGAGGAGGGGGGGGAGCGTCTCGGGGAGCGGGGGGAGTCTGCTCAGTGAGAAACGAGCTTCAGTTTGTGTGAAGTGGCCAATTACCTCAAACTGCAAACATGATGCAGCCGATTGCACATGATGGACAAGTAAATTAATATATTTTAGAGTCATGTAAAGATGTTTTTTCTGTAGCAATAGGGATGAAGCCGGACCAATTATCATGTATTCATAGACGGTGTATTGTTACAAACCAATAGCTTTTACCTAACGTTTTTTTAAATTATTAAAATCCCAGGTATTTATTAAGGCTTTGAATCTGAAACCTAGAACCATTTGTTGATTCTCCAACGTCTCATGGTTTCTGAAAATAGTTACAAGGTCATTCTATAGCTAAACCCCACATAGTTATGAAATATTCACAATAAAGATCCAGCTATTCAGCCATTCTGGTTATGTTGAGAGAAATGTCCATGGATTATGCATTGATGCTACTCACTGCACTCTGAAAGTTTTGTAGAAGCTGTATGTCCCCATAACAAAATATACATTTTTTTCATCTTCACCTTAAACTAATATACAGTTCATAAAAAAATATGCAAAAATAAAATAAAAACGCATCCTAATGTACAACTAGAACCAGACTTATAGAGCCCAGACCAGTTCCAGTCCTTTCAGAAATGGTTCAAATGATAATTATATAATCAGTCATTCCATTTCTGAGCTTTCCAAAAGATCTACACCCATCACTTTTTTAGTAATGTAGCAAATTAAGAAACAAAGAAACAGATGGACAGATATACGAACAAACACGCCCTAGCAAGAATATTACCTCCTTTACCGCGGTGATAACTTTGTATACGTCAATAGACACAATTATGTATTCAATTGTATCTCCCACGATGTACTGTGTTGTATCAAAGCATCAGAGGTAGTTTCGAGGAGTGTCTTGGCTTTCCGTTTTGCATCCATCCAAAGATAGAAGGCCTGCACTTCTTCCCCAATTATCCTTTCATACAGACTGCAGTGGCCTATAGTTTGACCACAGCCTTCCATTTGTCAGACGAGGATTGGTGTAAGTGCAGACTCCGAGCGCCTTTCTCAGTCAAAATTGCAGAAAGTGAATGGATTTGAGAGTGCAAGGAATTTCTATGGTAAAGACTATTACTCCTGCTTCACGCCCAAAGGTTTCACGGTTAAGCTCTTGTCATTTGTAAACTACAACAGTAACAAAGAATAGCTAGGTAATTTGCACTACATGTAACACTCTGCTGCACAATTTGACATCCAACACCCCCACTGAAGCAGATCATTAAGCCATGTGCTCATTATTGGTCTCTTCTTTTGTCCTTCTTCCAAACAGAACCCTTCATTGCCTCTAGAGGGCAGCCTTTCATTACCACAGCGATGGTTTTTGTTACTCCCTGGCTACACTGGTTCCAAGGCAGTTGTTCACATTGTTTTTAAGTGGACTGTAATTTAAGACTTCCTTTGTTTGGCTTTGTTAGAATGCATGATTGTTATTGCATTGCATCTATTGTATCAAAATTGCTTATTTTTGTGAGGGAACAGGTAAACAGAAAAAATACAAGGTCTTATTTGAATGAAAGTTATCAAAAGGCAAGACGTACAGTATGTGTGTATGCATGTATTTAAATAGCAAACTGAACGTATGGTGTTTGTGTCTGTTGTAAGCAGGTGGTTGACAAAGGAAATTACAACATGCTCAAAAGATGTTTCTAATCTTTGCATTGTGTTATGTAAGCCTAGCGAACGAGACAGCACCTAATTGGATTTGGAAGCCTTTGTTGAAATAAACGTAACAGATTTGGAATGCTTTACTATACAGTTATTGCTCTTATTTTAGATTTGAAAAAGTAATAGCGCTCTCATAGACAAAGCAGTGCTGTCCAATATGCTCTAATATTCCTCCAATAGTATTCAAACCATCATCCTCCACTCTATCACATGGGTTTAAAGGGACAGTATGTCATAGTTTCATTTTAAATTTCATCTTTTATATGTGTCCTCAGATATTAGCTCAACATATACAATTCATTTTTGGTCTATTAGGATTTTCTACTTCCGGGTGGATCATCAAGAATATTAGTCCTCCCAATTGTTAATCATTCTGGTGATACGTGCTCGTCAAAAAAGACCAGATAGTTTTGTTCAAAAAGTGGAGGAGGCGGTTCTTTCCTAAAATTTGGGAAAATCCTTCTATATGCCTTTAATAAATCATGTCCATTGTATTTATGTTTACAATTTTCAGGCAATTATTATGATCGAAAACCAGATCGACTCCCTCTTTTAGGTTGCCAGTTTGTGAGGTGAAATTCACAAAATGATACCTGATAAAAACAAATAGCATTTTTAGCTAAACCCCAGCAAGTGGATTGCATCAGTGATCTGTGCTTAGAAGCTACATGTGTCCCAGGCAGGAAGATTCTGGCAATGAAAGTGTAATTGGAATGACTTTTTTTTAGACCACGTACTTTAAACACTGCAAGATGTGAAACTTCCCAATATGTCCAGCAAACCTCCCCCACTTCTTTTGTTAGCATACAGTAAATGAAAGGGCGTCTAAGCATATTGTTGCAGAATCTAAGCAGGTGGCCAACATTCACATACATACAGATACGGTTGCCAAGTTAATAATGACTTTTATGCCCTGCTCGAAGAGTCCAGTGGGCGTGTCCAATATGGCAGCACATTGTGAAGCTGACGCCATACGAGGAGCTCATTATATTGTCATCCCATTTGGTAATAATGGCCTGGCACACGCTCACAGAGAACTGATAGGCCACAAACACTACATTACCATTTTCCTTAGCCAGAGGGGGTTACAAATTACTGTCTGGTTCAAAGTGAATACTCGCGTCGTTATGGCTTTTGCAGTGTGTGAAGTGATGCTATACGATGTCAATGTGAAAACCAGAAGAACAAACGCTTATGTCTTTATGAAGGCCTATTATTTTAACAGCTTATGGTAATTTGCCGTCTAAATCCATTGACATACAAAATTGTTTTTACTACAACTGCAATAACACAACGTTTATTATAACACCACAGACATTTGCCACTTGCACAACATGGAATATGAGGCTGTTGGATGTATATTTAGTACAATATGCGCACATACTGTATACATTAAGACAGACATTCTATTCTACATCTAAGGTTTGTGTTAGTGGAACTGCGTGTAATGTACTCTTTTGGTCTGATGAAGTCATTATAATTACAATCACAATTGTGTTGCCAGACTCTGTGACACGTGTAGTTCTTAAGCATTACTGATGCAATACAGTACTCAGAAACAGTACAAACTCTGTGTATTACTTATAGCTACTTATTTGTGTATGTTTTCATTTAAACAGACGTATGCTTATGAATTTTGTTAATAAAATTTTTTTAGCCAAAATCAGCTAAATTGGCAACTGGCAACCCAGATTGAACACTAGAAGATTGTAACAACAAATATTATGAACATCATGCCCATTGTTCTTAAAAAAAAGAATAACTCCACTTTAAACTTTTTTTCAGAAAGTACTTGGATTGTAGTGTGTGAACTAAAAGTAGATTGTGATACTGTTGAATAGACTTTTGATTAGACCACAATGATGATTTTATGAAATGATTGGTACATATGAGTATTTATACTTTTACCCCAAAAACAAAATACAAATATCTTTATTGTTAATGCTTTTGACACCTACTTGGCGGCGATCTGAAATTGATCTTATTGCAAACACATTCTCTGCTTTAACCTTTTCTTTCAATTATTCATTTGTGTGGATTGAATTGTTGCACCCCACATTACATATTGAGTTTTTCAGCCTGATGCATTTTGTGGCGTGGGGGGAGTTTTTTGGCCAGGACCCATTAGGCCCCTAATTGCCAGTGGCTTGACGGCTGATGAATACCAAGGCCATTAGAACCAGCGCTTTGGTCCCCTGCTGGGAGTATAATTCTGCCCCCAAGAGAGATCTCGAGGATACTAAATTTACAAAATATCAATAATTAAATGGCTAGATAAGATGAGTAAATGACCTCAGCAGCAAGCACTTGATTCATCTTAAATTTCACTAATATACACTTACACACTGGGGTCGTATGATAGAAATACAGTCAAGCTTCATTTAGCCATAAAACAGTGTGTGGTCTGGTTGTTGGAATGGACCATATGAACCCAATGTCTAATTTCTTCTCACTGTAATGCCTATAAATGCCTGCCTTCTTGCTTTTGGTATGTTTCATCACATTGGTAAAGCTTGGTTACCTTACTTTCAAACCACATATGACACATACATAAAAAAATCCATCAATTATAGTTCCTCTGTCACGTAGGTGAAAAACAAGGAGACCCAAAAATGCAAAACTGCAAAAAATAATGGATTTAATAAAAAGATAAAACAAATCCAAAACACAGGGACCGAGGACAGAACAGACGAGGGATGACAATGACGGAACAGGGAGTGAAAGAACACACAGGGATAAATACAAGACTAACGAGACACAGGTGAGACACAGGAGGGCAGGGCAGGTCATCAGACAACAGGAAGTACAACCAAAGAAGACACAGGTATAACACATTTCAAAATAAAACAGGAAATAAACTTAAACCAGGACATCCTCGCTCTCAAAATTGTTTAGTTCCCATGCATGCATTTTTGCCTGTCTGCTGCTTTTTCGGACAGAAAAGGGAAAAAAGAGAAGACCACTTTCAATCAGCTCTCTGCCCAATAAACGTCAAACTGTGACTCGTAGGGCTCTTATGTATGCTAAGATAACATATTTTCTAATGAGATGAAGCCATAAGACTACTAAACTGTTTCTCTTTCTGTGTTATTATTCTGATATTGTGTGAATACTAATAATAAACTGAACATCTGCTGGAGGTACGTAAGAATTTCACTGCATGTATTGTGTATGTGACAAACAAATAAACTAAACTAAACTAAAAACAGCATGCTTTGGTCTGATTCGTTCACAACACTGTACTCTATCTGTTGGGTACAAACAACATCAGGTATTTATGGCAAAAAGGTAGATATTCCAGCGTTAAAAGGCTGCTGTATTTTATTATAGGAATCAGCTTATTCTAGAGAATCTTCAGCAAAGTACAATTTGAAAAAGAAACGACACATTTCGGAAAGCTTTACCGAAACTAGAGATTATTCAGTTCCGTTAAACATGTAACTAAAGTTGGTATCTTTGGCCCTGATTGCAGTTGACTCTTTTTTTCCAAGCCTCATTCCTAGACCTCGCAACAACAACAAAAAACAATAAAAATCACGTCAATTCAAGTTGTCTTTTGTTACCAGACGAATCGATCATCAATAGCATAACGCCCTCTGCAGATGTAACCTTGTGTTCAAGCCAATGGCCTTCCTGCGCATTTTTCAGCATTCACGCAGCCTTCAATTTACATAGCTGCGCAACACAACGCATTTAGTTTTGTCTTTTAATGGACCGCCGCTTCCATCTCCGGTCCCATTGCAGAGATTTTTGGGAAGCAGGCCAGGCCACGGAGCTGGAGTGCCTGTCAACGCATCTCATTAAACCAGTGCAATTCCCTGTTAAGGCCGTGCCAATAGTGGATACAGTGCAACCGCGGACTTGTATGTTTAATTCATGTTTCTGGCTCTTTTCTCTGGTGCTTTTGTGAAGGCTGGGATGGGATGTTTGACAGCTCTTCTTCTGCTTGTGATGGAGAGGCGTGTAGTGGTTAAGTGCACCCAGGAGAGCGCCCCCTCTTGGTTTTTGTCTGAGAAGTTTTGGCATCGTTCACTGTTCCTATGATGGAGCTAGGCGCGTCAGGCTATTGTTGGTGCTATGATAGTGGGGTTTTCCCACGAGGATTAGTTGGAAAACAAAAGAGAATGGATTGAGGTAGCTTTGTCTTTGTGAGAGGCAGTTGTGGGTATTGTTTAAGAAGTTAGTTCAACACTTTGGACATTAGATATAGAAGTATTTGTGCTTTATGTTTAGTAAAGGGTCTGGGCGACATCACCAGGCCACTATCATATCTGAAATAATCGTGCTCATTTATTTTGTTTTAAGCAATCAACCTCTATGAATGAATAAATTAATGAGTAAATTAAACTTAAGGTAATATTGTAATATGTACATTCAAATAAGCTGGTAGCAAACCATTCACTGAGTATATGACAATTATAATCATTAATTTTTTTGTATTGAATCGTTCTTAAATTAGATATGCTACAACTAATTATTATGAAGAAAATATCATTTTTTGAAAAACACTAAAACACTATAAGACATAGATGACTACTAAAATAAAAAAATAAAACAGAAATTTACAAAATAAGTTTTGTAGGATGCCTGGGCGCTGAATAAAAAGTGTTCTGGATTCAGGAGCTCATGTATCACTTCACTGCAACTTTGACTTCTAAAGAGTTACAGAACCAACCCACTGTAAACTAGAACATGCCCTCGGAGCACGCATACCCCGCCAACACAATAAATCATCTCAAATTCATTACAATTCTCACTACTTTATTTACGAAACATTAATAAAAGTCCATACACTTTACTATTTCCTGTGATCTGCATGTTGTATTTGTATGTGCACCCAGTGATGCTGCGTTTTTTTAAATGAAGTTCCTCACATAATTGAAATTGCATGTGCTTTGTATAAGGAATCTTCCAGGAAGCTGCATATGCTTAAAAGTGGGAGCCAAAAAACAGTATATATAAAACAACAAGTAACAATAAATACCTTTATGAACCCATCACTAACTTCCGACCGTCACTTTCCGTTGACTCACCAAATTTAAGCTCAATCTATCCTGTAGTTTTGTGCAATTCCACCTACAAACATACACACACACAGACTCACAGTTTCATTACCCGTCGGTTGGCGGGGTAACGAGGCGGAGCCAGCTTCACCTACGCTATAGATACCTTTAGGTGAAGAATAAACAGCCTTAAAGTGATTATCAAGAAATATAAATCATGCTGGAAAAGTTACAACAGATGCACATAAAAAAAACTCCTCAAAAAGGAACAACAGCAAAGTAAGATGTTATTCAAGGATGAGACCAAAGACCCTCGCTTTGGTAATTTCACATCCCTCACAAATGGCTTGTTTTTCTTGTTCCGTGGTAGAAAGACACAGTGTTGAGATAGCGAAGACTAATGATGTCCTTATTCTGTCTGACCTGCATAGACTCTCCTACCATGACACAGTTTCTCTGTTTTTTGCGATGGCCATTATAAAAAAAAAAGACGGGGTAAATAATATTGTGCAGCATGGTCGAGTACAATGTTAAAAGCTTGTTAAAGAGATTTTGAAAACACACTTTCTGCTCCGTCTTTGTTGGCTCCTCACTGCACTCACAAGACACAACTCAATGCCTGTGGGAGAAATGCAGCTATTAGCTATTCAGTTTGTTAACGTGATGGTTGAAATAAGGTTATGGTAAAAGCACAACACCATATTTTCAAGGTACTTTGCAGCATTAGGTGGAAAAGTCCGCATTGGCACATAACTCTGTCTGAATATAGATTTTGTAATGCATGTTGTGTTTTTGCTCAATGATTCTCAATAGGCACTCTCTATGTACAGTAAGTAGTTTCTAATGCTACAAACATGGGGAGGCTGCATTTCACATTAATTCGTCTAAAATCTGGAACAGTCCTCCTGAAAATGTGAGACAGACTCCTTCTCTGACAATGTTTAAATCCAAGTAAAAAACTGTTAGTTTTAACTGTGCATACAACTGAGGGATTTTATCACTGCTCGTGTGATTATTGATGTTTTTAATGCCTTGTCTGTTTCTTGTTTGTTCAGCACTTTGAATTGAATTTATGTTTACGTATTTTATAATGATGTACCAGAAATGTTCTTGGAAATCACTCATTCAAAAACCACATACATGCACAGGCAAGGTAGGTATCTTGTTCAAAGGCATCAAAGCTAAAACTCTGACTATCTGAAATGAGATTCAAGCAGACGCACTAACTTAATTGCTTGGTGATCCAGTCCATTGTACCATCTGTTTTAATGCGACCAGACCCGTGCATCAATCAAACTGTATTTTTAGACCACTCAATTACATTTGTATCGTGTGTCTCTCAAATGCATATGATTTCTCCTCTCAAATGTACTGGTAACATTTTTACAACTGTTTTTACCTCAGATTTACAGATGTTCTGATGCAGACAACCATTCTTTTTATTTTTTCAAAGTTTTTTCAAAAGTAGATCAATCGAATGGTCAATCGTGCCCACAAAAATGTGTGGATATGGTTTTGATACAGGCCCAACTAAAATCTCTTTTGTACCCCTACCCCTGAGTTCTACCCCTATACCCCTTACCCTTCAAAATACAAGCTTGGAGACTTGAGACAGCCCTTGTTTGGTCACTTTATGTAATTAACTGCCAGGATCTGTGTGGTCTCATTGCCACTTTCTAATTGCCACTTTTGTACATAATATGTCCTGTCCTGCACATTTCTTACTTTTTGCACAATCTTGAGTGTTTCTATCCATGCCTAACGTGACATGTAAATTTCTCCTTTGAGATTAATAAAGTACATCTTATCTTAAGACTTATCTTATCTTAAAATGTGTGAGTCCAAGACAAATTTACTACGGGAAATAATAAATGAATCTTGAATCTTGAAAATGTATGATCAAAATATTTGCAGTCAAACTAATATAAATCAAATACCATGGAAAAAATCTACTTTACTGTCATTTTATTCCTTGTTCACTCCAGCTGCTCTCATCTATAAGTGCTAATTTAAGGCAGACAGGTAATAATTTCCCTATATCGCCCCGAGATTCTTTTCAAAATTTTTGATTGGATAGTTTGCAATTATATGTTTAACACCCTTTTAGCGAAAAGGTTACAATATGGATGAAAAAGACATATGTACCTAAACACATTGGTGTCTAAACAAAAACAGGTATGTACAAATGACCATCATCGCAAATAAACTGGATAAATCAGAGTGTTTATAAGCTTGCTAATTGATCGTGAATTATCCTGTGTTCTTTATTGAGTTATAACAATGAAAAACAACATCTGTGTGATTGTTGTTGCCGTTAGACTAATTGGAGCTGATTTCGCAGCAGTGGCAGCAGTTTTGAAAGTGCTAAAACCTGTATAATGTCACGTGTGAGGAATACTGTGTCTATGTAAATGATATAAAGGTCGTCTTTAATGCATTTTTATCAGAGCGGTCGGTTGCACAATCTCTGCATCAGCATATGCAAAAACCTCTGTATATATATATAACTTAACGGGAGCCTGACAGTATGCTTAATGGAGGGAGAGAGACGGGCTGCAATCTCCACTCAATTACCCAAAATGCTTTGAGGCTGGGTGATCGCAGGGCTGAGGCGAATTCGCAGCTGGTACGACGGAACATATTGTCGAGATACGCACCGAGGATCAACAAAAGAAATCATCTGAGAGAAACTGCTTGAATTTACAAAATGTCTGCATGACTGGCTGCATATGTATTTAAGTTTCAAACGCTCTGTCTGGAATTTCACAAAGATGTTAAACTGATTTTAATCCTGTCCATTTAAAAAGAAATTCTAAGTGTTAAGATACAGTAGCTGCTGGTAGTATCAAGGGCAAAGCTGGGAAAGGCAAGTTTATTTGTATAGCAATCACTATGCAAAATTAAATTGTGAATAGTTTACAAAAGACTGTGGACTGATGGTTCGAGCCCACCACAAGATTTTCTCCACCAAATCCCTGTCTGCTGTTGTTGTGTCCTTAGGGCAAGACACTTTACCCACATTGCCTAAAACGAGTCTGGTGTGTGTGTGAATGGTTGGTCGTGGTCAGAGGGGCCGCTTCTGTCAGTGTGCACAGGGCAGCAGTGAATACAGTAGTTTATCACCGCCGTGTATGGAGTGAATGAATGAAAGAATGACATGTGTAGCGTCTTTGAGTGTCCAAAAAAGCGCTATATAAAACAAATGCATTATAATCATTATATGGGGCGGCAGTGGCTCAGTTGGTAGAGCATTGGCCTTTGAGCCTGAAGGTCGTGGGTTCGAGCCCACCACAAGACTTTCTCCACCGACTCCCACTGAAGACTGCAGTCGTTGTGTCCTTGGGTAAGACACTCAACACAACTTTGCCTGAAGCCCCCGCTGAAAGATCAAGGCTGTATGCCATAGAGCAGCCATCCTCCTGTGGGCTCACCACCTGCAGGAGGATCAGTGAGGGGCTGGTGCTCTGTGTACTGGGTGGCATCTATGGCCACCACCCCGACCCAGAAATGGATTAAGGGGTATAAAATGAATGGATGGATATTATCATTATCATGAATCTAATAACTGTTTGATAAATTTGAGTTAAGGGTAAAACATATATAAAAAAGGATTCAGGCTGTTTTGAGTTTTGAAATGAAGTATGCCATGTCATATTGTTTCACAATTTGCCTAAATGAATGTTGGTATTGTCAAAACTATATACATGTATGGGCAGAGCTGAAGTTGGTTGCATGACGCTGTGAATCTGTGTTTATTATTTCAATGCTGTACTTTGTGTTTGCAGAGAGGCAGAGGGCCACATACTGTACACTGAGATACACACTGACTGAGGACTGCGATTGTACAGTATGTGGCCTCGCACAAGAAATTGGTCTTGATTTTGGGTTTGTGACATTACCCAACATTGTTCTAGATCCACATTTCAAATGTGCCAAGTGTGTCATAGCTTATCTTAGCCATGGTATGTAGTCTTTCAAGTAGCACATAGTGGGTACATATAGCATTCTCATATAAAGAGTATCATTCATCATTATAACCCTACCCATTTCTAATACCTCCTCTTCATCAATCGGTCAACTGTCTTACTAATTAGCGTTGGCATTGGCCTTACACGCTGATATCAAAGTCAGCATCATCCATCTTTAATCCATCTGCAGATCTGATTGTTTTGAGTCTTTAACGCATCAATTACTCAGCGCAGACTTTGCCACAGCGTGACTCTCCTCCTTATTTTTTTAGTGGTCATTTATGCACTTGGCCAGCTCCAGTTGCCCCCCTGTTGACTTGCAAGAAGCAATGATATTACCGTCCCCGTGTCAGCGCTGTACGCAGGAGGAGGTCCAGGAGCTCGCTGCCTGTCGCTTTGAATAAAACAGAGATTATTTTCAGCTGTCACGCACGGGGACTCGCCATTCTTATTGCCCACAGTTGGCATGGAGACGGCGTGGCACACTGCATCTCCTCCCGTTTCAATATGAAGATTAGACTGAGCAGTCATTATACTATACCTGGCATCTTTCTTATACCTGGATCAGTCTGGGTTTGGATTTGCTTTAGTCCTGAGGTAACCCAAATGGATGAATGAGACTTTGAGATCAATAGTATTTGTTATGAATTGTTTCGGGGGAAAATTGTTTGGCATATACAGTATGTTTGTCAGGGTTTGGATCTGCATCCTAGTTCAGATCTACCTGTCCTCATTTGTTTGTCTTGATTTGAATCTATTAATATTTGTTTTGCTATTTCAGCAGATAGCAAATATAGCTTATTCAATTGTGGCGCACTCTGGGATACTTTTGCACATGGAAAACAAAATGAATCTGAATCTGAGCATATCTGATTCCTCCTTCACAACTCAATATTTCCCAAAATCTGTCTCTTCTTTGTCATCTCACATCTGCACATGCCCTAATGCTCCCTATGTATTATTCAATGGCTATTCTGTGGCAGGCTGCGGAACATGAACAAAAGTTGACAGGAGGAGGATCTGTCAGGTAGGATAGGATCTCACATAGTAATTAGAGGTGTAGTAAGTGAACGGTCTGATTCTTGGATCAGCCTCCGAGATCTGTGATAGCTTCTCCTGCCTTGTAGATGCTTTCATTGAGCCGATTTAGTGACTTTGAAACAGAAATGGCGCCCGCGAAGGATTTCTCTCTTGTAGTGACACACATCCACTTTCCATAAATAACGTCACCTTCATTCTTCCTCCGTTGAGACAGCTGTGAGTGAGCTATCTTTAACTACTGTGTCACTGTCTTCACTTTTGGGGATAATAGGTTTAGTTACGGTAACCTCAATATCTCTGTACTTGTCTCTGTGAAATGTAGGTATCTCCTCTTTGCTATTTGTAAATGTCGAGATGTTTATGCGTCTAATTTCTCCTCATTGGGACTAATAACGCTATCATTCATTCATTCATTTACAACAGGACTATACTGCAGGTCTAAACCAAACCTTTAAAGGTCTAAAGTAGCAATGTGTATGCTTTGAAGACATCCATGAAGACATTCTTTCATTATTGTCTTCTAAACACATAACAAATACATACATATTTAATCTCTATTCAAGATAAGACATTTTCTGGGATTTTAATGTTGCCAGAGTAGAGGCTTGTCTCACATTTTCTGCTCCATGTTTCGCTGGCCCCACCCCTAAAGGCAAGAAAGGTTATGTGATCACCTGCGTTTGGTTGTTAGTTCCTGCTATAATGTTTAAAGTTGTGGGAGGAGATGGAGTTGGAGTCTCGGGAAACCTCCATGATGGCACAATGAACAAGTAAATCACCATTTGGAAGTAACCTTTGGATATGTTTTCCTTCCACGCACCTCTGTCTTCACTATGCAGCAAGAGTTCTCTACAAACATAGTGCACACTGAGAATAAACAGTGCTGGATCCAAGAATGCTGGAGCTCTATATTTTCACCACATTTTTTTTAACCTTATGCATACCTTTTGTTGGCAAAAATACATGGGAGAGGTCTGTGCTCTCTACAAGTGCTTTTCTAGTTGCTAATGTTTTGCATGCTGAATGGGAAAGCTTATGTGTGTCGTTCATAGGATGATTTTGCTTTTAAGATTATCTGCTTTTGGGACATTTCTAAATGCTATGAGACTTACTGTAATGGATCAATGCATAGCTATAATCAGTCAATTTTGTTGGCTTTAGCTACATGATCTTATTCCCATTGTGCTCCACATTGTCCAACTATATTACAGGGTACTTTTGAGCAGCGTGAGCGTGATGGGGTCTTGTGTCTGAGACTGGAGCACAGGTGTAAGTGAGGTGACACTGGTGCCTGTTGTCAGCTCCTCACGTTTGGAAACATTCACGCGACCTCTGGGCTTCTCTGAACACAGGCACGGCATGTGTTTTAAACTACTGCTGCACTTGTTTGTGCTGGATGGATGCTGGCAGGTGATTTTTAAACTTTGAACAAAGTTGAAAAAAAAAAAAGTCAGAATCAAAAAAAAAAAGTTTTTGGGGTACAAGTGGATAGAATTTTGCGTCGGAAAAATACTTAATTTCCAGTGTGGTCAGTGTATTTAGGCTGAGGGCACAACAACATGCATACACAACACATTACATGACTTATTTTAGATGGGGTGTACTTCCTTTAAGTCCATTATATACTTTGTTTCAATCCTGCTAAGCCTTTATTTACATACAATCAAGCTGTGAAACCAAAAGGAGTGGACGGTATAAGTATGACATCACCCATAGTGTTCTACTCTTGTAATCAGAAGCCAATCCAGGCTGTAGCTGCATACACAATTTGTCACATTTGCAGCAGTATACCAGCACACAATTCAAGCTCATGCCATTTTACTTCTAATATCTGGGGTACCTTTCTTGCAGTTTTTTCATAAATAATAAAACATGTTTGGCTACAGATGTTACAAGATGTGACAGAGGCCAAAATACATACACACAAAACTAGAGATGGAATCAAACTGTTAAAAAAAAGCCAGGAATTAGTTATATGTATGGATTTTATTGCAGAGTTAATATGATTGTGGTTTGAAAGTTAGGTACCCCAGCTTTAATTCTTAATTCTTTTGATTATTTCCCAGCGCCATAAATCAGTGCTCGCCCTCTGCGCTCGTCCTCTGACCTCGGTGAAGTCCCGCGTGTGGGAAAGTGCTGAGGCCCGTGCAGAGCTACAGATGTTAGCGCTTGGTGATTAATGTGTGTGCGAACTGGAGGAAGGAGGAAAGCCAAAGTTAGCTTTGAACGGCACTGGATACGGGTGATGCAATCTGATATAAGTGTGCACCATTGTGTTCAAAGACGGGGCGGCGCGGGGGGCATATTCTCATGTTTCATTCATGAGGCTCATTAACAGTGTGGAGATGGCCGTCCCCGTGGCCCAGACGAGCTCACAGCCTGGGTCTGTCTCTTCTGGCAAAACGGGTTCCGGATGCAACATAAGCGGCCGGGCCAACTGTAGCATGCCCCACGGAAAATTGGCACAACGTAAAGACCATCGCCATAATCAAACCCTTTTGTGTCCTCAGGCAGGATTATTCATTGGATTTCTCAAAGCAGGGATTGCGTGTCAGAAATTACAGTTTTGGTTATGCACTGCTGGTTCCTGGTTTATATTGGAATTCTCCACTTTGAAGGCTTGAATAGTTGTAATTATTATAGTCATTATTTGAACACTTTTGTCATGTTTAGTCCTGGATTGAATATTAAATCTCAAGTCATTGCTTTTAGTAGATTTTAGTAGAATTTTCTTTCCTGTAGAATGGGTTTAGTCCTTGTCTTGTAATTAATGGACCGACTGAATGCCCTTTGGCAAATTTGGCAAGATTTACAGACCAGCGGCACAATAAAATCCCACTTGTATCCGGAGGCTGGATTAAATTGCCAGATAAACCTATCCTATTTTCTTAATTGTAAAAAAGGCTTGACCTTGTCTTTTGTCCTGGGGTATATTGCTAATGATCTTGTTTTGATGCATTTACAAACCATAATGTAATCTTGTTTTAGTACAGTACTAGTTTGTGCTTATTCGTCCATCCATTTTTACTGCTCAATCTGGATATTATTTGTGGGGGCAGTAATGTGTGTGTTTTCCCGGACTTCCCTCACCTCCAGACACTTCCTCCAGCTCTATTCCAAGCTCCTCTGTCCTATTGTGCACAAAACTGCTTCTTATCCTTTCGATTGTTATTCAAGTATTTCTTAATCTAGTTTCTCTTTTAGCTCAGTTTTGACATAGTGTGAATGTGCCATAGTAATGCTTTATAATATTTGAATCCTAAATTTCTTTCTTCACTCGATATTGATCCTGATTTAGACACAAGGGCGAGTATATGATCCCTTCATTTTCTCATGCTGGTTGATGCTCAAATATATTTTTTCTCGAGTGAAATCACCTCCTGTGGTTTACATTTTATAATGATATCCCTGCAAATTTTTATTTCAAGCTGTGTCGACTCCTACCTCTCCCAATTGCCTGTGATTAATGCACTTAAAACTGTCAGAATTAAACATCGCTGTGATGTGTTGCTAGGATACACATCGTTTAAAAAGGTTTATCTCCAATTTATAGAGGAAAAGTCCTAATGGAAAATGTTAAGTGCTGCTATAGATCACGATTCCACTTATAAGAAACCCTTATCCACACTCTACCTGCTGTATTTCGTCTTAATGTATTCACATAACTGAAACTTACTAGCACTGGAAGAACCGTCTGATTTCTGCTTTGGGTTAGGATGTAACCCTGTGATTTGGAAGCCATTCTAAGGCAAACATACTATCCCATTTATGTGGTTAGCACTCTGGCTTCTCAGTAAAAAGGTCCTGGGTTTGAATCTCGGTCAGAACAGAGTAGACAGAAAAGAACAGCCCTTGACTGTTTAAAAAAAAAAAAAGCAACATAAGTAAAATTCTCCAGCTCTGTTAGTCCTGATCAAACCAGACCACAACAGCTGTTGTAAAGACTGGCAAATCAAAGTTGCAGACATATGGAAAAGAGAAAACAAAGTTTAAAAAACTAAAAAAGGAAGATGGACTATGCTGGAGGCTTGAGGCAAAAACAGGAGGTATACTGTGTCTGGACCAAAAGACTAATCTGAAGCAACAAAGAAAAACCAAAAGCCAAGGAGTAGTACTGTCAAGGATTTACCGACGATCTACATGGTGGAGGGTGAACTGGGTTTTTAAACTGTAGAGGTGAAGAGGATGATGGGCTGCAGGTGTGAAGAGGCAGGACCAGGGCTGCAGACACTCCGCCCAGCTTCAGGACAGAGATGCATGGGGGGAGAACACACACACACGCACGCACACACCCTGACAACGTACATTTGTGTGTATGTCATGCTGTTTCCTTTTTACTTTTTTATTTCTGTGCATGTCAAGCACTTTGGGCAGCTGCTGTGGTGTAAATGTGCTATACAAATAAAGCTGACATTTACATTGACCACCACTCTTGATAAAAGTTTACCTCAACCCTGTTTATAAAGTATTGATTCAAACGAAGGTTACGTAGGTAACCAAGGTTCTATGACTCCTGGATGACTGCCGTCTGGCGGTCAGGAGGGATGAAATAGAACTGGTTGATATGAGAACAATGTATAAGAATATGGTTCAGTCATTAATGTAAAAAAAGAATTAAAAAACAGCATATGGTTATGGTCAGACTAAATGTATTGTCTAGAAGTAACCTCAATTTCCTCCTGGTCTGTATGAGCTGAAAAATACAATGCAACCTACAGGAAAATGATACATTGTTTTTTGTTTTTACAGAAATCAGATTGAAGGATAATGCCACAAAATACATGGAGCTGCTGGAAGACAGACTGCAAAGGTAGGAGTGGAATTTCTGCATTTTTGGGCAAGATAGTCTAAATACAAGAAGCATTTGGTGGTAATTATTTTTTATCATATTTATATCAATTCCAGCATGAGATTGTGAAAGGGCTAGAAAATAGTATTAATGGATGAATAGGTCACAATATAATATGATTTTGATGCAACATTCTGCTTTTACAACATACACAACACAAATATTTGAACCACTCACAGTACTGTGCCTGGTTTATAGTTAAATTTAGCCAGAACCTCGCTGTTTTTATGCTTTAGTTATTCCTAATCATATGTAGTATTATTTTGAATGCCACAAAGCACCATATCTAGACAGACACTACACTCTCCTTTGAACAAAGGAGCAGCTGAAGTGCTCCTCTGAGGTTTTGCACTCACCTTTATTGTCCTCTACTGCACTGGTCTCATCATAAGTCACCTCCTCCTCCCACACCTCTCTCTGTCTCCCACCTTTCCCAAAGCAGACACCAGCTTTGGTCCCTGGCTCCTGCACTAACACGTTCAGACATCCCTGTAGCTTTTTTGTCATTTTAGCTTCAGTTTCTGTGCTGCAGAGTTCCCAAATAACTTTAGACAAGAGGGGAGTGGTCGAGCAGCAGTCCATAACAGACAGCAATAAGTTGATGGGTGTATTTTTATAGTCCCTGTAGTTTAGAGCTGGTTCTGTCTGCATTATTTTGATAATAATATTCAGGTTCAGTTACAACACAAGTAATTAACTATATGAATATTTCTGCTCTAATTGATGTACTTTAGACCAGTGTATCCCAAAGTAGGACACTAGCTTGGGGCCATGAGTAAAAATGATAATATTTTGTCAATTACTATTCAAATATATTTTAAGTGAGATCAAATAGCACAACACAATCCTCAAAAAAACCGTATTAAATTTAATGTAGCACGGGCAAGGGTTCAAAGTATTACAACAGTTTTTTTTATTTGAGGGATTGCCAGTTGAAGGTCACAGCCTGAAAAGTTTGGGAGCCAAACAACATATATAATATCCATGTTTTACTTCCAATATGACCAATTTTCCAAATTTTATCCACGTCAATGAAGATTTATATATATATCTTTCTAACCAAAGCAAATTCCTGTTTATGTTATATTTTTTTTTACACTGACATGGAAAAATATGGGACACTTGAGCCCAAATTTCTCCTTTCAAATCTAATCTTGAGTTATTCTGAAAAGTGTCCTGATTTTCCTCACATACAGTCTCGCCCTGTTATGTCCCTCCGCTTCTTGAAAAAAAGGTGTATATATATTAATTTATTTATGTCTGTCATTTTTGCTGGGGTTCTGTGCGTCTCTGAGCTCCCAAATCACAGTGGACAGGTGTGGCCGCTCGTGCTGAGGGACACAAAGAGAATTGCTGACTGGTGGACTTCACAGAGGAGACTGCGTTGGGTTTTTGTTGACACCAGATGCCTGTTTTTTGTGCGTCCTTATGGAGAAAGGCGCTGCTGGCTTGGTTGGTTTTGCTTCTGCGGCAGACGGACGGAGAGCAGCAGCTGTTTTGGAAGACGTTTGTGTTTTACAGATGGTTGACTAGAGCCAGTGATGTCTCGGTGTTCGGCTGATGAGGGGGGGTTTTCAATTGTGTGTTACTGTTCTGAAGTGTTCATTAAGAAACGTCGCAAGGGATAGGTTTAAGTCAGACTTTGGCAAACTGAATTGGATAGAGCGGGATTTTGGCTCGTTCCAGTCCGCAGGTTTTGGGTGTTCTTCCAAACTTTGTAGGTATAACATTATTTGTTTGAATGATGGAGTATGTTGTATTTGAAGTGTAATGGGATTGTATTTTGTGTGTGTGTGTTTTGGATTTGTTCTCTGTACTTCAAACAGCAACATTTACTGTATTTAAAGATGCATTTATAAAATAATAGCAAGGTAGGGAGTTAAGTAAGATAATTGGAGCGGTAGCAAATGTTCAGACAGGGAGATCTCCTGTGTCATCTTCACTTCCACACCTGCACCTCTGCTTGTCACTATCTGCGTCACATGCTGGATCTACCCAGCTCTTAACATCTCTCAACGCTTTCAGCTTGCGCAGTGACCCACCTCCTCCCATCTCGATAGTGGTAAATCACTCTTCATCTAATCTCCTCTTCACTCCTCCTTTAGATCCCTGGGGTCATTGTGTACTGCATGTCAATAAATAAATTACCTTAGTATACATCTGTCAGGTTTAATCATGCAGTAACCAATATACTCAAACCTAATTTAATTAATGTCATCAGTCTAGCACATCTTTTGCCTAAATGTTTCCAGATTTACTGACGTTGTCTTCTGTAGGGTTCATAACTAAAGTTGCTTCTCGTCTAAGTCGTACTTATCTGTGCTTATTTCACTGTCTCACATACTTGCACCAGTTTGACATGGCTGGAGTGTTGTGAGAGCGTTAGTTTGACCCTGTCCGTTTGTTTCTGATCCTGGAGTATATTTTCATCTCTGTGGGAAGTGCTGTGACCTTAGAGCTGTTTACAGTCTGTGGACACTGTGGTCTGAGGGTCTGAGGTTCTGAGGGGTCTAGAGCCCTGCGGGAGCAGTGCCTCTGAGTCCAGTGATGTCAGTGGGGCACATCCTGTCGCTGCCAACCCCTGGCGCAGGGTGAAACAGGAAGAAAAACCTACAAAAAAAGAGTAATTGGATATGTATTTGTCCCATAGTGCTGCAGCCTTAGACTGTATATCTTGTGTCGTTCATCACACTCATCATATTGAGCTCAATAAATCTGTGGCAACTTGATATTTCGATGTACAGATCTGCGTCCTGTACAGATCTGTGGTGCTTCTGTTGCCTCAATGCACATGATACTTTTTCATGCCCTATAGGCTGTAAATTGGTTTAAAAGAAAGAATAAAAAACAACACATGTGACGACTGTACTTTGAGTTTGGGAGAATTTTATTTAAAAAAAAGGGAAGATAATGCTATATGTGTTGATACTGAAAGTAAAAAAATAAAAATAAAGTTAGTTGCAGAACCTTGGCGAGCTTTGACATTTGAGCTGCATTCTGAAGGAGCAAATATCCTACTGTATTAAGTCTAGTTCTGCAAATAGACTAGTTCAAGTAATACAGCAACTGAAATGGCTTCTTTCTCCTTTCTCTCAGTAGTTTCATAAAAAATACACACACATACACACACACACACACACTTCTTTCCGCCTTCTATATCAATATCCCTTGTTTAATGTCACTCATATGTTGTTGAATATAATTTATTGTAATTTATTGAGACACCGGCGAGGACACCTCCACCACTCTCCCACTCAATCACATTATAGGACACCTTCCTAGCTATTATTGTTGTAATAAGACATGGTAAACTCATTTTCCTCCCTCACATCGGGTCAGGTATATCATTGATTACACCTCCGTAACCAACAGTAAATGACACTTTTTTCCATTTGGCTCAGTGACATATTGGGCAGAGTTTGAGTGGCAGCTGGTTTGTCATGACTTCTACATCTCCCATTCATTGTAAATATGGTAACACTAATGTGCTCTATAGGGCGGATTTGATGGACCATAAGGACTGACGGGAGGATGCAGTGGGGGATGGGAGAGAGAGAGAGAGAAAGGGAGACGGAGGGAGAAATTTGGTACCATGGAGACGGTTGGTGTTGAAAAAACAATTATCTTGTCTTCGCTAAAGATGAGAGCAGGATGCTAGAGATGCACAGATGCTCTTGAGTATGTCACCAGAACCAAATGTCATTAAGATTAGCAGCACATTTGCCAAATGCATTATTCACAGTGTAAGTGTCAATGGCAAATCCCTTTTACATATTTAGACACAACTCTGCATTAATACCTCTGCCAGGGTGTTATGTTTCCATCTGGGTTTGTTTGTTTGTCTGTTAGTTAGTTAGTCAGTTAGCAACGTAGCTCAAATAGGGCACAATCAATTACAAACAATGGTTTCAGAAGTTGGCAAAGGTCTACATGTTCTTTTCTTATAGAATTTTCAACCGTGTTTTGTGTTCCCGTAGAAATGTCTGTTTTGTTGATCTTTTGTCCTGGAGTTGGAAAGAGTAGCAAGAGGCAAGAGCTCTCACGCTGGAGACGTTTTTTGATCTATCATCATTGCGACCCCACAAAATGGCTATAGTCCTGTCTCTAGCGTCAGGTCTGGTCTCAAGCCCGGATCTACCCTGTGGCTCCCTGCTCTGGTCTCAGTCTAGGCCAGATCCCAGTGGACCCCTCATTTTGGTGCAGGTGGATTTAGAATGTACTGCAAAACAATGAGATATGTTCCACTGACCTCAGAGCACTGTGAGCAGGGAGTGCAGGTGCGGTGCTCTTCTCGCCATGATCCCAATGAACCTGTGCGGCTTTGAGCTAAACCGGACCACAGGGGATTGTAGTCCGTGGAACATACACACAGTGAAGTCAGTGGACACTCACCGTCCTTCAGTCAGCAAGTGGGAATTTACTAGAAAAGCATATTATTATTATCAAAGTTAAAGCTGCACTAACTGACTTTGGGATTTTGAAGCCACGGACTCGCTGGTTTCGCTCTTTCTGCTCCCCTCCCCGCACCCACGAAGCTATCGCCCCCCACACACACCCACTGTTGGGACGGAGCTAGCCTCTCCCAATATGGATAATACATGGATATGGATTTTCACGTGGATGCCGTGACCATAGAACGATAGAACCGGGAAGCGCGGAGGAATGAGACTTTCTTTTGGATGGCTGTTTCGCTGTGTAAGCAGTAACCGGTGACGAAGACGAGAAAGTTTCAGGTTAGCTCCGCCGCTTGTTGTGCTAACTCAGCTGTCTATGCTAACGGACCTGGAGATTTCTCACGAAAGTGGGGGCTAGTGGTGCGCTGTGATTGGTCACAATCCGCGACCCGAAACACATTCTTCCTTGTTTCATCAAAACTCGATCGAAAATATAATGTCAGGCCAGCACAAATCTGCACTACTTTTTCTTCAAAAGGACGTATATCCCAATGCACTACATGGACATGGATAGCATTTTCGTAATTAATACGAAAATAAAGTCAGTTAGTGCAGCTTTAATTACAGACACAAGGTCAGGAAAAAAAAAATCACAAATAAAAAATAAAAAACATACATATTTACAGCAGACCACTGTAGAAAAAATATTTACTTAGGAAGTAAATTGATATTATGAATTACATTATCATAAACTCTCGTATACTGTTGTCCGTTAAATTACAAAATGATGTTTTGCCTATTGTTCTTTGCACAATCACATAATAGAAATGGGAATACTTATTCATTTCAATCATGTCGACTTGTTGATCTACACAACTGAAAATCAGATAATTTCGGACGTCTAAAGTGGATGTACATGTTTAAATGTCTACTTTGTTAAATTCAGTGTGAAATGTCCCTTTGCAGACAGAGATCCACCCACTCCACAGACCAGTCCAGTTAATCTCCTCCGTCACACCTCGAATGCAGGCGCCTCGTTGCATTGTACCATGTCATTAGCACCTTCTCTCCCAGCGGGCGCCAGATGAGATGCAGGTGAAGCAAGCCCATTTCCTCTGCTTCCCTGTCCAAATGTGTGAATCTTGTTTATGGATTTAGATGCACAATAAGGTAGCTTTATCTTACTTTATCAAGGTCTTACACGCCAAAAAACCTATTGTATTGGTGTTTATGAATATATATTCATATATTCATTAAACTCACCTATCTCACGGCTGGTATAAACCGGTAATCGACCATTTTGCATTAAGCTTTGTTTTGGTGGTTGTATACTTAAAGCCAAAAAAGGATATAAAAATAATTGTTTTGGTTTATTTCTTTTTTTTGTCTTTTGTTTATAAGGGACAGTGCACAGCAACATAGGTTACCATGGCGGCGCATGAACATGCTGCGGCTTCTTTCTTTGACAAGGTGACGTTTCTACCCTTTTCTAACATTTTCTGCAAACTGCATTTGCAGTTTTTGTGATCCGCATTGTTTTGCAAGATGTTGTTGTACATCTTTGCCATGTTTTTGTGGAGTTCAGCGGATTTTTTACTGCCAAAGCTCTTTGCTAGCAATGAACAGAGGATGTGTTTTTAAAAGTAAACACACAGTTAGCATCTGAGCTAAAGGCTTTTTGAGCAGTATTTAAGACCTACAAATCCAGAGATATCATCTGAAGCGCTGACAGGTCACCGAGGGCCCCACGCATCTGGAGCACAGTGGAGGCGTCACAAGAGGCGCTACAGGAGTCCCGGCCTCCGTTGTGTGCAACTGACCAGCTCGATCACTGGGTGGCACGGCACCAGCACTGCCTCCTGCCGAAGAAGCCTCCAGCGCATCGTGAGAGCAGCAGAGAAGATCTGTGGAGCCCCTCTCCCCACCATTAAAGTGATTGTCTGGAGTTTGTCAGAAAGAGAGACAGAGAGGTACTTGATTTGAAAAAAACGACGCAAGCTTCTTCCCCCTTCCTTTCTGATTGGTCTACACCTACGTTTCCGTAACACTTTGAAATGTTAATCAGAGAACATATTATACATATACATTATTAATACACATGCACGGAGGTTTTCAGAATTATTTGTGAACGTTTTAATGAAAAAAAATATGTTTTTATGCACACAAAAAAGCGATCGCGGCAAACCAGGAAGTGCTATTATCATGAATTGCACATTATAGGACACATCTGCAGAGGATCTGATTATGGATATAGGTTCAGTATATACATAAGTACCTCAGCGTGGATGTTCAGAATTCTTTGTTCAGTTTTCATGTAGTTCCAGAGCCTAATAGAGGCTCCGCGAAAACAAACAACTGAGCATGCGCGCAGCTGCGAGCATCAGCGCCGATGATCGACAGCCCTTGGCATGACTCGATTGGTTAACCTCGACGGCACCGTGGATTCTGAACTATAGCTAAGAGCAGGGAAGGCGGGACTTGCCCGTAATATTAGAATTAATAAAATGACTTATTTTATATCAACATTTAAGGCCAGGAGGTCAATTTAACACATTTCCTAAAATTTGTAATTCATTTAGAGTTACAGACTATCACTTTAAGGACATGTACTCCACCCGTCTCACCCGCAAAGCCGTCAGAATCACCAGGGACCCTACGCACCCATCACACAGGCTCTTCAGGGTAATGCCTTCAGGGAGGAGACTGCAGAATTTACGGAACAGTTCCAGTCGACTTAAAAACAGTTTCATTCACTAGGCCATCAGGAAGCTGAACTCCCTGCCCTCCCTCCCACCCCTCTTCCCCCACCCCCGCTCCACAATCAAGGATGAGAGAAATATAATTTCAAACCATTCACTTTTTCATTCAATCTTGAACATTAAGCTCAAAGATTGATATGTTCGGTTGCTCTGAAAAGTTTGAGAATTGCATTAGGCATGTCGTGTGACAATAGACAGAGACATATGAAGATAAATAGATAGATACAGTAGATAGATCCTGAAATTTCCCCACTGCAGGACGATAAAGGATCTTTTTATCTTAATCCCACAAAGAGAATATTCCTCCTCAAAAATGCATTAGCATCAGCGATAGTGTCCATCAGCAGTTTGAGGAGCACATTTACTTCGCTGGGTGTATAGGAAAAAACACCACATAATTCATGAACTTTTGTATACGTTTTTATTCAAATGTAGGTATTCATGCATTGTAACCATGACTTATTATACTCTAGTAATTAGGCTGGTATTGATCTTTGGTCAGTTTGTCACAGGACAGCTGGACTGGGGTGTATTGTTGGTCAAGGTTATCACACGGATGCATTTTCATATCCTTCCATTCTTATTCTCCTTTATTCTCAAATTTTCAAGAACATGAATTTAAAATAACATACTATAGATGTCCTTTACCTTCGAGGCCTCTTGTAAGCCTTTAATGGTTCATAATCGAGTCCTTAAAGCAAATGTTGTATAGTGTTACAAATGGGACCAGGCTGCAGCCCAGTGAATGGTCCAACAGCGTGTGAAGTTGGAGCGCCTGTATTCACTTCTGGGAGGTCTGGAACAGCTCTACTCTTGCTGCGGAGCTTATAATAATCATTTGTGCACATGTGGATCCTCGCCCTGAGCAGAGAGGAGGGCTGTCACTCACGGATCCCAGTGAGTGGAGGAGGCGGGGGGTGGAGGAGTGTGTCTGCTGGTCTCAGGGACTTATTACAGGGCTGCAAAAGGAGCAGCTGATCCAGAGCCTGACTCACTGTCCAGTTCTGACCAAGGCCATTGGACACTGAGCAATAAACCTTGGACTTAATTAGAGTGGATTCTTTTCAATAAAATATGTAATTCTTCATATGAATGGTGCAGCCTTACAATTTAAGCTTCAAACCACTTTTTTTTTTAACAATCTCATAAAATCCATGTAACCAGTTCCTTGCTCTATCAGTAGTTTTTACATGCATGTATTTTTGGCCGTCACAGTTCTTTCATTCGACAATGTTAAGAATAGGACTTAAAGTAACCTACAGTATATGTCCCACAGTGAAATATCTAGTAACGCTGTTTTTTAACATTTATTTCAATTTCACCACCTCTAACTTTTCCAACGATCAAGTTAATGGTATATTATGACACAAACTCTGAAAAGTAATAACACCTCCATGGAGACGAGCAGCAGAAAAATACAAGAGTCCACCTTTAATGAGCTCAAAAATTTAACTTACCTTTTTTTTATTCAAGCTTATGAATTCTTTCTGGTGGCAGACGGTTTGCTGTTGGAAAGCCCTTGAAAACGTGCTTCAAGGTACTTCAGTGAGGACACACTAGAAACAAAATAAATAAATGAAATAATACTCAGTTATAGGCTCACGTGAAACAGCAGTCACAGTATTTCACTACGTCCTGGATCCAGTAACAGTAGCTAAAAGAAAATTCAAAGTCGACCATAATTATATTCTGCAAACATTAGTTCATTAGAATGATCAATATTGAGATACAATTCGTTGTCCTAATGTCCCATTCTTTATGCGACCTGTGGAACTTGATCACATCGTCCACAAATCGTAGATTCAGGAAAAAAATTGGCAAACAAAGTAAAAATTGCTTTAATGGAAATGAGTTGCAAGTTTGTGAATGGCAAGGACAGCTCTAGAACACGGTCAAAAACTGAGAAAAGAGATGTCCCTCATGTCCCTTCGGATTTCGTCATAAGCATTATCAATTTCAAAGAGTTTTGCACAACACTGTAGGAGCATTCAAATCAAAATCTCACCGTATATTGTTCATATACCAATATATATCAATTGTGTCGATTTCCTGCTTTGTTACGACAAGACCACTGTAACCAATCAATGCCTGGCACCAGTCGCTCACTTGGGTCTCTGCTTCGGGACTGTGCTGTTTCGGGACTTGTACGATTCCCTGGAGCTTCGTAGACATCCAACTCCGCCGGTTACTTCTTTGTAAAGAATTATATCCGTCTAAAATGGGAGCTTTTGTGATAAATGAGTGCACATTTGACATTTTGAGAGGAAAATTGTAAACCGATGAATCCCAATGGTGAATGATTTATGTTCTGACTACAAGAAAAATACAAGAATGGCTCACTGGGTGCACAATTTTGAAAAATAAAATAAAAAATGAAATCATGCCGAGTTGAGCACCAAATTGGCAAGGGCAGTGGGGGTTGGGCACGACAATTTCGGGCATTGTCTGCGTGCCAAATGGGGGTTATCGAGCAGCGGAGGAGCGAGCGCTGGCAGGGTATGGGCTTTTCACACAGGAGATGGGGCGAGGAACCAGTAGCTTTCAATTTACCGCAGGCCTCATCATTGGTGGTAGAAAAGACAGCAGTGAGATTAAACAATAGTGCTCAGTTTGTTCACGTTTTAGAGAGCAATTTCTCCATCTAAGTACGCAGCAGGGACGCAATCAGAGGTGACAAAATGCAATATATAAACGCAAGTATATTAGCACTTTGAGTATAGAGAGAGATGATGTCTTCTCATTACATGTGTGAATTAGCGTTAGTGACAGAAAGTGTCCTTGGGGAAATACGTGGATTTGGATGCCCTCTTGATGCAAAAAGTTCTAATTATAACAGTGTTTTCATGGCAAGCATGGGAGATATAATAAAAATTGATATAATTGCAAGCAAAGTTTTGGAGTGTAGCGTTGGGAGACATCACACAAGTTTGCTCTACGCTTGCATTTTATTTTCCAAGATTTCTGCAGCATTAAAAACAGAAAGAATGATTTTGATTGTTACCTTTTGGGCATAAACAAATGAAAACTCCAGTCCAATAGTTTGAACTGTAGACTTTGTTACTGCCAATGACTTCAAGAGCTGGACTGAGACTGCACGGGAGCCAGATCGACTAGAGCAGACAAGTCCCCAGGTTTTCACTGTGAAAAGAGACCCATGACACAATCCAGCACCTAACTGCAGGGCGTGAGATGCAGGCGGGGAAATCATACCTGCTGAGTGTGGACTGGGAAAACCCTGAGGTAAAAGTGAGAAACACTTCCAAAGAGAATGAAGCCATGAATCTATAGGATAGTGTGGTATAATATCAAACCGACTGAATATTGTGGTGGTGGACAATCAGTGCAGAAAATAGGTATTGTAGCAAGTCATGTACGAAAAATAGAAACAATCACTGGGACTCAGCAAAGAGAAGGAAAGAAATGTGGCTAAAGGATATGTCAAAAATAACAGCAGACAGCAGTTATAAACGACAGAACCTCATGCTCCCAGTCTACATGTGATGCACCTAACCTACTTGAGTAATTTTAGACAAGATGCGTGCTTCTATACACCAATTAATATAAAGTAGTTAGTTTGTAAAGTGGATAAATGCACGCAAACAGAACTTAATGCAGTTTTGACCTCACCACCTTGTGAGCGCTTAGAATCAGACAAACATTCACGAACATGCGACAAGTTTCCACTAATGGATGCTGCTGTTTTGTTCTTCCGCAAAGACGCATAACTTGCCTCAACTCTATGAAATTGTGCCTGACAGAGTAATTCTTTTTCAGAAAGCAAGAAAAGACGTCCAGAGTTATATTACCAATGGTACACAGTAATTAGTGAAGTGTTTCTGTACAAGGGTTAAACTGTGGAGCAGCTCAAGCAATGTCCAAATAAAAAACAGTTCAAGAATTTATTTTTGAACATTAAAAGAAAATGAGTTTGTTTTGTTTATATTATTAGTTAGTAAGTCTATAGGATGCATATAATATTGTAGCATGCATGTCACTATCATTCTTCTTTCAGTTTTCCGTTGTACATAGTCTACACTTTTCCATTGCGTGATTGAAATAAACTTTAGACGGTTAAACTGAACTGGTCTCCTTCAGTTAAATCTCATCTGAACTTAATGTTGGTGTTTTGTTTGGATACTTGGACCTCAACCAAGGCGTTCTGATGCACACTTTGGCAAATTTGTGATGAAGTAGGAATATCATCTTCATCCTTGAGACATTTACATAAAAGAGCAGATTCAGATAAAAATGGTACAAAAATTGAGAATTGTGCAGGAGTAGAACATAATTTGTGCTTTAAAGGTCACCGCTGGAGGTAGAGGAGAAAAACATGAATATTGTAAAGGTCAATGGGTTGAACGTGCGTTTGTGGCATTAAGGGCTACTTACTGTACATGCGGTGTGTAATTTTATTCAACGATGCAATGTTTGAATTAGCTATATTTAAAACGCAATTTAAATTTATTTTTCTATCACCACATTTTTCACATACATTGCATTTGTTTGTGCATATCTTTGGGGACATCCTGGAGTCCCCAGGAAGATATGTAAAGCTCATGAATGGGGTCCATCGTATTCTTAAATTGTGTGTGAGAATACTGCCATTGAACAAAAAAAGCTATAATGGAACGATTTACCGGATGAAATAAAAAGTTCTTCAAACCTGTTACAATTTGTAAAAATATTTAAAAATGTACATGCAGGAGAGAGAGTGATGCCCTGAGCACAGAGCAGGTGATGGGGGAGAGGGGTAGGGTCAGAGAGTTTTTAGGCCAGTGTGTGTATATGTGTCTTTTGTGTCTAATACCCCATGGTAGGGTATTGCATGGGGGTACTGTATGTACTGCATAGTATCAAATTTGTATTCTGTATGTTGATTAATTGCATATTGTATTCTGTGTAGTATTGAATGGTGAGAGGGGTTGGGAACAAATAAGCAACTGCTTCATCCAACCCCTTTTAAAACCTGTATCAGTGTAAAGATATGTGAAATTGTGCTCTGCAGCTTTGAAATAAATAATACTAATTATGTTTCAGTATCAGGCACATGCACATTCTATCCGTTATATCTGCACTCTATCCATATGTGTATTCATATAATCTAAATGAAACCCACTCTTTCATTTTTGAGATGGGAACAGTGCATTGTGCATAAATATGTACAATAATAGATTCCTAAACAGTGTGGGCTCTGTCAACTACACCACTCTAAGCTTTTCTTTTGTGTCTAAAAATTAGAAAATCTTACTGAACATCATCACGTAGCTATTGTCAATACCCATTCTTTGAAATTGTCGTCTGATTTCTCGCTTATGTTAGTCCAAGGTTTCAATCAGACTCCAAACCTTTCTGTGTCATTGTAACTCAATGAGGAAATAAACAAATCTCTTATCTTCCTGTCCTCAATTTGAACTTGTCCCTGACCCCTTTGAAGCACATATTATCATTTCTGTGTCCTTTGTAACAACCACAAACCATCTTTCAAAACACATCTGTAGCCCTGTTACTGCTTTGGAATGGCATATGCATTTTTATTGTATAATATTTATTGGATATGTGGACATCCTCTCTGTCTTGGAACAACTCTCCATCAAACTATAACCGCAACTCAGGCCTATTATGTTTTATGTATTTCTAATAAAAGAAATACACTGTTTTTTTTACTACCAGAATTTGCCTCCAATTCAACTGCAGTTCTTGAGTCTATAAATATGTAGATAGATAGAAACTTTATTGATCCCCCATAGGAGAAATTTGGGTGTCCAGTAGCAGCAGAAACACATCCATCCATAAAAATAAAATAAAAATACATAATTCTAAAAGTAGCATTCAATAGTAATAGCAGCAGTAATGATGTAGCGGCTGGGTGGAGCAGCTTCTTTGAATTTAGACCTGGTTTTAGTCCTGGTTTTAATTTAGTCCTGGTTTAAAGCCTGGGTACGTAATTTTTTTTCATACATTTCACATGCTGAAAAAAAAAAAAAGATTTCAGTATGAGACACAGCTCAAAATGACATGCTTATGAAAACTAAGATACGATCAGATAGACTTTATATCGATCTCACAATGAAGACATTTACAAAGTGAAGGAAGCAAGCTGTTTTGAGAATGACTTAGATGATTCAGTTACAATGCAATTTTTTTTGTGGTCTCAAAGTTGGATACCTCAGCTTTAAGCCCATTTTCATTGTAATTTGGTTTACAAAAATACTCTTTTCCCTCTTCCTTGCTCTTTAAAACTGGCTCCTTCTGAGGCAAGTTAGCTCCAGGTTTGCTCAAATGAATGTTGGAATATATAGGCAAAGCAATTTATTCATACACAAGGCAACTCAGTGTGCTGAACCAAACAAGATAGCATTAAAATCATAAATAATCACAGTACATTAAATAGAAAGATGCAAATATAAAACATTAAATCCCTCAGACGTCCCCTAGAGACAGTTTTTCATGCCACAAATTTAAAGTCTCCAATGATGACCAGGTAGAACTAGGAAGGACTATGAAGGAGACTTGGATGCAGCCCTTGTTTGGTCCTAGTTTAGATCCAGTGTAATCCCAAATGTTGAGCTTGTATTTGTGCGAGTTATTTAGTGAAAAGTGCAGACGGGTTCATTACATGCGTGTTATTGCTTTGTGGGTGTGGAGAGGAGTGCATTTTGTGTCTAGTCGTGTACAGTCTGGTCTGCAGTTTCAGACGGTAGCTCTTGACCCTTTGCTCCCTGTTTTCCCTGTTTTTGTGGTTCCCATGGAAACAGAGTCGGTTTGGCCGCGGGGTACACACTTTTGCCTTTATACGCCCATTTTCTGCCTGGATGTGTGCCAAAATGGATATGAGTAATAAAGGATGAACGCAGAGAATATACAGTCCAAGAGTAACCTGGCATATTCCAATATTCAGGGGTAAATGCTGTCTATATCAACGCACAAGGCTGAACATTGCACAGTGTATTGAAAAACGTGTGTGTTCCATTCATTATTGGATTGCGATGAAAGATTATAGGTGAAAAACAAGGCAGTTCCTGGACAATATCTGGTTGTGGCATCAAACGAGTTAATTAGATAGTACTGTGCTAATTAAGAGACTTAGCAGACCCATGTTGTAGAATATGGTTTCGTTGGCTCATCCTCACAGAATCTTAAATTAGTCCTGGAACAAGATTTGGGTTTATTCCAAATGCGGAGAAATGACAGAAGATATGATTCCGTTTATTATCTCTTAATTTCAGTTTTGGCTGCAACAATGGGAAAACATGCATGCTCATTTTTGTGATTACAATTTGCTGTTAAAATAGTTTTTTATTGTTAGATTTTTCTCTGACTTTAAAGACATTCTTTTGCTTTTGCTTTCAGGAACTATCATGTCAGTCGCAAATCAAAACTTGCATATACCGCCTATATTCACTACTTATGCTGTCAGTACCTGGGGCGACAGTGGCTCAGTTGGTAGAGCATTGGCTTAAACAGCTCCCCCTGCAGATATACAGTACCACAGCTTGTCAACCATACTCTATACCACTTGGTGACTTGGGTGATACCCCGCAAGGCGTAAAGAATATGCCCATGTAGCCTTAAAAGTGGACACATTTTTCACTCGTATTAGTGTTTATTCATTGGAAGAACGTCAAACTTATATATTCTTGTTACAGTTTCAGCTCTCTTGGGCTGGAGCGGATTTGGGAGGCAGATCTCGAAGCGTGTCAGCTGTTTCTACGAGGTCTTCAACTTCGAACTCCCAGCGTCAGTGAATCGGACAATAACCTCACTCCTGATCCAGCAAATCCAACTCCGTCCAGCACCAAAGAGAACGACGATGAGGAGAAAGATGAAGAGGACTGCGCTATGCTTACGGCCTTAGGGGGGCGCTGGTGTCCCGAAGCCAACCTGCAGAACTCAGAGTTCACCAAGGTAACAGAGTTTTCTATTACTTCAGTGTATTTAAACAGGTGATGAAGACACTGTTAAACTATGGATCATCTGAATTTATCAAAGCTATGATTTATATATTGTATCGTACATTTTGTGCTTTTGTGTTTCTAGTCCTAGTCCTTTCCGTGAGCATACTTGCGGTCAAAATGTGTCCATTACATTTGTATACATTTACCACCCCTTATGCCTATTTTATCTTTAACGTCTGAAGAAAGGCTCAATTTAAGACATTTGGTGTTTAACAAATGACTGGACTCTTTGAGAAAGCACTATAGTTTTGGCCTCTGATTACTCTCATCAGGCCTATTTATTTATTCTAATTATACGTGGGAACAATCTCCGCACTGACAAAGATCGAACTTAGGCCCCGTTTATACTGAGACGCTGCGCAGACGTTTCCAGGCTATTAACAGAAACGACCTGGCTCCTAATGCAAATTTCTCAGCGTTCACATGAGGTTGAAAAACGATGTAGTTCTAGCGCCCGGCCAGTAGTGGGCAGATAAACTTTACAACACGACACACGACCCCGAGCCCCGTGCCCAGCCCCCCTCTCGGCAGTGTACTCACTTCCTGTGCCAGACCCTCAGAGAGTACCAACATCATTCTGCATTTTAACAGCAGCTGTGAACATGGAAACTGAACCTAGAGCTTCGCGTGGTCTCGTTTGGACGAACGAAGGAGTAGAGTTATCCTTTGTCCCGCGCTGGAAGCCCACGTAGCTAGTTTGTGCGGGCGGCGCCATTATTGTTGATGTTTGTTCTCCGCTACTGCGCATGTCCAAATTTACGTGCGGGGAGCAGCGCTGAGGCGGGGGTCAGAGCAGAGGGGGATTTCACACCTATTCCCCTCTCGCGGGTGTGAAAGAGCTCCCTGCTGTGCAGCGTATCTGAGTTGTCCCACTCTGCAGGCTGGATCTGAACACTTACGTTTTCACCCCCCTGGAACACTGTCTTCGTATGAACGGTTGGTAGCAACCGACATCCAACTATACCGTTTTACTGCCACATTGTCTCCGTGTAAACTCAGCCTTAAACTCCGGGCTAGTTGTACTTGTGCAATACCATAGTGGTTGGAGGGATTAATATGCCTTTGATCTAATGCACTGTCATGGAAGAGCCTTATATTAACTTCCTCAGACTTTTTAGATAAATAAGAATTCAACAAAACCAAAGCTTAAACAGCTCTGTACTTAATTTTTTTATTTTAAAAAGTCATGTAACTTGTATCGCCGGTGTCTTGAGGTTGGTCTAATTAACGACCAAAGACCAACTGTTGGATTTTGACAATTCCCTTTCCTCAGAAAATGAGATTTAGGAACCTGTAATAAAGCAAAAAGGTCAATGTGGAATACGGGTAATATCTTTTTCCCCTTTTTTGCAAATGTTTTGAGTGTATTTCAGTGAGTTTGGAGTTAGAACTGGTTTCACCCCAGAATGTTTTTATTTGACTGGAAATAAAATGACTGGTTCTGCTCTACTGCAATCTTTCACATTCCCAGGAGTATGAAGGTTATATTTGATCGATGGGTGAAAACCTCATGGGTCACTCATCAGAGCTCAAAAGGTTAACATGTTTTAATGACATACTTTTGAGATGTAGATACCTATGGTTCCTTCCTACACATAGTTATTATTTCAAGTTCTACAATACTGAAAGCTCCCAAGATGCGCTATGATTGAACACAAATAATGCATACTATTTGTTCTATCGCTAACAACTATGCATTATTGATCCACCGCCCCAACATGACCCTACTTTGTATAATGTGCGTAGACCTACATCCAGAACAGGGAAAGATGCTCCGCTGAGGTTGCTCTCTAAGAGTTAGGGTTAGGGTTAGCTTAGTTAAGCTGCTACATAGATGGGACTCGGGAGTTTGTTGTGTTCGTTCATGCATATAAAAAGGTCAAATGAGAGCAGGCGTTTGTATCTGACCTCAAATCTATTCTTCTGCTTAGATAATGATTTAAAAGAGTTAAGCATAAGACTGGAAGATGCACATGTGATTATTGTGGGTGTGATGTTGGCAACAGTGAATTCTAATTGAGTGAAAGCAAAGCATGGGAGGTTCTTTAACTTAAATGATTAATAGGGGCATTGTAATTGGCTGGGATTTCAATAATTTCTTCAAATTCGTTAGAAGATACAGCCACCAATGTTAGGGTAGATGAGGACCTCAAAGCAGACGGCAAAAGGGCAGTAAAAATATTTATTAACAAAAAGTGCAGCAGGCTTGGCTGAAGGGAAACAGGGCAAGGCTTGGTCCAGTGGGGGGCTTCGAGCAGGCAGTGGAACTAGGAACACAAAAATCAAAAATGAGAAAATAAGTCACAAAGCAAAAACCCTCATAGGCAAGGAAAAACGGTCTAGTCACCACGGTGGAAGACGGAACAATCTGACGATGAGTGGAGATCAGCTTGGAGACTTTGTACTGTGGTGATGAGGGAACTGAAGACAGCTGTGCCTGCTCGAAGACCACACCCAACAGGAGCCATGCCTGAAACAAAACAAAACCACACGGGGGAGGCAAACCACAACAGGACCCCCCTCTCAACGGACGCCTCCTGGCGGCCTTCCAGGCTTGTCCGGGAACTGGCGGTAGAAGTCCCGGATCAGACCACGATCCAAGATAAGGTGACGGGAAATCCAGGACCGCTCCTCTGGGCCATAGCCCTCCCAGTCTACCAGAAACTGGAAACCACGTCCCCGGCGGCGAACATCCAAAATACGGCTAACTGTGAATGCAGGGTGATCATCAATAAGACGGGGGGGAGGAGGGGGACAGGAAGGAGGGCAAAGTGGACTCGACACAACAGGCTTGAGCAGAGAAACGTGGAAAACTGGATGCACTCTGAGGGAGTTAGGCAACTTTAACTTGACCGAAACTGGGTTCACAATACTCTCAATTTCATAGGGTCCAACAAACCTGGGTGCCAGTTTTCTGCTCTCTACCTGAAGGGGAAGATCGCGTGATGAAAGCCACACTTTTTGTCCTGGCTGGTAATCCGGCGCAGCAGAGCGACGGCGGTTGGCACTCTGTTGATTGCGAGCGGACGATTGGATAAGGGCCGACCTAACAGTCCTCCAAACAGCACGACACCGGCGGAGATGAGCCTGAACTGAGGGGACAGACACTTCCTGTTCCTGTGACGGAAACAGAGGAGGCTGGAAACCCAGCGACACCATGAAAGGGGAGAGACCAGTGGCAGAACTTGACATCGAATTGTGGGCATATTCAACCCACGGAAGAAAAGTGGACCATACAGTTGGATTCCGTGCTGCCACACAGCGAAGAGCCGCCTCCAGGCTCTGATTTGCCCTCTCTGCCTGACCATTTGACTGCGGGTGGAAACCAGAAGAGAGGCTGGCCGATGCACCAATGGCTGTACAAAAAGCTTTCCAAACCTGCGACGAAAATTGGGGCCCACGGTCCGACACAATGTCTAAAGGAATTCCATGTAAACGAAAAACATGAAGGACTAACAGGTCAGCTGTCTCCAAGGCAGAAGGAAGCTTGGGTAGGGGAACAAAGTGGACTGCTTTGGAGAACCGGTCCACAATAGTGAGGATGACAGAGTTACCTTGTGATGGGGGCAATCCAGTGACAAAGTCAACAGCGATATGCGACCAGGGGCGCGAAGGCACAGGAAGGGGATGCAGTAAACCAGCAGGGGGCAAGTGTGAAGGCTTACTACGAGCACAGACATCACAGGCAGACACAAACTCACGAACATCAGGAGCCATAGTGGGCCACCAGAACTTTTGTTTTATGAAGTTCAAAGTGCGATGGATACCTGGGTGGCAACTTAGCCTAGATGAATGACCCCATTGAAGAACTTGGGAGCGGACTGCCATAGGAACAAAAAGACTGTTTTGAGGGCCATCGCCAGGGTCCGGCTCTGTACGTTGTGCCTCAAGGACGACATTTTCAATCTCCCAGTGGGCCGCAGCTACAACACAGGAAGGTGGCAAGATGGTGCCTGGAACAGAGTCAACATTATCAAGGGAGTACAAGCGAGACAATGCATCAGGCTTTGCATTTTTGGACCCTGGACGGTAAGTTAAGGAGAAATTAAACCGGCTCAGGAAAAGGGCCCATCTAGCTTGACGGGAATTCAGTCGGCGTGCAGTCTGGAGGTAAGAGAGGTTCTTGTGGTCAGTCCAAATTATAAACGTGTGGTGTGTTCCCTCCAACCAGTGTCTCCATTCCTGAAGCGCTGAGACGACTGCCAACAATTCGATTACCAATGTCATAGTTGCCCTCTGCCTTAGTAAGACGCCTCGAGAAAAATGCACAAGGGTGAAGTTTGTTGGTTTCTGGGGATCGCTGTGACAGAATAGCCCCCACCCCTAGGTCTGATGCATCTACCTCCACTGTAAACTGCCTTGTAGGGTCAGGATGGGTAAGAACAGGTGCAGTGGTGAACTTTTTCTTTAGCCAATCAAAAGCAATTTGAGCTTCAGGGGTCCAGACAAAGGGGGACGATGTAGAGGTGAGGCGTGTAAGGGGAGCTGCAACTCTGCTGTAGTCTCTAATGAAACGTCTGTAAAAATTGGCAAAACCCAAAAATCTTTGCAGCAGTTTACGGGATGTGGGTGTAGGCCAATCAACAACAGCCTGGATCTTGGCTGGGTCTGCTGACAGTCTTCCTTCTTCAATAAAAAACCCGAGGAAACTAACCTTAGGTTTGTGAAATTCACATTTCTCAGCCTTGACGTAGAGTTTGTTTTCCAATAGTCTCTTTAGCACTAGCCGAACATGCTGGACATGCTCTTGGATGTCTTTGGAGAAAATCAAAATGTCGTCCAGGTAAACAAAAATAAACTTGTTGAGCATGTCACGCAAAACATCATTTATGAGTGACTGGAAGACTGCTGGTGCGTTTGTGAGCCCAAAAGGCATTACCTGATATTCAAAGTGACCCAGTGGAGTATTGAATGCAGTCTTCCACTCATCTCCACTTCTGATTCGCACAAGATGGTAGGCATTGCGAAGGTCCAGCTTAGAGAAAACCGTAGCCCTGTGCAGAGGCTCAAAGGCAGAATCAATTAGTAGGAGTGGATACTTGTTTTTTACTGTGATAGCATTGAGACCACGGTAATCAATACATGGCCGCAAAGTCTTATCCTTCTTGTCTACAAAGAAAAACCCGGCTGCAACAGGGGAGGAGGAGGGCCGGATGTGACTGGACGCCAGTGAATCATGAATGTACTTCTCCATGGCTTCTCTTTCAGGACCTGAGAGATTGTACAAACGGCTAGACGGTAAAGGTGCCCCTGGGAAAAGTTCAATAGCACAGTCATATGGCCTATGTGGAGGAAGAGAGAGGGCTCGATCCTTGCTGAAAACTTCGGCCAAATCATGATACTCAGGGGGCACATCTGAGAGATCAGTTAGTGCAGGTTGAGTGGTAGTAGGGACATGGGCAGGTGGGTTGGCGGAACGGAGACAATTAGAGTGGCAGAAAAGGCTCCATGTAGTTGATCTGGATGGCCAATCAAACTGGGGATTATGCAGTGACAGCCAAGGAATACCAAGGACAATAGGAGCGAGTGGTGAGGGAAGGACATAGAGTCTAATAGTCTCTTTGTGGTTACCAGAGAGGACTAGAGTGACAGGAACAGTACAATGAGTAACATTGGCAATAAGACGCCCATCCACTGCCTTAATGGATTTAGGTCTTTCAACAAGTTCAGTGGGGATCCCGTTTTGTCTTACAAAATCCGAGTCAATAAAGTTATCATCAGCTCCTGAATCAACTAATGAAAAAGCAGGAAATGACTCACCATTGTGTTGGAGAGAGGTCTGCAACTGGATGCGTTGGGGGAATTGGCTGGAGTGCTGGCTCATCAGTACCCCCTTACTTACTGATGAGCCTGATCTTTTGGCAGCATATTGCACTGGCTCTGAAAGTGATTTGATGCCCCACAATAAAAGCAGAGACGGGACTGCAGGCGGCGCTGTCGTTCCACTTGGTCGAGGCGGAGACGTCCCAGCTGCATTGGTTCCTCGCTGGAGGAAGGTGGAAGCTCCTTTGGTAGAGGCACTGGAACAGACTGGGAGGGGACATAATACATAGGCCGAGAACTTGACATCACTTTTTCCCTGCGCCTTTCCCTCAGGCGGTTGTCCAGACGTACTGCTAATGAAATTAGAGTTTCCAAATCTGGGCATTCGTCACGAGAAGCAAGTTCATCCTTCATACTTTCATTGAGGCCATGAAAAAATGCTCCCTGCAGAGCGTTCATGTCCCACCCACTTTCAGCTGCTGCAATTCTAAAGTTCAAAGAATACTGGGCCACAGATGAACTGCCCTGCTTTAGAGAAAAAAGTCGTTGGCCTGCCTCCTTACTCTGGATAGGATGGTCAAAAATATGTCGCATTTCTTTTACAAAAACCCAAATAAGAGTGGCAAAAATCTGCATTGCCCTTCCATGCAGCAGTAGCCCACTCAGAAGCGTTCCCTGAGAGTAACCCCACCATATATGCAATGCGGGATCTATCAGTAGCGTATGTCTGGGGCTGCTGTTCAAAAACCAGGTCACATTTTAACAAAAAACTCCCACATGATCCAAGCTCACCAGAAAAAGGTTGAGGTGTAGGAATAAATGGCTCACGTGCATTAGAAGAGGGCATTGGTGGTTGAGTAGGATCCATAGGAAGAGAAGAGGAGCCAGGCTGAGCAGGAGCAGGTGCAGCGAGTTGGTGTGTGATTAGGTGCTGGAGCTGGCTTCCAAGTTCACCAACATGAGAGGAGAGTTTCCGTAACGCGTCCATAACCTCCTTCATTTCTTGGTCATGGCGTCCAAGAGTTTGTCCTTGAGCAGACAGGGCCTTAACAATGGTATCTTGGTCTGCGGGGTCCATGCTGGTCAGATTGTTCTGTTAGGGTAGATGAGAGGACCTCAAAGCAGACGGCAAAAGGGCAGTAAAAATATTTATTAACAAAAAGTGCAGCAGGCTTGGCTGAAGGGAAACAGGGCAAGGCTTGGTCCAGTGGGGGGCTTCGAGCAGGCAGTGGAACTAGGAACACAAAAATCAAAAATGAGAAAATAAGTCACAAAGCAAAAACCCTCATAGGCAAGGAAAAACGGTCTAGTCACCACGGTGGAAGACGGAACAATCTGACGATGAGTGGAGATCAGCTTGGAGACTAGCTTGGAGACTTTGTACTGTGGTGATGAGGGAACTGAAGACAGCTGTGCCTGCTCGAAGACCACACCCAACAGGAGCCATGCCTGAAACAAAACAAAACCACACGGGGGAGGCAAACCACAACAACCAACTCACTTTGTCAAACATTTTCTCAGCCAGTTTAGACATGTTGTACCTGATTTTAAAGCTAAGAATCTCCTGAAATCCTTTGTTGTGATATGCTTTCTCACAAATCTTATTGATGACTGGAAAAAGTCTGCAAAAACAGTTACCAAAACACACCATCAGCGCTGCTAATGTACACATGTAATATATTATTGTAAAGATTAGGGTTCTTTATTTAGTGATAAAATAAGAAATCGTCATGTTTATGTCATACCTCATTTTAAAAGCAGATCAAATCCAGTTAAATATACGTTACAACCGCTCAAAAAAGTAAGTACAAAATCGGTCTGTCCCGAGGCTTAATTTAACGGCAATCTTTACTTCTGTAGATATTTACTTCGTTCTTATAGTGAATCTATCTACCACAAACTTACCATAAATTACCATAGTTACTATAAAAGACAAAATGGTCTATTCCAAACTGAAATTATCTCCCTTTGTTTGCTCTCCCCTGCACGGATACAGGGGCTGCATCTTTCTCAAATGTTTGCCAAATCAATTATATTAATAAAGCACAGGAGGTACATGTGTGTATTTGTATGCGCTCCAGAAGAGAAAATCTGTAGAAGGAAAAAATATTAATTAATGGTGTTGACCAGATGGTAATTTGCCTTGGCAATTTGATTTACATACTTGGGTCTCTAGTAAAGAGAAAAAATGACCTACATGCATTTTAATTATTATTTCAGAGGACATCTTGTGTAAAATCAACATTCATTCCCTGCTGATAAACTGTTGACTATAGATTTATACAGATTATACAATTCAATTCGATTCAGTTTATGTTTGTAAAGCCCTAAATCACAATAACTGTTATTTCAGAGGACTTTACAAGCTTCACACAACTCAGATCAGAGAATCAAACACAGGAAATGCAATGATTTGAAAAAAATAAACAAAAGAAATAGCAACACTTTTCTAGTATAATGTTTCAAGTTTTCACCTAGAAACAAAATATGCCCTTCACCTCACACTCACTCAGAGGTAAGAATGAACAAGGGACAACATCATGATCTATGCTTTAGCGTAACCATAATAATCCCCCATAAAAAGTATGTGTGTGTGTGTTTTTTTTACATCAACGCCTGGGGTACCTAACTTTAAAACCACACAGTCCATCTAACTAGTTCTTTGCTCTCAAAACAATTTGGTTCTATTAGTTTTTTTCAGTTGCATATATGTTTGGCCTCTTTCACATCTTTAGATCAGCTTTTACAGAGAGAAAACTGAAAAAGAGAGGACCACTCTCACTCAGCTGTCAACCCAAAACATCAACTAGTGACTCACAAGGCTCCTTCTTATATTTAGCATTTTTCTCGTAAAAAATGCAAAATATAACATCATTTTTAATAAGATGAAGACAGTATATTGCAGCCTGATTTGTTCCCAATGATAAGGTTTTCAGTCCTAGTGCATTAGTGATTTAAAGTGACCTATTGTACAGTCTGACAGTGGTGGGAATAGGCCCTGTGGTTACTGGGTCAATGGGTTACTTTTGGGACTAACAAAATGTGTAATCTATGCAACAAAAAAGGTACACTAGCTTGAACATTGTTTTTATTGCTTGAATCAACAGTGCTTTCTTTCTCTCTGACACAGATTTTTGCATTCTCCCCTCCCCACTAATGCATTTATAATATTCACGCCGTCTTGCATTCTGGGGTCAAGTGTAAGCAGTGTTCTTTCCCGTCTGACCTCCAATGAAGCTTGCATCTCTCTCCACTTGAGTGAAAATGACATGATCTGCTAAAACACTGGGCCGGGGTCAGAGTAAACAAGACTTGGGCAGCAGCAGTAGCAGAGGGCTATCAGTGCATCCGCTCAGAGGTGTTTTTGAAACGAGCGGAGAAATGTGGGTGTAGGGGGAAAGGGTGCAGCGGCTCGGAAAACTCTTCTGCCGCCTTTGTTTCACTCTACGCAATTAAACGTGTTCAGTGAGAATGCATTTGTGTGTGTTTTAGATTGAGCCCAGCGAGAGGTATAAGCCCAGCGCCGCAGGGTATGGAGATTAGAATAGACATTGTGAAAGTCCAGGCAAGTAATAGGGTTTTAAGGCTGATTTGACTCAACATATTGGAGCTGGGGAATGAGCTTGACCTGGACCTGCCTCGGTGCAACAAAACCCATACCAATTCTCTGTCAATTAAATCTGGGGATAATTTCAGTTTCATGAATAATGCATGGTGTGTGTCCCAACAGAAAGAGTCTTGTAAAAGTACAAATTCAAATCTAACCATATGTTGTCTCCATGTCATCTTTAGCGTACTAGTAAGAAAGCGCTTTTTCACTTTTTTTGTCTGAAAAAGCTGATCTAACGATGTGAAAGAGGCCAAAAATACATGCATGTGAAACCTAGTGATAGAACCGAACCATTTTTTAGCCAGGAACTAGTTACACATCATCAGTAGGGTAACGCTAACCTGTCTCACGTTAGACCGGTGCACAGAGTCAGAACTAGACATGGGGAGGCTGCACTCACGCTGCTAAAATCTGGAACAGTCTTCCTGGAAATGTGAGACAGGCTTCTTCACTGACAATGTTCAAATCCAGGTTATACACAATTTTGTTTAGCTGTTACTCTTTTTTTAATGTGCTGTGATTATTTATGATTTTAATGCCTTGTGTGATTGTTTCGATTTTGTTTTGTTCAGCCCTTTGAGTTGCCTTTTGTATGGATTGTGCTATAGAATGAGACAGTTTTCCTTACCTATGATGTATTGTTTTAATCCTGCTAATAAAGTCAGATTTGATGGTTTTACAGTTAGGTGTCCCATTTTTAAGAAGTACACAATACTTGCTAGTAGCCTCTGTGTGTTTTTAACATAGTTCTGTCTTCATGTTTTGTGAGTTTTATTCATGCTTTATCTGATGTTCTTCTTGGAGACTTTGATCACTTTTTATTCTTAATTTCCTTTCCAATATTATCTTGAATACCCATTTTACCAACCTTATCCACGAAGTCATTTTATTATATGAATTTAAATAGATTCACTCTCAATAGTTTGTAGTTATCATTTCATCCTTTCTAGCTTCAAACACTCCCATCGCAGACCGCACACACTGAAGCATACTTAGTGAGGATGCCTGTATGCGTTCATTCATTTGTATTGTAAGTGTGTGTCAGTGTGTGTCAGTGTGTGTCAGTGTGCGTTAGTGTGTGTAAATGTGTGTAAATGTGTGTAAAAATGTTCAGACGGCTCATGTGCTGGTCCGTCCCACAGTCGGCTCTGGCCTCAGGGTTCACACTTCCTCCCACACATGCTCCAGTCTCCAGTCTGAGGAACAAAGCCAAAACCGCCACAAGTGGAGAACCAATCATGCGCTGGAGAGGGGATATTTTCTCTCACTATGTTCTATTATTACCATCGCAGACGCTTTATATTGTCACTGCTCATTTGCAAAGAACCGTTCAAAGGATGTATTTATTTGTTTGTTTGTTTGTTCATTTGGATGGGACAGTGAATATTAACACACAGTAACTGTAAGAGTAACTGTAAGTACACAGAACTGTAGCTTTTAGTCCCTCCGTCACACTTTCAGACACACAGTAATTCAAGTGTGTTATGATTTGATTATAATGGCGCATCCACTACAAGGCAACAAGGCAATGCAAGTTTATCTACATTCTATTTCATTTTTTATTTTTTCTATATCTTATTTTATTTTTATTTTGTACATGCGTTACAAAACTTAACTTAACCAAAACCAGATTCTTAAAGACAATATATAAATACATACGAAAAGTGAATTAATAATAATGTTCAATTGTACATAGATTATAACATACATAAAGACATAGATGAAATAATAGTAATAATAAAAATACATTGTCTCATTTTATATACGAAAGGGAGTGGGAAGAAGAAGAAACTTATTTAATCCCACCCCTTATTAATTACGTTTCTTATTTGGAGTATTTGGATTGTAGATTATTGTGTTCAAATAGGTATGACAGGTCTAATGACCGTTTAGATTTCACAAAAAAGACTTTCCTTGAATCTATTTTCATTTTTTTCATGTTTTCTTCATTTTTGTTGCGCCTCGACATCCAGAGAAATGGCATGTATTGTGTATTCTTGATTACGAAAAGTAAAAGAGACTTTCATATCCTCCATTACTTTGTTCAACATGTTACTTCCAGTTGAAAGCAGCTATATGAGCCAATCCCCTGATGTGGAGATACAATAGACTTTTATTCTTCTTTGCTTTAGTATCTGCCTCCAACTCCGCACACAAACATCTCCCCTGCTTAGACTTGATTACCTCTTGTAACATCTTTCCTCTTCAACTCTCCTCTTCTTCCTCTTAAAACCAATGCATTCATATCGTCTATTGTTCCTCCCAGTTTTACCTCCGTGTTGCATGATGAAACTCTCATACAACTGCTGCATGACTGGATCTATATTGTGTTTTTCTTTGTTTCTTTTCTCCTCCCGAAGCTTCGCCCCTCCTAACAAGCCTCCACCGACTGAAAGGTGAGAACACCCACAATTTGTCTGCAGTGACAGAAGCGCACATGCAGACAGAGAGAGAAGAATGTAGACTTAGAATTAGCATTTGGAAATATAGCCCTGGGTCTTGTCTTTAGAAATGTGGATTAATCCTGGTTAAATTAGTTAGTTTTGGCATTAGACGTGACCCTATAGTTAAAATAGTTCCTTTTGATCCATGGGTTTCAGAAATGAGGACCGTCGTCGTTTTGATTATCTATTAAAAAGCATTACTCGTGTATTTTTAATTGAAATGCTGTGTGGATCTGTAAACTGAAATCCATGAATAGTAGTGAAAGGGCTCAATCTTGCGAGATATAGTAACATATTCTAGATTCTTCAACAGTTTGGGCAAAACAAAGGATGAACACTGGGGAATTACACATTTTGAGAAGCCCTTGGCCAACTCCAAGAATAGTATAGACCAAGTAGGACAAACCAGTGGCAGGAGCGCTGGTGTCTACTCTCTACTCTCTCTGGTGCACAATGGGGTAGTCTTGCACAGTTTTTCCAATTTTACTGCGAATGGAAAATACATTCTTGAAATCTTGAGTCTTGAATCTAATATATTAATTAGAATAGAGTGTGTTGTGCGGTCAGAACTTTGCCAACTCTTGCTTTTGATATTTTTTCGGAATATTATTAGTAAAGACTTATCATTTGTAGGATTTCATTCAGAAAACAATCCGATTCCACCCTTCAAAATCTTGACTTTTCTTCTCTTTCTTGTGGACCCAGTTTTGTGTCACGTTTATGTCCCTAATGAATAATGTTTAGTTCTGGTTGTGATTTCTGGTTTCATGTTTTCACTGTTATTTTTTTCCGGTAGCTGTGAATACTATACACAATACAATTTCTGTGTGTGTTTGTAGGTGTGTCCATGTGTATGTGGGTGTGTGTGTCTGTTTGAAAATAAATGAAAAAAAGAATACAAATACAGTAGTTTTACAGCATCATGTGTATACAGAAAATTGAAATGATGAGATGAATGTTTAAAATAATCTCTATATTGGAGTTCAGTTTGCAGTACGGAAAAGTTAATAATCATGGTGGACAAGTATTCATTGGCCAAAAGTAATTGATTTTGGCATCATCATAGGCAAAATGTTCATTGTGTTCTTTAAACCTCCTCAACAATATCAATGATGTAGCTCATTTGTGGTTTCTGAGACTAACAGACTATATCTCATTGAAATCTTAGTCAACATACAAATAGAAAAAGTATTGTAGATTCTTACAAACAATGAAAGATACATCTTCTTATCCTTGTGACGTTTTCCTCTCTTTTCAAAACAACCGAGCGTTGTTCTCACTACGATACCTGTACTGTTTCGTCTATTGAAGGTCTATTTATGTCTTGTGTCACCATCTCTCGGAACAGTCGAACTGTATGTAAATGTGATGTTATACCAAGCACTTAATGTCTACGCCGCTTCATTAGACTTCTTCACGTGTGGTTGAAGTGGCACTACATGTTTCTGCATATCCAAGGACCCACATCTCAAGAGTCTTTTAATTAAACCACAGAGATGTCTCAAAGCAATGTTTTTTATTATTAATATGCCTGGAAACCTTTATACAATATGGGCAGCCATAGATAATACGCGGAAATATCCCCAAACGCTAATATGCTGTAAGGTTCATTCTCTTCTTGTTATTACATTTATGAAACTCCTCAAACTTATTGAACCTTGTCCTTTAAATAGTTGCAAAGTAGGATGTTAAAGGGGACATAACATGCAACTTCTACTTCCACAGCTTGTGACCATACTGCATATAGTATTTTTCCTTTGACGTTTATAAACTCACAGTTTTTAAGACGATTTCATGCATGTTTGATTAAATAATATCCTCTGGCTCCTCGACGCCACTGCTGATATTGTCTTATTTGTTCACTTTTTTCTGAATCTGTGAAATGTAGATGATTCAGCACATTGGAAAAGCATTTTGCCCAAAGGAAAATAAAAATCTGATTGCTTACTTTATGTTAGCAATGTGTTATGTTATGCGGTGTTAGCAAAGTATTTTCGTTGTAGCTCAAATACAAATGCAAATAATGAGCTGCAGGTGTCATTTTTTATCACTGTTTTGTAGAAGGTAAAGCACATGTCTTTAAATTCAATGGTTTAGGATTTTTTTATTTGCCAGTTCTATACCAGACAAGTGAAAGATATCAATGTTATCGCCCTGACTTCTGTCTTACCAATGTTTACTAAGTCTTCTAATCACCTAAAAAGGAAAGGTGAAGCCTTGAAGGTTATTCTATTAGGAATTCATGTTTGTATTTCTTTAGTTCTCACAAAATGGAAATTTATTATAAACATCTGGTCAATATTTAGTTTAACGATGCAATATTGTGGCTTACATGGAGCGAGTTAAGGTCATTCTAATTCAGACGTCAAAGTGAATGTGTCAGAAATCAATTGAGGATAAACAAAAAAATATGGACTAAGTTCATAAAATTTACTCATATCATATATAATACTTATCATATAAGTACCTATGTGCGATATAGATAAACTTAACTTTGACTTCACTCTCAATGTATTAAAACGTAGCAAATGTAGCTGTCCTCAAAGTGTCGCTTTCTTTCTTTAATGCTTTCACATTTCCACAAAAAGAGATTTTTAGCCCAAATTTCTGTGTTATCTTGTCATTATCTTATATCAAGGCACGGTGGCGCTGCTGTTAGCGCTTGTGCTTCTCAAGAGGGTCCTGGCCTTTCTGTGTGCATGTTCTCCTTGTGTTCTCCCAGCACTGTGTAGAGAGAGAGTGTGGAGTGAGAGGAAAAATGCCCACAACAATTGGGTGGTACTTGTGGCTATGTAAATAAAGATTTCTTAGTTACTAAATCTTTTAGTAAGCAAGAAATCTTTATTTATATAGCAGTTGTGAGAGAATGAAAAATTATAAAACAAACTAATGAAAAATACCTTATGAACAAACTTCAGGAAAGACAGACAGTCGACTGTTCTGTTGTATGGACTGTGTGATACCTCAAGACAACCGCGACTATTATAATTTGAGAAAATTACCAAAATGCAATTACGAGTCAATTGAAATACAGCCTGGAGCCATGAAGAATTTCCGTAATCTCTCTTTCCTTATAAAGAATGTGGCTCTTTTGAATTCTAGCTGTCGCACAGATGAAACCGTTAATCACGTTTTTGCCAGTTTTGGTGGTGAATAATTATCCACTGTCTCATTACGAAGGCAATGCTGCGCACGTATTGTACACACGCTCGCATAATTGCATTTTCAATAATTCATGAGAAAGGTGGAAGACTTAAGTGATGTTTTATTTTCCTCTTTTGTTGCAGAAACTGGAGGAGTTTTTGTTTTGTGTGGAGGACAATGCCCCCGAGGTGAGTGCGTGTAATGCTGTGCTTTGACTGTTTTTTATCAGAGTAATTCTCTGTCATTGTGGTGGAGCAGGACACAAAGGGATCAATTAGCTGACATGAACTTAAACATGGCCCCTGACACCTGCCCGACTGTAGGATCAATACCAATTTGCGTGAGTAACTCCACTTTCTGCACTGTGGACAAAGCATTTTACTTCCAAGAGTTTTGCTGAGCTGTTGTTTTTGAGATTTTGCACCTGCTTAAAAATGTACATTACAACTGGGCGTTGGAACTGTTTTTTTGGGCTTCTCTACAGTGAAACTATTGAAACTGGAGATTATGCACTATTGACAGATATAATGTGTTATTAAGTCATACTCTATTGTCCTCATAGGGAAATTTGTCCTCTGCATGCGATCCGTCCTTCAATGCCGCTATAGGGCCTGGGTTAGGAGCAGTGGTCACTGAAGTACAGCGTCAGGGCACCCATCTCCGGATACTAATATGTGGTTTGGTCAGGACCAGAGCTGGAGGAATTTACCCATTCCTCATGTTTTAGAGGTAGAGGAAACCAGAGCACCAGAGGAAGCATGGGGAGAACATGCAAACTCCACTCAGGATTCTAACCCACTCGGCAGAGAAGCAAGAGTGCTAACCACTCAGCCATTGTTAAGAATGATATTCACATTTTAAATGCATTTTACAAATAATTTGACGCAAACATCCAAGCAAAAATACTACAACTTGCACAACATCGGCGCTGATCAGAGTTTCCACCAAATTCTCAGTGCTGATCTGAAGTGCTCTACCATCTGAGCCATTTTCAAAATACTCTAGCCATATTTGATTAAGAATAATAATAAATAAAAGCTTGATATACTGTATCCCTTTCGGTGTATAATGAGTCTGCAATACATTAGTTTCACATTGTAATTTGAATTACAGAAATTAATACACTTTTGAACAATCACATCACATTGGTTTATATGTAATGTTACTAAAGATACAAATTCAATATATATTTCACCAATCCTCCAGCTTAGTTTTAATTGAATTATAATTATATGTAAAATGTCATCTTAGGCAATATACTGTTTTTAGACAGTGCCTTCCCAAACATAATGAATCATAAATGTGGTCCCAACTCGGAGACAGAGATCTTTGCCGTAGCGATTTAGGAAGGGAACATTCTAAAGAGGTTTTTTGGGTGAAAAGCTGTCAGTATAACCAGGTTTAACATCTACACCTTTCTCTCATAAATATATTCAATAACACTTTCCAAACCTCTGTGTCAACTTGAAATATTAATATCCAGAGGCGCCAAAGAGGTTCATAGGGAAACAACCAATGCCTTTCACTTTTCCTTGTGTAGAGAATAGATGTTTGCTTCAGTCTGAAATGATGTCTTAAGTCTTTAATAATGAAACGTATCTGAGGATTCCACCATCAACAATTATTTTGCTACAGATACAAATAAAGAAAACATGTGCAATAGAAAACATTGAGTAAAATTCTCTCACTGTACAATAGCATGTAACTCTATCTTGATCCATGAGTATGTATGTATGTATATATATATATATATATATATATATATATATATATATATATATATATATGTATATATATATATATAGTATATATATGTATATATATGTATATATATGTATATATATATATATATATATATATATATATATATAATATATATATATATATATATATATATATATATATGTATATATATATATGTATGTATATGTATATATATGTATTATATATGTATATATATGGACTCCCAAAAATACACAAACAAAACTTTCCACTTCGGCCTATTGTATGTAGCATAGACTCTATCACCTACAACCTGGCTAAACACCTCAAAACCATTCTGGCTCCTTTGGTGGGTAACACCCACCATCACATAGAAAACACAAAAGAATTTGTAAATAAAATCAAACACCTCCAGTTTGACACAGATGAGACAATGGTCTCGTTTGATGTGACATCGCTTTTTACGTCGGTCCCTATTACAGAGGCGGTGCAGGCTGTAAGAGAAAGCCTACAGAAAGACGCCACACTAGGGGGGAGAACAAAACTAACAGCTGACCACATCTGTGAAATACTTGAAATGTGTCTTAACACCACGTATTTCCAATTTAGAGGCACCTTCTTTAGACAGATTCATGGCTGTGCGATGGGCTCCCCAGTCTCTCCTATAGTGGCCAATCTGTATATGGAGAAACTGGAGGAACAAGCCCTTGTCTCTTACCAAGGGACAGCGCCAAGCCATTGGTTTCGATATGTAGACGATACATGGGTTAAGTTAAAGAAACAGGAAGTGGAACCATTTTCAGAACACATTAATTCGGTGGACCCTTTTATAAATTTCACTCGCGAGGATGCTAAGGAGAGTGAACTCGCCTTTCTAGATTGTAAGGTCATCATACTGGAGAACGGACAATTAGAGACTGAGGTCTTCAGAAAGTCCACTCACACTGACTAGTACCTGGCCTTTGACTCAAATCATCCGCTACAACATAAACTCGGGGTCATTAGAACGCTCCAACACCGAGCCCACCAGGTCCCCACAAGCTCGGAGGGAAAGAACAGAGAAACCAAACATGTTCAGAGAGCACTTTCCAGATGTGGCTACCCCAAGTGGTCTTTTACTAAAGCCCAAAGGACGAGAAAGGCCAGAGACATAGTCCAACAGACAGAAGAAAGTAGGAGGAGAGGCGTGTCCTTACCGTATGTGGCGGGAGTTTCAGAGAAACTACAAAGAATCTTTAGGCAACACAAAATCCCTGTGTATTTCAAACCTTTCAACACGTTAAGACAGAAATTAGTGCATCCCAAAGACAAAACACCCAGACACAAACAGAGCAATGTGGTGTATTCAATTAAATGTAGTGAAGAGGAGTGCACTGACCACTATATTGGAGAAACCAAACAGACTCTACAGAAACGACTTTTCCAACATCGTAGAGAAAACTCTAGTGGGCCACAGTCGGCTGTTCATCTCCACCTCAAGGCCTCCAACCACACGGTGGATGACACAGAGGTTAAAATTCTGGCTCGGGAGAAGAATTGGTTTGAGAGAGGAGTGAAAGAAGCCATTTTTGTGAGGAAACAAAAACCTTCTCTTAACAGAGGAGGAGGGTTAAGATTTGTTTTGCCTCGCATCTATGACGACATCCTAAAAACAACGCCCTAACTTGGGACAAGGTCAGTGACATGCTAATGAGTTAGGAGGGGTGAGACCTGCACTCCACTTGAGCATCCCAGCAGACAATAGGTCTGTGACATGCTAAGGAGTTAGGGTCGTTAGCCTCAGCAGGGTCGTTAGACCTGCTCCCTTCTACATCAAGCAGACCGTAGATTGTTTATGAGTTAGTATCAGGATTAGGGTGTGGCTAACCACACCCATAGGTTATAAATCTCCAACGCGCGGTCCGAGAATTCATTCCCTGAAGAAGTCCGCTAGGTTGAGGACGAAACGTCGGGAAAACTTGCTAAGAAGTACAGATGATGGGTGAGAAACCTTCCTTTGCTTTGACTAATCCCTGTACGACTGAGAGCTTACACAAACTTTATATATATATATATATATATATATATATATATATATATATATATATATATATATATATATGCATGTACATATACATGCACACATATACATGTATGCATGTATATGTGTATCTATGTATGTGTGTATGTGTGTATGAGTGTGTGTATGTGTATATATATATATATATATATATATATATATATATATATATATATATTTGTATGTTCTGATAAAGAAGGCAGAGGAATCGGCAGCAAAACCATCTAATTTTGTTTTTTTAAAAGAGGGGGCAGAAAAATGTAAGAATTTTATTCTTCTATCTGCTCCTTTCTGATCATGGAAATGTTTAAATGATTTGTTTGAGTGATTTGTTTAAATGTTTTGAATTTTGTATAGCTATGCATTTTCATGAGATGAATAAAAATAACCTACCTACCTACCTATGGGTAAACATTTGATAAAATAGGCTTGTAAATTAAATTTGTAAAATTTCTACAGACTTTACCTGTGGCGTTTCTTGGCGGTGCTGTCTCCATTTAAATCTCTAAAATACCTCATCTACAGCAAACAAAGCAATATCATTCCTTCTGAAAATCCTAGGATGCCATATACTGTACATACAAACTGAGCAACACAGACTGGCATGTCAAAATGACTCGGCATTTAACGCACCTTGTGACCTGTAGTCTTTTTGCCGAGGCATGTTCAATGTGAAAACTGTTTTATAGCCTGTTGCTTACATGTGGGTCGGGTGAAGAAGGTTTTTCAACCCTCCGTTTAACGAGACCGTTGCTCTTACCGTCAAAGCATTTGGCAAGGCAGGTTAAGTTGTATAGCGCAATTCAAGTCAAGTCAAGTGCTGAACAAAACAAGATGTGCTGTTCTTTCCTTTATAAAGTTGCCCGTGTAAAATATGTTTGAAAATATTGATATTGGATGATACACTTGCTGTAGTCCGTTTTAACGTAATTCCCTAAGACTAAACGAGACTGAAATTTGTTTTGACCCTTTCATTTTGACACTTTCCTGTCTTATGCCTGGTGAAAAGCCGTCATGGGCCCAAACAACACACCAACCTTTCCCACTGTTGTCCCGGCAACATTTCAACACACAACGGACAATATGTTTTGACTGTCAAATGTGTGTCTGGTTATCACCCCACATGGCTCCACACTACCTGCATGCTTATTACTAGTGGCAGTCGTAGACCATGATGCATTGAGGGCCTTGTCTCACACCAGTCCATCTTCATAAACCCTGAACTGGTGTGACTGGCACGTCTTTGTTTAGGAGTGCATCTGACCGTGTTCTTCTTTCTGTAAAGACTTTAAGTAAATGATTTCCACTCAGCTTGTGCTGAGCCAATGTCCCGCTGCCACAATAGAGATTGATTTGGTTTGTGTGTCCTGGCTTCACTCTATTCTCTCCTAATCTCCACTAATTGTACTTTTATCCTTTCAAGGTTGTTCATTCCCTTTCTCATTTGGCCCCATGAATAGTTGTTAAGGCTTTTTGATTAGATATGGTAATCAGGAAGTTTTGATTAACACCTTAGCCACAGCGCTCACGTATGACTGGCTTTACAATGGGTGGTTATTATGACCCAATTCTGGACAGTATGTCATTTAGTTTTCAAGTTTTTGTTGTTTTCAGTTGTGTGACAAAGTCCTCCCACTCGCCTGTGCTGCTTTGTGAACACGTTAAGAGCCCTCTTCAGTCGGCATAAACAGTATGAAAAACATGATGAACAACTCTTGTTCTGCACGCACACTTGCTTTAAAGTTGTGTAACGGCTGAAAATGAAAAGTTGCCTTAAAAATAAGCAAATGAACCAGATTTTTGAATTTCTAAATGTGTATCTGTCAGATTGATGTTTTAAAAGTCATATTTTGGAATGAAATTGGTACAAAAAGTAACACTTGAGAACAAACACTCTGCATACTTCCAAAGAAACAGATTTTTAGGTGTGGATGTCGCTTAACAATGTTATAAATACACTGGTTTTATATATCGCCTTTTTTGGACTTTCAAAGACATTTCAGTTTATCACACGGAGGTGATGAACTACTGTGGCCACAGCTGCCCTGGGACAGACTGACAGAATTGAGGCTCACTCAGGAACACAGACTCATACTGGGCCCTGGCTTAGCTTCTAAGATCTGAGAGAATCAGGCTTTCACAAACAGGTGGCTCTGTCCCAGTAGTTATTAACATTTGTATAAACCACTTCATCTCAGATAGATTATAGCCTGTTCTTGAGCATTGATGATTGGAAATGACTGCAATTCTTGATTAAATTAAAGCCTTATTATCCTTATACATATTGACTAGATTATATTTATTTTTATTTTAAGTGAGAAGATACATATTTACCGTGAAAAGTAAAGCAGTATCATCTTTATTTATTTATTTTGCACTTTTCACAGTCACTATGTGCTTTTGGTGACAGTATTCGTTTCAATACAGTTCATCCTTCCAACGCATTCATCCCACAATAATACATCCTGAAGATGTCTATATCGGTACAGTTTAAAAAGGCCCAGGTTCCCAAGTTTGCATTTGGCAAGTGTGCTCTGAAAGGCTCTGTGATGGACACAGAATATTCTTTAGTCTGGACTTTCAGTACATTCTTTCTTCAGCTGGTTTTTGTTGCCACCGACCAATCTCAATGACAAGTCTGTGCAACAAGAGCCTCATCCTGGTCCATGCAAGGCAGCAGCTCTTACAAATCCCTTTGTACTTTGATCTAGATGCTTAATGTATATGTATTGTAGAGTCATATAATTACTGTTTTATGTTCAAAATGTCCTTATGCCTCCCATACAAACTCATTTTAACCACTTTCCCAAATTAATCAAAAGCTTGTTAACTTTTTGAAGTTGAAAATTAAATTAGTTCCTTTATTATCAGGGAGCGCACTAACAACCTTTGCTGTACTAATGCAGTGGTGTTATTACTCGGCTTTGCCCACTCAGAGTCACTCCTCACAGCACATATGGGACCCAACACAATTAAAGCTCCCCCTCACTTATTACACTTTGAATAAGCACATCCCATACACTTGTATTCACATTTAATTCATGAATAATTATTTGCTATGGGCTATGGTTTAATCATGATCACAATTTACAGTCAAATTATTCAACAACCTGTGTGTACAGCCCCTAAGCCTGAATATAACAAAGTCAATAATTTCACCACTTCATGTAATTTGGGTAGAAGCTATGATAAAAAATAGATGATTTAACCCGGACAAAAAAACTCATTCTCTTCTAGGACTATAAAGCTAACCAAAATGAGTCATCATAGGGGGTATCATTGGGGGTATATTAGACCAAAGCAAGGCAAAATCAACTTTCTGATTGTGACTCCAATTGTGTTCCAAAGACACAGCTTCCATATTACGTATTTAGGAACCCCTGCAAATGGCACTTGCCAAAGCTTTCTTGGGGGATGTTTTTATTGGAAAATTCACTTTGTTTTGCTCCCAGCCATCATTACTGGCTATAGTTACTAACAAAGTGTCTTCCTGCCCACTGTGCATTTCCTTTGTAGCCTGTGGTCCTATTGACTTAACAGAGATGGACTGCAGCCGCCTGTGAAGTATTGGATCAATCCAGTACACAAAGACTCTTATCTGCTGCTAACCCTGACACTCAAAATATAAACACTTCGATCAGATGTTGCGATCATCTGAAGGTTAGTGCATCCTCTATGTAGCGCAAGGACAACATAAAAAATGTGATGTATTTTATCTTTGATGGTCTTTTGTCATTTTCATTCAATTGCCAGATATGTCATGTCTACCAGCATCTGTTTGTTGATTTTAGTCTGGTATCGATTGGTATCTGGGACAATCATTGACCTCTTTTGACAATCTACTTCCACCAATCTACCTTGAGGTGGCTGTGGCTTTTGTAGACCTACTCTTAATAGTTTTTTTTATTGCATATTAGTGATTTTTTTTTTGTCCCTCTGAACCCTCTGAACTAAAATCTCTCTCTGTGTGAGTTATTCTTGACTTTATAATGGGTTCATTTCAGCGTCATACTAGGATCAGACTTTTGAAATCTTAAATGTTGTCTGACCCTTGTGATACTGTATTTGTTTTTATGCTTTCTCATACGCAACCATTATATTTTTGATATAATGGTTGCCCCTGATTGGCTAATCCACCTGTCAGTCACACCCAGATGGCCAGATTGATCTACATGAAACGTTCAGAGAAATGCATTTTTATAGGAATTTGGAGTATATGAATGAATGGTCTTTATACACTCACATTTTGAACGGGAAAACATACACACATATGTACAACGGAGAAGAAAACATATTGGCTCTGGTTAAATAATATCTCAACAAAACAATTACAATACCGCATTTTCACCCATACATGTATATTTTACACCCATCTTCAATTATTCAACATCACTGTACTTAGACACTCATACATGAAGTGTAAACATTTGCTCCAAGTGATAGTTATATATTCTATGAACTGTGGAAGCCAAAGCTGACATGTGTGCACAGAAATAAGGTGAGGTTCATGGATACTGGGGAACATTTTTTGTCCAAGTATCTTGTCTAAGTATCGGATATCACGGGAATGACTTTCATTGTGGTGTCCCTTAGGCTCATTGTTGCTTCTTCAGGACAGTTACATCATCCCCAAAAACAACAACAGGGCTATTCCGGGACGCAGAGAGACGAGCCTGCCACATGACTTTGCTCAGATCATACTGACACCTTTGAGCTGCAGGGACTTCTTATATTCCACCTAAAGCCATGAGTCACATTAGACCCACTCTGAGATGTTTGAGTGTTCAGTGTGCTTGTGTGTGCTTGTGTGTGCGCTTGTGTGTGTGTGCATTTGGATTGTGAAACTAGGACAGCGAGTCTGCTAAGGGGCTTGTTCTAATTTTGGCCAGCTGTAGTGGCCTAGTGCACTCTGCTCCTGCACCAGCACCACGCGCCCAGTGCCGCTCTCGTACACATGGCCTTCTCAGGTGTATTCAGGCGCTAACAGCACACATGGCATCCCTGCTGTTCAACTCCATGTATTTTTATCACAATATTTGTTTTAAGATTTTAAGATTAAGAGGAAGAGATCTTGTATTTGTCCCACAGTGGGGACATTTCAGTGTTGTGTCATAAGTTTCACAATTTGACACTTGAGAGTGCCCTGATTCAAAGGCCTATTGTTACTGCTGCTGCAGTTTATGGTTTAAAGACAGTTTTGTCTTTAAACCATAAATATGTACACTTTTTTTTTCTTTAATAGTTTATCATATCTGAGCAGTTACATATAGTTTGGCTGCACAGTGCACACAATATACAAATGTTTTTTTCTACGTCATTTTAATTTGGCTTTGAAAAACACATCACACTCATTAATTAACTTTCATTCAGATTGGATGTACCTTTCAAATGCATTTCAGTAACCTGCCAAACTCTGCCTGGTCTGACTTTACTGACTCCGAGTCCATGCATCTTGTTTTATTTGATTGACCATGGGTAGGGTATTGCACAGTGCAATTCTAGTAAACATCTTCCTCACTATTTCTGCTTCTATCATCCAGACTAATAAATGCTGCACTGTATGTGTGTCCTCTGTTGACTCATTATAGTGCCACTGGGACAACCGGACTGTATTTATTCCTACAGTGTGTATTTTGGGTTCGTTAAGAGCACCACCTGAACACATTTCTCTAAAGTCAAACATGGGACCAACTATAAGTTGTTAAATGAACATATTCACATATTCACTCTATACAAAGTCTTAAAATAGGCCTATTCTTGCAATTTCAGGAAAGATGCAGCGATGCGGGTGGAGCTGACCTGACGGAGCAGTGTGAACTCATCAGTATCCGGCTCATGACTTTGGAAGAGGAGCTGCAAAAGGCCATTCACAACCGGGACCCGGCTCTGACTCATATCCTTTAAAAAACACTGCAACAACTTGACTCATGCGACTGTTGACCTCTGGGGCCATTCTGTCTTTGACGGGAGAACCTGCCTTATCTGACATCAGCTGTGTTTTGAAAATGGGAGACTTGACTACAAATATACCTACCCAAGTTTAGTTTCAATGATTAGAGCCTGGGATGTATCAACAAATAATCCTGGCAAAGGGAATATGGTGTTTTAATTTTGGTCGTCTACAATTTCCAAAGTGCCTCATCGTCAAACGTGAAATGAAATAATTACCATAATATGTCCTTAAAGCTGGGGCACCTAACTTTTAAAACATAGAGTATACATTTTCAGACCACAACAAGCTGTCTTCCTTTTATCTTTCATATTTTGCCTAGTGAGTCATTGTTTGACTCTTCAGACTGAGATCAGATTAGTTGAGTGAGGTTCGTCCTCCATTTTTAACTTTTCTGTGTGAAAAGACAGAGGCCCAAAAAGTACATACATCTGAAAATAAGTGATTGAACCAAGAATCATGTTGTTTTTTTTGTGCTTTGAAAGTTAGGTTCCCCGCTTTAATTCAATGCATTATACCATTTTCTGTGTGTTATTTTTATACATGCATACAATTCATAAATTAAATAGATTGATGTGGAAATTTTAAAGAACTATAGACTACAGTCAGAATGCCACTTGTCCAGAGAGCAAATCTCAAAGGCTGAAGATACTGTAACATACAATTTCATAAATGATGGCTTTTACTGGATTGACAGGAGTAAAAATGTGCAGTACCACAGTTTTAACATAACAATACATTTTCTCTTGGTTTAAGCCAATAGCCAATTCAGAGGCAGATGGAGAAATGTCACTATAATGAGTGAACTCTGATCTTAAGTCCATCCTTCTCCCGACCGGCCCACTGCTCCTGCTCTCATTCACATCCAGGTGAAATTTCCATATCCGTGATAATGACTCAAAGGAAGCTGCCCCGGCTGATTACGAGTCACAATACATCATTTTCACAGCTAATTAGAAACCTGATTGGAAATAGATTGGTGTGTTTTGTCTGCTCTGGTCCTTCCCTCAGTGCTGAATGAAGACATGACAGAGGTGGCTATATTTCAACTTTGCAATGAGAAAAAATTGACCACTTGACCTGTGTTTTCACGCTTCATGTCACGTATCAGGCATAACATTATAACGGCCGCCAGGTGAATTTAATAACATTGTCATTCATTTTGGCACATATTCTCGGGTTTATATAGGAGTGACTCGATATAGGAATTCAGAGTACTCGATATAGGAATTCAGAGTACTTCTGAATTTGTACATTTACCAATCGGAGCAGGTGTTCATAAATGCAATATTGTGGATTCAGATAATTGGGTTTTGCTCAAATTCCGTTTCTTTATGTCTGAGTATTGTTCATTCTCTTGAATCGAAAATGCCTTTGCATGGACAGCCCCCATTTTGCACCGCTAGATAAGATAAGATAAACTTTATGGCTCTCACAGTGGAGAAATGTACATGTCACATTTGGCATAAATAGGATCACTTAAAAAAGGCAGGAAATGTGAAGCACTTTCTTACCTTTCCGTTTTGATCTTTGTTCCTCATCTTCAATACACAATCAGGGTACAGGGTACAACTCCGCAGCACTGTTCAGGCATTTTGGCTCAAATGATTAAATAATTGCATATTTACATGTATTATGAGAGGACGTTAAAGCTGGAGTACCTAACTTTTTTCATTAACTATGCATTTTGTATACTTTTCTGTCTGAAAAAGTAGATCTAAACATGTGGCGGAGGCCAAAAATACATAAATGTGAACTAGTGATTGAATCAAACAGTTTTGAGAGTGATGAACGAGTTAGATAGATTGTATTACAAACTTATTGTTTTATGGTCCGGTACCCCAGCTTTAAGGGACTGGAGCAAATCAATACGGACAAATCTTCTTTTGAATTCAATTATTTTAAAGCAATATTGAGATTTCTAAAATATTTACTAACAATCCACAGAGCAGACAAAACACAACACTAAATAGGAATAAAAAAGATAAAATATATGGAACATGATGACCTCCAATGTAGGGATGTAAATCGGTGACCGTTTAACCGGTGGTTGACCGTCACAGCCCGGCACGGCCCGACCACTGAGCGCTGAAATGAGGCCCGAGCCCGGCCCGAACTCGGGGTTCAGTCAAACCACATGGAACATGTTTGTGCTGCTGGTCCTTGGCTTCAGCTCCACACACATCACTTGTATTTAAACTTTAGAGAAGACCTGCGAGACACGGCTCGTCACTCGCTGCTCTGACCCTGTGAACGAGCCGTTGTTTGCTGCTAAAAATCTTTAACCCGCAGCACAGAAGAATGAGAAGATTAAAAAAAAAGTTCTCTGTGCACAAAGGTGCCGAAGCTGATGCTGGTTTTGGAGCCGCAGAGCTGCACTTATGAGAAGTACGCGGCTCGAAATGGCTGTTATTTCAAAGAAAGTGGAATATTTTAAACTACGCGGTTAACCGGTTTCAACCGGTTAATGAGGCTCGGTGGTCGGTCATGAAAATTCATAGTTTTTTACATCCTTACTCCAATGTACATGAAATGAAGAAGCGACTGCTGATTCTGACTGTTAACTTGTCAAAGTCACTGTGCTCCATATTTACCATGTTAGTCCTCATTATGGCACAGTGGCACAGATGTATGGACCAGCATGTCCTTTGGTGCGTCCAGGCCTCGTCTTTCACATATGATTAGAGTTGCGCCCCGCTGTGGGTGCAGGGGTCAGTCTGACGTGGATGCAGCCTGGCAGGGGGAGATGGACACAGATTGGGCCACTCCTGTGCACCTCTCTGCTCTCATGTCCTCGCCCGTCACTCATCTCTGCTTTTTGAAGTCTCCCCTCTGAAGGCACGGACAGAGAGAGTATTGTCGTGTGTTTATGTGTAGAGAGGAAGAAGCACCGATATTATCACCAAAACAATCTATACAAGTGGATTTTCTCATGGGATGCATTTATTATTCATTTATATAATAGTATTTATTTGAATTTCAATTCTGTAAGCTACAATGCATACACGGCTGCACGATATTGGAAATTAGAGCATTTTTGATATGGGTGTTTAGTATCTATTTAGTAACAATATTATAGCTATAGTTTTGTCTTTCACCTAAACATACAATCTGCACTGAACCGCAAGAAAAAAATGTCTAACAAAAATCAAGCACAACATCAATAACATTCAAATGCAGAATGGCACATGTTAACCTCAAATCTTGCCTAAAGTTTCCAATTCCATACACAGTATTAACGGAGAGTGTGCACTTTGCTATATCACGTAATTGATAGTTACCTAATGTAACTCAAGTTCTACGAATGGTGCGTAGCCCCTTAGGCTTCGCTATGGGTATACTCCTGAAGCATCTTGCTTCCCGCCAGAGAGAACAAAATGCTCCAATCACCTGCCAGTCCCATCTATAAATAGCCCTCTACGGCCCGTACCAACCACTTTGAACTCAGCCAAAGCCATGCTGGACTGATGGGCCCGTAGCTAAGGGGCTACGCACCATTCGTAGAACTTGAGTTACATTAGGTAACTATCAATTCTACATCATGGTGCTAACGCCCCTTAGAGGCTTCGCTATGGGTAACCACGCGTAAGCCGTCGGAGAATGTACTCCCATCAGGCCAGCGTAGAGTGATTGGAGCCCTGCCCGAGTTCCCGCCGCACTATCAAGGCGCATGGACTCGGGGCAGGAATAAGAAGGCGCAGTGTACGAGGCCGCTCCTACCAAGGACGCGCTGAGTGACACTGACAAAGCTCCAGAGGAGCAAGAACAACGAGCAAGGGCCGCTCCTATCAAGGACGCCCACACTCAGGCAGGACTCCCGTTAGGAGCCAACAGTGAACATACCTAGGACGCCTCTACAAGAACTCCTGAGGTATGAGAAGAGTGAAAGGCCATACCCCCGGACGAATCTATCAAAGAGCCCAGGAGTTGGCAACCAATAAACGAGAGAGCGGTCTTTCACTGTGAGTCAGACCCCAGCGTTTAAATGGAAGGGGCAACCACCGTTCTGCCACGTCCCCTAAATAAGACGGCAAAGTATAGGACGAAGCCCAAGACGCGCTTGCAAACCCTCCACAGAGCACCCCGGAGCAGAGCTGTGGAGGGCCCGACTCCTCGTTGAGTGCGCCCTGAACCCCCACCGGGGAACCAACTCCGGACCTGGTACGCCAGGCGAATCGCCCGCACACCCAGTTGACAGCATCCTGGGTGTCCATGGTGCGCCTCTGTTCTAGGCCTGTGCACACAATAGCTGATCCACCGTTCTGAAGAAGCTGTAACCGCCAGTAGGATCTCAGGCATCCTGACTGGGCACAACAGATGCAGCCGCTCCTCCTCCTCGAGGCAGAGGCGTCGGGTGAAAGGTCGTACCCTGATGACCCTTGACCTAAAAGCCGAAGTAACAACCTTAGGCAAAAGCTGGGTTCGCAAACACAGCCACACCGTCCTCAGCAACGAATGCTAACATTACTGGCGAACGAGAGTGCGCATATCTCCCCTGCCCTCTTGGTTGAGACCAACGCCAGCAAAAGGGCATCTTGAGAGCCACACACTCAGGCTGGCCTGGGCACAGGTTCGAAGGAGATCCCGATACCCCTTCAAAACCACTTTAATCCCAAGTGGGGGGTCCTTTGAGGAGCCTTTCCGTTGGGGCCCCCCAAGGAAACCTTGACCAGTGGGTGGGAACGAGCCGAAAAGGTTCCGAACCTTCATGTCCAATGCAATGGGCGCCGCGAACACCGCCAGGGTGCCGCAGCCCTCCCTTTCTCTAATAGCTCGTGTAAAAACCCTGCAATCCCCTCCAGAGGGCATGACTGGGGTCCCAGACCGGGCCGCGCACCATCACTGAACCCTTCCACCTACATCCGTAGGCCCTGATGTGAAGGGGCCCACGCCCTGAATGGTCCTCCCCCATCCGACTGGGGAGACCCAACCTACGAGAGTCCGCCTCTTCAGCCTCTGACCCAGATCTGCGGCCCTGTAACCGGTCCGAGTGAAGCGCCCCCCCTCCCTGGACCAAGCCCCGGCTCGTCCGGATGAAGGCCTAGGGTCCCCACACCGCCATGCCCCTCAAGAAACGGAACCAGAGGCATGCGGGCTTCCGGGGCGACAGGGATCACTTTCCGACCCTCCTGCTCGATTCTCCCAGAAGAACCGCAAAGCGAGTCGGGGAAACCATACAGAAGACCCCCCGGCCACGGTATGGCGCCAGGCATCCACCCCCAGAGGTGGGATGTCTCGTGGGCCCACGCGAACCAGAGTGGACACAGAGCTTTGCCTGCACTGCAATAGTCGACCCGAGTCGACACGAACCTCTGCCATACCTGCGATGCTATCTGCGGGGCCCGGCCCCACTCCGCCCTGAGTGTGCCCCCCCAGGACAACAGGGTCCGACCCTTGTTCCTGTCTCCGGGAAACGTGGCGGCCCTGAGAACAGCAGATTCGCATCGGCCCAGATCAGGATAGGTGCCGCCGGCGATGAGAGCGGGGGATCTCGTGCCCCCCTTCCTGTTTATGTAGCCACCACGGGTGGTGTTGTCTGAACCAACCATCACGTGTCCTTTCCCCTGTAACCGTGGGTGCAAAGTGCAGTAGCACCCTGCGCACTGCCTCCAGCTCCATATAATTGATGTGTCGGAATGGATCGTACCAGCGCCCTCCCACGGAGCTCTTGACCCAGAACCCCTCCCCACCCCTCGAGAGAGCCCTAAACACATTCACGTGTGAGACGGCCGTTTGAGGGAACCCCGTCCCGCATCACGCTCTGGGTTGAGCCAGAAGCTGATGTCTGACCTCACCCTGGGGGGAACAACGAGCATGGGTCGCTGCGTCCCGTGAGGGGTGGAATCCGGTACCGGAGAACCATCTCTGAAACCCTCTCAGTGGAGAAGACCCAGCGTATAACGCATGGGGCCCTGCCATCATCCCCAGAGTGATCGAGGCCACGAGCAACACGCTGGGGGCAGTCAGCGCCCTGGTGGCCACTGTGATAGCTCCTGTCTGTCCCTGGACAAAGCTCTCGACTACCACCGAGTCCACTGCAGACCGAGGTTGAGTGCCGGCTGGGTAGGCTGGGAATCTGCTCTTCTTCGCACCTGTTCCTGCATGCACCACCACCACAGCGAAGCGCAGAAAGCGTCTGTGCTCTGGCACTATCGCAACGTGGAAATAAGCGTCTGTCAGATCGATGGAGGTCATCCAGTCTCCGGGTCTGACGCATTCCAGCAGCTGCTTCGTAGTGAGCATGCGGAACGGCCGTCTGGAGATGCACTGGTTGAGTGCGCGCAGATCCAGAATAGGGCGCACCCCCCCTGTCTTTTTGGGGACCAGAAAGTAAGGGGAGTACAGCCCTCTGTGAGCGTCCTGCGGGTCGACCTGGATCGCAGCACCTCTTAGTAATAGAGAGGCTACCTCCTTCTGGAGAGCCTCTTCTGTCCCATGTCGCCTGGAGTTTGCCGCTCGAACGCCCTGGAACGGCGGTGGTCTCCTCGCGAACTGTAGGGCATAACCTCTGCGTAACGTCCTGTCCAGCCACGCGTCTGAGAGGAGCCCCTGCTCTCTCCAGACCTGGTAAAAGAACGTGAGAGGGGGCACCGGCCCGTGAGACCTGATCTTAATTCCCCCCACACTCCTGGTGCCTTCACAGAGGAGGGGGGAACCACGAAAGGGCCGAGGAAGTCTGTGTTGCCCCGTTGCCTTGGTAACCACAGCTTGTCTCTGTCCCTTTGCCCCGCTGCGCGCTGCGGAGGAGACCCTACTCCTTGCTCCGCTTACAGCAGCGTGCTCTGCCTCCGTGCAGTGTGAGGCAGACGGACCCTGACCCGTTGCCACGGCAACCACGGCTTGTCTCATTTCCCTGCTGCGCGAAACAGGGGAGTCCTTGTCCCTTGCTCCGCTTACAGCAGCGTGCTTTGCCTCTCTGCAGTGCGGGGCAGACGGACCCTGACCCGTTGCCTCGGTAACCACAGCTCTCCTCTTTGTCTTGCTGCGCGAAACATAGGAGTCCTTGCCCCTTGTTCCACTTATAGCAGCGAGCTTTGCTTCTCTGCAGTGCGGGGCAGACGGACCCTGATCCGTTGCCTCGGTAACCACAGCCTGCCTCTTACGCTTCAGACCCCTGCTAATTGGAGAAGTGTGAGGGACAGTGGAGCTAGAAGGGACCGTAAATCCCCTGTTATAGGGACCCTCGCGTTTCAACACTCCCTGTAGATATGAAACACTAGATCTGTTACTCTGAGCGGTGGTCTGAGACATTCCTATCAAACCACCCTCTGTACCGTGTGTATGCTCTGTGTGTAAGACCACACTGCCCTCTACCTGTGACGGCATGTGGTGCAAGGGAACAGAGGACTGAGACAGTGGATAAACTTGATTCTTTCTTTTATTGAAAAAAGCTTTTCCCCCCGTCTCCCACCACCGAAAGGGGGAGGACGCTGGAGAGATCTGTCTCTTGGGCCTCCGGAGGTCCAATCCTGGCCCCTGGATCTCGCTGGAGCAGGCCGCGCCGAGCGTGCAGTGGTCTGGGGGAAGGCAGGGCGACGTAGCGGGGACCGGTCCCTGTCTCTCCCTCTCTCTCTGCTCTCGAAGAAGCGGCGTTGTTGACGCGGCGCCAGATGAGGAGCCAACTTGGCGGAGTCCTTCGCCGCTCCGTCGAGTCTCTCCATCAGACCTCTCATATCTGGGCCGAAGAGGGACTCTGTGGAGATGGGGAGGTCCAGAAGCTGCTTCCTTTCCGCTTCTCGGACATCAGCAAGCCCCAGCCATAGGTGACGGGCACCGACCTGCGCCGCTGCCATCGTCCGACCACCATCAATTGCGAGCGCCTGGATCATGCGGAGGGTCGCTGCCGTGGTGGTCCTGGCTCTGGTAAGGTCCTCGCCGCTCAGCGCCTCGCCAGCGGCGAGTGACCTGTCCAAGGCGCCTGTGATGAGCGCCATGTTGCTCGCCAACGCAACGACCTGTGCCGCGTTGGCGTAGCACCCGTCCAGGTACCGACATGGACACCCGGTCCTTGTCGGTGGGGAGGAGCGGTTTGCTGCTCGGCCACAGGGAGGATTTGGGGAGGAGCGCCAGCCTCACCGCATCCTCGACCTCCGGTACGCCTTTGGACCAGGACCAGTCCTGGACCTCACAGTAAGGACCGTACCCCAGGGCAGGCTTCATAGCTGTGGAGGGCTTGGTCCAGTCACGTGTGGCGTAGTGGAACACCGGCTCCATACGCGGACACAGCGTGGGCGCCTGCCTCTTCCTCCCTCTCTGAGAAGACCCCACCGAGGTGAAGTCTTCCCTGGGTTGCGCGGGTTGCGGGGGGAATGGAGTCTCCATGGTCCTCGCCGCAGCCATGAAGAGGCGGGGCATGTGATCGAGCGGGAACCGGTCCGGCTCGCACAAGGAGGAAGCTTCGTCTAGCGTGATGAAGGAAGCCTGATCCCTCCTCACGCTCCTCCTCCTCCACGACGCAGTCTCCCCACTCCCTGGGTGCGGGAGGCAGGTCTAGCGGCACATACTCCACCTCGAGTTCGTCCTCCTGGGAGGAACCCGGGTGAGCCACCGCGGAGTCCACAAACGCCATGCGGCGCTCTCTCTCCTCCCTGGGGAGAGAGAGGCACGCTTCGCAGCCAGCCTCGTCTCCCTGGTAGTGGGACACGCCCAGGCAAAGGAAGCACAGGCTGTGCTGGTCCTTGCGGGAGATCCTGGTCCTGCAGCTCCTGCACCGTCTTCGTCCGACGCCGGAGGGCGACGGGGTTCTCGGACGCGACGGGGAAGGAGACGACATCTTCAAGTAGTGAGTAGTTCTTCTCTCAGTGGCGCCAGAGTGAAAAGTGGTTGGTACGGGCCGTAGAGGGCTATTTATAGATGGGACTGGCAGGTGATTGGAGCATTTTGTTCTCTCTGGCGGGAAGCAAGATGCTTCAGGAGTATACCCATAGCGAAGCCTAAGGGGCGTTAGCACCATGATGTAGAATGGCTGCAGTTAGAGCTTTGTGTCTCATAAGGAGATACAGAAGCAACACTGTTATTAATGCTTGTTAGCGCATTTGCCTTTGGTTTGACCAGAGTCGGCGAGTTTTATATTGTAAATACACAGCATAAAGTACCATGTAGTTGTGATGGAGGGGGCGCTGGAGATTGTCGCGTTTCCCTTCGACGTAGCGACTATTTTTTGGCATGAATTGCAAATAACTTGTTTCTGTGATTGGTCCTGTCTTATATCCAAAATAGTCCCAAATTCAGGAGGTAAATTGTCTTTTGGGAACAAGTTCCTCTATGCATTTGTCTGCATTTGTCTCTTCATCATTGGCTTGTTTGTATCAAGAAATGTATCATAAATATATCAAAATTATTTTGCATATTTTAGATTTTGATATTGCACGTACCAATATCGCGATGACGTTTTTTTTCCAATATTGTGCAGCCCTAAATGCATATTTCATTTTTGCTTAAAGCTGGGGTACTACACCTTTCCCCATAATACCAGACTCCAGCCATATCCTTAAGTGAGTCCAGTCTTAACCTGAAGATTAAATGGAAATGGGTGGAGTCCGTGCTCCTGTTTGGTTGGAATGAAAACCTGCAGCCACACCGGCCCTTTCTGGAACCACCTTAACACCCCTATAGATGACTTAATTGTGAATCATTTTTAGTCATTTGAAAGTGAAGTACACCCATTTCAACGCTGCCCTTGTATAAAAACAAACCAAATAGATTGTAAGTAATGAAACCTATGTGTATAAAAATCATAGACAATAAATCAGTCTATTCGGTTGTCTGCTTGACGGGGGATTTTGGACAAAACTTCACTTTCATATTTGGACCTTTCTGTCCTAAACCCGTCATATGTCGTGCAGTATTCATGGGCAGCTCTTTAGCGGACGGTTAATTATAAATGAAGACAATCTGTGTCCGTTCACAGAGAAAAACGAGCCGCGGGCCCCATCTGCCGCCTCTGTCCGCAGCCTCTGATTCGCCACTTAAACCGGACACTCACGCCATTAATTTCATTTTGGGAGCAGGTTAAACAATCCTCCTCTGATGACGCCCCCTATCCCTGCTTCACCGATGCTTCATGAATTATTAAACCTCTCTGTTTGGCTCCTGAACAGCCGAAGATGAGATGGAATCATGAATACTGAATCACACGGGGTTAAATTGTCTATGACCATGGCGCTTCCTGGTAATCTGTTTGAGGAGGTGGAATTGGCGGCTGATAACTCCATCATGGTTTTGGGCTGTCCCATATCATTACCATTAACCGTGCCTGGCCACAAGTGTCAAAATGTGCCCTGATTTTTGTTCGCCGCAATCAATAGCTCCATTTCAATCACCTGGCTTATATTTATTTGCATTTAAGAGGCACATCGGAAACTAGTCACCATCTACGCTTGACTTTTGTTTCCTGTTGGTGCAAGCGCGAGCAGAATACTAACATTTCCTGTTGCCTTGAAAGTGCAATACTAAACTTTATTTGGGAAGAAATCTGCTTTTATGTATCTTTACCAAGGCTCTTGGCGCAATCAATAGCTCCATTTACATATTCAGTAAATGGTGGGACTTGAGAGACTGAGACTAAAAATACATCCTTAGTCTTGGTTATTTGGTCATATATTATTAAGCCTGATGTTGACTTGCTTTGTTTCTTTTCTCTTTGTTTGAATTTGACTTTTTGGGGGGATTATAATGTGGTAAAAGTGAATGGACACTTTTTCTTTGCATCTTAAATTGTTGTGATAAGAACGTCCCAATGAATATAGTTGGTACTGTTTTCTATTCCATATATTCACTTCTTTTCAATATACATTTGTCCTGATTAAGCTGTGCCATCCAATATTGGCTCCCCCCTGGACTGCCACCTTAACGTGGTGGGGGAGTTTGAGTACTCGGATGATCCTGGGAGCTATGCTGTCTGGGGCTTCATGCCCCTGGTAGGGCCTCCCATGGCAGACAGGTCTCGGGTGACGAGTCAGACAAAGAGCAGTCCAGAAGACACCATGGACAGCACTCAAAAGAAATCAGTGACGTCGCCCGGCATGGCGCAGCCGGGGCCCCACCCTGGAGCCAGGCCTGGGGTCGGGGCTCGTAGGCGAGCGCCTGGTGGCCGGGCCTTAGCCCACGGGGCCCGGCCGGGCTCAGCCCGAATGGACGACGTGGGCAGTCCCTCCTGTGGGCCCACCACCTGCAGAGGGGTCCGTGGTGGCGAAACGGTGCAGAGAGGACTGGGCAGCAGTCGAAGGCGGAGACCTCGACGACCCAGTCCGCACACACAACAGCTGGCTCTTGGGACGTGGAACGTCACCTCACTGGGGGGGAAGGAGCCCGAGCTCGTGGGGGAGGTTGAGCGATACCGACTAGAGATAGTCGGCCTCACCTCCACACACAGCTTGGGCTCTGGAACCCAACTCCTTGAGAGGGGTTGGACGCTCCACTTTTCTGGTGTTTCCCGCGGGGAGAGGCGGCGAGCTGGGGTGGCCATTCTCATTGCCCCCCATCTCAGCCGCCACGTGTTGGAGTTCTCCCCGGTGAATGAGAGGGTCGCGTCCCTCCGCCTCCGGGTGGGGGATAAGTCTCTCACTGTTGTGACGGCCTACGGGCCTAACAGCAGTGCAGAGTACCCGGCCTTCTTGGAGTCCTTGGGAGGGGTACTGGACGGTGCACCGCCCGGGGACTCCGTTATTCTCCTGGGGGACTTCAACGCCCATGTGGGAAACGCCAGTGACACTTGGAGAGGGGTGATCGGGAAGAGCGGCCCCCCTGATCTGAACCCGAGCGGTGTTCAGTTGTTAGACTTCTGTGCCAGTCACAGTTTGTCCATCACGAACACCATGTTCGAGCACAAGGGTGTCCACCAGTGCACGTGGCACCAGGACACCCTAGGCCGGAGGTCGATGATCGACTTTGTTGTCGTATCATCTGACCTTCGACCGCGTGTCTCGGACACTCGGGTAAAGAGAGGGGCGGAGCTGTCAACCGATCATCACCTGGTCGTGAGTTGGATCCGCTGGCAGGGGAAGAAGCCGGTCAGACCTGGCAGACCCAAGCGTATAGTGAGGGTCTGCTGGGAACGTCTCGCTGAGCCCCCTGTCAGACGGACTTTCAACTCACACCTCCGGGAGAGTTTCTCTCAGGTCCCGGTGGAGGAGGGGGACATGGAGTCCGAGTGGACCATGTTCTCTGCCTCAATCGCCAATGCGGCGGCTCATAGCTGTGGTCGCAAGGTCTCTGGTGCTGGTCCCGGCGGCAACCCCCGAACCCGGTGGTGGACACCGGCAGTAAGGGATGCTGTCAGGCTGAAGAAGGAGTCCTATCGAGCCATGATGGTTCGGGGGACTCCTGAGGCAGCTGTCCAGTACCGGCAGGCCAAGCGTGCCGCGGCCCGGGCTGTTGCAGAGGCAAAAACCCGGGACTGGGAGGAGTTCGGAGAGTCCATGGAGCATGACTATCGGTCGGCCTCAAAGAAATTCTGGCAAACCGTCCGGCGCCTCAGGAGGGGGAAGCAGTTCTTTGCCAACACCATGTACGGTGCGGGTGGAGAGCTGCTGACCTCGACTGGGGATATTGTCGGGCGGTGGAAGGAATACTTTGAGGTTCTCCTCAATCCCCCCGTCACGTCCTCTGTTTCAGAGGCAGAGGCTGAGGATGTTGGGGCGGATACATCCATCTCCCTGGCTGAGGTCACCAAGGTGGTTGGTAGCCTCCATGGTGGCAAGGCTCCGGGTGTGGATGAGATCCGCCCTGATTATCTAAAGTCTCTGGATGTTGTAGGACTGTCTTGGCTGACACGTCTCTGCAACATCGCGTGGCGATCGGGGGCGGTGCCAATGGAGTGGCAGACCGGGGTGGTGGTCCCTCTCTACAAGAAGGGGGACCGGAGGGTGTGTTCCAATTATCGTGGGATCACACTCCTCAGCCTCCCCGGTAAGGTCTACTCCAAGGTACTGGAGAGGAGGCTACGGCCGATGGTCGAATCTCGGATCCAGGAGGAGCAGTGTGGTTTTCGTCCCGGTCGCGGAACACTGGACCAGCTCTATACTCTCCATCGGATACTCGAGGGTTCATGGGAGTTCGCCCAACCTGTCCACATGTGCTTTGTGGATTTGGAGAAGGCGTTCGACTGTGTTCCCCGGGGTGTCCTTTGGGGGGTTCTCCGGGAGTACGGGGTCGGGGGTCCTCTGCTGAGGGCCATCCGGTCCCTGTATGACCGGAGCCAGAGCTGTGTTCGCATTGCCGGCAGTAAGTCAGACCTGTTCCCGGTGAATGTTGGCCTCCGACAGGGCTGCCCTTTGTCACCGGTTCTGTTCACTGTATTTATGGACAGAATATCTAGGCGCAGCCAGGGGTCGGAGGGGGTCCGGTTCGGGGACCACAGGATTTCATCTCTGCTGTTTGCGGACGATGTTGTCCTGTTGGCTCCAACGAACCAGGACCTGCAGCATGCACTGGGACGGTTTGCAGCCGAGTGTGAAGCGGCTGGGATGAGAATCAGCACCTCCAAATCTGAGGCCATGGTGCTCGACCGGAAAAAGGTGCCCTGCCCTCTTCAGGTGGGTGGAGAGGTCCTTCCTCAAGTGGAGGAGTTCAAGTATCTCGGGGTCTTGTTCACGAGTGAGGGAAGAATGGAGCGTGAGATTGACAGGCGGATCGGTGCAGCGTGCGCAGTGATGCGGTCGCTGTATCGGACTGTTGTGGTAAAGAAGGAGCTGAGCCGAAAGGCAAAGCTCTCGATTTACCGGTCAATCTTCGTTCCCTCCCTCACCTATGGTCATGAGCTTTGGGTAATGACCGAAAGAACGAGATCGCGGATACAAGCGGTCGAAATGAGCTTCCTCCGCAGAGTGGCTGGGCGCTCCCTTAGAGATAGGGTGAGGAGCTCAGTCACACGGGAGGAGCTCGGAGTAGAGCCGCTGCTTCTCCACGTCGAGAGGAACCAGTTGAGGTGGCTCGGGCATCTGTTCCGGATGCCTCCTGGACGCCTCCCTGGGGAGGTGTTCCGGGCACGTCCCACCGGGAGGAGGCCCCGCGGAAGACCTAGGACACGCTGGAGGGACTATGTCTCTCAGCTGGCCTGGGAACGCCTTGGGGTCCCCCCGGACGAGCTGGAGGAAGTGTGTGTGGATAGGGAAGTCTGGGCGTCTCTGCTTAGACTGCTGCCCCCGCGACCCGGCAACGGATAAAGCGGAAGAAAATGGATGGATGGATGGATCCAATATTGGGTGAGAGCAAAATGCCTAGGCAAGGCAAGTTTATTTATATAGCACAATTCATACACAAGGCAATGCAAAGTGCTGAACAAAATAAGAAAGCATTAAAATCATAAATAATCACAGAACATTAAAAAGAAATCTAGTTGTATGCACATTTAAACAGAACTGTCTTTAACCTGGTTTTAAACATTGTCAGAGAGGAGGCCTGTCTCACATCTTCAGGAAGACTGTTCCAGATTTTAGCAGCATGAATCTGAAAAGCAGCCTCCCCATGTTTAGTTCTGACTCTGGGCCTATCATCAGATTATAGCCTGTTTTATTACAATATGGTGAAGACTGGTTTGTTAATGCTGAGGGAGCTAACTTTCAAACCCAACATTTATGCAATGAACCCCATGTAACTAGTTTCTCGCTCTCAAAACAGTTTGGTTCTATCACCAGTTTTCACACATGTATATTTTGGAAGAGAACAAAAGAGTGGACCATCCTCATTCAGTCAGTCAACTCGCTTAAGTCAATCTTAAATAATCTTTGTATGCTCAAGATAACATGTTATTTAATAATGTGGTCTGACATTTTAACTTTTACTTTAAAGACTTTTTAATAATTATTATTTTGTTTTTTGGGTGAAGTTTTTCAGTTCCAGTGCAAACTATAAATTATATAATAAATCATCTGGTGTAACACACATCCATACAACATAGGATTAATAGTACATAGAATATATACAAAAAGTTCATGATCAGAATTATAGCTACATAACTAGCGAAACTTTCTAAAAGGATAGTAATATTATAAAATACATACATGTAAAAAAGGAAAAAGAAGAAAATAATTAAAACCAAGACTTTTTTCTATCGTGAAAAAAACAACATTGAAAATTAATGAAACAAAAAGTTTGAGACATATTCTTTTAGATTCCTTGACTCCGGTCGCACAGTCGCTGGAGAAGGAGGTTCAGAACGTGAAATCCTCCCTACAATCGATGCTAGCACAGCTCCAAAGAGACGAAGAGGAGGACGAGGAGGAAATAAATGAGTTGGAGGATGATGACCTTATGGAAGACGGGCTGGATGAAGAGGAGGACCAGTACTTTAGTGACAGCTGGGACATTTGAGACAATGTTTTAAGGTCTCTCTCCGGGACATGTTTATTGACTGCGCCCACATCTGCTAGACCGCCGCAACCACACTTCCAGGAAATGTCAAGGATTCACATTCATTTCAAAAAGAAAAAAGAAAGTTGCTGTTGAAAAACTTTGAAGTATTTGTGGAGATGGATCAAGGGTTAATCCCATTTCTAATACATTGATGCTCATGTCCAAGTCCTCAGAGCAAAAACACATCCGTCCATTGTGCCTTTGATCGCTGCATTTTATACATTATACAGGTGTTTATCTTTTTGCCATTTTTGTAAAAAGTTCACCAATGTTTTGAAGGATTTTCATAAAAACCTGTAAAAAAAATGTCCTCAAAATTTCCCTCAGTGCAAAACAATGACCTAAAATCAAGTATTTTCTGCATTTTTAAACCTATTTTTAGAACATTGTTTTTGCAGTGAAGCAGGAAGTGCATGCAGATGTGGCTAAGCTTCGTTACCTTTGTTTGCTTTTATTGAGATGGTTAAACTGTTGTCAGGTCTCGCAAAGTTGTGAAAAGCGCTTAAAGTCATTGCCGTTAACATTCAGGGTGTGAGGAATGAGTGTGAGCTGCAAACTGTCAAAAGCAACTAATCATATCCTTAATAATGGCCAGGATATTTTATTGGTACAGCACCGTTTATAGACAGGGTGACTCAAAACAAGAAAGGAATTGATAACAATAATATTTTTTAAACTAATAGTGATTTTTAACAATAGGAGTAGACGGAAAAATCTTTCAGTTTCATACACAGCAGAACTGTTTTGGATTTGAACATTGTTAGAGTAGCAGGCTGTCTCACTTTCTCAGGAAAACTGTTCCAGATTTTAGCTGCATACATCTGAAATGAAATAATAAGTAAATGTAAGGGCCTTTAATAACAGTATTCCATGTTTCTTATGTTTAAATATTTGTTAGAAGACTGTCTTTGGGTATCTTTAAGCCCAAATAGTAAGTTGCCTTCATGTGACATCACAACCCTGTAGTTTAAAATAAATGTCAAACGTCAGATTTCTAGTCTTAGTTGGAGTTAATTTCTCTAATTCCTTGGCCAAACTCATAAAACCAAGTCCCACATCTTTAAGTACTTATCAGCTATGCTCTAATTCTTTTATTATAATGGATTCAAGAAGTGATGGCAATATAAATAGAAAAAAAAACATATACATGATGTTGGCAAGTATAAAAAAGACCTTTCTAACATGAAAATAATATGGTGCATTTGTGAATCTAATTATTAACAAATATTGATCCAGAAAAAAACATTTGGACAATTTATTTTTCAACATTTCTTTCAAAAATGGCTCAGTTATGGCACCTGCCCTCCAACAGAACATATTATTGAATCATCAGTAACACAGGTGTCATGGAGCCATTGTTGCTACATCTACAAAGTATTTTAGTAAAATATTATGAGTTTATTATTTATGTCTTAACCCTGAAGCACATATGAGACCAAGCCCGGAGTATCATTGTGTATTCTTGTATCTTTGGTCTTTTTTTTGCGTTGATCCTTCTTTTTCATTAGACTTTTTTTATTAATATGTGCACTATATGACATTTCTGGTTATATTTGGATGGCGCCTGTCTCCATGGAGATGTTATGTCTTTAACCAGATCCACCTTGCTGAGATTATAGGAACTGTATTTGAGAATTAAAACAGGGGAACCTAACTTTCAACTCACACAAAAAATGATCTATGTAATAAAACCCATCTGACTAATTCCTCGATCTCAAAACAATTCGGTTCTATCGCAAGTTTCCACATACATATTTTGCCTCTGTCACATATTTAGATCAGTTTTTTCAGGCAATGAATGGACCGCCCCCATTCAGCCAATCAGCTCTCAGTTCAAAGAGTCTAATATGGCTTTTTCTTACAAATATGCAAAAAATAACCTGTTCTCCATTTACACAAAGATAGCATACGGTTACCTGATTATTTAAAAATGTACACAGGCAAAAAATATGTATTATTCGTCAAGAGAAAGTTAGGTACCCAAGCTTTAAACGTGTTCATTGCATATTTCGCAGTGTCCATATGGGGATAATAGAGTTTGCCATAACATTTTATCCAGACAGCGTTTCAGACAAGGTAGCATCTCCCCAGAGACAGGCAGGTGGACCCTCCAAAGGTTACTGCTATTGTTTTGTTTGTGTATGTTTTATGGGAATGGGCTGGATTTACAAAAGTACACCATGACCAAATGTCTTATCTACCACAATTTCCCTCGTACTATTTAAAAATCAATAACACATTTAGACAAAAATGTGTGTAAATAACACCTGTCTGCTCCAAATCCAGCCCTTTCTTTCTCCTGACTGTGGTGCTAATGAATGTGAGCTAACTTGAAAACACTTTATTACTTTCTGAGTGGCAATATTTGTTTGTATTTTTGGTTTTCATGAAGGAAATGATCATAAATTATATAGAAAAAAGGTCTTGTTGTTTTCTCATTACTCTCATTATTGCTGCTATTACTAAAATGATCTGTTTTGTAAATAGTGTATTGTCATCAGAGGTCTGCCGCTTTTTGCAGATGGATTAGAACACATTTACACGTGTCGTACAATGAGATGTAGTATTTTTGTGGTTCTGGGCTAAAGCGGTTGTCCCCTGGGTGTGTCAGCAGGCAAAAACAACATGGCTTTTCCACTTTTGTCAGCACACAACACACTAAACATCAGTCTCCACATGTGACTGTGAGTGACAAATACTGTTGTTTTGTAATTACATCTGTAGGTCAGCTCTGAGCCGCAATCGAAGAGAGAGGCTTTGAACCGCTTTGCCGCAGATACATGCTCAAAACGGCTTTTAAATCAAGGAATATCTTATTTCATACACACACACACCATTTTGTATTACACAAGCATTTTAGTAAGAGAGCCACTTTAGTTCATCAGAGTTGGTAAAACTGTGTTGACAGGATTCAGGCTGTTCATGAAGTATGACACGTCCATATTTTGACAAATGTTTTCCATCTCACCGGCTACATCAGGCTATCTACATAAATGCTTTCATTCAAAATTAAATGTCAGTAGATACATACATAGTCAACTGCTGAACTCCAGATGTTCTGAGCTATACAAGTTATAACTTGCTTATTGGTGGAGCTGAAGTTGGCTGGATGACACTGTGAACTGGTGTTTATGATCTCAAAGACTGTGATGGCAAGGCAGAGGGCCGCAAATGGCCCATGAGCCTTGTTCTGGACATGGCTGCAGGAGATATTATATATATAAACATATATATATATATATATATATATAAATATGTTTTTACAGCCATTTTATCACGCCATGAAATGGCCTTTTTATAATGTTGTTATAAAAATGATTTAGGCTTGATTCTTTTACTTACATATTTTTTTGCATATTAACCTGAACTCATGTGTGCAGAGTAGACCATGAATTCATTTTTGTAGTAAATTTGATATTAACAAAAGGGGGAAATAAAAGAGCACAGTCAAAAGAACTTGAGGAAAAAAATGTATTGGCCAAAATCTAATTTTTCAAAGCATGTTGTATACAGAAGCTGTCACATGTACTGTAGGTGTCAGGCTTATGGCACAGCCGCCTGACAGATACATGTGTCGTGTGACTTTCCCTCAGCTCCACTCCGCCGCTCGTTTCTAACAAACGTAATTTAGTCCCTGACTCTGACTGTGACGTCCTCCTGCTGAGAGACGGCTGCTTTCTGAAAACCACACCTGTGTTTACAGACTTACATGAGGTCAGTGATTTGGACAAGGCTCTAAGGAGGTGCAGAATTACAGATTTGAGCTCACGTGACACACAATAGTCATTGGATGAAATTATGTTTCTCAAACTGTGGTACATGCACACTTTGTTTTTGCTCCCATTTTCCATGGGTTCAACCAAAAAATATAAAACTCTACGTATGGTCTCTCAGATACGTTTCACAAATGTGTCTAAATTTATTGGAATGAACAAATCCGTCCCATGTCACAGGTGTGGCACATCCAGATGTGGATGAGACAGCATACATACTTGTCAGGTTTGGATTGTAGATGTAAACAGCCACTGTCTACAATCTTCAAAATATGTTGTAGATTTTCTGAAGTGGGGTCTGTTAGCAGAGTAAATCTCCCAAATAACTGATCTTATTGGATCATAGACACAACTGTGCTGGACGTTGATAGTCATCAAATCCCTCAAAAATGAATGTGAAATCTTCTGTGATTTATTCCCAATATAATAAGATGGAAAATTAAATACTACATTATTTCAAACTATTTTCCAGATTGGACTATCTCCAGAACACATGTTCTACACAGCTGGCACAAATCAAACCTTTGAGCATGTGTGTGTTGTGCTGCTGTACATGGATGTGTCACAGGTGATGGTAAAACCAGTGATACATCCAAGTGCAGCAGCACAACATAGTCTGGCACTGACAGTCGTTATGGCTTCAGTCTCAATATCAGAACAAGAATAATAATGTGATTGAATTTTGAGCAACCTATACTCTCTCATATTCTCCACTACATCACACCCTCATATCACTATAAACACCTATTTGTTATACAAGCAGAATACATGAAAATAATAAAAACATGCATATCCATTGGCTCAGTATTCTATCTAGTTTGTATATGATATAAAAAAGTGCCCGTGTATATCGGTTTCTCTGTTGATCATAGTTTGTACTAAAGCATGAAAATAGTTCCAGTTTGAAGTTCTTCATCGCCTTCACTACCCTTTGATCCTTTTTTACTTTTAACTTTAGTGGAAACCCTTCATGACGGCATGTGTCTGTACTTCTATACAACATTTGACAGAAACGAAGCACAAAGTACAAAACCTCTCGACGTCAGACACTATTTTATCTCATATACGTGCATATCTTCAAAGAGTTTTTGATCCCAGTCTGGGCCTTTGATCCGGAAAAAGAATACAAGTTTGACCTGTTCTGTTGACTGAAAATCCCCAATTACTTAGACCTTACATACGCTTAACCTTTAAGTTAAATGCCATCCAATCGCAGCCTTAAAGTCATCAACACAAATCAACAGTTTCAACCAAATTCAACTCCAAACTTTCTACACTGGGAAATCAAAAAGTTGGACCAAAAATAACCTTTTTCCCCAGCACTAGTTTGACGTCAGACTTAAGTAACACACCATTATGAACAGCAGGAGTGGGAGATTAATCTTTTCACAATACAAACCTATTTCCACCTTACATTTCTGATTGGACTAAGTGCACTGGCGGCCATCTTCATCTTTAATTGAACAAGCCTGTTTTTCACCATCCCTTTTAGAAAACCTGTGTGAAAAACGACTCGAGCATCAGAGACAGAGCTGTACTTAATGATCGGCAATCAGAAATACAATTCATTTGCATATTTAATCATTCGGGCTCAAATTGGAATGATTATCTGAGGAGAGAACAGTCAGCGCCGGAGGTAAGGAATAACTGAGTGATTTTTCTAATAAAGATATTTACATTTATGCTGTTTGCTTAATCTGAAGCTTGTTAATTAGATGGAGAAAAGGATTTGTTTTTAGAGCGGTGCTGCGCAGAAAACAAAACACAGAAACCGATTTTTGCAGTTGAAGTTTTCATCTAAAGTGTGCGAGTTTCATGTGAAAAAGAGCAGATGAAAATACATGCATGAATGATCTTGGTCTATGCTGCACCGAGGATGAGGCGTGACATCATTTGTGGGTGGCTCAGTCTCAGCACGGAACACAAATATCAAGCTCTGGGTGTTCAAACAAATAACTCACCTCATGTTTCCGCAGTTTTTCATAAAAGATCTACTGGAATGGATATTTTAAGTGAAAGCAGCACTTACCACTTTGAAGCAGTATTAGACCACTGCACTCTTTCTGTATAGAATTCAAAGATGTATAAATTCAAATATTCAAAAAGCTTTTTGCGGAACGCTTTTCAAGGTATTCACATACTTTCATCACTCTCAGATCCAGACAACCTTCAGATCCTCCAACCACAACAATATTTCTCATACACACACAAACACACACATAGTACTAACCAGGCTTAGATTGCTTAGCTTCTGAGATCTGACAGGATCAGGCTTTCACATACAGGTGGCACTACAATAAACTGAATGGTTTGTGAAATTCAGGACCAGGAACCATTTCTTCTTTCCTCTTTTCACTGAGTTCCACTGTCATTTTTGGACTTATAAAAGATGTATTTGTTCTTGCAGCTCTGGTCTCAAATGTCCATTTCTCCAAAGCTCATATGACAAAAAATATACTCATATTATTTATTTATGCTCAATCCTCAGTTCCACAGACATTCTGGAAGCCTGTGTGAATGTTAGGAATGTTATGTAAACAGCCTGAAAAAGTTTGTGACAGAATTATGCACTTTCAGTTTTTCATGAACAGTGGGAGACGCCTGATGTAATTCACAGACACATGTTACAAACGGGGGCGGCTCAAACACGGATCTGGGAGCATTACATGCTGTTCTGTGGCAAAAGATGGTGAAACTTTTAGCGTTTACACACATATTTACTAGTTATTATGTGTTTTACATGATGCAAGGATCTACAATACAAGAACCTGCTCCACTTCCAGAGTGACCTAAAAATGTAACTTTGAAAAATCCAGTTACTTTTCAAACTCGGAAGAGATAGAGAATCCACATCATTGGTTACTGGTCGTAGTTCTGCTACAACCAGTACATTTGGGAGGGGAAGGACCATTTTAAATATTTTATTGATGAAAATTACTACCCCATGGTCAGAAATATACAATCTTCTAAAAAGGGACAATTTCACACACACACACACACACACACACACACGCACACAAGGCATCTTTGAATTCCACAGTAGTCAACACCGTGATTGTGTGAGCTTATGATTCTTATTAATATTGATTAGAAGAGTGCAGGTTTTTTTGAGCATTAAAGTTAAAGGTGTCCATCAGAAAAGTTACATAGTTTATTTTTTCTTTGAAAAAGCACCACTGCTTTGCATGACACAATCTGGAAAAAAATACAATTATAACTGTTCTTGAATGACAACAGTGTGCTTAGGGTTAATCCCTGTCAAATGCAACACATGTTTGGGTGCGCCTGATCCAAAATGGCGTCCACAAAGCCCCAGTTTCTAAACCTGTCATAAGATTAAAGTGTGACAGTGGGACAGTGACAAATCTCCTCCAAAGGGATTTACCGCACCACTCTCACACTATGTTTTTATGAGTTTCTTTTGTTTGACACAGCTCAGGGAAAGTCTTCTGAATCAACCAGGGATGGGTTTAAAGTCTAAATGCCACCGCTGCATGAACATATTAATCCTGGGTAATTCCTCCAGAGATACATTTTTCCATTTAGGCCTCGTCTGTCCTGTTCACCTTGTCCCATCCGTAGGGGACACAAATGTCAGCAGTGAGAGCTGAAATATAACGGCAGCGCTACGATCTGTCCCACTTAGACTCGGACATGGACAGGTCCCACGCCGGGGGGAGGCAGGATCGATACCAGTGATTGATGGAGCACCAGGAAAAACTCCAAAGAATGGCCCAGTTAATAAGAGATACAGAGGTGCTGGCTGCCTTGGGACAAAGTCGACTATAGGTACCTTTTTTTGATTCCTTGGTACTTTCTATAGTTCTTGTTCCTATTTTGGGAGTATTTAATAGGATCTAGGGACATTTTCGCTCCTCTTTTGGGGCTAAATTGTCCCCGGGAACCATTTGATGACTCTATGGTACCTCACATGCAAAAGTATTCTCTGGTTCCTCTGACGAAACAGGACCTGGAGGTTTATAAGGACAAGTTTCTGGTATTGGTAAACTGTATATAAATGAGTTTGAAGACGTAATGAGGATGTGCCTTAATGGTATAGGAGCAGTGATTGATCTGAACATTGGAACTATTATGTCGTGTAAGGCAAATACATTTCAAAATATAATCAAATGTTTGCACTGCCCCCAAAATCATCTTGAAGGATTTGGACAGACAGGCTGTAGAGTCTGCTGAGCCACTCATCCAAAATGCATAAAGTTAAAAGTGCACTGTCAGATTGTGAGCTACATGGTCTGGTCTCCCTTGAGGATAGGCCAGATGGGAATGTTTTTGATTTATTTTAAACGTTTTTAGTCAAAAAAATAATGTCAAGTAAAGGTCCCCGGAGTACATGTTTGTGAATTGTCTTGTGTAAAGGTACAATTGCATGGGTAAGGATGAGAACTTCATACTTTCAAATCAATTCTATTCTGGCCTCACTGTTGTATTCTAATTCAATGTTTCTTTGGTTAAAATTAGTGACCAAATAGCCCAAAGGTTTAAGGTGAAACCAAGGTTCTTAGCAATCAAATACAAGCCCAGTCTTAAAGGTCTTGGAGTGCAGTCTTATTTTTATACATTTACATGTTGTAAAGGTGTTAGGAGTGAATAGTCTTGTGGTCATAGTAACACTGTACAACAAGCCTGAACAGCCAATTAGCTACAAAGCACAATAGATCACCCACAGCAGGGCAATTACTGTATGTGTTCATTCCTCCATCGAAACATCACATCCACAGTAATGGCTTCAAATTGTATTCCATTATTTGCTTTCTCACTTAAAAGAAAACAGTTCCATGTATTTAAGATATGCTCTTTAAATCATTATACTAAATTAGTATAATTTACAAAATTTTAGCAAAATTTACATCACAATAATCTTCCCCCATCATCATCCGCAGTTGTTTTTAGATCCATTCCCGCTCCACTCCTGTCTAAAAACGGCAGATGACCAAAATCTACAAGTGTTGACATATGTCCATAAATGTTGTTAAATATATATTTGTTTTAAATTGTCCACTCACCTTTGGCCCTCCGCTGGCGGTTATCCCTCTCTAAGCTTGGGTCCTCTACAGAGGCCTGGGAGCTTGAGGGTTCTTGGCAGTATCTTTGCTGTTCCTAGCACTGCACATTTCTGGACCGAGATGTCGGAGGTTGTTCCAGGGATCCGCTGTAACCACTCTTCTAGCTTCGGGGTCACTGCCCCGAGTGCACCGATCACCACGGGCACTACTGTCACCTTTACCCTCCAGGCCCTCTCCAGCTCCTCTCTGAGACCTTGGTATTTCTCAAGCTTTTCATGTTCCTTCATGTTTTCATATATCTCTCTATATATATATATATATGCATTGTAAAATAATGTCACATTTTTTCCTTGTTGTGCAATAGTGAACAACATGACCCGCTGACCCCTCTGTGGTTTGGGAAGTTTGATTTTCTCTTGGATGGATTCCAGCACCGTTCAATAAGCCACAGTTGATGTGCGCAGGCATTTTTTTGTGTCCCATAAGTGACCTCTGACATCCAGAATGAACTTGCTGACACTGATCACTGAGACGACTAATGACACTAAACAGTATGACGAGGATTTGGAAATACAAAACAAAACAGGAGTACTTTTATAGATACAGCACTGTGCATGGCTGAGGTGAAGGTGGTTAATATGAATGATAAAGCTTTTCACAACAGATGGGTTTAAATGTATTTTCCATGGACACAATGGCAGCTGTCACCAAAGGAGCGCTGGTTTCAAAACATTCAGGTCCAGTGTTTGAAAATGCAGTAAAAGTTTGTGATTTTTAATGCACAATGCTTTCAACTTGCTTAAGGTGTGTTTTTAGCACCCTAACTTCTATTGTATATATACTGTTCTTTACCTAGTGTCATTTTAATAATTTTTAGTAGTTTAAATCTCTCCATTGTGAGATCAATAAAGTCTATCTTACCGTAAGGACGGCACAGAGATTATGTTTCATAGCAAGAAGGTCCTGGGTCCTAGATTCCACCTCCAGGACTTACTGTGTGGAGTTTGCATGTGTCTGCGTAGGTTTCCTCTGGGTGTTCCGGTTTCCTCTACACTAAAAACATGTACAATAGGTATGAATGAAGTGAGTGAATGGATGGTGTTGGGGGCTCTCGCTTCCGTCATCACCGTGTGTGGAGTGAATGTAAAAAGTTCTGACTCTGAACATTGTCAAGCACTTTGGGGGACCTTGGTCTGTAAAATGCGGTATCTAAATAAAGATTTCTTACTTACTTCTAAAGAAACACATCAGAAAAATAATATGTCAGATGTAATCACGTTTTTCAACAAATAAACATTACATTATTTTGGTTAAAATCAGGTCAGATGTTCACATGTCTGATGTGAACCTGTGTGAGCGCTTCCCAAAGCTCTCCTCCTCACTCTTAATGCAACAAACAGACGAGGAGCAGCCCAAGGACATTAGTGCCATTTGCGATTTCAAAGCAGAGAACACAGTGCAATGGTTCCTGACAGAGAAAGAGAAAAAACTCTTCCTTTAGGGGACGATGTGTCAATTTAATATGAAAATGTAAAGACATAACAGAGAATATTTCACACTGATAAAGAAAGGTTTATGTGAAATGTTTCTGTTTTATTAATAACATACCCGTAGTAGGAACTTAGGGAGCTAGCCACATGTACGTGACAACCAAAGACTTTTCTAAAACCAAGGCATAAATTATACAAATGAAATGAAAGTGGGAACAGAGGGCTAAAGCGGAACAGATTCATGACAGATCATTAAATAATTGGTGCTATGAAACCTACAGGAAGCTAATGTAAATCTTTGGCATCATTTGAGTTGTAAAATGGTCAGAAATAAATATTTGTTTCAAAGTTCCTAAGACAAGGTGTGAACTAAAATAGTAAATGTATTTCATTTTTTGCTAAAGATATGTGAAATATTATTATTGTTTAAGGTTTTTGGTGCGATTGTGAGATTTTTCTACTTTTCTTCAGCAAGAAATTAATATTTACAACCGACATAGATAGATTCAAAGATATAAAATCCTAAGATTTTTTTTTGTTTGTTAAAGGCTTTGACTGGAACATATAGGAGCTGCCCATTGTTCTTGCTTGGTTTACTAAAATGCACGCTCCTTCTCTGTCTATGGCCTGATATATACAGTACACATGTAAACAATGGTTTCCTTGGAAAGACAAAGGGATTTCCAAGCTCACTTTCATCTTTGAGGGAAAACTTGTGCTTTTGGAAACCCCCCCAGGACCCGGCATGACAAAGTGACCCACGTACGGACCACAGCAGGAAGGATACAGCCTCCCCGACTGGCCTCGACTGGCCCCGACTGTCCAGGAGCCAGCTGCAAGTTGTTCATCTCCCAAATGTACATTAATAAAGTGAATTTGTCTCAATGTTTGCCATTTGCTTACTCTGCCCTTGAAACTCCACAGTCCTCCATTTATAACATGATGTGAGGTTCCAAATGGGACAAGGGCAAAAACATCTGGTGACTGCACATTTTTAAAAGGGTCATTTAGAATTTGCTATTTAAAAAAAAAGAATACTCAGAATGGCAAAAACGTTTATGAATAATATAATCTTTTTAATTTTGCACAGCCCATAATGACAACCGCAGTCATCCCAAAGGAACGAAGAAACCAAATGATCAAAACAGCCATTGAAGGGATCAGGAGGGAGATCCAAGTTTTCCAATCTAATTATAAATAACTTTATTTAATATATGTATGAACTCAAACCAAGGATCTTCTTGATGAAAAGCGAGAGTGGTAACTACTCAGCCACTGTGCCAACTTAAATGGAAATGAAATTGCTCACCCTGTGCACCCTGAATTAAAACACTGTAGTTCAAATGTGTTGCTATAATTTTTTACACTCAAAAAGCCACATGTTTTACACTACTTTTTTGTCATTGTTTATCCAAAAAGACAAATCACTGTAAGAATAATATTAGTGGCATAACAAGGTTTCCAACTAAAACAAATATTGAAATAACAACACAAATTCTAATTTTCTTCTCTAAGCCAGACTCTAAAACAGAGGCCGAAATATGTAACAAAAAAAAAAAAACAGTGATTTTTATTAATGAATGATACCTCAAATGGGAAAAAACAGAAATATGCTTCAATCGTACATTCTCAGACGTACGATTGAAGAAAAAATGTTATGCTTTGTTTGGTTCAAATTTTAAACTTGAAACTTGAACTTAAAACAAGAAAACCTTTTTTTATAGTTCTCTTTATCCAGGGCCGGGTGGCAAAAGGAAGACAACTTGTAAAAATCTACCAACATTTTATAGTAGATGCTCTTCCAGACTTTTTTGTCTTTTCTGGCCTCCCATGGGTAATACTAAGGACAAACTGATCAGTAAAACTCTCTCGGAAAAGCCCCTTCTTAATCCTGTATCCACGGCACAGCACACAAACAGATGCATTACACAAGGGCAGTTCTCTGTTGAAAGCCTGAGTAAAAAACTTATTTAAATAAAATTACAGGTTTCGTTTGGCATCCATTAGCGTCATGAATAAAGTGCCTTGTCAAAACAATGCAAAATGGGAGTAAATTCGGCTCATGTTTTAAGCAGATCTCCGTAAACCACACACCTGCAGGATTGTGAAATGATCCAATCTCTTTATATGACACCTTTATAATCATGTGACGGCCTAAATTATGCCAAATCATCGTGAGTGCAATATCATCGGAGACTGGTGTGTGTTTATCGTAAACCCTTTGTTGTTTGAGTTACACATGTTTTAAAGGAGACATGTGCACAATTGTCTTTTTGAGCTTTTAACCACTGATTCTGTCACACAAAAAAATAAAGGGGATGGACCCAAAATACAATACTGCAAAAATAATATAAAAAATATTAAACAAGAATCTAAAACGATGTGCAGACAAACACTCAACTGAATGTAAAACACAGGAATCGAGGATAAAGACAAGAAGCTGGGAAACAGGAACTGGACTGACAACAAGCGGGAAACAGCACAGGGCATTTAACTGGGAGACACAGGGCGGGGCAGTCAACAGGGCGGAAGTAAAAGTCAAAAAGACACAGGAGCACAGATGATACAAAGTATATACAGTATCTAAAAATTATAACCATGACAGACCTGAAGTTGTTTTAAGCTCCAATCCTTTTTGAGCCAAAATATATATGTTTCACAGATCCTCTCTGTACCTCTTTGTTTTGTCTTTCATTTGTTGCTCATGTGTGGGTACAGTGCTTTCTGTATTGTGCAGAATGTTATCATTTTGTTTGGCTCAAAAAAAAATATTCAACTAATCAATAAATCATCTAGAAATCATTTTTTGATATGAGGAGATCAAATAATTTAGTTCCTGAATAATCTTTGCTTTCTCGTCCTTTTGATGTCTTGGGTCCACTCCCTGCTCTGTCATCAGTGGAATTGGCCTATTGTTCCCACCGGGGTTGATACTTCCTGCTTCAGGGCCTGGATTGGAGTTCTGTCACTTGACTAGGTTTTACATTATATTTATGAGTTTATCTAGTTTGACATACACACTCATATATTTGTATGCATTTTGGCTGGATGCAGTTGAAATGCCACAAGATGCCAGGTCGGCACTGCGTTAAGATATCAAGCATAGAAAGTCTTTTTGATGACTTGCTGTGAAGGATTGCATTGTATGTGTGTAGTCTATACATAAAACATCTGATTAGAGACTGGAGAGTAAACACACAGAAACACACGTGGATTACAGTGACAGACAGTGTGCTGTGATTACATGTGAAGTTATGGAAATGTGAGGTTAAACAGGTTAATTTCAGATTAGCATACACATTAGCGTATTGATATGTACGTCTATCAGGCGTAATCCAGCGCCACTCTGAGTAATTATTTTGCATATACCAATTAGAGAGGAGTCAGTTTCACTGAAACCGACACTTTAAAATGTACACAACTTTAAACATGGTTGAAGAATGTCATTGTTTCTAGTCTCACTTTGATGTTGAACCATGACAGGAGAGCACTCTCTGCAGCTGTCTCTTCCATGGAAGTCATTTGTAGGGCAGGCCAAATGTCTCTATGGCCTCACTCAGCTGCTCTCACTGAGCAAAAACACAGGTTTTTTGGTCCAAAACACAGCATTAAAATGTGATTCAGTGGATCCTGGGCACACTGCTTGTATCTCTTCCAAGTAGTATAATATATTTTTATTTTCAGTATAAAATAGTATCAGTATCTGTTAGCAGCACGAGGGTATGGCACAAAGTGAGTAAGTAAAGTGACAGTGGACACATGTGATTCTATATTGAACATACAGTATGAGCCATCCTTACCCAGGTTGACACAGGATTTCAACGAAATGAAAACGCTGAGAACTGTTTGTTGTTATGTTTTTAATTGTTTATATGTGTGCAATTGCTGCAAAGCAAAGTATCTACTGTATCAACTCTAGAGTAAGCTAAACCTGTCTATTAGAGGCAGATGATTTTAATTGCTTGATAAAAACCTACATCTGAGAAAACTGAAACACATTCAATTTACAGATGAATCTAAAGTATTACATTGGAATTGGTTTGTGCACTTTTCTGGTCTGAGGTGACTGAAGTTGTTCCTTACCTGCTACAAGAACCCCAGTGATGCGTGTTCTACCATTGCCAGCACGTGTCACAGCGTTGCACTGACCGACATGTGATCTGCCATTCTGTACATTCTACTCTTTTATCCTATAGATGCATTGGTAAAGCTACAGTGCCCCATCTGTTGCCTGGACCACAGCAGCTTAGTCCAAATGTTGATGTGGGGTCTGAGCCAGTGGACACTCAGCACACATTGGACGATTGTCATGCATCTCATTCTATCAACATGCCATTGAATGTGAACAAACAAATACATATTTATCTAGTGGAAATACTGGACAAAAAATACTGTTTATTATTTGACTTCTTGAACGTTGCATATCTCATTTTAAGGGAATTACAAAAATAATGTGTTTAAAATGGATGAATCCGGCTGCTGGTCGATATCTGTCAGTTTACATAAGTCTGTGAATGACATTTAATCATAGTGAATGCACAGTTATTGGCTGATGCGAGATACAATCTAATAATATTTCTGCCATCAAGTGCAGAAATATTGGATTGTATCTGAGATCACTATGATCACGATGTGTATGGGATCATTCTGGATATCTCCAAACAGCAAGAAGAGGATCATCTCACCAATCTCAACAATGTAATTTATGAAAGAAAATACTATTCTATAATCTGAATGGTATATACAAAGACAGTATCTCATGCAAACAGAAAAGATGGAAATAAACTAAATGAAAATATAATAGTCACACCATACATATGAGGTGAATACTGCCTACAATGCACATCTGCCGATCAATTCCATGTCAGGGATTGGATTAAAAAAAGCTTTTTGCTTCGACCAATCCCTTTTCAAACCATGCACAGGTTTCCGTGTGAACTCTTGTTAACATTATTTTTCTGTGATTAATTTGTATATCTTTTGCAAGTTGGAAATTACTTTATTTACTTATTACAAATTTAATGAAGTAATCTATTGTATTGCCTGCTTAACAGAAAATGCCCATATGCTTATGATATTTGTAAATCTCACATCTGTATCTGGACCATAGACTGTAATATTACGCCTATCTCCGCCGTTCAAACTAATGTGCCATCACTTTCGCCGTGGCAGTTTCAAAATGGCCGCGGGTGCTGTAAAATGTGAAAAACCTGCTAGCTCTATGAAAGTGCCCATGGACAAAGTTTTATTACAAATAGCTTTGGCTCCATTCAGTTACATTGAAAATTCATACTCTTTTGCCTTTCAGGTGCTTTCTGTCCCCGAACTTGGCCTTAGTAACCGCAAGAGCGTAGATCGTTGTTACCCATATCAGTTGGCTTAAGATTCCCACTCAATGAGTCTGTTTGTGTTAGCTCTAATCAGCTTCTTCTGCAGTAATGCAAACACTGGTGAGGTCAGCACTCTTTAGTCCACTCCTTCTATGGTCTATGGTAAATCTGTAACTAGGATCTTCCATCACTCCATGCGCAGTACATTGGGAGTCTTTCATGCATTTGTATTGTGGTGTCCTTTTGGAGGAGGTTTTTAACTCACAAAAACTAAAATAAGCACACAATTGTCTTTGTTGCAGCTATATTTTACAAAACAAAATGATATTCTGTTGTTGACTTTCTTTCTCTTTAGTCTTTAGTTCTTTAGAAATATGTTCATGACCGACAGGTTCTAACCTCTGACACTAATCTGCTGCACAGGTCAGTGTCGGGGGAATCATCCCAAAGACAAAAAGGAACAAATAGAATATATAAGTAATAATACATTGACTGGATACAACATGTATTTTAGGCGTACGTATTTTATGAGTATATTATTAGCTTTTACTTCCCCCTATATTTTCAGTATACTCCTCTTTCTTCAACTCAACTTCTGTCTTCCTGAAAGCGAATCTATCAAGTGCATCAAATAACAATCATTGCAATAGAGGTTAGAGCACGCAACCGTCCTCTCCTCTGTCTCCTCTCTCACCAAAAATAGTCCTGTCTTCTCCTCTATCCATCAGTGCTGTGGTTGACTGCTCTGCTATAAGCAATTACCGCTCCAATTGGGCTTAATGAGGCAGATCTGCAGCTCTGGGAACGGCACGCCACTATTTATATCCCCTTTGAAAAGACACCTGACTGATACAAGCAGAGATACTGTCCCAGCAGGAGGCTGAGCTCAAAACTGATTGGCAGAGAAGTCTATCATTGTGATTTAGTCCTTCAGACCTGGTTCACATGCACCTTAATGCACCATCATGTAACTTACTTCTGGTGCAGGCCACAAACATGTAACTGCTTTCCCAGGAACGTAAATTGTCACATTTATATTTCGCTTTTCCACCTTTCAAGGCACTCAACCTGTTGCACATCAAGGAACCACTCACTCAGGAACCCAGTCACACACACATTCATACGACACTGTGGGCAGCCATTGTGGACAAGGTGGATTTAGTGTTTCGCCTATTTACTTTAAATAGATGGACAATACGAACTCGCTAGCTTATGGAAGCCCAATGGGGAAGTGCTCATAGGCAAAGTTTTGCATCATTGACTTACATTCAACTCGCCATTTTGGGCCTGATTTTCTTTTCTCTGTCTTGTCTTTGTGAATCCAGATACTAGCCATAATGATGACTATGCTTTCATTTGCCAGGGGGAAAACTCAAACTTGCCTTAGAAACACTTTAGATTGACGAACGGCCACATAAAATATGTGTTTCTCTTCTGTATGGCGGTTCTTCTAATCGGCTTCTTTTACATTCAGGAAGCCATTGTTAATGATTATGAAATTTGCTGACGAAAAGAAATGTATACCGTTGTGTTTTTGTTTCATGGATTTATTCAGAAATCACAGAATAACTTGCAAAGAAATGTGACTTTTGACAGTTACTATGGTTACCAGCATGCCCTTAACCACAATTTTAAACTACATAGGCTCTTTGGACTGCTGTGATGTCACATTAACGCAACATATTGAACGAGTATAGACAAAAATAGACTGCATTCTCTATATTTTACCTCAGAACATACCACATAAAGCTGGATATTAAAAAAAAAAATACCTCTCCAGATGCTCCGAACCATTCAACCCTCTCAATATCACTGCACACTATATGTAAATGCCTGGCTTGGTTTTGTATGTCTGCAATTCATTTCATTTCTTTTATTCGGCCATGCAAGTCCCCGGCGTGCCCTTCCTCCTGCTAATCACCACTTCTCCGCATATGTAGATTTTTGCCATCAGTCTTGGTCCGTCACAGCGCGCAGTAGCACCGCATCGCTCGACAGCTTGTGCACACGGCCCAACCCTCTGATTGATATGTCCATTGACACCCTCAGCTCGTACTAATGGAAATGAATGACAGCACACACCGCTCCCTCAGCCTCTCTATGCTACATTAGCTGCCTCCTGTAGGGACACTTTTTTTTTTACCCACGCTCCCTCGCATCATTTCTCAACAGGCAGTTTGGCAGTCGCGGTTTCTCGGACAAGACCACACCGGTTGTAGATTTGTAAGGAAGGGTGCCATGATGGATAGCGCAGTGGAGGTAAACAGCAAGTGTGTGTTTTGCGTCCAAGTAAATGTTTATGAGTGTTCCTTGTAGCATTGTGTGTGTAATAAATTGTATTGTTTCCAGATATGCCGTAGCAGCATGCGGAAAACAATGCATTTGTGTGTGTGTAATGCTTCTCTATTGGTCTAATTTTGATATGTGATGCTATCTCAGGGAAGTGACGCAGTTCGGGCCTAAAATACGCAAAAAAGAATGTTGGATTTACATAAACTTTGTAATAACAATAAACTTGGATTCAACTTGGATTTTAACCTGACTTGAACCATGGTGGGGGGTTGTGTGTTGCTGAAATATTGGGGTCAAGTCATTGTACTAGAATTCACATCATGGGTTTAAGCTTCCTTTGTGCTAGGGGTGTCCAACCTTTTTAGTAAGAGGGTCACTTTATATCACCAGACTTGTCCTGGGTATGATATCTCCATATTTTTTCACACCATAGCTACAATCATGGACTTTTGTGACACAATTAAAAACAAATACATTCATATTCTAGATTCCAAAGGGTCTGAACGAGGTATAGCCTGACTATATTGGTGGAGCTTAAGTTGGCTGGGTCTGTATGGTGTGTCCTTTTGCCGACTCACAGCAGAATTGCATTTGTCTTCAGCTTTGTGTTGAAGAAAAAACATTTACAAAGCTGGCTCCCTCTGTGCGTAAAACGGTTTAAAAAACCTGAGCCGTCCAATCAGAATGGGTCAAATGCAGCCAACAATCTCACGTATTCTCATTCAATACAATATACCCCTTGATTCTATTGAAAGAAATGAATGTGTCTAATGTTGTGAGTAATAATCATATTCTTTAAATTGCATATGTGCCATCGAGCAGCCTTGGCCCGATATGAGTAATCTTCTATGTTGGTATGAAAAACCTCAGAGGAAAAGGGTGTAATTATGAGCTATAAAAACAACAATACCCACAGCATATGGCTCTGTAATTTAGCGCAATGAGCCAACGCTTATTCCATAATCAAACCAAAATGATCAGAAAAACAGGGTAAATGTAGTCGTTTTGAATGAGGACTGAACATTTTCCAATATGCTCCTCCACAAAGCTTTCTCACACTTTGAGTTCACACACTTGTATTTTCTCAGCCAATTAAACACTGCCCTCTCCCACACATTGTCAAGACAGCAGCGACAGCCAGTCCTCACAGTCTGCCATTGTGCTCGCAAACTTCAGGCTGTTGCTACTTGGGATTATTGTTCGAGATGGACAAGACCTTGCAATAAACAGTACATTAGGTTATATCGGTTAGACAATGAAATAGAAATGTATCGCGTCATCATTAACATTAGAACTCCCAGAAGCAGACAACTTTTTGTCTTGGAAGTGTAATTATTTTTCTTATGTTTCTTGTTGGTCTTCAAAACGTTATGACTTTTTATTTTCATTAAACATTTCAATCAAAAGGTGAACATGAATTTAGACATAACAGACAAAAAAAGAGATAACAAAAAGAAGATGCACAAGACTTTTTCTGTTTCTATATGTTATTACGTTTATGAAATTATCTCGACCCTAGACTGCTCCTAGACTGGTTCAGAAAATTCTCGGCTTGGTGCAAGTGCTGGTTACCTTGGAAACAGTTATATACTTTCTGCAGTTAGTAGTTAGTTTAGCTGTACTTCAGTTGTATTCACCAGCATAAAGTAGAGTTAAAAGACGTATGAACTACTTAATTTTGCACTCTCGCCTCTCAGCAAGAAGGTCCTGAGTTCGAATCCCGGTCAGAACAGTGCCTTTCTGAGTGCAGTTTGCATGTTTTCCCCACGTCTGCGTAGGTTTCCTCCGGGTGCTCCGGTTTCCCCTACCACTAAAAATATGCTCAATTGGTTATATCCTCCAGCACCGGTAGTCCTGACCAAGCTGAGCATCAACATCTGGAGATGGGTTCCTGGGCGCTGTACTACAGCAACCACTGCTCCTGACGGAAGCCTTAGTGGCATCAGGATGGGTCAAATACAGAGGACAAATTACCCTATGAGGACAATAAAGTGCACATGTACATTTAAATTTGCATTAGTGAAAATTCCCTCCATTTGAATGGTACCTGTCTGCTATGAAAGCTTCAGAATTTTGGAAGTCCTAGTATTAAAATATGATGAAAATAGGACAGATCGATCCACTCAGTTTTTAGGTTGTTAACCGTGACTCCCGAAAGGTGTGACAAATCTTTCTCATCATCACGAGGTAATCTCTACCAAACTCCAACATCCCTGCAAAACTTCATCATAACAAAAAACATATTGGATATTTGTGATTTTTCCAAACACTGCCATTGTGCCTGTGTGTCATTCACTGCTTTCCTGAAGGCATCATATCGAACAGACCAGATTTTATTTTAGTAACTTTCTGAATGTGTATTATATACTGTATGTACTGTAAAACAACTTCCTACCTGTGATAAGAAACCTCGATTCGGGAACATAATCCAGAAACATATTTTCTACATATCACCGTAGATGTCAAAAAGTGTATTCGCTGCTATTTCCCTCCCACACATGTCATCATGTGAAGTTAGGTCTATTCTTACCGTTCAATGTCACCAAAATCAAATCCCAAAATGAACAAATCTTACCAGTGTATACAGAATGTTCTCATGTGTGTAATACCACATAATATTGCATTACTATGATCTTTTTTTTTATGCCTTTGCCTTTAAATGGTCAATATGTCACAATTCAAAAACATCACGAGGCAGCAATTATAACACAAAAGATCTATCTATCTATCTATATCTATCTATCTATCTATATATATATATATATATATATATATATATATATATATATATATATATATATCAAGCCCTGGCCAGCCGCCTACAGAGGTACACTAAAGAGAATGAAGCCAGAAGGGTGAACAGGCTGTTCGCAACACAACCTGCGAAGGTGTACGCTCAGTGGCAGGGTAACAACAGGGAGCAGATCCACCGAGGCTGGAAACTGAACAGTTCTGGAGGAACATATGGGAGAAGGATGCAGCACATAACAGAAGTGACAATGGCTGGTGTCCCTAGCACCACCTCCCAGAACAGAACTCAGTTACCATCACAGAGGCAGACATCCGAGAAAGAGTCTCAGGTATGAAAAACTGGACAGCACCTGGCCCTGATATGGTCCATGCCTACTGGCTAAGGACACTCACATCACTCCATGAGCGCCTAGCAGCACAAATGAACCAGCTGCTGAGAGATGGGACTCACCCAGAATGGCTAACCGAAAGGTCCGAACGGTCCTGATCATGAAGGACCCTGTCAAGGGTGCAGTCCCCTCCAACTACCGGCCAATAACCTGTCTCTCCACAACATGGAAGCTCATGTCAGGCATCATTGCGGCTAAGATAAGTGGGCATATGGAACAATTCATGAGCACAGCACAGAAGGGCATTGGTAGGGACACCAGAGGAGCCAAACACCAGCTCCTGGTTGACAGAACAGTCGCCCAAGACTGCCGGTCACGACACACCAACCTGTGCACAGCCTGGATTGATTACCAGAAAGCCTACGACTCAATGCCACACACATGGATCATGGAATGCTTGAAGTTGTACAATATCAACAGGGCTCTAAGGGACTTCGTTGCAAACTCGATGGGAATGTGGAAGACCACCCTTGAGGCAAATGGCAAGCCGCCGCACAAGTCGCATCAATGTGGTATCTACCAAGGAGTGTCCCATCAAATGTGGTCAACCTCTACCAAGTATTGACCAGCTGCTATGTACGCCTCAGGAAAGCAAAGATCAGTCACCTCCTCTACATGGATGACATCAAGCTGTACGCCAAGAGCGAGAGAGACATCGACTCTCTGATCCAAACAACCAGGATCTACAGCCATGACATCGGGATGTCATTCGGACTCGAGAAATGTAGCAGGATGGTGACTCGGAGAGGCAAGGTAGTCCACACAGAAGGGATCTCACTCCCAGAGGGAACAATAGCAGACGTTGAGGACAGTTACAAGTATCTCGGTATACCACAGGCAAATGGCAACCTCGAACAGGTGACGAGGAAAGCGGCAACTGCCAAATACCTCCAGCGAGTAAGGCAGGTCCTAAGAAGCCGGCTCAATGGCAAGAACAAGGCCCGGGCAATTAACAGCTACGCCCTGCCAGTGATCAGATACCCTGCAGGAATAATCAGGTGGCCAAAGGAAGAGATTCAGACCACGGATGTTAAAACTCGAAAGCTCCTTACCATGCATGGCGGGTTCCATCCCAAATCCAGCACCCTGAGACTGTACGTAAGCCGTAAAGAAGGAGGCCGAGGACTAGTGAGTGTGAGAGCCACTGTCCAGGACGAAACATCCAAACTCCATAACTACATCATGGAGAAGGCCAAAACGGATGACGTACTCAGTGAATGTCTCAGGCAGTGGCGAGATGAGGAGGTGCTGGAGGAGAGCCCATCATGGGAGAACAAGCCCCTACACGGCATGTACCACCGGAGCATAACAGAAGTGGCTGATCTCAAGAAGTCCTACCAATGGCTAGAAAGGGCTGGCCTACAGGACAGCACAGAGGCACTCATCATGGCTGCACAGGAACAGGCCCTGAGCACCAGAGCGATAGAGGCCCAGATATACCACACCAGACAAGACCAAGGTGTCGGTTGTGCAAAGAGGCACCTGAGACGATCCAACACATAACTGCAGGGTGCAAGATGCTGGCAGGGAAGGCCTACATGGAACGCCATAACCAAGTGGCTGGCATAGTGTACAGAAACATCTGTGGAGAGTATGGGCTGGAAACCCCAAGGTCTAAGTGGGAAACTCCTCCAAAGGTGGTGGAGAATGAGCGTGCGAAGATCCTGTGGGACTTCCAGATACAGACCGACCGAATGGTAATGGAAACCAACCTGACATCGTGGTGGTAGACAAAGGGCAGAGGACAGCCGTGGTGGTGGACGTGGCAATTCCAAGCGATGGTAACATCCGGAAAAAAGAACATGAAAAGCTTGAGAAATACCAAGGTCTCAGAGAGGAGCTGGAGAGGGCCTGGAGGGTAAAGGTGACAGTAGTGCCCGTGGTGATCGGTGTACTCGGGGCAGTGACCCCGAAGCTAGATGAGTGGTTACAGCGGATCCCTGGAACAACCTCGGACATCTCGGTCCAGAAATGTGCAGTGCTAGGAACAGCAAAGATACTGCGCAGAACCCTCAAGCTCCCTGGCCTCTGGTAGAGGACCCGAGCTTAGAGAGGGATAACCGCCCGCGGAGGGCCAAAGGTGAGTGGACAATTTTTATATATATATATATATATATATATATATATATATATAGGCTGGTGTCCCTGAGAGAGTAGCACAGCCACCTCCCAGAACAGAGGCAGACATCTACCATCACAGAGGCAGACCTCCGAGAAAGAGTCTCAGGTATGAAAAACCGGACAGCACCTGGCCCTGATATGGTCCATGCCTACTGGCTAAGGACACTCACATCACTCCATGAGCGCCTAGCAGCACAAATGAACCAGCTGCTGAGAGATGGGACTCACCCAGAATGGCTAACCGAAGGGCGAACGGTCCTGATCATGAAGGACCCTGTCAAGGGTGCAGTCCCCTCCAACTACCGGCCAATAACCTGTCTCTCCACAACATGGAAGCTCATGTCAGGCATCATTGCGGCTAAGATAAGTGGGCATATGGAACAATTCATGAGCACAGCACAGAAGGGCATTGGTAGAGACACCAGAGGAGCCAAACACCAGCTCCTGGTTGACAGAACAGTCGCCCAAGACTGCGGGTCACGACACACCAACCTGTGCACAGCCTGGATTGATTACCAGAAAGCCTACGACTCAATGCCACACACATGGATCATGGAATGCTTGAAGTTGTACAATATCAACAGGGCTCTAAGGGACTTCGTTGCAAACTCAATGGGAATGTGGAAGACCACCCTTGAGGCAAATGGCAAGCCGCTTGCACAAGTGACCATCAAATGTGGTATCTACCAAGGAGATGCTCTGTCCCCACTACTGTTCTGCATAGGCCTCAACCCTCTAAGCCAAGTAATTGACCAGACTGGCTATGGATACCGCCTCAGGAACGGAGCAAAGATCAGTCACCTCCTCTACATGGATTACATCAAGCTGTACGCCAAGAGCGAGAGAGACATCGACTCTCTGATCCAAACAACCAGGATCTACAGCCATGATATCGGGATCTCATTCATACTCGAGAAATGTAGCAGGATGGTGACTCGGAGAGGCAAGGTAGTCCACACAGAAGGGATCTTATTCCCAGAGGGAACAATAGCAGACGTTGAGGACAGTTACAAGTATCTCGGTATACCACAGGCAAATGGCAACCTCGAACAGGTGACGAGGAAAGCGGCAACTGCCAAATACCTCCAGCAAGTAAGGCAGGTCCTAAGGAGCCGGCTCAATGGCAAGAACAAGGCCCGGGCAATTAACAGCTACGCCCTGCCAGTGATCAGATACCCTGCAGGAATAATCAGGTGGCCAAAGGAAGAGATTCAGACCACGGATGTTAAAACTCGAAAGCTCCTTACCATGCATGGCGGGTTCCAACCCAAATCCAGCACCCTGAGACTGTACGTAAGCCGTAAAGAAGGAGGCGGAGGACTAGTGAGTGTGAGAGCCACTGTCCAGGACGAAATATCCAAACTCCATAACTACATCATGGAGAAGGCCAAAACGGATGACGTACTCATGAATGAGGAGAGCCCATCATGGGAGAACAAGCCCCTACACGGCATGTACCACCGGAGCATAACAGAAGTGGCTGATCTCAAGAAGTCCTACCAATGGCTAGAAAGGGCTGGCCTACAGGACAGCACAGAGGCACTCATCATGGCTGCACAGGAACAGGCCCTGAGCACCAGAGTGATAGAGGCCCAGATATACCACACCAGACAAGACCCAAGGTGTCGGTTGTGCAAAGAGGCACCTGAGACGATCCAACACATAACTGCAGGGTGCAAGATGCTGGCAGGGAAGGCCTACATGGAACGCCAGAACCAAGTGGCTGGCATAGTGTACAGAAACATCTGTGCAGAGTATGGGCTGGAAACCCCAAGGTCTAAGTGGGAAACTCCTCCAAAGGTGGTGGAGAATGAGCGTGCAAAGATTCTGTGGGACTTCCAGATACAGACCGACCGAATGGTAATGGCGAACAAACCTGACATCGTGGTGGTAGACAAAGGGCAGAGGACAGCCGTGGTGGTGGACGTGGCAATTCCAAGCGATGGTAACATCCGGAAAAAATAACATCAAAAGCTTGAGAAATACCAAGGTCTCAGAGAGGAGCTGGAGAGGGCCTGGAGGGTAAAGGTGACAGTAGTGCCGTGGTGATCGGTGGACTCGGGGCAGTGACCCCGAAGCTAGAAGAGTGGTTACAGCGGATCCCCGGAACAACCTCGGACATCTCGGTCCAGAAATGTGCAGTGCTAGGAACAGCAAAGATACTGCGCAGAACCCTCAAGCTCCCAGGCCTCTGGTAGAGGACCCGAGCTTAGAGAGGGATAACCGCCCGCGAAGGGCCAAAGGTGAGTGGACAATTTTTTTTATTTTTATAGAGCACTGGCCTTTGAGCCTGAGGTCGTGGGTTCAAGCCCACGAAAAGACTTACTTCACGACTCCCACTGATTTGCTGTCGTTGTCTCCTTGGGCAAGACACTTAACCCCACTTTGCCTGAAGCCCCCGCTGAAAGATCTCAGCTCCTGTGGACTCACCACCTGCAGGAGGATCAGTGAGGGGTTCTGACTGCCACCCCCCTGACCCAGAAATGGATTAAGGGGAAGAAAATGGATGGATGGATATATATATATATATATATATATATATATCAGAGAATAAAATAATAATTTCACCATGGGCTACAGTGCATCTTGAGTTAATTCAATAAAAGGTAAAATATTACTACCTTTCATTGTGTGTATGATTATGCCTGTTTCATTTAAAGGCACACCGCGGACTTTGTGACCTAAAGAGTTGACACATATGAGTTATTTTATATGAATACTTGGGCCAATATACAGCGCTTGACACTTGCAATGCTCCGAGCGGGGCTGCCCTCTTGAAATACCGCCCATGTAACTTTAGAGCAGACGGACCGTCTGCCACCAGGTCACGTGACTTGGAAGAAAGACTTGCTTTACGGCTACAGGCGCTGATATACTCATGGAGCTAAGGCTTTTGCTACTCATTTTTCACCTGCTCGACTCCTGGTCATGGCTGAGGCAAGGAAAAATTTTAAACCTTCGGAGGAGGCTAAAAAGAGGAAACGCGAAAGGGATCGTGCTGTAAGCTGCATGTCTGTATGAGCGCTGCTCTTCACCTGGTTCCTGGATGTCATCGACTGCAAAGATGTCATTCCACGCAGCACGAGCTAGACGCAGAACTCCCTCATCCAGGATATAGAAGTCCATGTGTGGTAGATTACTAATGCAGCGGTCTGGAGGCTGACCACAGCAGAGTCTCTCAATATCTGTAGGCATGTCTCTACAGTTTGAACACACACACCAGTGCATGCTGTCTGAATACACACTCAAAAGACACCGGCTGACTGTTTGTTGACTTTTGCGACAGTGCTGAGTTGCTTGTGGCCACTAGGGGCGCTAAACGTGAAAGTTGCAGGTCTAGCGCCCCTAGTGGCCAAGAGTTACACGGTGTGCCTTTAATATTAGCTTAGAGTAATGAGTTCTAATAAGACCTCCATTACTCTGAATTTCACATCACTACTTACTCTGTGGCATAAACATAGCACGTGTAGAGAGGAATTGCCCTGCCTTTTGATTGTACAGTAGTGCCACTCATGAGCTCCAAGGGGTCGCTTGTGGATGTACAGTATGTGTATCTGGTAGAACGACAAACCATCTGTTCCTGTGTACGTGTAAGACCCAATGTTTCTTGTGTTTCTGCATGCCGGAGTGCTTAAAAAACCTGAAAGAGACGTGACATTGGCATTGACAGTCAGCGAATGAAGGACAACACAGGGTTTAAATACAGAGGACTAACAACACAAAGGTGATACACACAAGGGCACGGCTGGTAAACACATAACAGGAAGCAGATCGAGTTAACAAACTACAAAATAAAAGCTAACCCATGACCGTTTCTAGCCTTTATCTAGTATCCCTGCAAATCACAATGCAGCTCTGACATGAGGTAATCACAAAATGAGCCGAACAAGATGGATTCTTGAGATTTTGTGAACTCACAAATATCAAAAGGATTTAACTGTTGAAAGGCCACCACTCTGTTGTTACTATCTTTGTCATGAAAATGTCCACATCAGATCAGTCAAAAGACACTGCACTAAGAGCACCAGGAAGTGGAAGGGAAGTTTATAAATGTCAAGCTGGTCCTGACACACTTGTATGTGATAGGATTACAGAGCTGGAGGAACACATATCTCCTGCAATTGGGAGATAATAGAAGGTGACTTTTACTAATGTGAAGGGGGGGCTTTTTCACAAAGTGTTCTATCAAGAACAAGCGCTGATTACCTAAGACACTTGTCCACTGTTCTTTTTATATTTCTATACCTTATAGTCAAATAATCAATGAACCTACATGTGAAGATGAACTCTGAAGTGATCTGAAATACAATTTAAGGATATGATCCACAGAATACAGGTGTGTTTTTCTTCTGTCGAACTGCCAGCGCATTGTCAAGAGGCACTCGTTTCGTTCTGGGCAATAGAGATTTTTCAAGAGGGTCAAGTTGTAATATGAAAGCCATTTTAATTTCTTTCAGACAAAAGGAGGCTTCATGGTTTGACTTACAAACAAGTAATACTGGATGCCTGTCTGGGAAACGGCTTTCATCTTTGACTCAGCAATACCAAGTCAAAGAAGCTCTAATTATCTCCTGATGAAACACCGAGTTGGGGAACGGGACCAGTGGTTCAGAGTGGAATTAGAGGCAGGAGACAAACCGTCTAATGCAGAAGGTGTTTATTTATCCATCATCAATGCAATTTTATTCAAGTCAATTCAATGTGTCCTTGTATACTTCACACAACCGTTGAGTTCGCCGACACAGATCAGAGAACCAAACAGTTTAAAAACAAGAAATAGAACAGAACACATATTATTGGTATTCCATAAGGGGTAGATGATCAATGTCCATAAGTGTTGATAAATGTCCATAAATGTTGTTGAATGTCGAGTGTCCTGGATCATCACCCATGTCCTATTTGTTAGACATCATAAGACTAACAGACCATCCTGCATTGGCGAAAAACTCCAAACATCCTTCAATGCAGCCTTAAGAAATGTACCCTGTCCCTCTAGTCTGTAAGCCCAAAATGGTGAAGGGTCCTCAAGCCCAGAAAGGGTTTCTGGGCTTGAGGACTTAGGGTTGGGTTGAATATAAGTCAATAGAAAGCTGAGTGAGATAGAGCCAAACTTCACCATGAGCCCTTCCCTGTTGGGCTTCATTGAGGGTTCGCTTCGTCCATCTATATACAGTCAAATACGCAAACAAATCCATAATGCGTCTTTTAATTGACAGCAAACCATCGCTAAATTATTGAAAGCAATGCTATTTTTAACAATTCTATGTCCATGCAGATTTGTATACGCTAGATTTTCATAACTCCAGACAAGATTCTTTCTACAGACTTGTTGTAAAGGTGTATTAATGGGGGTCTTGTCATTTTCTACTGTTATGTGTGAATTCAAGTTGCAAACCTATTAAATTTTATTGTAATATCAAACCAGTCTGACAGAGGCCACTAATGCACTGACCCTGCACTGGCTGTGTGCTTATAGACCCTTTGGTTAGAATGGCAGATGGAGCAACACGCAGAGTTAGAGAAATATCTTTCTTCAATACTGCATGACTTCCCACATGAGTAAGAGAGTATATTAATCGTCTGGTTTCCCTGTGAGCCTCACGATTTGCATGCAGTGTGCTCAAAATGCTGCCGTTTTGGAAATATTTGTGCTATAATCTACAGGAAGTGTTTGATTGACGTGAACGTTTGGTATGTTGCGTTCTCCTCCCTTCAGCGGATTAGCCCCGAGGCCATGTGTCACCTCTGCATGATCTGCTAACATTGTGGAAGGTCACTGCACAACTGGTGGTCATGCGATGGCTGAGTATGGTTGCTAAGCACAAGCCCCCGAGGCAGGAAAATGTGGTCAGAATGACATATAGGGGATTCTTCTTGTGCTGAAAGCTACAGATGCATGTAATATGTTTTCTAGTCTTACTCTTTGTTTAGATCTGCAGGCTATGTGTCAAATCGGTACTACACATATTGCTACTAGAACCATTGCTGCTGCTGGTACTACTGCTGCTGCTGCTGCTGGTACTGCTGCTGCTATTCATAGACTGTACTGCTGCTATACTGTAAAATTATTCTTCCAGTGGGTAGTATTATATGACAAACTATTTATTTGTCTACATTTAGTTCTGATGAAACCTATACTTAAACTTGTGCTTACAATGTACATATCTGAAAATGGATTGTAAGACCAAAATCTATAACTTATATGTGGATTTTAACGAGTGGGGTTGTTTTATGTGATTATTACATGTTTCACTTGAATATAAATTGAGAACTATTTTTATTAAAGTACATTGGGTATAAAAAACGATTCTTCAACGTCTAAAAGATATTAGGTCCTATATTGTCACAGTACGTTTTTTGTGATATTTTCAAATCAATGTCCCAGAATAAAAAGTTTCTGCTCAAATTGTTCTTTTTTGTATCTCAGGAGACACAAATGGGATTCTTGCTGGAATCTCATCATAGTCTAATGTTTGCACCAAGAATGTCTCAATTCTTCTGAAATTCATGGTGTGAAAGCAGAGACAAAATAATCCAAAAAAGTTTGAATCAAATATGAGACACTGCTGAGAAACCTTTTTGAAGACAACACTGAAAATTAACAAAATGCAGTCTACATTAAAACATGATTTGTTAAACAAAAATAAAAGATGATGTCAGCAACTTTTTTTATTTTGAGATTTAGAGATCTTTTATTCATCCTACAGTGGGGAAATGTCACTGTTGCATCACCAGTTACAGAACAGAAGGAACAAGGATGTAGATTTCTGACCTTTGCACACCGTACTATTATGCACAGTAAGTATTTTTCAACAATAATATATTCAAAATAGTCCTTTTTCTCGGAGGGGCTTTGAATTAGATTGACCAATGAAGAGGCTGTGAACAGTGTACAGTTTTTATTTTATGTCAACAATAAAAGGCTTTTAAAACCAACAAGGTTTTTAAAGCTCACATTGAATGGGTAATTAAGGATATTAAATACAAATGGTTTTGGCAGATGAGTGGTATCGCATGATCACTGCATTTCTTCCACTGGACTCTGTGAGCTTCTAGTAAATGTAATAATGTCTGTTGTTCGATGCTTTTGGCATTGGTGAAATAAAGTGTGTATTTGGGTCCCACAGTATCTTTAGGTCATTCTCCGTGTGTGCATTTGTCCAGGCTGGTTGATGATGAAGGCCTGAGGCTTCAGTTCAGGCTTTTATACACATGTGTGTCATCCCTCTGTTAACCTGACAGTGGGCACAATGTTGCTCATGCAAAGACAATAATCCTTCACACCATTGCTTGTGATTTTACAAAATAAGACGTTGTTGACAGATGACACCACGGGCAAAAAGGTAATTAAAATGACAGACAGCTCCAATGAACCAAGAAACATCAAGTCATTTCTACTCAGCCTGACGGTTTCAGCAGATGCTCTCTTTATGCTTCCTGTTGCTTTGACTTGGCCCAAAAATTTTATTATTTTTGTCTCTGACCAAAATCTGGCACATATGTTTCATTGTGACAGAGGGAAGCAAATTAACTCTGGAAGAAGTTATCAGTGTAGCTTCAGGTGACAATCAGTCCAGCCTCAATTTAATCTAAGAGAGGTTTTGGAGTTTGCCCCCAAGCCAAGGTTTGTGTTGGAAATTAACGCATTTTAGTTTCTGCAATCTGCTAATTCACAGTTTGTTTTGGACTTTTTAGTAGACAACAATACGACAAAATGTAACAGAAATGGCTACATGGATATTAAATTCAATTGTTTACGGGTCTTGTCTGGTCTGGAATTTTCCCAATATGACAATAAACATTGCCAGATAAAAAAAAAAGATGTCTAATGCCACGCGAAACTTTACTTGCTTTACGTGCCAAATTGTATCTTTCGCAAACAAAACGTGTGCACTTTTGACCAGCCAGTGTTAAGAAATACAGATAATCATGGAAGATAAATGATTTAACCTAATTATGTTATTTAGTACTTCTAGTTTGTGCGCATGAAAGATTAAATAGCAGCGTGTTTTTTGTTTTGTTTTTGCCTCCTCCTCTGGGACGTGTTGGGTAGAAATGTGGTTACTAATGCAGTGGTGTCTCTGGGGGTCTGTTGAGGGCACGTCCCACTGGGAGAGGCTTGGGACACAGACACAGGTCACCCAGGATGCTGCTTCTACTCTGGACTGGGATAACCCTGGCTGTCCCACTGCAACTCTCTTATACTGTAGCATATTTATTTATTTCTATCTTGGGTCAGTAATATACATGTATGGGCAACAGGAATAATCAGTTTGTGGATGAGCTCTCGAGACATTTTAACAGTTGATGTTCACTACTTAAGATAAGATAGACTTTATTGATCTCACACTGTAGAAATTTACATGTCACGTTAAAGGTAAAGGTAAAGGTGCACTTTATTGATCCACAATTCATCCTCTGCATTTGACCCATCCTGATGCTGCTATAGGCTTACGTCAGGAGTAGTGGTCGCCGTAGTAACAGGGCCCGGGAACCCATCACCAGATGTTGATGCTCAGCTTGGTCAGGACTACCAGAGCTGGAGGATTTAACCTAGTGCGCATATCTTTTGTGGTAGGGGAAACCCAGGACCTTCTTGCTGAGAGGCGAGAGTGCTATCCACTCATCCCCTTTGGCAGAGATAGTGAATAGTTGTGCAAAAAGTGTGCAAATATAGTTAAATGTAGTATGAGGATATAGGATCAGGATATAATTATGAACAATGTAAAAAAAAAAGTGGCAATAAAAGAAAGAGTGGCAATAGCAGTGCAGGTTTTTCAGTCCCAGTGCATTACACATTGTACAGTCTGACAGCAAATCACACCACTTTGGATTACAGGAGAAACTCTTAAAAAATAGAACATATTAAAGTACGTTTTTCATTTTGTAATTCAACTTATCTGAAATATCTGATATAGCCTCACTACATGCAGTGTGACAAGTGACAATGGAAGCCTTTGTTTGTTATGGTGTTAATTATTATGGCTTACAAACCATTTTCAAAGTGCATTTTATTTTTTGAATGTATTTTTTGGGATTTTTAAATGATGTGAGCCAATTTTCAACATTGGCTTGTTATATTTAATTTTGTGTGTAATTTATTATCTTTATTAATTTCACCTTGTAAGTTGAAAAACAAAAATGAATGCGGACCTTTGAAAGATATTCTAACATTACGTGGTCCACCTGTATATTATCATGTGGGCGGCACAGGGATCGAACAGGTACTGTACACCTTAAAAAAGCAACAGGATCACTCTGTCATTGCGTTGCCCTATTTAATCACACACTGCTATATTTAACTGTGGTGAATTCTTTGCTTCACAAACGGACTGGAGGTGCATTTGGACCATTCATTGTTTAATGAGGAGTGACATGCGTTTTCAAGTAGCGCTGTTTGGGATGCCTGAGGCCAAACACAGATCAGGCACTTTAAGTGACTGAGATGTCAACACAGTGTGCATAAGGATTGGAAACAGTGGAAACATCTTTAAATGCACCGTCTCTGCAAATGTTTAAAAAATAGTAGCAACTAAGATTTGCAATAATGCATTAGAACAGATGGCCTGTTTTTACAATGGCTTAAAATGCACTTTTTACTTGTGTGTAAGGCGACCTTTAGTGTCAAGAAAGGCACCAAAGAAAAAAAATGTTTAAAATATAGAATTACCACAGTAAAGGTTTTAAGGTCATCTGAAAACTACGAGTATTCTGATGAATCTCACAATACCATATCATTACTGTTCAGATAAAGTTTTTTTAATAAGAGCTGGACAGTGCAAAGACATGACGTCAGGACAAGTTTTCAATGCAGACGGTTACACTAGTTGCATGTTATGTAATACATGCATGAGGTCAATGGTCAGGATGCTACGGACATTTGTGGACACTTCCTGTCTTTGAGCGGCTCAGACCAGAGGACTCCAGCAGACAGGCTGAGGGTCTGACTCCGGTCCAGACCCTGTCACCGCTTGATAAAACTACAGGGGACTGGAGCATGGAGAAGAGCCGGACTATAAAGGTCACATGTAAATAGGCAAACATTTTCACATTCCCTTGTGATTGACTGACTTTGTCAGATGTCATAAGCTAAGGCAAACAATGTGGTTCTTGGTTAGTATTGCGACGGGAGGCCGCAGGTAAAGACCGTGGCTCTTGATTTAAACTCCTTGTGTCCTCAAGTCAACTCACAAACACACAATTATGAGTTTGGTACATGTGTGATTGAAAGCTTCTGTCAGTCTACCCCAAGGCAGTTGTGTAGTTATTCTTTTAATTTATGATAAGCTCATTTTGAAAAGTGTTTGTATACAGCATGGATCTTTAATGAGACTTTGAATGCAGAAGACAGTCGTTTTCCACTTTATGTTTTGTCTATCTGAAGGTTGATGGAATCTTGTCTATAGCGACGTGGCAGATGCTGAGTGGATCTTCCTTATTTTTCCCTTGGTATAAAACCATGTGAAACTCTGAACATGTCACTTATGGTGTGTAACAACAATTCAGCGATGCCTGAACTGCATCTTGTCTTCACCTACGCAAAAAATTCCATTCACATGTTCAAAGAGAGAATAGGAAGAAGCAAAATAGTAATCGTGCAACGTAATCCATCAAGCGTTCACAAAGCATTGTATAAAACCAATTATTATGACACACCTGTCAGAGCGACCATAAAGAGAAGAACAGACTTTACTTCAACACTAGCTTTTCAATATAGTCAACCATGTTCCTGTTGGCATCAGAACAGCTGTGAGTGCAGAAATGGAGAACCGAGCCATACCGTAAATACAACCCATTTGATTACAGTAACATGATTACAGTCTCCCTGTGGGGGTGGTGACGTGGTTGTGTGCATACATTGTTGGTTTTAGAGGTCTGATTTAAAGCCATTTGGAGATGTCACTATCAAAATCATAATTACATCATATCAAAACAAGAAGAAAACATTCTATATTCATTTCTAGCTGTGATTGACGGCTTAATATATGTTGACGTGTTTGCATTATTTGGCTTCTATACCAGCACCATTTGCCAGTGGCTGTCACTGCCACATCTCACTCAACACTCCATCACAGAGAAAGATTTTTCACAGTGATTCACTCGAGCTGTCTGCGGACGGCTGCACATCTGACTGACATTATTGGCAAGAACATAGCACTAAACAGCTAAAGGTCCGGATGTCAAGAAGATGTTTGAAAATACAGGCAGAGGGGAGGCAGTTGTTTCTGTATCGTGCCAACTGGAAGAGCAGGTAGTGTCTGGCAGTGGAACATTCACTTACCTCAGTCCCATCTGGTTTTAACGTTGAGTGAATTTCTGCTCCGTTAGCCACAGGACGACACTTAACAGCTGCTTGTCTTGACTCAACACTTCAGCAGTTTTTTTCTGGAAACACTGACACTAAAAGCAAAGAGATGAAGGAAGTTATACAATACTGCTTTTGGTGTGTGCTACTTATTACTATCATAACATTCTATCTTAACTTACAACTTCACTGAGATCTGCGTGACAGTGCCAACTTCATCTCCTGTTTGTTCAACATGGTTCAGAGTTAAACTATTGGAGAATACTGCCACTACTGTTTCAAGATGTTAGCATACAGATGGCATTAATGTCCCTACTATTAATTAAATACATATCATATGTTGTCGGATCTTCAGATACAAGTCAATTCAATGTGTTTTTGTATAGCCCTAAATCACAACAGCAGACTTCAAGGAGGAATTGTCAATTTTCCAACAACAAAATCAAACAATTTTAGATTTTTACTTCAGGGTATGTACTCACACACACTTCCACACTTTTAGAATCTACAGTACTTAATGTCATGGTGTGGAAATATTTGGGAGTTTGGGAGTTTGAGAGATTTTCTTCCTGTTTCTTTCTGTTGATTTAGTGGTTTTCACCTGTGCCTCCCAGTTTACTTTTATTACTTTTATTTACAATTTACTTTTATTAATTTACTTATCATTTGGAGTCTTGAACATTCGTGAACCGTGAGTCATTCTTTCATTTCATATATTTTCCAGGACATTTAAGGACATTCATCTACATTTATGGTTTTTGGATATCTGCCCCCTAAGAAGTGCAAAACACACAATGGCGTTATGTGTTTTGCAATGTTTGAACAGTCTAATTCTCTGATCTGTGTTGGCGAATTGAAAGCTTTGTAAAGTCCTCTGAGATAACTGATGTTGTGATTTAGGGCTATACAAAAATAAAATTAATTGAATTGAAATGAAATGAATATTGTGACTGCATCCTGCTAGAAACTAGGGCGACCTCTCAGGAGCATTGGATTATACATTATTGGCAAGGAAAACCGGTGCACCCAGAGGAAACCTACGCAGACACGAAGAACATGCAAACTAAACTCAGAAAGCCCCACGTCTGACCAGGATTCGAAAACATGGACCTTTGGCCATTGTGGTTATAAGGTTATCAGGCGACACATTTTTTAAGCTTATTCGTGACTTAAACTTTGTATAACTATTGTAAGTAATTAGTAAGTAATCTGTAAACCATCTTTTCACATATTCGGCCTTCATCTTTATCTAAAACCGGACTCAAAGTGCTGTGTTTGACCACTCAGCTCTATTGGTTCCCTTGGGCTCTAGTACACTCAAGTGCTGTAACTTTGAAGACCCACACAGCCGGGTTTGCAGGTGCAGATGCTCAAATGAACAGGCGCTCTAAGATAAAATAGCTGAGTAGGTTTATTCACATGCTCGGTGCTACATCAGGGTTTTGTGCCTTGGTAGGAGTTGATGTTCAGGGTCTTTTTCCCCTGGCTGCTGGTCGGAGGCAGATGGAGGATTAGAAGTGGTCTAATTGCCTCTGCCCTGTTCACACACCCCCATCTGCTCTGAGGGTCCTTTTGGCGCTCTTCCCTGGAGGAGCAGGGCAGCTACAGTAAAACCATTGTCCAAAATATGATTGATGCTTGTAACTGGTCTACTCCACTGCTGCTATTGTTCGGCTATGATTGATGGATGGACTTGTGAACTTCAACTCAAACACATTTGATCTTCCTCATAGCTCATGTCTATAACACAGCAGACTAACAAGCTGCAGTAACGTTTCCCATAGAAATGGGGGTTGCTATTTATAATGTAAAAACATAATTTCATTGCCGTTTCCGGTTATTCAAACGTTATGCAATGAAAAGTGTTATTCTAAAGTGTTATTCTTTGCTTTGTTTCCTTTAGTAAAACACAGATGATTCCCTGGCATCACACAGACATTTTGGCCATTTACGTGGGTACCATAAATAAATACATGTGTCAGTTTTCAATACACAGTTTCGATTGGGACCGTTCCCAATCTAACGGACCAATAGGGAAGTGTTCACAGAGTTGCTCCAACTTGCTTTGGCTCCAATCAGTGTTGTTTTCGTCAATGATGACGATAACAAAATGATTTTGTTGACGCCCCTTTTTTATATGACGATAACGCGACGATGACTAGCTAAAAATGGCTCTAAGGTGACTAAAACATGACGAGACGTTTTCGAGTTTTCGTTGACAAGACGAGACGGAACAAAAATTATTATAAGTCTGACGTTCACAATGCATGTTATTTCTGCCCATTTTGCGTGAAATCTGGCTTTTCTGTTTGAGCTATCCTTGTTTTGGGTACGCCCACCACCGGGCTGCCCCATGCGCGCACCAGATTCCACCACAACAACACACCTGCGGCGGTGCTGAGAGGCTAGTCACTCGCCACGCATCTTCGAAGGACCATGGCTGCGACGCCAATAAACGGGCTCGGTGGTCGGAAACGACGAGATGATTTATGGACATACTTTCAGTATAATCCATCAGAAAGAAAAACGGAATGCATTGTATTGGGAGACGATGGTAAATGTGGCCATAAACTAGGTGGGAAGAATACAACCAACCTCAAGCGGCACCTGAAGGCTCATCACGCGGATATTTTTTTCACGCTGTTAACATATCATATACATTCAATTTTACTTAACAATTGGCTTGTGACATATTTCATTGTATATGCTTAAGGTTTTACATATATCTACTGGTGCAAATGTGCTGCTAACTTCAGGCTAATATTAGCTTGGTTGTGCTAACGTCAATAGCATGTCTGTGTCACTTTTATTTGTTGAACATGCAGGGATTTTGGCCGTGTAGGAAGTGTAAATCGTCATTATGTTAATGATAAGTTAAATTGACTAAAACTTGACTAAAACCTTTTTGTGTTTTCGGCGACTAAAACTTGACTAAAACTATAAAGTTACAAGTGACTAAAATGTGACTAAAACAAAAAAGCATTTTCGTCCAAAAGACTAAGACTAAGACTAAAACTAAAACGGCTGCCAAAAACAACACTGGCTCCAATTGACTCATATTGAAAAGTACAGCTCATTAACCATTTGTGTCACACCATTTGGTTCTTAAACATCTGTGGTTATGCACTCTCTATGATCTTGGGTTTGCTGGAGAAACTCCGGCTGGCCTTAGAGAACCTTGTTAGTAACCTGTTAGTTTAAATCTGCCCCTGTTACAGCGCAAAGCTAACATCGTTGGAACACATGACCTTATAAGGAGTTGGCTCCAGCTAGCTTACGTTCAAAATCGTCTTCTTCCGCTTTCAGGAAAACACTATGGTGACGTCAGCCCACAGTTTGTTTTTTATGTTCAAATTACCGTAAATGAATTGTTATTGATTACAATAATACACCAAAGCATAAGGTCGTCACGCTTTTGATTTCAAAGCAATGACTTACATCTCCAGGGCGTCAAGCCACCTGGCTGACATCCCACCAAAAACTATACTTCATCATGTTTTCTGCTTATAGCAGGGAAAAAAATACCTTTATTAAAAATGCTTAGGCAAACATATGGTGTCCCAGTTCTCCACTATAGGCTATCCTCCTCTCATCACTCCCGGGAATCGATGTGGTCCACTGGAACATAAAGATTTCTATATAAGGCCATGAACGAGGGAACATTTCTCGCCCGCCCCACGCTCTGACCGTCCGCCACGGGACAAAATTGCCTACGGCTCAAATTGAAAGGGTGCTAAAACTCACGTTTTAGCACCCTTTCAATTTGAGCCGTTTTGCACTCATGCATTCCAACAATCAAAACAACAGAACGATTTATTGAGTTGAATTAAAGCGCCACCGATCACTGTCAAATTATTCTGGACAGTGTTGGAGATTTCCCAGGGGGCCTTGCGGTGTATGTGAGCTCACTCTGATGCATAATGGGCCATTTGAGCGGAGGCCAGGGCATAAAGAAGTGTTCTGCTGTGTGGTTGGTGACAGACATGGGGCGGACGCAGAAAGGAGATGAAAGCATCTCTCAGCAGCGTGGTTGTAGCCCGTGCAGCGGTGTCCGTGTAACCCCTTCCATCCATGAGACAGCACAAAGCACAAAACACACTGACCTACATACAAGGGGCTGAATTATATAAGGGCACCGTAAGCGTGGGGCAGAGGCATGTTTCTTGAGTACTTGCTCTGGGATGGAGGAGGGCCTTTCATAGCTGACATATTCAGAGAGGGAATGTACTGTATGTTGTACGTTGTCTGCAGGCTGTTATTTAAATGCAGTATACAGTATGTAGGTAATAGCTAGTTTCTACATTTACATAATTGCCTGTAGGATTCATGTGATGTATCAAAATACTCCTGATTGTAAAGATGATAATGGAATGCAACAACAGGGGGCTAAAAATGTTTTGACAGAAATTTGATAAGGGTACAGTTACAGTAATAGCCACAGACGGAGACTTTGAAACCAAGTGCTAATAAACATCATGTAACTAGCTCTTAGAACAGTTTGTTTGTATTTAGGTTTTTGTCATATCTTTGGATCAACTTTTCCAATGAAAAAGAGAGAATCAGCCCTCACTTAGCCAATCATCTCTTAGTATGTAAGAATAATACGTGTTCTAATTAGATAAAGGCAACATGTTGTGGTGTGGGTTGTTCACAGAATGTTTCTTAAAGGTACAGTATATTGGAGGATTATCAACTTCTGGGTGGATCATCAAGACTATTGGTCCTCCTAATTGTCAATCACTCTGGTGATACGTGCTCGTTTTGTTTTGTTCAAAAGTGGAGAAAATCAAATTTGGGCAAATCCTCCTATAAACCTTTAAACAAAACTTTTTATGTTGGGATAAACACAATGCCTTTATTTAACAATACAAGTTAGGTACTCAAGCTTATTGCAAAAGGAGAACTCTTGATTCTTGAAAGCGGTGGCACCATGTTTATTCTTGTGGGATATAAAGTTGAAGGTAAAGTTTAATGTCCCTGCATCTCCTGCATTTGACCCTTCCTTTAATGCTACTAGGGCAATATCACGTCACAGGGTATGCTTCAATAACAAATAAGGCTATTAGGGTAAAAACAATCAAGCATGTCAGACCACATTACAGGAAATGGTGTCTTCTTGATAATGTAATATGGGTAGGATTTATTGGATTGAGGACATTATTAATATAATTGAAAGCCTTGCCATGAACTGCTCTTCAAGGCACTGCTCTTTGAAGCAGAAGAAAGACTGCCCACTGGCCATCACCAGACACGGTGGCTGAGTGGATAGCAGTCTCGCCTCTCAGCAAGAAGGTCCTGGGTTCGAATCCTGGTCGAACCATGGCCTTTCTGAGTGGAGTTTGCATGTTCTCCCCGTGTCTGCGTAGGTTTCCTCCGGGTGCTCCGGTTTCCCCTACCACTAAAAATATGCAATAGGTCTGGCATGCGCCTCCTGTTCGGCGACCCTGCTCCCATCTCTGTGTGGAGTGAGAGGACAATTGCCCAAAAATAATAACAATTGTAAACCGCTTTGTGACTCTGGTCTGTGAAAGGTGGTATATAAATAAAGATTACTTACTTACTTACATTGACTCACACATCACATTCACACAAGCAAATACTGCATTCAGTCATTACATATATAAATATAAAAGTCCCTGAACTCAAGGTGTCTTACAGCTTTGTATTCAAACAACAGTACATTTGTCTAAGAATGCGGCTTTCCCTGTTGGGCCACTCTTTACTCAATTGTTCTGTTTTGTTTAATTGAATGACATGTTAATAATCCATCCACCAGGGTTATTATGGCCACCAACACGTCCGCCCTCTGCCTCTCATTCTGCTCTGATTGGGCGTCTGCGATCGCTCATCCCTGACCTCCACGTGGGCCTCTTTCCACTTCACCACGGCTCTGTGTAATTGAGCTGAGGGGTGTAAATGGCCTGTTCTGGTGGAAACGTGCCCCAGAAGGATTATTTGTAGGTACCATATGGTTAAACATGAATGGCCAAGGGCTACAGTGTAATTTTTCCCCTTCTTAATACATACTCCAACATGATGAGCCTCTTCTGATTCCCCAAATATCAGGAAACATCTGTCTGGATATTTATAGACAAGCATATATACAGTGATCACATTTAAGCCGTGATATGCTTGCTATTCCATTCTCTATACTTCACTGTCTACACACAGTTATGATCCCTGTGCTTTTGGGCTCACAAAACATGGTCGACTAATCTTGATAATTCAGTTACAAAGGTGGAGAGTCTTGTTCAAGGGCAACTCTGTGTTTGGATCAAAATACTAATGAGGTTTTCTTGAATGTATCAACCAATGAGCTACTCCCAAAGTTAAGTTATGTTTGAATGTCCCCATAGGATAATTTGTCCTCTACATCCGACCCATCCTGTAATGTCACTAGGCATGGGGTGTAAAAATGGTTCCAGAAAGGGCCGGAGTGGAGTGGAGTGCAGGTTTTAGTTCCAACCTTAGCAGGAGCACACCAGACTCCAGCCTTTTCGATTAAATCTTCTGCTTTGAGGACCAGTTCGACACCTGTAACTATGGCCTCGGTCAGGAGCAGTGGTCGCCACAGTGCAGCACCCAAGGACCTGTCTCCACATGGGCGGCACAGAGGGGCAGTGGTTTGCGCTTGTGCTTCACAACAAGAAGGTCCGGGGTTCGATTCTACCTCCAGGCCTTTCAGTGTGGAGTTTTCACGTTCTCCCTGTGTCTGCGTTCTCCAAGTGCTACAATTTCCCCTCCCATTACAAACATGTACAATAGGTCTGGCAGGTGCCTGCTATGGAGGCCCTGTTCTCATCACTGTGTAGAGTGAGAGGACCAGTGTTGGGCACGTTACTTTGAAAAAGTAATTAGTTATAGTTACTAGTTACTTCTCCCAAAAAGTAACTGAGTTACTAACGGAGTTACTCCACTATAAAAGTAACTAGTTACCAGTAAAAGTAACTATTGCGTTACTTTTTCGTTTAGTTCTGGAACATAATGTGCACTCGACGTGCGCAGTTTTACCTTTAACCTCAGTGAGTCTGAAATAGTGCCAATATTTCCATCTAGAAAAGGCTGTTTTGTCGCTGAAGTCCTGTTCACTCTTCATCTCTCTCTGTGCTGTAAGCACTAAACACAAACACCCGCCACTGTGAATATGGAAACACCGGTGAAGCACTGACTTCAGCCCAATCAGATGAACATATATATCATATAAATCAAGTGGACCATTTGTTTGGCTACAGCAGAATATGTTTCATGCCCGCATTGTTTGTTCATACAAAACGCAAAACTATGAGTTATGGGTCTTACCTTATAAACGACCTGCACAGGCCACTTCGGTTCAGACCAGTTCCTTGTTTAAGTCCAGATAATAGTTTGAGCGTAGATATGTAATCCTCCAATTGGAAATGAGTCCAATGAGTTTTAAAAAGTAAAACAAAACGCGCGTGTCCTCCATAAACTCCTGTTTTGCTGCAGCCGGGTGCATCCAATTTCTAAAATCAACCGTCTTACATTTCACCTCTCTTTCTTATTATTCCTATAGTCATTAAAAAATTACCCTAAGTGCATTTTAAATTATCTTAAAATGTGTTATATGTATGTTAGCCAAACCTGTTGCTGCCCGTAGCAGATAAACCAGGAAGAGAAAGGAGCCTTTCGATGGAATTGTATGCAGCCGACTTCTGAGCTCACATGAGCTCCTCTGCGGCTGGCCTCACGGTGATACAAGCCGTGGTTGAGCGCGATTGAGACCCATATTTGTTTCAAAAACACAATTTATGAGCCATCCTCTCAACTGTAGACATGTAGATTGTAAAGGAAATATGTTTTACATCAGCCAATAATTGCTGAGAGGTTTTCTCATCCTCCCTTCTCTCATGACAACACGCGCACGAGTCCTATCACGAAGTAAAAAGAGAAGTTCATTGTGCTTCTTGAGTAACGCGCAGTAACGGGATGTCGGAAATGATAACGGCGTTATAGTTACAGTCAAAGTAATTAGTTAGATTACTCGTTACTGAAAAAAGTAACGGCGTTACTCATCACTGGAGAGGACAAATACTCACAATTGTTAAGTGCTTTGTGACTCTGGTTTGTGAAATCCGCTACTGACTTATATGTTGACCCTGGCTTGATCAAGACCGTAGCTGGAGGATATTACTTACAGTATGTTGCATGTTTTTGGTATAATTGTGTAAAATTAACCTCACAGCGACAGGATCTTTACGCACCAAAGCCACCTGGAAGTTTATTCTCAGTTTATTTCAGTTTTCTCAGGTTTTTTGCAGACAGAACAACGTCAGGACAAGCTCTATATAGTCACACATATATTCTTATCCGACTGTATACTTGTATTGTCACAAGGTTTTTTATTTACATCCTGTATGCATTAATTCATTACACTTCTTGTCCTAGTATAGCTCTTGGTTCAGTTTCCACAATGCAGAGGACATCCAAAAACATTGTTAGGTCATTTGCTACTGCCCCAACTGAAGGCTGCAAAGAGAATTGTCAATCTTAAGTGTCAGAATTGTCCCCTGAGGCTACATTGTCACTCTAGCTCTCTGAAACTTTGCTAAACGCATGATGTCAGCTCACCACACACGCATATCATATTGCCTTTCCAAGCAATGATCCATTATAGCGGTGGTCTAGCCCTCAGTTTTAATGAAATTGCAGGGAGGAGGAGCACTAAATTTCTGCAGCATCATGTGATGGAAAGATCAATAGAGAAGCGCACTTCTCATGAAAGCCTAAACCCACCAAAGGGCTGAATTTAATCACACGAGTCAATGTTATTGTCTCATTGTACAGGCTGGACGGAGTACTCGATATGGTAAACAGCCTGCGTGAGTTCACCAGGCATGTGTGGTTTAGACAGGGAAGGATGAGATATTGGCTTTGAATTCGTTTTCTATAATTCTTTTTGATAATCTATAAGTACATATTATAGTGGATTAATATCTGCTTTTATTTAGATTTTGTTAATGCATTTGGAGTGTCAAAATGGTCCATGTATGTAATGTATTCTATTGATTACAGTCTTAGGGCAAGAGACCAGAAGGGGTCACTCTGTCATTGCTGCTGCTCACGATACAAACATTCACGGGAGGTTCAAAGCAGCAGCCTCATCTACAATTTGTGGAAACTTTTTGGGTTAATTTAATAATCAAATATGTTTAGATCCATTCTTGTCATATACCTTGATAGTTTTGACTGTGCACTTGCTTTCTTCACAACATTATGTCCCGTCTAACTTTTCTCTTGTTTTATAAATATGTCTTGTTTGTCCCAACAGAAAGAGTCAAGTCCTGTCCTTAGGTTATGACAAACACGTAATTTTGTATTATCTTTGAAGAGAAGATAAGATAAGATAAACCTTTATTATTACATCCTGATCACTGATTGGTTGATCTGAATATGTGACAGATGCCAAAAATGCTTGCAGATACACACAATGCATAATGATAGATTTTAATACATCGTTCATTTTGAGTCGTTTCAAAGTTAGGAATCTCAGCTCTAAGTTTATATTCTAGTCAAAAAAAGTGTGTCGTTTGGTGTCACAAAATATGCATTGATTTTTCTCCCCCACAATTCTGGATCAGAGGTAAGACCGATATTCCCCTTGTCTAATGAAAATGCTTTAAATGTGAGAGCTATCAATTTCATAAGTGCTTTGGAAATGTTCATATATCTTCCTGTATTCCCAATCTGCAGCAGTCTGAGCTGGAAACGCTTCTGAGCTACATCCTTATACGAAAGATATAACAGTCATAATAGCATGTAGGGCTTTTGACAGCTCCGATTTCACTAAAAAGAAAAATGTGTCAAAGAAAATCATTAAATGCATTTGTCGGGTAAAAAAACAGGAACCAAAAATTGAAACATCTGTTCCGCTCGAGATAACCACAAGTGCCACAAAATAAAACTGGAACTGGAGTTTTTTCCCTGCATCCTTTGAGGTAATAATTTCACATGTGGCTGTGCTCTCTCTCTGTCTCCTTCTCTCGTGTCTCCTGAGCTCGCTGATATATTCCAATCATCTTTCTTTCCGATTGCTCTGCACTTGAATGCACCTGCGCCACTGTGCTGTTTCTACCTGGGGGGAAGGTGAGCTCTCCAGTCCAGGACACACAAGAGCTGCTACCATTTGTAATAATTTACTTTTGATCTCTGGGGGTTGCACAAAAGAACTACACCCTCATTTTTTGGCTAAAAGCAGGAACCAAACAATCAGTCCAACCGCTCCCTGAAGGCTTGTCCAATCAGAGTCTGACTTGACACGTGAATTAATCACTCCGACATCGTTGTAAACCGGTGGCACCAAACTGTGTCTCCCACCTCTCAAGCCCCCCTCGGTGTGCACAAAAACATCTGTACGTTTTGGATTGTCACCAGCGGCAACAGAGATTACGTCTTTTTATATTCTTTATGATAGCGGCTGGTTATATTTGAGGCTGGATACAAGTACTTTAACAATATGGCTTTTGATTGTAAACAAAAAAAGTGTGTCATGAGATTTTTTTCATATTGTAAGTAAGTAAGATAATAAGTCATATTTATTTATATTGCACCTTTATATAGTCAAAAAGCGCTTTACATTTGTTGTGGGTATTTGTCCTCTCATTCTCACACAGTGATGGGAGCGGGATCGCCATACAGGAGGCACAAACCAGACCTATTTTACATGTTTTTAATGGTAGAGGAAACCATAACCCCCGGAGGAAATCTTCACGGGGAGAATATGCAAACTCCACGCAGAAAGGACCCATCTGGAGGTGGAATCGAATCCAGGACCTTCTTGCTGAGCCACAGTGTCACCCAGATATATTGATGCTGAATATATTGCATATAAATACCTCTCTATACATATACATATATACATCTGAGGGGCTACACAAAGAAAAATGTATCTCCCTACATTTGTGTATATGTTTGTCGCCTTTGAGTGAATTTTAAGATTGTGTGAATCTTAAACTTCGAACAAGACCCTCCATTAAAGTCAATCAAATCTGTGTAGTCAGTTACAACATGTTAATCACATTTTGTAACACACAAGGGTTTTCTTTGGGTGCAATGTCAAGGTGGAAGTAGTTATTCATATGTGCTGTAGAGTATAGTAAATCACTCATGTACCATTGAGACTTTCCCAAATGCAGCAGTTCAGTACATGAGGTGCCATTTCAGCTCCATAAATTGAGGTCTTCAAAGTGTCTTTGATCCCAGTGTGGTCCTTTCAACAGTGGGACAAGATAAAGGCTAGTGTTACCAAGCCCCCTCACACCCACCCACGTACACACATCACACATTCACAAACGCACACACACACACACACGAACACACACCAACTCCATCACTCTTGTACATTATGACTTAACCATGTGTTGCTTCATAAGGCCAGAGGTAACAGCGCTTAAAGGGAAGAGCTTAAAGGGTAATTGTGCGTGGTGTGAAGGGGGGGTCTGCTCCCCGCCCCCCAGGCTCCACAGGGGGCTTAGAGGGGCTGGGCAGCGGGACGGGTCAATGGAGATTCGGATCTAACCGGTCATTAGTGTATATAAAATAGGGGTTGAAAAATTCAGTTCAAACACATCGAAAAACAAGGTCTTGTTTCATACAATGGCACAAATCTGTGACCGGACTCACATGTTTTTATTTGTAATTGCATGTGACATTTTCAAATAAATTAATAGATACATAAAAATTAGGCAGCTATATTATGTTGCTTGATCACCGTGATGAGTATTTCCTTCCGCTTTATCCATTTCTGAGTCCCGGAGGCAGCACTGAGCCACTGAGTTCAACCAAAACAAAAGACTCATTAGTAAGAGTATTTTTTGTAAATATTTACTATTCAACTGGATATATATGTACGGTGACTACATTGTTTATTTATTTAAATTGTGGGCGACAGTAGCTCAGTTGGTAGAGCATTCGCATTTGAGCCTGAAGGTTGCGGGTTCTCCCACTGATGACTGTATTAGTATTAGATAGCAATATGGCCTACGTGCAGGACTGTACAAGGACTCTACAAGGACTCCATGTTATGACTATGATGTGACTGTCTCTTTGTGACACGTATGTCTTTCGATGTGTGACGTGACAATGACTATATAAACTGTGTACTGCCTTTATTCTGTCTGAGAGGAAGAAACAGAGTAAAACAGTGGAACTTGAGAGAAACTTAAATAAACTTCCAGAATTTGGCACACCACGATCCGTCTCTGTCTGCCTAAATCCTAACAGATTTGGTGGAGAATGCGCGGCTCGGTTTGTGCCATTCTCTGGATTGTTTTGAGAGAATTTCCTCTGTTTCTTTTTTTCGGCGTGTGGGAGCGACAGCACGTTATCTGGAAGGGGAGAAATCCCAGCGGACGCTGAAAGGGCTCGCTTTTGGATGGGCTTGCTCTTGCTCCCTCACTTTCTCTGTTTTGTTTTTTAAATTGAATATTCCGACGCGGAAAAGAGGTTGGCAGACCTCTCGGACAGTCCTTGGAACCGGTTTGACAAGAATAAGGTAAGCAGACACCTTTTTTAATATGTAAAGTCTGCATAATTGGATATTAGCTAAATTTTGGTCTGTTTTTTGGGGTCTGTCAAACTCTCTAAATTGTATTTTGAAGAAGTCTCGGGGTTAAAGTCCCTTTGAGCCTCGGGGTTAAAGTCCCTTTGAGAAAGTCTCGGGGTTAAAGTCCCTTTGAGCCTCGGGGTTAAAGTCCCTTTAAGAAAGTCTCGGGGGTTAAAGTCCCTTTGAGCCTCGGGGTTAAAGTCCCTTTGAGAAAGTCTCGGGGTTAAAGTCCCTTTGAGAAAAGCCTCGGGGTTAAAGTCCCTTTGAGAAGAAGCTTCAGGGTTAAAGTCCCTTTGAGAGAAACCATGGTGTAGAATTAAAAGTAATTATAAAAAGGGAAACGTTAAACACTAAAGAGTGCCTTTTGTTACTAGTGTGGAAAGTGATCACTTCTAGATTTGGATGACAAAAGTATAAAGAACAACATCAGTTATATTCGCTTAACAAAGTAATCTTGAAAGTTATTCTTCTGTATCTTTTTGCCTGTGTGTGTGCGTCGCTCTATCTGCTGCCGTTGTCAGGGAAACGGCCCCCTCCTTCGCTGCTCTGGCTGTGAATCTGAAGCAAAGCTACTGCTTTAGGATTTTTGGCTTTTCATAGTTGTTATTCCGTTAAATTTGCGAAATTTGCCATTGAACATTGTGTTATGACACAGTTAAACGTTTTTAAACACCATTAGTGAATAAGTTTTGAATTAGTATGTTTTTGAAACCCAAAGATTAGTGCTAAAGCTGTGCAATTCTTTTTAGACCTAACATATTTCTAGATTCCATTCTTTTAAATCTGCTGCTTATTTCTTAACTTTTTGTGAGTTGTGTTTGTTTTTATGTTTTTATTTTAATTACAAAAGCCGTTTTTCAAACATTTAAATTAGAATCTGTGTTAAAAGTGATTATTGATTATAGACTTCGTCTAAAAAGAAAGAGAGAATTAGGCTGTAAAAGTATTATATTATTAAGTTAAACTACCCAATTCACCCAATTCACATTCAAGCGGTGACTTTTGTTTTTGTTTTGACTACACGCGTGACCTTGCTGCTGCTCAGAGACATGAGGAGGCAGCTCCGACGCACAATTGAGTTTTATTGAACCAAATCCAGTTTAGCTGGAGCTAAATCTTTTGTTTGATTTCAAGTTTTGTTTTAAATGTTTTTACAAATTAATGTTCATTTTTATAGAGATTTTTCATAATTTCATTTCATGGCGTCTTTCAAGAAACCCAAGGACGCATAGATAATTAATCACACAGTACAAAAGTATATAATACATGTTTTAAAGTTTAAAAGGTTGTTTGTTTTGAGTATAATTGTTGTTTTGATAACTTCTTTAGTTTCTGGTCTTCAAATGTCATCATTAGTAAGATAATAAGTAATCTTTATTTACATAGCGCTTGGGAAAACCCAGAGCGCTCAAATTGTTTTGACTTTAGGGAGAAAAACAATCTCATTCACAATCTCTGTTGTTTTTAATTTGACTATAAGGTTGTTTTCCAGAACCAAGAGCACACACTGTACAGGGTCACTGGACTGCTGGACACTGGACAGCGCAAAGCCCACCCAGCCACAGGTCACAGAGCTAAGAGCAAAGGGAAATGCCACCTCCTTGCCCCTCCCCACGCCACTGCAGAACTGAGTGGGTGTGAGAGAGACCGGGGCCATGAAAAGTGGAGGTCTCTGGAGACGTGATGGGTGGAGCATCAGGGAAAGACCTGAATGAGAGTTGAGAGTGTGTCTAGTTGGTTTGCATCACCACAGTGTGACCTTTGACACCTACAGGTGGTTCGAGGAGTCTGGAGAGACAACCCCAAAATTCATATACATACACACACACATACACACATACACACACATTCACATTTACATATAGATACATGAAAAAGCAGAACATGAGAAAAAAGCATTAAAAGTTTACTCCAATGTAAACATATTTTGGTAACACTTTACATTACGGGCCGGTAAGTCCATGGTACTTACAGTGGTACTTCTAGGTACTTACAGTGGTACTTCTAGGTACTTACAGTGGTACTTACGGTGGTACTTACGGTGGTACTTACGGTGGTACTTACGGTGGTACTTACGGTGGTACTTACGGTGGTACTTACGGTGGTACTTACGGTGGTACTTACGGTGGTACTTACGGTGGTACTTACGGTGGTACTTACAGTGGTACTTACAGTGGTACTTACAGTGGTACTTCTAGGTACTTACAGTGGTACTTCTAGGTACTTACGGTGGTACTTACGGTGGTACTTACGGTGGTACTTACGGTGGTACTTACGGTGGTACTTACGGTGGTACTTACGGTGGTACTTACAGTGGTACTTACGGTGGTACTTACGGTGGTACTTACGGTGGTACTTACGGTGGTACTTACGGTGGTACTTACAGTGGTACTTACGGTGGTACTTACGGTGGTACTTACGGTGGTACTTACGGTGGTACTTACAGTGGTACTTACAGTGGTACTTACGGTGGTACTTACGGTGGTACTTACGGTGGTACTTACGGTGGTACTTACGGTGGTACTTACAGGGGTACTTACGGTGGTACTTACGGTGGTACTTACAGTGGTACTTACAGTGGTACTTACAGTGGTACTTACAGTGGTACTTCTAGGTACTTCTAGGTACTTACAGTGGTACTTCTAGTGGTACTTCTAGGTACTTATTGTGGTACTTACAGTGGTACTTCTAGGTACTTACAGTGGTACTTAGAGGTACTTATTGTGGTACTTACAGTGGTACTTCTAGGTACTTATTGTGATAATTCTAGATACAGCTGTAACTTAGTAATTCAAGGAGACTACAGTATTATTCCTATGTAGTAAATGTGGTACTTCTACATACATACATACAGAGGTCATTTGTAGGATTGTTTGACTATAAAACATAAAACATTATGTAAAACAAACGTCTTTATTAATATGGAATAAGTAGCACAGAAAGGACAGTATAAATACATTTAATACATATTTCAAAACAAGTTTCAAGGACAAGGGAAACACTGCAAGAACTAGGTACCCAACCCAAGTAACAAGAATTACACATTACCAGGTACTTACCAGCCAAGTACCAGGTACTTACCAGCAAGTACCAGGTACTTACCAGCAAGTACCAGGTACTTAACAGCAAGTACCAGGTACTTAACAGCAAGTACCAGGTACTTACCATAGGGACTGGCCCATAATAAGACAAAGGACTTTAACATAAGTACCAGTGATAACACCAGTAATTATAACAGTAAGTACCAGGTACTTACCATAGGGACTGGCCCATTATAAGACAAAGGACTTTAACATAAGTACCAGTGATAACACCAGTAATTATATAGTAAGTACCAGGTACTTACCATAGGAACTGGCCCATAATAAGACAAAGGACTTACCCATAAGTACTAGTGATACCAGTAATTATATAGTATACCATGTACTTACCAGCAAGTACCATGTACTTACCAGCAAGTACCAGGTACTTACCATAGGGACTGGCCCATAATAAGACAAAGGACTTTAACATAAGTATCAGTGATAACACCAGTAATTATATAGTAAGTACCAGGTACTTACCATAGGAACTGGCCCATAATAAGACAAAGGACTTACCCATAAGTACTAGTGATACCAGTAATTATATAGTATACCATGTACTTACCAGCAAGTACCAGGTACTTACCAGCAAGTACCAGGTACTTACCAGCAAGTACCAGGTACTTACCAGCAAGTACCAGGTACTTACCAGCAAGTACCAGGTACTTAACAGCAAGTACCAGGTACTTACCAGCAAGTACCAGGTACTTGCTGGTAAGTACATGGTATACTATATAATTACTGGTATCACTAGTACTTATGGGTAAGTCCTTTGTCTTATTATGGGCCAGTTCCTATGGTAAGTACCTGGTACTTACTATATAATTACTGGTGTTATCACTGGTACTTATGTTAAAGTCCTTTGTCTTATTATGGGCCAGTCCCTATGGTAAGTACCTGGTACTTACTGTATAATTACTGGTGTTATCACTGGTACTTATGTTAAAGTCCTTTGTCTTATTATGGGCCAGTCCCTATGGTAAGTACCTGGTACTTGCTGGTAAGTACCTGGTACTTTCTGTTAAGTACCTGGTACTTGCTGGTAAGTACCTGGTACTTGCTGGTAAGTACCTGGTACTTGCTGGTAAGTACCTGGTACTTGCTGGTAAGTACCTGGTACTTGCTGTTAAGTACCTGGTACTTGCTGGCAAGTACCTGGTACTTGGCTGGTAAGTACCTGGTACTTGCTGGTAAGTACCTGGTACTTGCTGGTAAGTACCTGGTACTTGGCTGGTAAGTACCTGGTACTTGCTGGTAAGTACCTGGTACTTGCTGGTAAGTACATGGTACTTGCTGGTAAGTACATGGTATACTATATAATTACTGGTATCACTAGTACTTATGGGTAAGTCCTTTGTCTTATTATGGGCCAGTTCCTATGGTAAGTACCTGGTACTTACTATATAATTACTGGTGTTATCACTGGTACTTATGTTAAAGTCCTTTGTCTTATTATGGGCCAGTCCCTATGGTAAGTACCTGGTACTCACTGTATAATTACTGGTGTTATCACTGGTACTTATGTTAAAGTCCTTTGTCTTATTATGGGCCAGTCCCTATGGTAAGTACCTGGTACTTGCTGGTAAGTACATGGTACTTGCTGGTAAGTACATGGTATACTATATAATTACTGGTATCACTAGTACTTATGGGTAAGTCCTTTTTCTTATTATGGGCCAGTTCCTATGGTAAGTACCTGGTACTTACTATATAATTACTGGTGTTATCACTGGTACTTATGTTAAAGTCCTTTGTCTTATTATGGGCCAGTCCCTATGGTAAGTACCTGGTACTTACTGTATAATTACTGGTGTTATCACTGGTACTTATGTTAAAGTCCTTTGTCTTATTATGGGCCAGTCCCTATGGTAAGTACCTGGTACTTGCTGTTAAGTACCTGGTACTTGCTGTTAAGTACCTGGTACTTGCTGGTAAGTACCTGGTACTTGCTGGTAAGTACCTGGTACTTGGCTGGTAAGTACCTGGTAATGTGTAATTCTTGTTACTTGGGTTGGGTACCTAGTTCTTGCAGTGTTTCCCTTGTCCTTGAAACTTGTTTTGAAATATGCATTAAATGTATTTATACTGTCCTTTCTGTGCTACTTATTCCATATTAATAAAGACGTTTGTTTTACATAATGTTGTTTTATGTTTTATAGTCAAACAATCCTACAAATGACCTCTGTATGTATGTATGTATGTAGAAGTACCACATTTACTACATAGGAATAATGCTGTAGTATCCTTGAATTACTAAGTTACAGCTGTATCTAGAATTATCACAATAAGTACCTAGAAGTACCACTGTAAGTACCACAATAAGTACCTCTAAGTACCACTGTAAGTACCTAGAAGTACCACTGTAAGTACCACAATAAGTACCTAGAAGTACCACTAGAAGTACCACTGTAAGTACCTAGAAGTACCTAGAAGTACCACTGTAAGTACCACTGTAAGTACCACTGTAAGTACCACTGTAAGTACCACCGTAAGTACCACCGTAAGTACCACCGTAAGTACCCCTGTAAGTACCACCGTAAGTACCACCGTAAGTACCACCGTAAGTACCACCGTAAGTACCACCGTAAGTACCACCGTAAGTACCACCGTAAGTACCACCGTAAGTACCACCGTAAGTACCACTGTAAGTACCACCGTAAGTACCACCGTAAGTACCACCGTAAGTACCACCGTAAGTACCACCGTAAGTACCACCGTAAGTACCACCGTAAGTACCTAGAAGTACCACCGTAAGTACCACCGTAAGTACCACCGTAAGTACCACCGTAAGTACCACCGTAAGTACCACCGTAAGTACCACCGTAAGTACCACCGTAAGTACCACCGTAAGTACCACCGTAAGTACCACTGTAAGTACCTAGAAGTACCACTGTAAGTACCTAGAAGTACCACTGTAAGTACCATGGACTTACCGGCCCGTAATGTAAAGTGTTACCCATATTTTTAATTGTCTATCACTTGAATCAGTATTTTTTGAGACCAGAAATGTTCATTTGAATTCTATATTGTCATGGACATAATTGACCTCTGTCCTGACACTTTTGATTTGTTGATTTTGTACTGTGTGAAGTAATTACATTGATGAGAATTAGATCTGATAAAAACACAAATTAGAGAAGTAAACTGCGCTTGCTTTTGTCTAAGGGACATTAGCAACAGCATGAATAGAAATTGTGTTAAAGTAGAATCAAAGTGTCTTAACCATAGAGAGTAACTACTGCATTACAAGCTGTGTACAGGAACTGAGACACTGCACCATTGACCAGAAGTGCATCGCAAATGACCTGATGTGCTTCAAGTGAAAAGACTGTATCTGGAGATCTGATGTGCATCTGGAGACCAGAACCAGAACCATGGCTTGGACCCTACTGATGTCCAAGATGACCTGACCTGATGACGACTGAGACTCACCCTCAGGGGACCCTGAGGACCTGAGGACCTGAGGATCTGAGAGAGAAAACTGGGGAGTGATGTTTATATTTTTGAAATCATACATAGATGAGTGCTAAATGAGACAGATACTCATGATTCTTTCTTTTGTTTTTGTTTGTCCCTAGCTTCTGGACATCTGATGATCTATTGGACACAGCCATTTGCAGAACAAGAACCAGCCAATGAAAAAACGTCTATTGCCGATGCTATTGCTAAAACCAGAACCTGTGACAAATGCAATATACATGTTAAGTATTCAGACATCTGACAGACAAAAACTTTGAAAATGATAAAGTATGAGTATTGTAGCGTTTTAGTAAATGTTAAATAGTAGTAAAAAAGTAGAATTGTCCTTCCTTTGTTCTTCATAAACACATTTCCACATAAGAGTTAAAATAGTACCCTACAATGTTATCCTTTTGATAGATCAGCTATAATATTAGAATCAGAATAATGTTACAGCCATTGAAAGTGACAGAAGTCACAAATTAGGAATATGCCTTTGCTCAAACTGCAGCCAAACTTTGGAGTCACAATAGTGTAAAAATAGAGATAAATAGATGCATCAACCATAGATGCTTTCAAAAATAGAGATTATTCTTAGCCAGTGCTAATATCAAATGGTAAAGGGACCATTTCACAAGCATTTACTTCAAAAGTAGATAAAGTTAATTACAGTTTATGTACAGTTTTATTAGATACCTTCCAAATTCACTTGTGTTCAAACATGAGTGAATGTTGACAATGCAAAAGTTCATATGAGTGTAGCCTAGATTAATGCCTAGATCAATGAAATAGATTAGAACCAAGAGAGATTCAAAAGCATTTTGATGTATTTGTGTATAGCACAAAAACACAATAGTAGATATTTAGATATTGAGAAGTTTCCAGCACAAACACCATTGTAGAATAACTGACCCCAACCCCAAACCTGCTAAAATAGATTAGCTCTTGTAAGGATAATACTAATTTGATTAATGATGTACATTCATCCCAAACTGCCTGACAATAATATCTTTAGATAATAAAAAGTAATAAATCACTGACCACTATAGAAGTGTAAATGTTGACCATTTGCCTTACTGTGTTCACAGTTTTATTCCTGAGAATGAGAATAGTTCCACATGGAGCAAAATCCCACTGATAATAAGCCACTGATAATGAGAGTATAATACCACAGAGAGAATAAAATGTATGTTTAAGAATATGGCTCAATAGAAGCAAATATGCAAACATATTTGTAAATAGATTAGAATAGTTTTAAACTATAGTGAATAGTGAAAGTAAAGTACACAGTCTAAGATTAAAAAGTGAAAATAATACAGTGAAATAAGTGAAGTGTAAACAATTATCATTAGAATAAAAGTATAAAGTAATAAAAGTGAAATTAGCTTCAAATTTGAGACTCAGCTCGTTTTTGTCTGTGTTTTGACTGAATCTGCTGAGTTCTTGTGTGTCCAATAGTTTTTGTTTGTTTTTATTTTTGTTTGTTTTTATTTTTGATTTGTTTTTGTTTGTTTGTTTTTTCCCAGGATAGAGGATAAAATCCACTGATATTGATTTGATGATTATGAGTTTAATGCATACATTTTCTTTGTTTTTAATAATTTTTTGAAGTTTTTTTTTTGGAATTTTTTTTTTTTTTTTTCTTTTTCCACTTTATTGATTGATCAAATTGAATGATCACATGTGATTATGTGATCAAAGGGGAGGGTATTAGTATTAGATAGCAATATGGCCTACGTGCAGGACTGTACAAGGACTCTACAAGGACTCCATGTTATGACTATGATGTGACTGTCTCTTTGTGACACGTATGTCTTTCGATGTGTGACGTGACAATGACTATATAAACTGTGTACTGCCTTTATTCTGTCTGAGAGAAAGAAACAGAGTAAACCAGTGGAACTTGAGAGAAACTTAAATAAACTTCCAGAGTTTGGCACACCACGATCCGTCTCTGTCTGCTAAATCCTAACAACTGCTGTCGTTGTGTCAAGGCAAGACACTTAACCCCACTTTGCCTGAAGCCCCCACTGAAAGATCAAGGCTATGCCATAGAGCGGCCATCCTCCTGTGGGCTCACCACCTGCAGGAGGATCAGTGAGGGGCTGGTGCTCTGTGTACTGGGTGGCATCTCTGCCTGTACTGTACTTTGATAAGATCATGTAGTGTTGAAGTGTATGAAAAAATGATTTGTGTTTTCTCTCGTTAAAAACCTTTGTGAATATTTACTATTATTATTGGTGGTATCATAGACTAATTTCTATTATGAAATAATAGAAATTGGATCACTGCTACTCCACCAATAACAAATGGGCTTTCTCTACAACGTTAGACGGCCATTCTTGCATTTTGATGGTATACAATATACCGGTACCATAACTGTGTTGTTTAATGTATTCTATACTGTACTGTGATGTTGAGTATATTACATGTGCAATACCCGATGCCATTGTGGAAAATGACAAAAGATCCAATCAGATTCCACACCTTCATCTGCATAGACCAGTGCAATAAACACGCTTCATGCTCACTGCAATCTTTACAGCCTGTTTTTCCTGACCCAACACAAATCATCCCCCAAATCTGATTCATTAATCCATTAGCGATCCCTTTTCTTCTGCTACAGCTGTGCGAGGAGACAAACAGGTGTGAGGCTGCTGGCTCTTTTCATAAATGTGTTAGCTCAGCTCTGGCCACAGATGAAAGCTCAGTGAGACCTGTTCTAAATCTGTCCTGAGGATTAGTCCAGTGACGGGACTCAGCGACACCCTCTCAGCATCCACCTGGAGATACAGGCCGGGCACACTGCTACTCCAGGGTACAATGTTTTCATGGATGTATTAGCATGAATATGTGGGAGGGGGGAGTTGTGTGTATTTGTGTTCCCCGTTAGTTTTAATTGTGGTTTTGCGTCCTTAATTGGGCAAGACCCTACATCGATCATGTGTGTCTTTGTGATGAAGGTCAATAAGATAAGAGTCAAATAAGAAGTTTTAAACAGGACTTTTGCTCAAACACGTTATTCTTTAGTGCCATATGAACCAACTTGGACACTGTGGAGCACAGGGGCTGGCCTCCTGCAGCGTTTCAAATTTATGCAGCAAAAATCTTGAATGGTCTTCCTGAAAATGTGGGACAGGCTTCTTTTCTGACAATATTCGAATCCAGGTTAAAAACAGTTAAAAACAGTTAAAACTGTTTAGCTGTGCATACAACTGAGGGATTATATCTTCATAATATTCTAAAGTAAAAACATAGCGACAACTTTCAGAATTTTCTCAATGTGATACATGTTTTCTGAGACACTATCCTGCATCATTTGTCATAGTGCTGTACTTTAACAGAGGAAGTACAGTGGGTGAAGTGTTCATGAAGTGTTCTCGAGGTACTAGAGTTAAATAGCTGTGTGATAGGGAGAAATATATCATCAAATACCGACATGAACACATCATTAGATACGCTGGGTGTGTAGCTAAATACAACAAAACAATCCCCTTTCATTTAAAAGTGAAATGAGTTGTTCTTCTCACATGAAGTGTTGTAACGTCTTTAGAGCCGAGCGGTACCTCCTGCTGGGTCCTATAGAAGTCCATATAAAGTGGTTTTCTCTCTGACTGACAGGCTGATTACGGCTGTCGTCACTGCGGAGGTGGACAGCAGTTATTTTGATGTGAGTGGCTGTGAAAAACCAGCCCTTCACTCAGCTATCTGCGCCCACAACGCTTATAAGAAAAAGGCCGCCGCTATCAAGCCGCTTGTAAAGTTATCTTTAGCCATCTAAATGTACAAGTCTTTGACATTTTGGAGAATTCAACTCCTGTAGTGACTCATGTTGTTTAGTAAATGGTATATTATGCTTTGAAGCACTGTTGAAATGTCCACTCAGGAATGCTTTTAAGAAGTGTTTCATGGTCAAAGTGGCACTGTGTCGTGCCGTTTTATTCTCTCTTATACCACTTCAGAATATAGAACTTTCCTTGCAAATTTTACATTGTTACAAAAGCAGTGGCGTCAAAAAACAAGAAAGATAAAGCCATCAAGTAAGTAAGTAAGTACTTGTTATTTATATAGCAATTTTTTACAGACCAAACTACCCAAAGTACTTTACAATGTTCAGAGTTGAGCTCTTGTTTCATTCGCTCATCAAAAAAAGCTTCAAGCAGGTCAAGGAGCATGTCTCACAGAAAGAAAATGTTTGATTTTACTGGAAATAATGTAAACTCTCTAACTACAAACTCTCTGGATCGTATCAGGCAAACAATAACATTTCTAGAGACAAATATGACGACTCCACAATGCCACTTAAAGGTATATGCGAGGATATTCTACTTCAAGACTATTGCTCCTCCAAATTGTCAATCATTCTGGTGATACGTGTTCGTCAAATAAGACCAGAGAGTTTTGTTCAAAAAGTGGAGAGGGCGGTTCTTTCCTAAAATCTTGGAAAATCCTCCTATATACCTTCAAAGTATGTGTTCAATAAGTGAGTAAGGTGTGTGAATTGTTTCCAATACTTAATCATTCCTGAATGGAGCTACAAGCCTTCCTGCTTCAGTGTCCTTGAGCAAAGCAGTTAACTCACGTCGTGCACAGATAGACTCGATGGGAGTTTGCCATCATGATCTTTATGACACTGCTGTGACAGGCTCTGGAAATGCAAGTCATGCCTGTGGATCAAAACAAATCAAAAGTCAAGAACTCACCCAAAAGCTTCTCCATATCGTTTCAGAAGTGTCTTGTGTACAATGGAGAGGTGATACGTAGCGACAGGAGTGACACCCGAGGGAGCAAACAATTGGCTCTGTATTCTTAATATACTTTGACGGTTTAAAGTTGCAGCGTCCCTTGAAAGTTTGTCGTTATTAATGTTTGATGCAAAATATACAGGTCTATACAGGCAGAGAACGTTTTTTATTGACGTTAGAAAATGACAAAAGATGAGGAGGTCTGGGCTCGTGTCTCAGCAGAGGACGTGTTTTGTTGTCGCTACACAGTGACACAGAGTTTTAAACCAAGACAAAAGCTCCTCTCAGCCTCGTCTGCCGCGTCGCTGTCGATAAGTTTGCTTCGTCCTTCAGAAAAATTAAACTTACAGTGGAAAAGTACTGAATTCTGTTGCATGTGTTTTTTATATTGGATGACTCTGAAATAATATTAATAATGACCATCTCTGTCTTACATTATTGCACAAAAGGCGACAATTGGTAGAGCATTGGCCTTTGAGTCGGGGGGTTGAGGGTTCGATCCCACTGCAAGACCCTCTCCAGCAACTCCCACGGATGTCTGCTGTTGTTTTGTCCTTGGGCAAGACACCTTACCCACTTTCCCCGTAAGGAGCGAGGGAGAAATAGCTTGCTGCATGCCTTGATGTTGTTATAGAATTATATACCCCATGAAGGAGAAAACTCAAAGGTCCTTTGTCTGATCAAAAGCGTAAGTTTATTGTTAACGCACGTGCGGAGAGCCAGCACATACACTCAAAAAGCAGCATGTACCAGCTCTGAGGGCAGAGCCCCAAGTTTCCTGTATACAAGACACACACGAGAGACAGTCCCGCCCACAACAGATTGGAGGGGGCCACCGGTGAGGAGGCGCATGGGGAGCGTTTGGCGCCGTCTGGGAACGAGGTGTGAACAGACAGACAATGGTCTAAATGCAGGTCATACAGATGCAAGACGCGGAAGGCACAAGGGTGTGACAGACAGCAGGGGGCCCTCACAAAGCTCAGCATGGCGTCAGAAGGGCGTCTCTGCATTGATAAAAGGCCTTTGACGTCCGTGTATTTGCTGCGGCTGGTTTTATGTAATTACTCCAAAAACTGTCACCACAATGTGTACTGTATATGTGTATTCATCTAACTGATTAGGATTATCATAAAAGGTCTGATAAAAGAGCCATAGATTTTAGATAATGGGGTGGATATGATTCTGGGGACTATGGACTGCTATTAACCTGGCAAAAGCCAGATTGATGATTGTGTAGAACTCTAACGCGTTCTCCGCGATATCAATCTGGGATTTCTCCCGGAGAATCCTTTCGGGGAAAGGAGGGGTAAGCAGCAGAATACTTGAAGCTGATTGGGCGAAGTGACGCTGTGTGCCCGCCTACCAAGGTTGCCGTCCAGAAATGTACAAAGCGCCTCTCGCTGTTCATCTTTCAAAAAAGAAATTGGAGATTCTGCTAAAACTGACTTTGCGTCCGTCCTCCTGCGTAGCCATGTTTGTTTTGCTTCGGCCCGGCACTTCTTGCTTTCGTCAAACCCGGATATCCCGCCCTAAACCCCCAGACTGGCGCGTGATTGGCTCGCACACCCAGTGGTTCGACTCGAAAAGTGTAAGCGGGAGCGGTACAAGATGTATTCTCGAGTGTTTGTGAACTCACAAATACCGCGAGAATTCAGCTTGCAGGCAAGGTTAGACTGCTATTAGGCTATGGTAGAACGTAGTAGGTGACCGAACCACAAACCTCTAAATAAAAAAAGCACATATAATGCTTTCTAATCTAGAAGTAGTTTGGATATTTTAAAACACTTTGAAGCAACTGTGGTTAAAGATAAGTTCATCATTATAACTCTGGTGCTGGTGTGGAGAAGGCTGAAGCTACTGGCACCGTGGCAGCTGCTGATTGGAGTTTCCCCATTCCTCCATAATTTAATTCAACTTTTATGCATTCTGGAAAATCTTCGTGTCTCATCTCAAAGATTATAACATGTCTTCTATCTGCGACACGGCCCCAGACCCCCTTGGGATTTTCTTCAGTAGTAAGAGATAGAGTGCCCATCTAAAACCTATCAAATCATACATCTATTGTCACAGTCACCACACTATACATATTTCTCATTGGTAATTATTTTTGCTACACTCACAACAAGCTCCAAACATGTCAAGCTTTAATCTTCACACCCTCAGCCGTGAAAATACAACCATGCCAGGTGAGAGATTGCAGAGATCGAATGTCTATCCACAGTGTAAAAGTCAAGAACTCACACTCAAGCTTCTCATGAGCATTTCAGAAGTGTCTTGACTACAATGGCAAAGTACAGTAACAGCGACAGGAGTGACACCCACTGAAAAATACTTTACATACTTTGATGGTTTTAAGTTGCAGCTTCCTTTGAAAGTTTGTTTTATTGACGTTCAATGCAAAACACACAGGTCTTCTACTAAAGGCAGAGAACATATTCTATTGATGTTGGGAAACGATGTGGGTATAATTCTGGGGACTATGGACTGTGGGTTGGTTGTGGATGGTAGGCTCTTGTAGAAGTATGGGGCCGAACCAGAAATCTCATACTCCTATTGTCACTGCTACTATACTATACATGCATTTTATTAGTAATGTAGTAATAATTTTGCCACACTAACTCACAAAAAGCTTGCATTTAAACAAGTCATAACATGTAAAGCCTCCATCTTCACACCCTCAGCTGTCAATATAGCAGCATGCCAGAGATTGAATGTCTATCCACAGAGCAACATTTGTCATAGCTTTCAGTGTTAATTGTTTGATACGACCTTGAGCTGAACCCACTTGGCACAGTGGATTAGGACGTCCCAAAATCGCTCTCTCGTGTGGCGGTGACAGTAAGCCCCCCCTGCCCTGCCCTGGGACACACCAAACGCATCAGTCAGGGAACAATGGAGCACATGGGCAGCGCTGACACACACGCAGGCCCAGCACAGAGCTCCGACAGGTGGGGCATTTTTCACATGGTGACCCTGTCGGTCTCCATAACACCCAGTCATACATCTTAAGTGACTTACAGCAGAGCCATACGACACAGTGGAAGGCCATCGCCAAGACCATAGACCTTTGTAGAGAGTATGTGAAGGATTACAATATAATAACTGTCTTTAATAAATGACGTGTTTACACGAGTTTCCTAAATAATGCTCAAACAGGAACTAAACTGTGAGGATGCTGAGCATTTTTGGGACACAGCAGTGCTCTTTGAATGTTCTGTCATTGCGCTTCGTCAAAGCTATTCCTCAGAGAGAAAGCACGTCGGCACTTTTGGGTCAGTCTCACAGCTGAATGTATCAATCTAATTACTAAAAAACGTCACTACAACTCACCACAAAGTCATAACGATAGCATAGACAGGAAGTAAACGAGCCGTTCTTTGTTTACAGGAAAAGACGTCACGCCTTCCCCCGCACATGGCCCATTAGTAAGTAAGTAAGTAAGTTTTTATTTATATACCGCCTTTTCACTGCAGATCTGAGTCTCAAAGCGGTTTACAATTGTTAATTTTGGGCATTTGTCTCTCACTCCGCACAGAGATGGGAGCGGGGCCAGTACAGGAGGCACATGCCAGAACTATTGGACATATTTTTAGTGGTAGGGGAAACCGGAGTACCCGGAGGAAACCTACGCAGACACGGGGAGAACATGCAAACTCCACTCAGAAAGGCCCTGGTCCGACCGGGATTCGAACCCAGGACCTTCTTGCTGAGAGGCGAGAGTGCTATCCACTCAGCCACCGTGCCGCACCATTAGAGATTCAGGAAGCATTCAGACTGTGGTCCAGTGTGTTTCCAATATCAAAACACAAACATTAAGAAGAAAACATCTCTAAAATGCAAACAATAGATAACATTTAAGCATTTACTTCTCATCAAAGATTCTAAAAACGAAACCCTTACGGGATGCTATTTCAAGTCGATGACTCTGCAGATGTATTGATGTGACAGTCAACCATTAGGTTCAAACAGAGTTATAAGAATGCCTTCTACTAAAAACAAAACATTGTTCCGAAGTTAAACCAGCTCACTCTGGTCACTTCAGGGGAAATCTGATGAGGAATCCAGAGATTAGCACTTTCCAAAACACACACATTAGCTTCGAGGCCTTTCTGCATTGACCCAACAATCATTTATAAAAACACCCAGGAGCTGAGCCGATTTTTACTGGTGCAGAAACTCCACACAACTCTTAACACCAGAGTGTGACTAGGAAACTTAATGGAAGATTAAGATTAAGAGATCCTTAATTTGTGCTTTATTGTTGCATCACAAGTTACAGTTCAGCACACAACACAAGATAAGTGAATGTTAAGTATAAAACAAATATATACTTATTTTATGTAAATAAAATAACCAATCAGCCATTTTGGTGAAGCCTTCCTACCTCACAGTGGTGTCCAAAAACCAAAAAAATCTACGGACAAAATCTCCCACAGTCCTAAAAATACAATATCAATTATTATTATAATTCATGGAAAGTTGATATTATCTGGTTTGAGCTATTTTTCATATTTGCTGGTTAGGCTGTGTATTTTTTTTAAAAAGGAGGTAAGAGTTTTTACTTCATCCTACTCTTGTTCTTTGTTCATGGATTGTATTACTGTTGTATTTGCTGGATTATTCATTTATTCATTGTCTATTTGGTTGAGACATGTAATGTCTCCGGACACACACTCTATTGCCATGTTTTTAGTGGAAGGGGAAACAGGAGTACCCTGAGGAAACCTACACAGACACGGGGAGAACATGCAAATTCTGCTCAGAAAGGCCCTGTACCGACCGGGATTCAAACTTCTTCTTCCGAGAAGCGAGAGTGCTATCCGCTAAGCCACCGTGCCTCCTGCCGTTGTGGTACTTTGTTGGATTACATGAAAAAATTAAGCAAAATAAGTCTGATACTACAGTAAGACTCTGTATTCTTTTCTACACAGGGAATGCAAACACATGTCAGTATTAGAGCTCTTATCAGACTTCTCCTTCTTACATAACTGATTTTGACCACTGTCACCCCTCTTGTATATCGTGAAGCGCGTATTCATGATCATACTAAAAATAACCGTGAAGCCACAAAATGCTAACCTTTACCCTTGATGAAACCATGCAATGCCCAGTGAGAAGCATTGTGTTGTGGAGCATACATTGCTGATGTTTAGTGACCTGTTGCATAGAGCCTGTGAACTATCTAACCCTAATGAGATGTGACATAAAGGTGAATGCACTGCACCTGTGGGCCTCCTCTGCCATTTGTGGTGTCACACAAGAAGCTGGAGAAAGGAGGGTTTCACCACACGCTTCAGACTCAGAATCAATACATACAGGTGTGCATCGAAAGAAGTTTTAAGCTACACTGTGGAATATTTCCGATCTTGACAATACTTTTCTATGAACCAAAGCAAGAGTACCCAGACACCATAGAAAGAAGTGACCTATATGATGACGTATGAGCGCTGACCATAGCCTGTTGAAGAAAATGACAAAGTCTGGGATTGTGTCTTTAATTCACACAGAAGGCATGTTTTATTGTTGATGGTAGACAGCACGAACAAAGATATTATATAATGCAAGTGATATTATACAGCATGGAGGAATGGAGACCTCCAATCAGCATTCGCCACGATGCCCGTAGCTTGGCCTTCAGAAAACCAAAACATGCCTTATGCAAATAGTTAGAATGATGAGTTAGAGCTTTAACCACAGTTGCTTCATGAAATATCCAAACTGTAAACAGATGGACATTGCTAACCCTCAAGCTCAATGAAGCCCAGTATTGAAGTGCTCATGGACAAAGCTTTGCTCCAACTCACTCTGGCTCCTAATGACTTGTAAACTCCTCCAGCTCAGGACAAAACTAATTTCTTTAGGCTTAAAAATCCATGGTTCAGCGCTCTATTTGATCCTGGAGTTTATATTGTGATATTGACTATGAATCCATGTATGATCCCTAACAACCGACCAATAAGGAGCCTTTTGTTGCCGACTTAATCTAGTGAGTGGGGTCAGACCAGAGTCATCCATGATTGGCTCCATATTCCCACTCAAATAGCCTGTTGGAGATTGTTCTTCTGCTTTTCTGCATTATGGCCAGCACTCTTGGGTGACGTTAGCACTCAGCCAGTCTACTACTAATATACAATAGGTCTATTCAGATTCAGATTCAGATTCATTTATTCGCCATTTGCAGTAACACTACATTGGAATACATTAGTAAAAGTTCCCAGTGTGCACAGGACAAGTACAGACATAGATGGTGGTGCTGACATCACTCATAATGTTTGGCTTATACCAGAAGAATAGAATAGAATTTTGTGTTATTGACAGCACAGTGTAGGAATACATTATAATACATGATTATCAACAAAACAAGATTAGAACTAACTCTTATGTGCCCCATGGGTGGAAATCTGGAGCCACATTTTCTCCTGGCAGCTTCATGGCAACTAAAGAGCCAATGCGAGTGATGCTGGTCTGTTGCTGCTTGAGTATTTGCTATTGGTCAGTTGTATTTTTTCATGTTTATTGAGACTAAAAGTGTGATTTTAAATGACAGACAGGGACTGTGTATAGATGTGTTTGTCTGTGCTCATAAAGGCAAGTATTCATTCTTAAAAGTATGGAAAGTATCTAAAATATCGGGGCGATCTGGTGTAAAGTTTCCGACTACATTTTTCCACTCCCCGTGCATTTACTTGCTGTAGTATTCTGCTGCTGTTCAAGATCACACCAACCCCAGGTCAGTGTTTGTGCTCACTTCAGATGATTTTTGTAGCGCCTCAGGCCACAGTGTGGAGCATAGGCAGCATAACAGAGGAGGAACAAGCCGGGAAAGTCATCCACCTAAAAGCAAGGTCTATACCCTATAAATGCTCATCCAAGCCCCTGGTTGAATACCAAACCCCTTTTCAAAACATGAGCATACTGTACAGTATGCAGTTGCAGAAAAGGCTGCATAGATTACCGCTAACATGCTGAGAACATTCTGAACTAACTCAGTGGATGGGTATGCTTACAAAACTTGAACCATCTCTGTAATATGAATGAAACTTCAACTCTTGAGAGGATCAAATTACCGAAGAGTTCTTGAAGTTTTGCTTGCATAAAGTTGCTGTTGATTGTCGATCACAACATTATTTTCATAGGTTATTTCAACTTGTCCTATGTACAGTAGTTAGATCCTTCCATTCGTAGGGCAGTCTCTACTCTTCCTCTTATTTGGAAAAGATTGTAAGTAAGTAAGTAATCTTTATCTATATAGCGCCTTTCACAGACCAGTGTCACAAAGGGTTGGGCTAACCCAACTGTTGTTTTTTTGGGCATTTGGCAATACAGGAGGCACATGCCAGAACTATTGTACATATTATTAGTAGTAGGGGAAACAGGAGCACCCTGGGGAAACCTACGCAGACGCAGGGAGAATATGCAAACCCCACACAGAAAGGCCTGCAGGTGGAATCGGTGGGAAGCACAAGCGCTAACCACTGCGCCACCCAGAGCCTTCATGATCCCATTAGATCATGTTAACTATTATGTAAGCCTTCTAGTCAAAAGCTTGTCAAACCAAGAGGAGTTCAACAATGTACTGAGGAACTGGTTTAAAGGAGTACATTGTCTACTCGATCTTACTTGTGGCATTAGATTTCCTTTTATTAACTCTATCTTAAGAAAGTATGTAACTTGAAACTGTTCTATGTCTCTGATGTGTTTAACAAAGGAAAGACTGACGTAGAGACTTTTCACTTCAGGAAAAAGCGGAACATCAATAGTAGTATGCACAAATCATGTTCTGGTTTGCACTAAAGGACAGATATACAAAAGCAGTATGTCAGATATGAAAAATGTTTATATTGACCGCAAACAGTCAGGAAAAATGATGCTGGTGCACATTTATCACAAACTAATTTGCCGTAACTGCCAGAACTTTGCATCATACAGCTAGGATTGCAACAATTCTTTATCCTACTTTATCATGCTAAAGAAAAATACCATATAATTGCTTCTTATTATGCTAAAGTAAGAGATTTTACACTTAATTCTTGCTTCTTCATTTTGCTAATGTTGGAGAGCTTAGATTTGCTTCCTAATCATGTTTAGACTAGAAATGTTTGACTTGCTGTTATGCTCTGCTTTATTTTATTTTATTTTAGAATAGTTAGTTGTTGTTTATTTATCTTGTGCTGTGTGCTGTTCTGTAACCGGTGATGCAACACTGAAAATCCACCCCCGATAGAAGAATAAAGGATCTCTTTGATACTACTTTGATACTATTGATCAAAGTACAGTGCCTGTTTTGATAGAGAAACTATAGGCTTTAAAAATGAAAAATCCCAAAATGCACACATCTTGTAATCAGAAAAGAAACTGGATTACCAGGAAGTATACAGATTGAGAACCCTTTCAGACCCAAATCTTTCACTGGACTTCATCCCATTGCTGTAATCTGATCACTTGCATGTGCGGCAGCAGCAGCTACCTCCACTGTGCTTAAAACAACAAAGCCCCATGAGAAAAGTCAAGCAAACACATGGCAAGATATGACGTTAATCAGACCAGCAAAATTAAATCAGGATTATCTTGCCAGAGCCGTATAGCTTACACCACAATATTTGACTCAAGTATTTGGAAACAGGCCCAAATATGAGCAATGAGATCTGAAGTTAGTGCTGAGAAGTGACGCTAAGCCAGTGCAGGAATGTACTAATAGGTCTTTGCAGGGAAAGGCAGCCGGCGACGAACAGAGAGCCAGGACTGAAGGAGTAACCAGGAGCAGGCTCTTAAACAAAGACAATAAGAAGTTCATTAGAGTCAGTGCTGCTGCGGTGGAGGGGAGGGGGGGGTCACACGTCCAGGCTAACACACATCAAACACATACTACTTTGTGGTTAAGCTCATTGGCGACGCGTAGGCACAATGTCACAAAGTACCACAAGCCACAAGTCTCACCCATAAAACCAAGAAAGGTATAGGTATAAAGGGCACCACCTGTGTTTGCAACCAACTGAAGGATTGTATCTTCTCTCTTTTTAATGTGACCGTTACCGTGATTATTTATCGTTTTGTCTGATTTTGATGTTCCTTTTCTTTCTTTTTTTTGAGTTGCCTTGTGAATCATTGCTTTACAACAAAACTTGCCTCGCAAAAATCGTAATCCTACTGTGGAAAAATCAATCACACAGAGACGGGATCTTTGCGCACCAGAGCTCGCTGGAAGTTTACTCAGTTTCTCTTTCAGGTTTCTTCCAGGTTTTTTCAGCCAGAACAAAGTCAGAACATGGTTTGTATAGTCATTGTTACATCACAGCTAAGCAGGTCAGAGCCTAGTTATTACTGTGATGGGAGACCTCTTGGAAAACACCAGCTGCCATATTAGGACGACTGTGGTTGTATAGTGCCAAACTGTTTTGTCCTCAGGCAAGACATGTGCCTTGCCTAGAATCAGAATCAGAATCAGAATCATTTTTATTGCCACGTAAGTAACAGGAGGTCACAGACTAGGAAATTGCTTTGGCTCAGTGCAACAGTCAAAAAGAGATAATAAAAATAAGAATAAAAAACACTTCTAAAGAATAAATTTAAATTAAAAATAGAGTTACAGTTACTATTTACAATATACAAGTGCACATGGTGCACACAATGTAAGGTGACAGCAGTACAGTGAAGTAAAGTGACGTATGATGGGCAGTAAAGTGACTTTATAAAGGGCGGGGGGACAGGTTAAGAAGTGTTCAAGAGTCCAACAGCAGAGGGGAAGAAACTGTTCTTGTGGCGGGAGGTTCTAGTCCTGATGGACCGCAGCCTCCTGCCTGAGGGGAGTGGTTGGAATAGTCCATGTGCAGGGTGAGAGGGGTCGGCTGTGATACGACCAGCCCGGCCTCGAGCTCGGGCGACGTACAGGTCCTGCAGCGATGGAAGGCTGCGGCCGATCACTTCCTCTGCAGAGCGCACAATGCGCTGTAGTCTCTGTTTGTCCCCGACTGTGGCTCCAGCGAACCACACGGTGACGGAGGAGGTGAGGATGGACTCGATGATGGCCGTGTAGAACTGCACCAACATCTGTGCAGGCAGCTTGGCTTTCCTGAGCTGCCGCAGGAAGTACATCCTCTGCTGGGCCTTCTTGATGAGGGAGCTGATGGTCGGCTCCCACTTGAGGTCCTGGGTGATGGTGGTGCCCAGGAAACGGAAGGACTCCACAGAGGTGATGGGGGAGTCCATCACGGAGGGTGGGGGTGGGGGGACAGTGCTCTTCCTGAAGTCCACAATCATCTCCACTGTCTTCTGGGCGTTCAGCTCCAGGTTGTTACCACTGCACCAGGACACCAGCCGGTCCACCTCCCTCCTGTAGGCGGACTCATCGTTGTTGGAGATGAGTCCAATGAGGGTGGTGTCGTCCGCGAACTTGATCAGCTTCACGGAGTTGTGGCTGAAGGTGCAGTGGTTGGTGTACAGGGAGAAGAGCAGGGGAGAAAGAACACAGCCCTGTGGGGCTCCTGTATTTATAATCCGAGAGTCCGAGACATTCTTCCCCAGACGCACTCGCTGCTTCCTGTCCGTCAGGAAGTCAGTGATCCACCTGCAGGTGGAATCGGGCACGTTGAGCTGGGAGAGCTTGTCCTGGAGCAGGGATGGCAGGATTGTGTTGAAGGCAGAGCTGAAGTCCACGAACAGGACCCTGGCGTAGGTCCCCGGGGAGTCCAGGTGCTGTAGGATGTGGTGGAGGGCCAGGTTAATGGCGTCGTCTACAGATCTGTTGGCTCTGTAGGCGAACTGCAGGGGGTCCAGGAGGGGGGAGGTGAGGGACTTGAGATGGGAGAGAACCAGGCGTTCAAATAACTTCATGACGACAGACGTAAGTGCTACAGGTCTGTAGTCATTGAGTCCTGTGATCCTGGGCTTCTTCGGGACGGGGACAATGATGGAGGATTTGAAGCAGGCCGGGACATGGCAGGACTGCAGAGAGGTGTTGAAAATGTCCGTGAACACAGGAGTAAGCTCACTGGCGCAGTGTCTCAGAGTGGCCGGAGACACGTGGTCCGGGCCAGGAGCTTTGCGGGGGTGCAGCCTCAGGAAGAGTTGTTTAATCTCTTTAGCGGCTATTGTTAGGCTGGGGGCAGGGCTGATGGGTGGGTCGTTAGAGTAGTGGGGGGTGGGGGAGGGAGAGGTGTCAGGGGCAGCATCAAAGCGACTGAAAAATAAGTTCAGATCGTCAGCTAGCTTGTGGTCGTCAGCACAGGGGGGGGCTTTGGGTTTGTAGTTGGTGATCTCCCGTAGGCCCCTCCAGACAGAAGCAGTATCGTTGTTACCAAACTGCTCCTGTAGTCGTTCTCTGTGCCGGGACTTGGCTGCTTTCAGTTCTTTCCTGAACTGATATTTAGCTGCTTTGTAGCCGCTGCGGTCCCCCTCCCTGAAAGCAGACTCCTTTGCTTTCCTGAGCTGCCGGAGTTTAGCAGTGAACCAGGGTTTGTCGTTGTTATAGATGACCCTGGTCCTTGTTGGAATGATGCTATCCTCACAGAAGTGAATGTATGACGTCACAGTGTCCGTATATTCATCCAAACTATCTGTGGCAGCTCTGAAAAGGTCCCAGTCTGTAGATTCCATGCATGCGCGCAGCTCTTCCACAGCTTCATCAGACCACACTTTGGAGCTCCTCATTGCAGGTTTCGAGAGCTTTAGTCTCTGTCTGTAAGCAGGAATCAGATGTATCATGGAGTGATCTGAGAAGCCGAGGGCTGGCTTGGGAACAGCGCGAAACCCTAACCCTAACCCTAGTATGAGGTAGTTGGAGTGGCCAGTGCAATCTGCATCTGCAAGTCGGCCCCAGGGCAGCTGTGGCTACAGTTGTAGTTTACCACCACAGTGTCTGGAGTGAAGGAATAATGCCACGCACAAATTTGTACTATATTCAAAACTCACTCATGCTCCCTTACTATTTCAGTTTTTATCAAACCAACACTTTAACACTGGGTTAATTTAAAATCACTTACAGTTAGAAAACATGTCTGGTCTTTGGGTTGAATGTGGAGACAAACAATGCTGAATAATATCTATACAAGAAAGACCGAGCTCTAATATAGCCATAACAATAAGGTGTAAAATGCAGTGTTTTGGCATAAGATAAATGGCCCGAGTTGTTAAATCAATAAAGCTTGTGTTAAACTCATCCCTCTCTAAGTGGGCTATTACTATGGTACACTTTATTGTTCCAACACAACGTATATAATTATTCTGGACACAACCCAGATGCCTGTTGTGGGGTTTTTCTGGTTGATCTTTCACCTTTCTTTCTTCTTCTGTAAAAACTCCAGAGACATTTGCCCTGCAGGAATCCTCTCTGTGAGCTTTGCCAGACGTTATCGATCGCCATGACGCTCCCAGCAAGATCCTGACTGTTTGAACCATGGACAAAGAAATCAAGATGGACTTCTCACTGTACACAGGCCCACCGCACTGTAGGAAATATTCTCTGTCGATTTCTGTTTGATCATTGCATGAGTCAAACATCTTGGTATGATTGGAGTGAAGTACAAGCAATGTTATGCTTGAATGGTTTTCGAAGGATGTCCCCTTGAGATAACGGAAACATTTTGCTTATTCCTGTCTCTGTCCAATTGATGTTCTTACAAACCTTTTAGCGATGTATGTGACTCACCTGAACTCTCTCCCTAACCAAGCCATTATCATGATTAATACATGACATTTGTTGCATATTGTCCTTTCAAACCTGAGTGGTCCAAATGTTTCCTGTTAAATTTTGTAACAGCAGGATTTTCACAATAATGTGTAAAGAATTTGTTAATAAATACCAAATAGCTCTGCAAAGTTACAGTTACTGGAATTATTATGGCATAATTATTTACTCTAGATTTCAACCTTTCTTCTGGAGTAACACTCAGTCATTACAATGGAAAATCCTGGTGTTTGGTTCAGATTTAGCAGAATTTGGAAGGTATGTATTAAAGACAGAAGACTGATCCAGACATTTTAGCATGTTCAGTACCATGTCAAAGCTGCCAAACCCTATGTAAAAAAAAAAAAAAAAACGCAATTAAATGTAAAGAAAACTGAATAGTTATACAATTGTCATGAAAAGCACATCTCTTACCCACGGTCCTCTCAATTCAAACCTCAGACAAAGAAACCTGGAGTCCACTCTACTACACAAAGATGGCCGCCGCACATTTCCTGCTTATGTTGCCGTGGAAACCCATCATCGTCGGTCTGAGCCTGGAGGGTGAAAGACACAAGCCCACATACAGAGAAGAAAACCGGCTCGGCAAACGAGGAAGCCAACCCAGCGTTGTCTCCAGCTGCACGTCGTGTAGAGTCCAAGTAAAACAAAACCACAACATTAAAGCCCAAGATCACACACACACATGCTTTTAATGAGAGATGCCATTCACACCTTTCAATTGCTATTCATTTGTGTTATCGCTCACATCTACTGCACAATGTACGCCTCTGAATTAGACCTATTGTATTTGTGAACCTGCTGCCGGCGCGTGGTGATCCCTCCGAGCCCGGCCTTTGTGCTCTCAACATTCATTCAGCGCTTTTATACGGCACAAGTACACGCTGGCTTTATATCAGGAGAAGTACAATGAATGTGCATTTGAAAACAGCAGTGACATGTTAGCACAGCGACGACACACGGAGTTAAAGCTGCACAAACATGGAAATGTCATCATTCGTGGCCTGCTGTAATGATAGCCTTTTTGCAAATTATTTTTATCTTTCTTTTTCATGTGTTTGGCTCAACTAAGAGATGAGACTACATGATCGTTGTGTACGTATTGATCAATTATTAAGTGCCGAAATATGTCTGAAAAAAATGGAGGATTATGGCAACATTTTAGGAAAACCAGTGAACAAGTCATTTGATTTTGGAGGTGATCCAAATCAGTGTCTTGATACAGAATTTTATTAAAGCATTGTTGTGATCTTATCTATCTATCTTCAATCAATATTACATTGTATGTCCTAGTCTCCCTATAAGTGACCTCTTTCGTTACTTCTGCTATGACCCATTTTCTTTGACTTTCTGAATCTTGAGTGGCAGTCCTCTCCCTCTCACGCTGAGCCCCAGTGTTTTGGGGCCTGTCCCGGGGCGAGTGTCAGGCAGGGCAGTGTCCCAGGTCTCTGCTGCCAGATGGAGGCTGATTGGAGCCAGTGTGGAGCAGCTTTGGTGTGAAGCGTGGGAGGAGCAGGCGGATGTTTGTCCCAGCAACAAGCCCTGGTGCTACTCTTCCCTACAGAGCACCAGCGTTTGGCAGAAGACACGCTCGACCCAACTGCGAAGGGAGTGCCCCTTTTGTCTGCGCTCAAAACATGAATGAAAAAAAAATGAGCACTAACTTCCATGCAACAACCACGATACAGCTACCTTTGAACAAAATATTGTGAGAAATGAAGAGAGGCGGCAGCGATCCTAGGCTTGTGACACTCAGTTGATCTCGGAGCTTTTCCAGATCAAACAAAGTAAGGCAAAGCTTTTTATATGATGTACGTTAGTAAGTAAGTCATCTTTATTTATACAACGCATTTTTACAGACCAAGGTCACCCAAAGCACTTTATAATGTTCAGAGTTCAGTGTCATTCACTCCACACACGGTGATCAACACCATTCATGCATTCACTCATTACATTCATACCTAATGTGTTTATAGTGGTTGGGAAAACAGGAGCACCCGGAGGAAACCCACGCAAACCCAGGACCTTCTTGCTGAGAAGCGAGAATGCTATCCACTCAGCCACCGTGTCGCCCGATGTGTATCAATGTTTATCAGAGACGTCATCACTTGAGATATTAATCACTCATTCTAAAGACATCGATTGGTTAGCGATGTGGGTCAGAACAAATCAAATACGTTAATTTCTTGAGATAATAATGTTTCAGCAGTAAACAGAACATATGCAGGTCAGATTCAACACGTATTCTACAGACTAATACAACACTAATACAAACATCTCACCACTGGACAGGACTTAACCACAAGCACATTGTAGCTGCATAGCATTGTGATGTATGGAGCCAGGGATGAAGTTTCCCATAGCTGAAATACTTTCCTCAGTCTGTTTATTCTCAGGGATACACCACAAAACTAACTGGATCCAGGAATGCTCTGATCTATCCACGGACGTCCATATGCCAACTTATACACTTACTGCTAACACAAATCAACTAAAGGTAACAGTAAAGATACATAATTCACCATCTGACATTTCAACATATAAATTATTCACCAGCTTTTAAGACATATATAATTTCCTCTGCTGCACATCCAAGTTTCCAGCACTCAAAGAGAAATAAATAAGCGCCAACAATGTTCAAAGTGAAAATGTTTACACGGATCTTGGAAAAAGCTGAGGTGACAGAATGCTCTTGGAAACAGGTTATTGGCAAATGGCTAATATCGCGGTGTATAAATAGAAACAGGTGTGAAGAGAAAACATGAATAGATAAGGTTTATGTTGAAGGGCTGTAAACGGTGAATCGGTTCATTTGAACAAGTTCATTATTGAAATGGATATCCACTAATTCAGTAATCGATTAATCGTTTTGTGAACTACACACGGGTTTAAACATGCCGTGAATAGGTTTTATGACTCAAACAGAGTTGTAATCACAGTAGATGGAATAGAAATGTGGAAAAAAGTCTAATCAAGCCATCAGCATTTCAACTTGTAAAAATGAGAACGTTTAAATGGAACATGTAAAAAACTACCTACCTAATATACCTTGATGGAACAGGATGCATGTAAAGCTGTGCGTGAAAAGCCAGTCCCTTTGGCATAAAAGGATCAACACTTTCCGTTTTTCATTCACCCCATACACGCTGGTGACTATGTACCACTGTAGGCACAGCTGCCCTGGGGACGACTGACAGAAGTGAGGCAACAATGCTCGACCCTTGACCACCACCAACCATCACACCAGATTCATAAAGGCGATGTGGGTCGTAAAGGCAAAGTGTCACAACAGAAGTGTCAGGCTGTTCAAGGACACAACAGCCTGAAGACTTTACAGCCGCTTCAATGACTCTGGATACTACTGAGACAAAGCCATAGCAGGGTAAAGCTTTGCTTGTGATTGGATGCAAACAAGACACTCCCTAATTTTGATCATGGCGATGAAAAACACTGCCCCTTCACGTGTTTCACGTTTCATGTTACTGGATACATGGAGTGTAAACGAATATATGATAACAATTGTATTTTAATTTACAATACCTAGTTTGAGTGCAAAGGAAAGACACCATTGAAATGATCCCACAGATCTATCAGATAAAGCATGTAGACTGAGACCAGAGTGATCAGACTGGTTTAAATAAAATCTGCAGTTTTAATCTACTCTAGGGCTTTGTAGACATTCTCTATGAAGAAGCTTTGTTTTAGTCAAATATGTAGAGAATATAAGAGTGAAAATCCCATATCACGTGTAATCACCCAATCAAAAGAGTAGGCGGAAAAATCTATCATCAAAACTCATAAATGAATAAATAAAATACATTTGACATTTGTGGCACTGCTGGAAACAAGACCAAGGACACAAAAAACAGTTAAACTTCATATCTGTTCTCCATAAATCTTCCATCTTGCCAAACTTGTTCAACTTTCAATCTTTCCTCGGATAATTTACTGCACTATCAAATTGCATTTTGCTTCAAGTTAGGAAGTCATTACCTCATTAAAACTGAAAAGATAGAGGATAAACACAAAATGGTGGCTTACAGTGTTGGCCGGGTGCCCAAACGGTCCCCTCTGTTTGAGCCTGCAGCGGTTGTGGTCGTGAGTTACTCGGTGGTGGGTGGTGTGACAGTAACCGGATCCTGGTCCTCGCAGATGTCTCAGTGGTTTTTCTCTCTTTCAGCTGCTCAAAGACACAAAAAGACCACACTTAGGTTTTTAATGTCAATCTTCTCAACACGTTATGAAAGATGATGATAAGGTTCACAAGAAAGATGTAATTACACTGACCAAAACAGGTGCTGTCGGAAACTCAAGACTATTTAAGTAAAAAGTTAAGTTAAATCGAAAAGACAGATCCCAGAGAATGTAAGGGGGCGGAGTCAAAGCGATCCCAGCATCCTTTTGGTCACAGGTTTAAGATGTTATGGGATTGGACAGGATATGACAAGGATAAGGATTCTATTTTCATGTTATTTGATACAGCTTTATTAGAGCTGGGGTGCCCAAACTTTTTTTCCGGAAAAGCCACAGAACCGTTTCTTTTTTAAACGGAGGTTCAAATGTATTATATTATCAAACCAAGCTGTTTCATGGGTAGTGTTGTGTTGTTAAACGTAAAGAAAATTAGATAATAAACAACTATAAATTTGAAACTCAATTGCAAATTCAGAAAGTAAGGAAAACGACAAAATAACAATAACAAAATAAATGCAAGATTAAATGTAAGATTCTCTGAGCAGTTTTAGAAGGTTATCAGCACATAACAAATCTTGTACCATTGCCACAAGGTTGTATATTGTTTTATTGATATTTCTGTTGTGACGATCCCAGTCTTGTCTGGTTTGTGTGTCACTGCCGGCTTTCTCCTCCTTCCAGATAGCAGCCAATGAAAGAGCTGATTGGGACTAGCAGGACCTGGAGATGGGCGGGACTGGCCACATTCTAAAGTGCCGTCAGGAAGTCAATGGACTCTCACCTGGAGCCGCCTTTTAAATAAATATTCTATTTTTGTACATTTTGAAACATGTGCGGACTCCATTTTTTTGTCCGAACCTTGAGCCAGTTTGTGACTCAGTAAAACATGTTTGTTCAATAAAAGTATTTAGTTAAATCGAAATTGGCCATTTTTTAGTATCATATCTGAATTTGGAATTTCAGTATTGCAACAACTCACTATGTTTGTTGTAGCTGGATATTTCCATTAAAAGTCTTGGAATCTCTATATGCATAAAAATGTAAATGTGTTGCTCACAACTGTGGTATTATTATTATTATTTATTATGAATCTTTATTAAGGACACAAAACAATATAGGTAAAATACAGTATAATATACAATACATACAGTACATTGTATCTTGAAAAATACATTTGTACATAAAATATGGAACATTACAGCTGCTGCACAGTATAAAAACCTGACATTAGTTTCTGTCTATCTGTGAGTCTATCCTTCTAATAACATGTACAGTACTGCAGTAATACTTCCTCTAACTCTAGCTTATACATGTCAATACTGAACTGCAAGTGAGGCCCAATACATCTGTTAAACGGAAACGTGTTAAAGCCGATGCACTTGGGAAACGTTTGGACTTGAAAACTCACTCCTACATCTGTAAGTTATGGTTCACTGGAGTCTTACACTTGTGTTATTAAAGACATAAATTACAGAAATCGCTGTGTGTGGCTCGTCAAAGTTGGCATCAGGGAACACAGGCTCAGACCCATTCAAAGGCAGAGTATGTGAGTAAATAAGACTAGAGGCCGCTGGAGGATTGGAAAACAGCCGGCCAAAGCACAAATTACAGCTCGTTCGTCTTGTTTAGCTCTATGCAAATCTATTGAGCTTTTTTATGTTTTGTCTTATTGATTCGGAAAGCAGTCGATGTAAAGTAATGGCAGATGTCAAAGGTCAGCCTCAGTCTGGTTTAATAAGATGTGATTTTAGTGAGAAATCCAAGATGGTGTTCAGTCAGGCAAAGAATTGGTTTATAGCTGAGGGTCTTTGTGTCTAGTTATATTTGTAAAAACAGCTAATAGTTTCGGTATCACCAAAACACATTCACCAGTCCATGTCTCCGTACTGGATTTTGCAACAATTTCACTTCTAGATAAAACATGGAGGGCTTGAACATTTTATTTTAAATTAAGTTCCATGTAAACTGAACCACTTTGGACCACATTGAAATGACTCTTAACAGCGATCTCATCAGTTTGTGTGTGCGTAATCTTACATTTTCTACCCCTTTTATTCATTGCCACGTCACGTAGGCAGCAGTCTGAGCAAAGATACCCATGCATTGCTAACCCTATACAATCTTCCAATCAAAGTACATTTGGTATAAGGTTTTTCCCTCATTATCACCATACAAGTCCTCACATTTCCTTACATTTCAACAACAATTGTAAAAAAAAATTGACATAATTTAGGCCATTATTAGGAAGATTACTTAAGAATGTCCATTTCACATCACGTTTTAATTCATACTGTAAAATAAAGTACCATATTTTTGTTATATGTTTTGCAGTTTGAGAGAGCTGGACATATTCATTCATGTTCCATTGCTAAACAACCTAATACCTACAACTGTTGGAATGCATCCAAACTGTATATACCAAACATAATCTAAATCTACATCTGTCACCACTTCTTTTGAATCGCTTCAAACTCTGCCAATTTTTCCTCCTTTATGTGGTAAAAGGTTTTAGATCCTCGGTGTAGGCCTCTGCATTCTTCTGTGCTAATAACAGAGGAAACACAGGACGACTACGTTAGATTGAATGAGTGCACTCCTCCGACGCATGTTAACTACCAGAAAGCCAGAGCTACAGGTCGCGGCGGTGGTGTTGCGATTATATTACACACCAACTTGGTTCTTAGTCCCAAAACCAACAACGCTTTTCACTCGTTTGAAAACTTAACACTTTCAATCACCTGTCCTGGGTGGAGAAAACAAAAAGCAGTACTATTTATAGTTTTATACCGACCTCCTGGTCCTTACAGCGAGTTCCTAACAGAATTCTCTGACTTCATTTCAAACCTAGTTTTGGAATGGGAAAACATAGTTATAGCTGGAGACTTCAATATGCATGTGGACGACAGCACTGACAGCTTAAACAAAGCTTTCAGCGCCGTACTAGATGGTGTTGGTTTTACTCAGAATGTCGAGGAACCTACTCACATTCATAACCACACCTTGGACCTTGTCCTGACCTACGGCTGTGATGTCTCCAATGTTGACGTCCAGCGTCAAAGCTCGTTGCTGTCTGACCATTTCTTTATCACGTTTGATCTCGCTTTGGAGGACTTTCCTGTCCCGCAAGATAAAACCATAATGAAAAGAACCTTAAAGGTTCCTTAAAGGTTCAAAGAACTAATACAGCCTATGTTGAATACTGCTGCAGGTGAACCTGTTCACAGCAGCTGCAGTCCCTCAGTCATTGACCAAACGGTGGGCAACACTATGGAGTCTTTAAAATCTGCATTAAATGCAGCAGCTCCTTTAAAACAGAAAACCATTAGGATTAGATCATCGTCGCCCTGGTACAGTGTTCAACTCCACACTTTAAAACAGGACGTCAGAAAATTGGAGAGGCTATATCGCCACTCCCACTCGGAGCCTGTCCACAGGGAGTGGAAAGCAGGTCTCCGAAACTACAAGAAGGCCCTTCGCGGGGCTCGAACTCAATACTATTCAACTTTAATAGAAGCGAATAAAAACAACAGTAGATTTTTGTTTGGCACCGTCGCTAAACTCACAAACTGCCATAGCGCAATCGAGCCTAAAATTCCAAGCTCACTGAGCAGTGTCGACTTTCTCCACTTCTTTAATAATAAAATTACATCCATCCGTGACAAGCTGGAGGAGGTTGCTCCTGCTGTTAGTGGTGGACAGGTTGAAGCGGCATACGTGACTTCCCACTTAGACTCTTCAGTGGGCCTTAATAAATTCATGGCTGTGAGCCAAGCAGAGGTGATCTCTGTGGTCACATCCTCAAAAGCCTCAACTTGCATGTTAGACGCAGTCCCGACATGGCTCTTCAAAGACATACTTCCTTTGATAATTGAGCCTATCAGAATACAGCAGCTAGGATCTTAACAGGTACCAAAAGGAGGGAGCACATAACTCTGGTGTTAAAATCACTCCACTGGCTCCCTGTGGAGTACAGAATAAAGTTTAAAATCCTACTCTTAACATATAAAGCCATAAATGGCTTGGCTCCCTCTTATCTCCAAGACACGTTAGTGTCGTATCAACCAGGTCGAGCGTTGCGCTCACAAAACGCCAGACGTCTGGTGGTCCCTAAGGTCTCAAAGGTCACTGTTGGTGGCAGAGCATTTAGCTACCAAGCTCCTTTACTGTGGAATCAGCTTCCCATTTATGTTAAGGAAGCAGATACGGTCTCCACATTCAAGGCCAGGCTTAAAGCACTTTACTTTAATTTAGCATATAATTAGGTAATATATAATATGTAGTGTATATATTATATATATATATGCTGTATTATGTTATATATTATTCAATAATGTATTGTGTTATGTTGTATATTATGTTATATATTATGCTGTATGTTATTCTTTATTCAAGGCTAGGTTTAAAACAGTCCTCTTTAGTTTAGCATATGGCTAGGAAGGTAAGACTCGGAGAAGGTTAAACTCCTCAGAGTGTCAGTCAAGCTGCATAGGGAGTCAGTTTGCTGGGAGAAGTATGGTAACTTGAGCACTATCCTCTCCTCCTTCCTACTTTATCTGTTTAGCATTTTTAGGATTCTGACTGTAGTTTGTTCATTGCTATTCACCCGTTGTCCCATTGTCTGTTTCATGGTACGATGACGGGATCTCTGAGCCTGGCCTCTTCCATCTACACCTGCGGACTGCCCCGCCCGACCCGCCTGGGAGTGCTTCAGTCCTGCACCGGACCTGTCCACGTTCAGCGGCCACTGGTCCACGTTCTGTAGCTAGCTTAGGTCCTGGATCATTAGTCTGTCCGTCCGGAGGAGCGGATCCCTTTCTCATATGGGTCTCCCTCCCTGTGGGTTTCCCTAGTTCTCCTCCAAGGTTTCTCACTTTTTCCCACTGGGTTTTTTAAGAGTTTTTCCTTGTCGATGCAGGAGGGTCTTGTTGGACAGTTAGTGTCCAACAGAAAGGATTGGTGATGATCAGGACACTTTAGCATTCTACAACATGTATGGACATTTTTTTTCTGTGTGTGCTTTATATTCTTCATGTGTTTTAACTGTTGATTCTCTGACCTGTGTTGGTGATGTCAATGGTTTTGTTAAGTCCTCTGAGATGACTTCTGTTGTGACCTAGGGCTATACAAGAATAAATTGTATTGTATTGTATTGTATTGTATAGCAAAGTTGTGTCCTGTATGACCCATTGAGAACCCGTGGTCTGTAGCATATTGAAACGTCTTTACTTAATGGTGAATAATCTGTTCTAATCCCTGGCTAATATTGTGGTCTATTGAATGGCCGTGTATCTGCTCCGTAAACCTCTCCCTCAGTCTCAGTGCTCGTGCGGTGAGCTTTAATTTGTACTTATTGGAGCGACTAATGAACTGTTCAGGGGAAGACCGAACCCGACCGACCGAAGCTCCACTGCTCCGGCTTCAACTCCTGCTATTACACACCCTAATTAAAATCGCAAATCAAAATCTTCCACTTGTGCTGCTATATTAGGACTCATCAATGCTCCCTTATTAGTTTTGTTGACATTCAGAGAGTCGGAGAAATGTCACCATCTGGAAGAGAGGCGGGCGTCTGCATGAGCCACTGAACTGCTGCAGAGCTATCTGATGCTCTGTCTGTCATTTACCGCTGATAATAAGGGAAATATATCTGCTGTTTTAATGAGAGGGGAGTGCACATTTTGATTTTGGGGATGTTAGATTAGTCATTTTAATGAGATAAAATGGTTTCTCTGTAAGGTTTAAAGGTAGGGATACGTCATTTTCAAACCACCGAAGCAAAATCTGTCTTTCTTTCAGAACAGTTTTCACATGCATGCTTTGGCCATTAAAAAAATAAAAATAAAATATAAAAATCAGACAGAAAGGTCCAAAAGACACTCTTGTTCAGCCCGAAGTGTCAAATAGTGACTCATAGGGCACTTTATGAAAAAATAAATAAATAATGTTTTACTTTTTCTTTTCTTTTTTTTTTATATATAAATAGTATTCATCATTTATTAAACAAAAACATAGGCACTGAGCTTGAACTGATCGACCTGCACTGTCTATTGATCTGAACTATCATTTCAAACATTTTTAATAGCAAACAGCAGACACAATGCCATGTGGTTTGTGCTTCTGTGTAGAGTTTACATGTTCTCCCTATCTCTGGGTTGGTTTCCTCAACAAAAACATGTACATCAGGTCTGCATACGTGTCCTCCGCTCAAATGTAGATACCTACAATTGTAAAGTGTTTTGTGACCTTGTGAAAGGTGCTTGGTAAGATGACTCACAAACATGTCTGTCTAAAACATATGGGGATTTCTTAAAACAGAGGACAAATGCAAAGCTGATTGTCCAGATGAACACATTATAGAGATTAGAAATTAGACCAATACATTGTAAATTATGGAGGTTTTTTGTGTGTATGATAAATAGATAAGATTTGAGTAAACATGAAATAAGTTAAACTGTCCCTGCGTGTGTTGCTGTGACGATGAGTCTCACTTGCCAACAAACCGTGTTGATTTTCAAATCAATAAGATCAATGCTACTATCTGCAGACAGCAGCGGAGGGTTGTGTTAATATTTCAAATCTATATACGCCTTTCACAGGTTATAGAAGAACTCCATACTCTGCAATAAACCAAGATTATACATTTCTTTAGTGTTTCAATTAGTTTCAGAGTGAACAGCATGAATATTGTTACAATAAAAATCAGCTCAAAGGACTAAGCTTTAAATGGGAACTTTGTAATAAAATCTGTCTAAATACTTCGCTCTCAATACACTTTGCATCTATCACTTGGTTTCACGTGCATGTATTTTTTGGCCTCTGTCACATCTGTCATAATCTTATTCCAATGTGAATTAGATGTGAAGATTAGTAGATTAGATTATATCTCTGCCCAAAGCGTCATAAAGTGACTCACAGGGCTCTTTCTATTTATGTATAAAACAAGACTTTATCACAAACATGCATTATTTATGAGAGAATAAAGATAGGTACCCCAGTTTTAATGAAGTTTTTTAAGAAGCATCAATAGAAGTGTTGAGAAATATCTGTGAAAAGTTTCTAGCAACATTTTCTAACAAAGAGAAAACGACTTCTCTTAATTTGGGCTCATTTAAAGTATGACTGTACAGTAGCAAGATCTGGGACAGAATGAAACCAGCTGAGGGCTTTGAAAGTGTCCGGGGTAAAGCGACATTACCCCGCTGTTCTAAAGTATGACCACAAAAATAAATGAGGCCACTCTGCAGACGGCGCTCTGTGTAAAATGGCTATAAATGGGACAATGTATTTTAAATGCACCACATTACCACAGACTGGGGTCTCACTTCACTCAACTCTCTCATGTGTACAGAGAATCCAATTTGACATAAGTTTACATGCAGATAGCAGAAATATTTGGCTGATAATAGACAATGATTAAATTCTGATTTGCAAAGACTAATTTGATATCCAATACAGATGCATGAAATCAAAAAAATATATAATAGACATTTTTCTCTGAGATGTTAACCTCATTATAACCGTGTATCCATGTAATTTTCTTGCCAAAAGTTTAATTTCGATTTTTGTATTTGAGGTTTCAGAAAATATCTGTTTTCACCTACCACCTATCCCTGCCCATTGATCTATTTTAAACATTACAAAAAAGTGCATTCAAATGGATAAACTTAATGAATTTAGTGATCTGCTGCTGGCTTCAAAAGATGCAACTACAAGGAGGGTTTTCAAGAGGAGCTAAATGAACTGGTTTCTATAATAATTTTATTTTTGTATTTGTGTTGTTTTTGATAAATCGTGTTGTATATAGTCAATATAATGGTGCAACTAATTATTTGTGTTAAAGTTGGATACAAAAAATCACAACAAGCTGAACATCCTTTCAATGTTGAACTAAATTAATCAGATAAAACTTGTAATGTGTCATTGGGCAGATACATTTACAGATTATGATGTGGTGAGGGAGGAGTTTATTATTGTGTTGAAAAGATTTTACCTTATGCTGAAGTAACGAATCACACAATCCTGTCAGCAGAGCATCTGGAATAAGTCAGCAAGGCATCTGGAAAAGGCACAGTGCAGCGATTCCAGACTGTGTATAGAACCTGCCAGCTCTCTGAAGCCAGATAGGGAAGTGCTCATGGGCAAAGTTTTTCTCCAACTTGGCTCTCATTCACTTACATTGAAAAGTAAACTCATCTAAGCTTGTAAACGATTGTGTCTGTAAACGATACACTCTGCGTATGATCCTGGTGGTTTTTATTTTGGTGGTGTCTTTGTGAATCTGGACATCAGACCTCATAACGGACCAATCATACGGCTTCTGTTGTCAAATTCAACCTTAGCTATTAGCAGTATTAGTGGTAACAGACCAGTGCTGCTTCGGTCCACAATTGAGGCTCCAGATTTCCGTTCATGAAGCCTGTTTGAATCAGCTTTTTCTACAATACAGGAAACAGTATTGGTGACGTCAGCTCTCAGTTAGTCCACTCCTTCTACAGGAGTCAGAGCTCGAGTTTCTTATGTGTTCTCTTCCCCTCCTCCACACATCTGTATCTGTAGTCCTGGTCCAGTCATTGGTTCAACCCGGGTTCTCATGCAGAGCCGGTTCTCCTTTCACCATGTGCCGTATGGTCAGTTTATCGTCCGATTTCTTTTTTGGTCTCTGTCTACTGCCAGTTTTTGCCTCAATCTCCAGCCTCCAGCCTCCAGCCTCCAGCCCAGTCCAGTCCAGTTTTTTCTTTCAGAATATTTTTGTCATTAAAACCTTGATTTAATTTGACTTATTGTCTGATTTTGATTCACTACAAGTCATACAACCAACAAGGAAACTACCAATGCCCTTTTTCAAAACAGTAGCTGAAGATACAGAACCTTCAATATAATTCATTTACATTTTTCTTCCTTAGCGTTTAATCCTGGTATGGAATAAGCTTCGCAACACTGAAATTTTCCCACTGTAAGACGAGCAAAGGTTCTCTTATTTTGTCTGAAATCATGTTTGGAATCCCTTCTTAAACTGTGGATATTCCTGGCTATGGTCCTACATGTTTGTGGTATCATTGTCTGCTAAATTCCGCTACACGCTGCATACCTTTGACATATTTGTAGATGTGACCTTGGTCTCACCCTCTCTGTCTCAGACTGAATATTGATCAGGACTCCCGTTAAGCTTTCCCTGCTGCTGGCGGGGGGCTCGCCTTAAACACCCCCCACACAAACCCTCTCCTACTCCTCGCCCCATAGTCGTCAATATTCCCATGACCCTATAGAAAAACTCCACTTAACATAATCGATGCAAAAACGAGCCGTCAGCTTTTCAGATTGAGTTTTTTACTATAGCCTGGTTACAAAAGGCCTCTTCTGTGTTTACCCACTGAAAATCGATCGCGCTCGCAGCCCGCAGCCCAGACAAGGACATCTCAGCAAATATAGATAATGCAGAATGCCGTCTTATCTGTTTGTTCCTGTCTTTTATCTCGTTTGGAGGCGCTCAGAATAGCACAGACATGACACTTACAGCACAAGAGGTTTGCTTCAGTTTTGTCTCGCTCCTCGTCATGTGAGGTTTTCTGCCAGCGCTGACCTTTGAGTGAGAATGATTTTTTTTCGTCTTATTTTTTAACGTAACCTTTCTGTTCTTTAGTGACGGGCCGACAGGGAGACAGGAGAGCGGCTCGCATAAGAAGCTGCCCTTCACAGCAGCAGACTCACCGCAGGCATGATTGACGTGTAGTTAGTGGCATTGTGATGGTCTATTCAAGCTGAGACACCAGGCAAAAAGAATCATACATTTAAGCCGCAAGCGGAGTTTAACGGCTCTCGCTGCACGTCACAAAGGAGGTGGCACAGGCGCGTTCCCATCCCTACTCTTGTAAAGGGGCAGGGATTTACTGGTAAACGCAGATGATCAGCAAGTGTGCGCCTCCATGGAATAACATAGGAACTTTCATGCAACTCAATGAACATAACTAAAAATTAAATTCTGCCGGCACACACCATTTAACAGATCAAAATTCTGAAACTATCTTTTAATGCTATACTTGTTTAGATGTTGAGCGATGTTAGTGAAACAAACAAGGCTGGGTTGTTAAAAAAAGTAAATGTTTTACTTCCCATGTATAACTTTGGCTTGTAGGGGGCGCTAATGCTGTGATTTCAATAGTCTATGGTTTTCAAGTCCTTCACATTCAGGTGACCTAGACCTGAGAGTGGCCCTCAGACCCACAAGTCACAATGGGACAATAGAAGCTGTGAACCAAGAGTGTCTGTGGGAGTGAATCTCTCTCATTGTGGTGAGGTTTCTCACTTCCAATTTGGTATTTGAGACATTATTTGACGATGCAGGAGGTTCTAAGGAAAGTGATGATCATGTGTGTATTGCACGATTTTTTATGTACTTGTAAGAGAGAGCCTGTCTGGAAAAGCTAATAATGTGATAGAGGCAAAAAAAATATGCTTGTGAACTAGTGCTAGAACCAAATGATTTTATTACTCACAATTGAAAGTTAGATATCTCAGCTTTAACATAATCAATTATATTCTAAATTGTCTTAACACAAAAAAACCCAGAGTTACAAAACATGAGAGAAGCAAGAACTATTAAAACGTAACAAAACAAAAAAATTCATCAAATGATCTGTTTTTTCCCCCATTTTATCACATCCTCACTCACTTCCTGGAATGTCTTGTCATTTGATTGGCACATTAGACCCATGGGTCTGTATAGGTGTGTAGCTGGGAGCCTGGTGGTTGTGTCTGTGTTTCCTGCTCCTTTGTGCGGCCTGTCTGCGTGTGCGGCAGTGGAGAGCTGAGAGATAAGGAGCACAGGTGAGGATAATGCAGCTTTTACGCCGCTAACAAAACAACACGCACACAGATTTTCAATTTGTCTCAAACGCTCAAGGCAAAGACAGTCATGTTTGTTTACTCCTGGAATGTTGCTGCTGCTGCTGCTGCTACAGACTGTCATCCACTGGAAAAAGACGGCTTAAGAGTGGGAGAAATCCAGTACAAAAAATTAAAAATCAGCAGAAGTCTACTCAATAATTCATTTAAATGGAAGCTGGAGTTTACTCTCTGGAGAGAACCATACATAAACGTAAAAGAATTTTGCCACTAAATAACAATTTCCATGTGGATTGTTGTGGTAGTTTATTTGAATATACATATTTTGAATTTTGTCTTTATACATTTTGTATTTGGATGAGATCACTTTGTGTTGGATGCACAAAAATAAAGGATACATTTTCGAATGTGATTAACTGTTTCAGCAGGATATTACAATAAACTAATGACAGGATGTACGCAAGTGTGTTTTATCCGTCTCTAACTACCAATAACAAAACATGTGTTAAGCCGGGGTACCTACTGTTCAAACCACAACAAATGTAACTATATAATTCTAGGTTTTTGGCTTTAAAACATTGGTTCTATCACAAGTTTTCACATGTTTGCATCTTTCGCCCCTCTCAGATCTAGATCAGCATGTTCAGACAGAAAAAGAGGCTCTTTCTTTGCAAATTATGACATGTTTTTTTTATAAGATAAAGACAGCATCTTGTGGACTCAACCTTTTTTGAATATACCATCATCATTGAAAAAGTTAGGTACCCCAGCTTTAACAAAAAGTATCAAATTGCAGCTCTAATGCATTTATACCAAATAATGCAAATGAGAGTAAAAGTATTCAAAGTATACAAGGTCTGATCACTCCAATTGTTTATGTATCCATAGGTCCAGTGTATGTGTATGATGAGTAACATCAAATATCTTACTAAGATTAGAAATGCAAATCATTTGTTCGAGCTGTTGCAGAACATAACATCATCTCAGCTGAAGAGGCCTGACCTCATAACTCCACAAATGTAAACGTATAGTTTGAAATAACGATTAGTGGTTTTCCTGACCATCGGAAACACTAAACCATCTAACGTAGTGAATTCACAAACTGGCATTGATTTTTAAAGTGCTGAAAACATTACTGTTGACTCAAATGTATGGTCTAAATGGTTTCACTTTGCCTTTGTGTCTAAACATTATTCTGTGTGGTCAATGAGACCGTTTGGGCATTTTCAAACCTTAAGAAGCAATGCAACAACACATGATTCAACAACGATACATTAGTGTTCTGCACTAAGCCTCTCAAATCATAAAAACAGTAGAAATATGGCCTCATGTCTAAAGGGTAACAACGGTCCAGTGATATTGGATCTTGGGCAGTGGTCGATAGGACGGTCCCCTGTGCACGGTGCCAGCTGGACTCAAGTTGGTCCCAGAAACAGGATCCTGGACGCACACAGCAGCATCTGCCGTCTTTCTACATTCTTACTAACTTTCAACATTATGCTATACACTCCACTTTTGTTTCAAACTGTACTAACACATGTTCTTTTCTGCGTTGGATATGTATCTCTTTTTCTATAAATAAATAAAAACATATCTGACATTAATGAAGCAAGCTTGTCTTAATGTTTTCACTCTGATAGGATCCATAATGTTGCATTAAACAGCTTGTATTTATTCAAGTGTTTTTTGTGTTCTCAGCCTTCCACAGACACGACTTGTAACGTATGTTGTGGCTTCTGTCCATGGAAAAATATGTAGGGTTGTGCCTGAATGTTTACTCAGATGTTGTTGTGTTATAATGTCACATTATGAAGGATTACATACATTACACTTCTGTTTCCCTCATCATCAGTGGTTGAGTGTAGTCGCTTAATAGTCCAATAAATGTGTTTTCTATTTCAGATATAAACCAGAACATCAAAAGTGCAGTTCTTGGAAGATGGCCCAGGAATATACAGGAGCAATACCTTCAGAGATGGTCAACAGTATCTGAAATTATCTATTTGACAATCTTCACCCAACCACTAAAAAAGAATTCAACATTTCTGTGCAAACTTTCAACTATACATTCCTCGTTCAAACAAAAAGTTACATTTTTCCTTGAAATCTTAAGTAACTATGTACACTCTTTACAAGCGAGTCCAACAGTCCCGACACTGGGCAGTGGTGTTTATGGCCCCCTATAACCTTGAATACACCGATCCACAGGAGTTCACAGGAGCTCAGGGACCAGATGGTAACCACCGCTGATTGGATTGGTGTTAACTTTCTTGTTCGTCAGCGCTTTTCTGCCCCTGCACTTACATACCTCTTTAATTAAATGGCATTTGTCACAACTCTTGACTTTGTCTCAAGTGGCCTATGTCTGCCATGCATTTAAACCAGTGGATTAAGGTAACTCCAAATTAAAGTTGTGCATTTCAAAAATGTGTTTATTCTTTTTAGTGTTTTATCTAAACCTTAAGAATAACTACACAAATAAAATACAACACAATAATCTTTACTTAAACTAAAATTTTTGCTGATGTGTGTCAACATCAAAATTGTGGTAATTTTATATAATAATACTTGTATTTAGTTTTATGGGAATTAATTAGAAAGTAGGGCTATGTTTGACTGCAGCTAATTTTTATTGCACAACAATTAAAACGTGTGTATTACAATCAAAGGAGTAGCTATGCAAAGTTTTAAATATATTTTTTATAATATACAACAGGCCAAGATAAGAAAGGCAGTATTGAAATGTGAGAAAGGAAAATAATGTCATTGTGTTGTTTTTGCTTTAACAAATGGTAGACATATGTAAACCAGCGAGTATGTGTTTGGAATACCTAAAAAGTTTGGATGAAATATGTTTTGCTGTGATCATGTTTTTAGCCTCTTGTATCTGCAGTGGCTGAAGCTGGACGTGAAAGCCTCTTTGTCTCATATTACCATGACACCCCTGCCCCATGTCCCCATCTGTAACTCCTGGGTCCTGGGCCAAAGAGAGCTCCATCTGCTGCGTCTTTGGGCACCGCAGCATAAATCTGATTAGGCTTCAAAAGGTGACACGCAACCCAGCCTCCGAAAAAAGTCAGCAGAGCGGATGGAGCGTCTGTGATTGTGACTGGAGTCCAGGGTCAGACAGAGGAGTGACCCATGTCTGCACACTTATGTAATGGCAAAGGCTGAGTGGGGAGAGATTTATACAACACAAATACACACACCTGGTGGATAAACTGTTTAACATCATGTATAATAAAGAGAGAAAGTAGCTCTGGGTATCCTTCAGAGCCTGCCGATACCATACATATCTATCGGACTTTCAATTTGATATGATGTGGCATAATTCTAAACAATACAATACAGTAAAAGATAAAGTAGTAGTAATTGTTATATTTTTTATCATTCCAATGCGGCCTTGTTCATGTCAGATACGCCTTATTAAACACATTGTAAAGAAAAAAGTTACTATTAATTATTATTATTTACCTTTAATCAACCAGGAAAGTACCACAGAACCTATTTTTCCGGGATTATTCTGGACCCAAAGAACGGGGAAGCTATTGTACATGTTTTAGTGATAAGGAAAACCGGAGCACCAGGAGGAAAACTACGCAGATGCGGGGAGAACAGGCAACCTCTGGTCAGAAATTCCCTGTTCTGTGTGTATACAATTACACACATTTATGTATGAAAATCTGAAGAAATCCCCAACAAAATCTGAATTAAAAAAAATCAATATTGTATTTATCAGAGATAGTCGTCCATAATTGTTCGGAGCAACATCTTTAATTGAACACATTCCTGCAGAGACAACAGCTGAATGTCTGTGGAAAAAAGCAGGTGGCAGACCCCCCACTGTCACACGGTGCAAACTTACATTTGTTCTGATGCATGGAACAAATCACTATGTCCCAAAAACAGGTGAGTGTAATATAAAAAAAACAATGAGAAGAAATAGCCATCTACCCACAATGCTTTGCTTCAGCCCCTCGAGATGCTGATGGATTGGACCACACTCCGGCAGCTGGACTGGAGGTTTGGAGACAAAGTAACAAACAATTTTAAATGCTTTCTTTCCTCTTCTTCCCCAAATTGCTGCATGATTAATTATTCAGGTTCGTCCGCTGCCGTTCCCGCGGGCAACGCAACATCTGTCATTTATTTAAAGAACAAACTCGCAGGGAATCAAGTCACAGACGCATTATGGCTTCATGTTTCATCTGGAAGTCTTGGCTCACCTGCTGTTTACAAAATAGTGGATGAAATCGTCTCAGAGAAAAATGTTATTATCTGGTGCATCTCCTTTGGGAGGCTCCAGCGTCCAGTGTTGGGCTTTGTCGAGGGATAAGCTGAAAATGCTCTGGAACAAAGGAGAAAGCAATCCTAAGAACGCAGTGCGATTTCTGTTTTTAGAAATTATTCAATAACCAAAATGGATCAATCTTATTCGGTGCTTGCAATTTCTCATCTCTGATTCTACTTTTGTTGTTCAAATGGTTTTATATTTTCATTGACGGGATCACTGTCCATTGAAAAACAGTGTGTGTGTTAAATATGTAGCTTTTAGTCTTCAGATGCTATTTGTTTGCACACATTTATTCCATAGTATTGTCAAGGTGCAATGCTTGAATATAATAATCCTAAAGATTTCACCTGAAACTGTCCTGGTGGTCTCCTGCTTCACGGACATAGGTTTAATCAAAGTCACTCGACATGTTAAGGTTGCACTATCACACATTTTTATTCAGAAATGATCATAATACCATTGTTTACTTTTGTTAATGGTCATATTGGACCATTTATTTTTTAGACTTTTTTTGTGTACAGATTTCTACAGCCCATATTTTGTTTTTGGCATCTGGACATGTGTGTGTGTTTCTTGTATAGAAGCAAATATATTTCATGTTTATGATAATGCATATTGTTTGATCACATGGATCTGTACAATAAGGTTTTTTTTTGTTGTTGATATGTTTACTGATCCATTCCTTTTTAAGATAAGATAAGCTTTATTGACTTCACAGTGGAGATATGTACATGTCATATTCAGGTTGTGCACAAAGACATGAAGTCTACAAACATGTTAAAGGTTAATAATAGTCTCTTTTGTGCAGGATATAAAACCATTTTTTTTTTTTTGTCGATCACACATCCATGAGCTGGCTTACAGAACTGTATAGAACTCTTTTATTGATGTCTAAATCTGTGCATTGCTAGGTAAAGGTGCACTTTATTGATCCCCGTAGGGCAATTCAATCCTCTGCATTTGACCCATTCTGATGCCGCTAAGGCTTACATCAGGAGCAGTGGTCGCCGTAGTAACAGCTCCCGGGAACCCATCTCCAGATGTGATGCTTGGCTTGGTCAAGCCTGGTTCACACGGCAGGATATTTAGGCCGATTTAGACCCGATTTACCCCTTACGACAATCTTAAGAAACGCTCCGATTTCCGTAACAAAATCTTACAGATTATCCTGCCGTGTGTGGTGTGTTAAGACTGCACTCGTCGCTCGGAAGGACATCGGGACTGCTCCCGATCTCAAATCGGGGATATCCAACATGTTGGATTGTTTTGGCCCGATTTCTTGTCGTGTGTGGTGTCCTCCGAGGACAAGCGAGCGCGTTACCATGACTACGGCGTGTAGCCAATAAGAAGACGAGGTGACAAGCCGGTGAGGAAACACCGGAAAGAAACCAAAACACAGCAGCATGGCTTTGACCATTGCCTTTTCTTTGGATTACGTGTCTTCTCTGTTAACAACAAACTGCACACTATCGCCACTGCATCCTCTTCGTCCGCCATGACTGTTTACTCTGAAGTCACGCTTGATCTCGAGAGATTTTGTGAGATTTCCGTCTGACCTGGGAAAGCTCGGGGGGGGGGGCGTGTCGGTTCGTGTGTGATGTTTGTGGCTTGCGTGATCTTGCCGTGTGGCTACGCACCACACACTGCACGACCAAAGTGGTTAGACGCAGGATTTTTAATCTCCCCGTGTGGGGTCTAACACGGAGAAAAATCGGCCGACAATTTTAAAATCGTCTCGTGTGAACCAGGCTTCAGGACTACCGGAGGATTTAACCTAGTGTGCATGTTTTTAGTGGTAGGGGAAACCGGAGTACCCGGAGGAACCCAGGCAAGCATGGGGAGAACATGCAAACTCCACTCAGAAAGACCCCGTTCCGACCTGGATTCGAACCCAGGACCTTCTTGCTGAGAGGCAATACTGCTATCCACTAAGCCACCGTGCCGGCCAGTATCTATTGCTATTCACCCAGTGTCTGTTTCATGAATGCACAGGTGGGACCCAAAAGCCAGGTCCAGCGAAGGTCGACGGTCCCATGTGACGCCCATCGTCCGCTCGACTGTTGTTGCGATTCTGGGCGATAAAGAGACTACATTGAATTGAATTGCTTGCATATGAAATATCTCCCTCTTCCTGAATGACCAACATATCGTGTGGTGGGTGTTGTAATATCATTTGATGCATCACCATTAATTTATGACGTCAGATTTGATCCAATTCTTCCAGATAAGAAAGGTTGAAGTGTGAAGCTGATGAGCCAAACAGACAGCATTAAACAGGCTGCGTGAGACAGACGTAAAAATACCAGTGCCCTTTAGACTTTTATGATGTAGTTTTTCTGTCTGGCAGCTTTTAAAGACGACACTTCACACCGGAATCCCACAGTCGCAAAATGACACAACACACAACCAGTTCATTTTACAACTACATTTATTAAAAAACAAAAATAAAATCGGCCAAAAACAAACAAAACAAAGCAACTGGCGTCCCATTGGGGGAAACCGTTTTACAAAGAGACATTTTCAAAGCAAAACAAACCAGCGAACTGTCATCTAGCAGCATCCAAATGTTGGAATCTCCGAAATCGTCCTTATTTATATATTTAAATATATATGTCTTTTTTGCCCTGGCAAGCTACACACTTACTTTACAACATACACAGAGCTTTTATCTCTCCTTAGTGCAGAAAAGAAACAATAACCCCTTAATAAAATAAACAACTTTTTAGGTTAAATAAGCTTAAATAATAGTGTTAAATACAAGACACTTCTGTGGCAGATATATACACGAATAAACACATTTGGCATTGTAGTTGTGGTTCACTGGCGCTTGCTCTAAAATGGTCTAAAAATCACTAAAACGGCAACATTTCACAGTCGTACATTTACACACGCGCACCTTTCATTCACAGAAATCATATCAGTGAGCCACAGACAAGGCATGTGTTTAACAAGAGACCCGAAGCAACAAAAAAACACCCATTTACAAGAGTTTTTAGGCACAGTCGCTTTTACACATCCCATTCGACTGCTTTGTGCTAGCGTTTTGTCTTTTTGCGAAAAAAAAAAGAGAAAAATCCACAGTTTTGATACTACCACTTTTTGTTATTGCTAGGACATCGTGACAGTGAATGGAAACTACAGACAAAAGTAATCACGCTTGTATTTAGGGAAACCTCCGCAAAGAACGACTCAAAAACATTTCACCGACCCCGCGCTCACAACACTGAGGTGACATGGAATAAGGATAAGGAGGAACAAAAATGGTCCAAATATCCATAAACATCAAAATCCAAAAATAGTTCTTAGTTGAAGCTACATTCATGTTTCAATCCACAGTACTTGTATCCGCGTAAGTACCACCACTACTTCACATCCAATACATTCGTCCAATTCCCCATTTTTTTGTCCGCTTTCTGGCTCCTCGCTCGGGACAGTGTGCGCAGTATGATACAGTAATTCTGAATGTACAGTACAGTAGACCGACGTGACGACAGCAAGTAGGTAGATTCTTCTATGTAAATGACTAAAATTAGCTTTACATTCCACTAAAAAGATGCCACGGACATGATCCAGGCGCGTTTTCAAGTCTGTTTTACCAGCTTCCGGAAAGTTCACCGTGACGAAGACGTCCGTTCGAAGCAGGAGAGATCCCGATGGTCCGAGTTGTTTGCCAATGAGCGGTTAAGCTACAGTCCCTCCCCAAAATGTCAGTTAATGTGTCTGCGGGCGATACGACGGTGATGTCGCGCTCACGGTTTCTTGTCGATGGAGTGAAAGAACCACTCGGTGAACTTCCTGAGCTGTGCGGCCGCGGTCAGGCTCTCCTCCTGCAGGCGCATGTTGTCCTGTCTCAGATGTTGGACCTCTTCTTGGAGCATGGCCTTGTCCTCTTTCTCCTGCAATGACGCACGAGAAGAAAGTGTTAAAGCCGTGAACTGTAGAAGGAGCGCTTTGACTGAGTGCGGACAAAAAAACATACAGAAGGTGAATAAAGTTAACAAAAACAGGCTCTTTGGGTGGGAATTTGGAACCACATTCGTGCCTAGCAACGGACTAGCAACCAACGAGCCTATCAGGAGCGGCACTGGTCCATTTATGCTTGTACTAATTTCTGTATTAATTGTGGCACAGAAGATAAATTGGGGACATTTCAGTGTCATCGTTGCACACATTGCAGCAGATAAAGAAGGAAATAAGAGCACTCAGATTGCACACATCAAACCAGAGTATATTAAGCTAGGCACCTGATTGGTCAGTTGAAAGGACTCAAATCTGGATTTAGAAACACATTATCGGATTCAAAAAAGCAGAATTAATAGAGCCGAGTCAGGCGGAGAGACCTTGGACATTTAAGCCCAAAATGGTGAGTGCGACACAAACTATTTAGAGGTTTTTTTTTTGTTTTCAATGTAAGTTAACAGGAACCAAAACAGAACTGGGAGAGTAAAACTTTGCGCATGAGGGTTTGCATTGTCCATCTATATACAGTCTATGATTAAAACAGATGTATGTATGACAGGATGGAATGCGGAAAACTTGCTCTTCGATTTTAGCCTCTGTGGCAGCTGTTCCAAACGATGAGCCATGGACTACCGGGCACATTTAATACTCTTGAATATATTTTCTTGTAAGTGTATACAGTTATACAAGTAATTTAGTATTCAAAACCTCCATTGGTTCAACATAAATATTTGAATCAGGAGAGTTGACAATGGGTTTTATAAAGCTGTCATTTTGAAAAGTAGTAAGTTTAGTTTCATGGACTAACCCAAACTAGTAGAATGACTATTTTGCTCAGAAAGACATTATCAGGATTTAAATGTGTCTATAGCCTTGTTAGGAAATGTGCTCCAATATTTGTCAGTGATGCAAAGTCAAACATCTATGACAAAACCCTCCCATTAGTTTTATTGGACTTTCTGTTATCAGTACCAGCTTTTGTTTAAAACATTTGGGCAGCATTTTACATCTGCATTGTCTCGCTGCATAAACATATTTTACGAGATACAAAAAGCTCAATCAATTTCAGGACGTGGAGCGTACACAAAAAGGACACAGCGGAGACTGATAAACGGCCTATTATGAACACATCCGCCGTTCTGCAGAGCCCCGTGTAAATGGGAGGCATCAACATTAGCAATCCGGCCTTTTCCCTGTTATGATTAAAGTGCATTTCCTGCTCGGAGTTTTAAGCGCATTAGCCGAGATGGGGAGCACGGAGCACGGGGGAAGAAGGATATTAAATCAGAGAGACAAGTTTGTATGATAGAAACCTCAAGGCATCGATGTTCCCCACTGCTGATTCACCACAGTGTGACAGGCAGACTTGAACCAGGACCCAAAAGACCAGCTAAAAATATGACGTATTACCTTTCTGAGGTCATTCTGGAGCTGCCGCAGGATCACCTCCAGCTGGTTGACTTTGCCAGTGAGAGACGAGGGAGGGCTGAGGGAGGAGACGCAAAAGATGTGTTAAAGACGACATGTTGGGCTTTTGTCTGCAGAGTTATAAGATAGGATACAAATTCATTTAAAAAAAATCTTTCTGCAGAAGGACGGTGCACAGACAATTATCTATGTGCCTAATTCTTATGAACATTGCGAAATATGCTCGTCTTTACAAACCAACAAAAGGTTTTTGTTGAATTTGGATTTTGCTGTGGGTAGTGGAGGGGCAAATGAGGATCACCAGAGCAACAATCATCACTCACATATGCGTTAATTACTATAAATACATCCTCAAGTCCTTTTAGGCTGGTGTACCTTTTTTCATACATAAAACATGTGGTTTGTCCCAACAGGAAGCAATGTGAATGAAGTAAAATGTTGTGAATAAATTTGACCCCAAATGATATACTCCTTACTTGTTAAAGAGGAGTTCACGATTCCAGGCTTTTGGGCTCTCTTTTTCACTTTTCTGTCTGAAAAAGCTGATCTAAGATATAACAGGACCAAAAATAGTGCTCATGTAATTGAAAACTAGTGATAGAAAGATTTTATTACAGAGTTCATTTTTTGTACTTTTAAAATTAAGTGCCTCAGCTTTAATGAACGCATTTTCTTGTTTTATTTCTCGTAGATCTACAAAGGGTTAAACACATATCTGTCCCTTATAATGGAGGTAGCCAGTGTGGAAATGGTTTATTTTAGTGTATTGAAATGCCATGATATTTCAAACATAAAGCAAGAAAATGATCGCAATCCCTGAAGGTCATATGTAAATACCAGGTATGAATACATTAACCAGAAGTAGGTCAAGATGGTCACAAGAGTCTCCGTATAGAGGCAATCAAAAGCACGCTAGATTTCAGTCTACTCTAACCTGCGAGATTTGCTTTGTTTCTTGATTAAACAATACAAAGAGCTTATCAGGCACACATTTTTATGATTCAATTAGAACGACTAATCAAGCTAGTCAATTTTTTTTGGATTGAAGATGCTATTCTTTAATCAAGCTAAATGTGACTAAATCCTTCTATTAGCATATTCTTAGAAAAAGGAAAGAAAACCTACGCAGAGTCCATGGCTGCGCCTCCAGCCTCCGCCACTCGTCTGGTGAGCTCTTTGGAGATCTGCAGAGCCTCGGCGCGCTGCATGTCCGTCATGGTGCAGAAAGACGCCACTCGCTGATCTGGGTAACACACACACACGAGAGGCGACAGCTTAGAGATTTGTACACACATTTCCAGGGGTAAAAGAGCGGAGGAGAAAGATTATCACATGCACACATTCACACAGTCATGCTTTACGCAAAGCAGGAGAAAAGCAATTGTATTCAAATGTGTGAAATACCTGTATAGTGAATCATTACACAAATACATTTCATCAAGGGGTTATAGGAAAAAGAATAATTTGAAAGACTTTTTAGCGACCTCACCATTTTCACTTTCCATAGTTATATATTAAAACTGGGGTACTCCATCAATAATAATGGTCAACAAAACAGACCACAACATGCTGTTTTATGTTATTAGAAACATTTTATTTTTTTCATAAAGAACCATGGAAATAGTACTCTGACTCTTTTGGACCTCACTTTTCAGTCCGAAAAATGTGTCTTAGTAAAAATGTGACAGAGATCAAAGTGAAGTAGTGATGGAACAAAGCTATTTTGAGTGCGAGGAACAAGTCACATGGATTATATCGTATACTTCAATTGTTTGTGGTTTGAAAGTTAGATACCCCAGCTTTAAGAAGGAGTTCTTATCCAATAATGGTATTGTTGCACAACTTGTGGACAACGTTGGACCTTTTCTTTACAAACGCAGATCTGTATTTGCCCAGTTTTCTGTGTTGCAAATATGCATACATAGTGGAAACCGGGCATTTTCGGGACAGTTGTAGGAGTTCCCCTGGGCTCAATGACGAGACCGCCCGAGTTTGCGCTGACAGCTGTTTGTCTGGTAATGGACCGCATCGGACTGAGCTGCGAGCCCCGAGTCACGCTTGTTTTAGCATATCAGACCCTTAAGCTCATTCAAAGCCCCATGGAAAACACAAAGTTGGCGTCTTTCACTTGGGGACAGCTCAGTTACTAGAAGGCTCTTTCAAGTCTGCTAGTCTCACACTTAAGATACAAGGATCTGCATATGCATAGAGAAGATTAAGGAAACTCCTCTATCAAATTAGCCCCAAATGAAAGATAATCCACTCCAAGACAAAGAGATGATAGGGCCTGGAGTGAGAGGAGATGTCATTTACATATGAATGAATATTTTCCCCATATTCTGCATCATGAAGATTAAAGACTTCAGGGGAAAGCGGATTGTCATTTTAGACTTGCTGTTCAGATTCACATGACAAATACATAAAAGTGAGGAAAAGGTAGATTATAATACAAGAGGAATATGAGAGGAATATAAATATAGTGTATAGACACACAAACAAAACATTTACACTGAAGTTACTAACTTATACATTCATGAAGATAGTATTATTTTTTTTTTCTACAACATTGTTAACAAAGAGGACAGTGGACCAACAAAGAGCAGTCAGATGTACTGCTTAAAGTTCTTCCTTCTGGATTTACAAAAGATAGCACACATACTACCAAACAAAGCACAGGTGGACTGATTTAATCACAAATATCGACTTTTAAAGTGAACTCTTATGGGAAAAAACACCTCTTTTTGCTTCTTCTTTACAATACATTAGCTATAATTACCCATGAAGAACATTTTGTCATACTAGTGTACTGCATGTGTATACTAGAGTGTGGAAAAGAAGATAAGTAAAACAAATTGTTTATGCATTTTAAAAAGATTCAATGAGTTAAATTAGATGTGTTGAAACTTTTTCCATTTGGGACCACATATTGAAACACAAATTGAGCGGAGGGTCACATTTGTAAGTGTTTCACCCTGAATTTCAAGTATGTCTTATACAAATATGTTAGTTAGCACAAACATTTATACCAAGATGTTAGTTAGCTCAATGGTAAAGAATGTGTAATGAGGCCCGATTCTTCAGTCTACTTTCAGCTCTTTAACCATTATCTGGACACCCCAGCTTAAATAGTATCCTTTAGTTTGATGTTTTGTATATTGAAGATTAAAGAATCTGGCCTGGTTTCCTTTACACTTATTAAAGAACCATTAAGTGATATGTTAAATAGTTGTAATATTGAAAGAGAGTGAGACTTTGGTGCTTCGAGTCCATTCAACCTGTCTGTTTGCATCAACGTAGTAAGCAGTCTCTCAGCAGTCACATGACCCGGCTTATAAACGCCATAAAACGCTTTAGCTCTTTCTCTGCGGCTCTAGACATCGCTGCCTAAGCACACATGGCACAAAGGCAGCCCGGAGCCTCTCTTTACTTGGCAACCACGCTCCAGTTTACACAGCGCTTTCTGGGCCAGTCCTTCTGCCGTGACAACCCTTGTTCGGTTGCCAGATAAGCTCCGCATCTCCACCACACTTAAATAACTATGTCGCAGCGCTCCGTAGAAGCCAAACGAGCATCAAAGAATTAACCGTTTGGAGTACTCATTAATTATGCCCACTGAGCGGTCGCACGCCACTACGCTTGTCGGTCTGTGGGGTCAGGTTGAGTTCAAGCAAAGAAATGGCTTGTGGCATGATCAGGCTTTCGTGATCTGTGGTGACGTGAGTGATAAAATGGTAAATGGCAGCGTTAAAACCACCGGCAACGCTCGCAGTGGTTTGGTGAGCGCTTTTCCATGACTGTTGAATGCGGAAAAATGCATGTGACAGAAAAAAATGACTTACTTTGAGGCACGACTTCATTGTCTGAAAAAGGAAAGGAATTCCCAATTTATTCACTTCTAAGACTAGGAAATGATCTTAAAGTATTTATAAACAGGCGCCTGCATTTTACACAGCCACAAAAAGCTGAAATGACCAAAATATCTAGAGCCTTAAAAACATTGGAAAAATCTCATTCTTAGAGACCTAACAGTGCCAGAATAGTCTCCATGTCTGTGCAATTGCATCACAACGGGACTCCCAGCTACAGGCGCAAAAAGCAAAATGATTCCCCTGAGTAGTTCCACCGCTAGGGCTAGCAGCACTTAGACTCAGGCACACACACAAACCTATGCATTCAAGCAAGGGGAAAGTTAAAAGGGCAAGCACACACGCGAAGCAACAGGGGGAGAGTTAAGTGGCTTTGGAGGGGGTTAGGAAAGGCGCTAGCAGGAGCCCTAACGGACTGGACCGGTTACCTTCGAAGGCCCGGGCCGCATCGACCAGGTGGGACCAGTCCAAGCGAGAGGCGGGGTCTGGGAGGGGCATGAGGCCGGGGTCGCTGAACTTGGAGCGGTCCGCCAGCGAGCCGTCCGAAAACCAAATCTCATCTGCAGAGACAGGCAGCACCCCATAAGCCTGGTCTACAAGGAGAGCTAAGAGGGGCTAGGTTTTTCATCAGTCTTAGGTAGGAGAATTGGAGAGGTTAGAAGGGCAAGGAGTGCGGATTACTTAAGTCAAACAAGTAAATATCGACATTAATATGTTGTTATAAATCATAAAAGTACGAGTTTTGAAGAGAAAGCACATAAGCGCAGACAAACAGCTTCATAATAAATATAACTTAATCCATATACCCGCGTTTAAAAAGCATTAACCAGCCACATAACTCATTAACAATAGCTCTACTAGTATATACATGATAAAATCTGCAATCACTTTATCGTCTACTCTAGAAGACACAACCATTAAAAAGGCAACCGCAAACTGGAGACATATAAAACCAAATTTGGACCATTGCTATAATCCTAATGTACCATGGATGACTGAGTTTTCTTTGCCCAATCCTAAAGTTTTGAGAGACGTGAGCTTCATCTTGAATTAAAATAAATTAAGACCTGGTCCACGGCGAGCATCTCTCCAGTGTGCATCAACAGCAGTACTTCCGAACCGCGATCAATAAACATCAAAGTCTGACATTAGGATATAAAGGTAGGGAAAGCTAGGGACTAAAATATCAAGGTGACCATCTTTTTTCAATCTCCCCTGGATCATAAGGGGGAGAAGGGCCCAAAATTCCCCACAATTCCTGGCAGCAATCAGGAATCCATCAGGTATGACAGGCAGAAGAGAACTTTCCAAAAGCTATTTTCTAGCCTAATGACAGCAGTCGCAGATGCTGAGGATGGTTTTGAGGTGGCATGGAGAGGACAGGAGCAAGGTAGAGGCAGATAGTGTGAGTGAAACGCTTTGCATGAAATGTTTGTGACAATTCTGATGGAAAAATAGATGCATTCGTGTCATAGTAGATTGGCAATAGCAGGGGGCCAGGCATGACACAGAGGTAGCAATAGTGGTCTTTCATAGAATAGGTTTGCTTGATCCCAGTTTAAGCTTATAGTTTTGACCTGGTTCTAGGTGGTTTAGTGTTAAGCTGGATCTATGAAGTCCAATAACAGACAATCAGACTGCAAATTAGTCCTTCAGCATGTCTAGTCTGAACATTCTAAAGATTATTTTACATCTTTCCCCCAATTGCTGCATTCTGCTCCACAATGTATACTTTTGTTACAACTCTCTTCATTAGGCCTTGTACGCCCTTCACTAAAACGAACAAATGGACTGATTCATTTAGTCTAATTATAAGGGGGAACAATCATTGCACAGAGAAAGCTCAGAAAGAATTCCGCCATAATCGTTCACAGTAAATATAAAGTAGCATATAACTGGTGTCTGGGGAAAGGACCAGCCCAGAGGATATACAGTAGAATAGTACCCTCAGCTAATTTGTTATTTATTAGTGAGTTTTGGCGTTCAAACTGGTGTCAGGATTTGCTGTTGAATGTTTGATATTACTAATATGTACTAAAGCGTTGTTGACAGTTTGTAGGCTCATACATATTCTCTGTGAGTAAAAGCCAGCAGTGACAGGTGTCTGCTTAATGCACATTCACTGACAGGCCCCTTGTAAGTTTCCAGTGTCTTCCCCTCCTCCAATTAGACGAATCTATCCAGAAGTGTTGTTCCAGAGTGCGCCAGTTGGACTAATGATATCGAAGAGACTTGAGTGGCTCTTCCACTTAGAGTCTGAATCCTGGCTCTTATCTTGCGCCGCGGAGGGGGTACCATAATCCCAGCGACACATGCAAAATAAGTGTTTGTAGATTTTGTTTGGCGGTGTGGAGAATGTTGTCAACAAGCGGCAGGAGAAAAAACATCCAGAGGGAAAAAATGAGATTCTTTGAAGTGACCTACTGACAAACAAGTGCATCTCAGTTCATTCATGTTTTGTCAGCATTTTAGGAGTTTGCTACATGACCTAAGGTGCATTAAGTCTAATAATTGATAATCTTTTCTCCATATAAATTTGAAATCTCTGGATACATTTCTTCATAAATAAGACATGTATTACATCCATTGGAGATTAGAGACTGACCAATATTTGGATTGGACGATACTGCACAGAGTCAGAACTAAAGATGGGTGGCAGCATTTCTGATTTATCCAGGTGAAATCTGGAACAGTCTTCCTGAAAATGTGAGACAGGCTTCTACTCTGACAATGTGCACATCCAGATTAAAACAACTCTTTGAAATGTACTGTGATTATTTAATTTAGTTTGAATGCCTTGAACGGTTTTCATGTTGTTAATTTGTATAGCACTTTGAGTTTCCTGGTGCATGATCTGTGCAATAAAAATAAACTTGTTTTGTCTTAAAATTGGCCATTTAAAAGATGTCCAGTCAAGCCACAGAGAACTCATTTAAATATCTCAATCATGAGTAATGAAAGACACATTATAAAACTAATCAGGCCCTAATCAAGAAAGACATAGAATAATATTAATTTCACGAGCAAATCTATAACAGATAACAGTGCTGTTTCTTATTATTAGAATGATACATATTTTTTGTGTGTGGATGGATGTGTTTTTGCTGCTGCTATTTTGTTTCTTGCCAAAAGCCATGTTCAAAAGGCCTGAGATGCACCTATAGTACCATTGCACGAGTACTCACTGCGCAGGTTGGAGGCTCCCTGGTTGTGGGTAATTCTCGGCGGCAGGGTGCAGTGGTACGGGGGCGTGGTACTGAAGAGGATGTCATTGGGCACGGCTTGGTCCAACATGGAGCTGCGTGAACTGGCGTAGGACGAGCACTTCCTGTTGCTGCACACGCTTTCGTCAGAGAGGGTCCGGTACAGGGAGCGCCTGGGGGAGAGGCTGTCCATAGCTGACACCTGAGAGCCAAACAGGAATGTCACAATGAAGAAGTGATGCTGAAGCTGAGGACGGTATCACAGTAGTATAACGTCAACAAGGGTGAGAAAAGTGCCACCAGAAAGCACTTATCACTTCACAGGGGTGGGAATTTTTCTTCTTCCCACTCCTTTTCGAGTTTGAAAAACGTACACTATTGTAAGTCAATGTAGATGAAGGATTTTCTAGAAAATTCTATGAAATGGCATTTAAAGTGATTGTCTGGAGTTTTTCAGAAAAAAGAGAGACAAGTACATGATTTGGAAAAAAAAACCCGACCCAAGCTCCCTCCCCCTTTCTTTCTGATTGGTCTACGCCTACGTTTCCGTAACAATCAACACATTTAAATGTTAATCAGAGAACACATTATACATATATAAATTATTAATACACATGCACAAAGGTTTTCAGAATTATTTGTTAACGTTTTCATGACAAAAATAGGCGATCGTGGTAAACCCAGAAGTAGCTATTATCATTAATTGAACCTTATAGGACACACCTGCAGAGGATCTGATTATGGATATAGGTTCAGTATATAAATGATTATGGACATAGGTTCAGTATATAAATGATTATGGACATAGGTTCAGTATATAAATGATTATGGACATAGGTTCAGTATATAAATGATTATGGACATAGGTTCAGTATATAAATGATTATAGATATATGTTCAGTATATAAATGATTATGGATATATGTTCAGTATATAAATGATTATGGATATATGTTCAGTATATAAATGATTATGGATATATGTTCAGTATATAAATGATTATGGATATATGTTCAGTATATAAATGATTATGGATATATGTTCAGTATATAAATGATTATGGATATAGGTTCAGTATATAAATAATTATAGATATAGGTTCAGTACATAAATGGATAACTCAGCGCAGATGTTCAGAATTCTTTGTTCACTTTTCATGTAGTTCCAGAGCCTAATAGAGGTTTGATTCGGAGGCTCCAGGAAAACAAATAACTGAGCATGCGCAGCTACGAGCATCAGCGCCGATGATTGACAGCCCTTGGCATGACTCAATTGGTTAAACTGGACAGAATCAGGGATTCTGAGCTATAGCTAAGTGAAGGGAAGGTGGGACTTACCCGTAATATTAGAATGAATAAAATGACTTATTTTATATCAACATTGAAGGCCAGGAGGTCAATTTAATACAATTCTTAAAATTTGTAATTCATTTAGAGTTCCAGACTATCACTTTAATGAAAGACATACATTGAACTCAACTCAGCTCAACTAAATGAACCACGCAGATCAAAAAATGTCACCAGGCTATAGTACAACCTTGAAGAGCAGATAAACAAGTGAATAAGTTGTTCACAAGAGATGACATAAGCTTCTAAACTAGCTAGAAATATGATCTTAACCCTGTAGTAACCAGAGCACAGAATCAAGATAGGGCAAGGACTGGGCTGGATCAAACCAAGACTGTTCAGGGCAAAACCATTTGATGCTGGAGGTGGGATGGCCGAATGGCGCACACTAGCAGCCTCGCTTCCTGTCAGACTGCGCACGGGGCAGCTGTGGCTACAATAATAATTTACGTTGACGACTTTAAGACAAGGTAGAGACCCACACTAAGTTATAGCAGGAGTGTTAATTTACACGTTTGCAAGTTACAATATTATTACTGTTATAATTCAATAAATACATGGGCGAATGCCAAAACCATTGTACAATATACTTATTCTCTGCATGTTGCTCACATCTTTAGCCTTTTGCTCCGGCTCGAGAGTGCAGCTGGGCGGGTAAGTTGTGAACATCAGGGTACAATGACAGGAATGAATTTCACTGTTGGAACCGAGCAAAATGTGGTCAGATCAGGCACAGCTGGAGTGTGTCTGGCCCATTGTGAAGAGGAAGAGGAGGAAGAGGAGGAGGTCTGCGCAGGTGCTGACAGAGGGCGCTGAGCTGTGGCCATTGAGCTTAATGTGAGCGACAAGAGAGCACTGCCCCCGGAAATAAAGCATCACGGCCCGAGATTTTTTGGGCAGTTCGCTGTACAAACACCTGATAAGGCTCTAGAGGGAAACAGATGCTAGTGTAACGTGCTATAACGTTTAGAGAATTATAAGCGGAGGACTTTACAAAAATGTCAAATTCGCCAAGACTGATCAGAAAATCAAATGGTTTAAACACAAGAAATGCAACAATATAAAAACACTGAGAGCCATTGGTCCATAAGGGGCGGATGACCAATGTCCATAAATGTTGATAAAAGTCCAATGAGGTTGTTGAATGTCAAGTGTCCTGGATCCTCACCACTGTCCTTTGACCCTCCTGCATTGGCAAGTGGAAAAACTCTAAATACCCAGTGGGAGAAAAGTGAGATACCTGGTGGGTTGTTATCACAGTTACTAGTTCAACATAGCATAATCATTTCACTCTGAGTGGCAAGTATTTTTAGCAGAATTGTGGAGCTGTGAGTTCTATTCCTGTAACAGACTATAGCATTCATTCCTTTCTAGGTGTAATTATTGCTTAACGGCTTTGAAAAACAAGTAATATCAGCTGGGTGCCTTCTCTACAGATCTGACTTGTAAAGTGGCATGATACAGTCCCCTGCTTGTATCTATGGAGTTAAGTATAAGTCATGTAATTGGTCAAATCACACACACACAAAAAATACAATATTGAAATATAATTCACGTTTACAGCAAGGAAATACGAGTTGTGGGTAAGGTCTTGAAAAACGCAAGATCACAATTATAACAATGTATATACTGTAGATGCTTTTTTTAAAATCACACAGAAACACAAAATTGCAAAATAATGTCAAACTAGGAAGTCCCAATTCAGAAAGCCGGGCGTCCACTTGCCATGAGAAAAATCTGACATCTGGTTCCAGCATACAAGTCCCTCACGCAGACGTTCTATAAATAAACAAATCATTTCTGACTTTGCTGACCGTATTTGGTTGCCTCCAGTTACGGTAAAAATGAAACTGCTGAATCCTAACCTAGTGCCCTTCATGTGTGGGATAATTACACGGTACACAAATGCTAGAGATAATATGGTTTCTTAATCCCTCCTGGAGAAGAGCTACCGTTTAAACTTGCAAAACCTCAAATACCGTTCCGATCCGTCACTGTCCCATTTCGCCAACATAAATACTACAACTTCAAAAAAAAAGAAATGACCTCAAATGATACCTGTTGCAGTTGGCCAGATGTGTAAAGTGTGTGTCTATGGCTTTCCAGCTGTAACCGCCGCGAGACTCATATCCCCACAAGCTCACACCCATCTCAGTTTCAAAGACGCATCCACCTCGCAAAATCCCACGGTGACAATTTAACACGCGTCTAGCATGTCTTTAAAAGAGGTGATACAGCCGAATTCAAAGGAGCGTAAACATTGCAGCCATCTCGGGAGCTTTCACTTAGAAAAGTTCTGCGATTCCCACCCAGCTTTACGACGCTGAACCCATAAGGAGCGCTCGCATAAAGGCACAAAAAGCTCGGACTTAAACGCGCTATAAAAAGACGGTGTTTTCTCGAGGCTTTGTCTCCGTTTGCTGCTGCAGGATGTTAGAGATTTGACACTAAAGCATGTATTATATGACTCACTTTAGTATTGCAGCTTATATTTGTGCACACACTGGTCTTCAAATCGGATCTCAAAGGGCTGCAGGTTTTCATTCTAACCAAGCAGGAGCACACCAGACTCCACCCATTTCGTCAAGCAGATGAACCGGCTCAATGAGGTTTGATTTGAACAAGTAAAAGTTTGTATTTTTTTTACGTTCAGAATATGCGTATTATCAAGCTTTAGAATTTATCTTTGAGGACTGGTTTGAAGACAACTGGTACAAGTAAAGAACCAAAAAAAGGTTCTACTTTTACTGATCTAAATACATATTTTGTAGATTCTAAGAAGTCTCCCTCCAATCCAAAATCTGAACTCCTCCAAATAGACACTTTGATGATTACAAATGTGTTGTAAGCCCTTCAATATCAGTACTGTTGATTCATAGATTGTGATATTCTGTGGTAATCCTTATTATTTTTAAATTCACTTCATTAAACAATGTAGAAAGTATTCAAATAACAAACTGTTTAAGGTCCAATAAACTCAAGATCTTCATATGGCTTTAAAATCATGCCTATAGTCACAGCAATGGAACTAATGGTATTTGTTGCCTTTCTTGCTGAAAGTGAAAGGTCCAGAGACATTCTTGTCATTTGTATCACAGTAATACCATGAAATACCAAATAATACTCATAACAAAACATAGCAGTTATCAGCAAACGCAGAAGTGGCTGTCCTGTTTTCGATGCCCACACTGCCTAGACTAAATAAAGTCAACAATTGGCGTATGTGTTTTTTGAAATGCCACTCGGGAGGATGTGTTAGACAGCCACCTATTCAGAAGCCTTTTCCTTCCCAGCGGAGGTTCAAAAGAGGAATGTTCAGTGAGCGAGCTGCGAGCTGCTTTTCCTCTGCGCCAGGCACACAAAGGGACGCCTGTCTGTGGCGGGACGTCCCAGAGGACAACACGACGGGCAAAGACAATCTGCCTGCACCTGCTCACCCTCCACAATGAGCGACATCCAGTGACCTTAGCGGAAGTGACACGAGGATTAACCTGTGCCTCTCCATGATATACAACACGTAATCTGTTTAATCAGATATGTTCTACACATCTGTTCAAACGGAAAAATGGGACCGGCAATGCTCAATACTATTGCTGCTAATATTCAGATTTGCAACTCATAAAAAACAAAATAAATGGATTGTTTATTGTACCTCACTACATCACTGTCAATCATTGTGACCAGCACCAATCACACGTTTAAGGTTACTGTTAGCATCTAACACCGATTCATTTTATTTGGAAAAACAATTCTGGAGGTAGTGGAGAAGATGTGAAAGACAAATAAAACTAGAGACCCAAAGGAAAATAATTTACTTTTTTTCCCAGAAAGGCAGGACTTCAAAATCAAAAGGATGCACATGGTTTAAGTGCAGCTTCAAATTGAGCTCTTTTTGAATGTAGGATTGGTAATTTACAGTGACCCTAACCCTTGCGAAAGTATTCAGCCCCCTTGAACCTTTCAACATTTTGCCACATTTCAGGCTTCAAACATAAAGATATACAATTTTAATTTTTTGTCATGAATCAACAACAAGTGGGACACAATCGTGAAGTGGAACAAAATTTATTGGATAATTTAAACTTTTTTAACAAATAAAAAACTGAAAAGTGGGACGTGCAATATTATTCGGCCCCTTTACTTTCAGTGCAGCAAACTCACTCCAGAAGTTCAGTGAGGATCTTTGAATGATCCAATGTTGTCCTAAATGACTGATGATGATAAATAGAATGTACCTGTGTGTAATCAAGTCTCCGTATAAATGCACCTGCTCTTTGATAGTCTCAGGGTTCTGTTTAAAGCACAGAGAGAACCATGAAGACAAAGGAACACACCAGGCAGGTCCGAGATACTGTTGTGGAGAAGTTTAAAGCCGGATTTGGATACAAAAAGATTTCCCAAGCTTTAAACATCTCAAGGAGCACTGTGCAAGCAGTTATATTGAAATGGAAGGAGTATCAGACCACTGCAAATCTACCAAGACCCGGCCGTCCCTTCAAACTGTCATCTCAAACAAGGAGAAGACTGATCAGAGATGCAGCCAAGAGGCCCATGATCGCTCTGGATGAACAGCAGATAACTACAGCTGAGGTGGGAGAGTCTGTCAATAGGACAACAATCAGTCCTTCACTGCACAAATCTGGCCTTTATGGAAGAGTGGCCATTTCTCAAAGATATCCATAAAAAGTCTCTTAAAGTTTGCCACAAGCCACCTGGGAGACACACCAAACATGTGGAAGAAGGTGCTCTGGTCAGATGAAACCAAAATCAAACTTTTTGGCCACAATGCAAAACGATTTGTTTGGCGTAAAAGCAACACAGCTCATCACCCAGAACACACCATCCCCACCTCAGTTGTAGTTATCTGCAGTTCATCCAGAGTGATCATGGGCCTCTTGGCTGCATCTCTGATCAGTCTTCTCCTTGTTTGAGAGTAAAGTTTGGAGGGACGGCCGGGTCTTGGTAGATTTGCAGTGGTCTGATACTCCTTCCATTTCAATATAATTGCGTGCACAGTGCTCCTTGAGATGTTTAAAGCTTGGGAAATCTTTTTGTATCCAAATCCGGCTTTAAACTTCTCCACAACAGTATCTCGGACCTGCCTGGTGTGTTCCTTTGTCTTCATGGTTCTCTCTGCGCTTTAAACAGAACCCTGAGACTATCAAAGAGCAGGTGCATTTATACAGAGACTCGATTACACACAGGTACATTCTATTTATCATCATCAGTCATTTAGGACAACATTGGATCATTCAAAGATCCTCACTGAACTTCTGGAGTGAGTTTGCTGCACTGAAAGTAAAGGGGCCAAATAATATTGCACGCCCCACTTTTCAGTTTTTTATTTGTTAAAAAAGTTTAAATTATCCAACAAATTTGATTCCACTTCACAATTGTGTCCCACTTGTTGTTGATTCATGACAAAAAATCAAAATTGTATATCTTTATGTTGGAAGCCTGAAATGTGGCAAAATGTTGAAAGGTTCAGGGGACCGAATACTTTCGCAAGGCACTGTACCTTTCTCCGGTTGACCTAAAGAAAAAAGCCAATCTAATCTCAAGAGCTAGTACTTGCATGGGCCACTGGTAAGAAATTATCCAGAGATGCTTTAATACAACTTTGTCAGGTTTGAGATAACAAAAACCTCAATGCACCTATACACCTAAGTATACCATCATACTATATACTGTATGTACGCGCCAATATAGTCACTTTTCTTTGTTATTGGTTTTTCATATCTGGATTAAGTCTTGGCTGTGCCCATTGTAGCTGCTCCTAAATGACTTTTCCACACATGATTTATTGTAACAAAAGCCTGTATAAAGCCTCTCAGTGCACTTTTGCGGCTGATTCTTCTCTATGGGAAAGAAAACAGGATGAAACGAAGGGAAATCAGAGCATGGCACCCATACACCTGACTCCATTGAGGCAGGAAGTGAGGCTGCCGCTCTCTGTTCGAACTCCCACTTTACAAATTGAATGCTTTATGCACAAAACAAGACAAAACTAATCAGTGCATTGAAGGGCACTGGCGATGTCCATGCCAGAAGCTGTGCCTGCGTCTCCTCCAGGGATAAAGTGCATTTGTATTTGAAATAAAGCAGCAGCATCCCAAAATAACTCATTTGAGTGTCTCTAGGGGTCTCTTCTTGGGAGATAATGGACAGGGGGATGGGGCAGGAGAGGAAACTGAAGATGCAATTAATAGACCCGGGAACATCAAACATCGATGCACTTCTGCCACTTCCTGGCTCTAATCCATGTCATCCCAACTGAGCAAACTCGGCCCGTTAGAAATTAAATTAAGCAAACAGTATGTGCCAGTCAATGAGGACTGAAAGGTCTTTGTGAAGACAGAGGGCAGACCTCATATGCGGTGTGCTCACAAAGGTCTTATTCACTGAGCAGGTGATGCTATGAGCTGGCCAAACACTCAACAATACCCATTCCAGCCTAAACACAATCTGCTGGTCATGATGGCGTCTATTCTCAGAAGGTTTAGACAAAATCTTCTTTTGCTATTTGTACGTCAAACAAAGTATCACGTCATAGGTAGCAATATACTGTATGCTTTAAGAGCAATTCTTTAACTGTATATGCAAAAGGATATAATGTATTTGAAGCTGGGGTAGCTATCTTTTTTGTTTCATACATCGTATAGAAAGAGTCTTTTAAAATAAAAATGTTGTGAACAAATCAGACCCTGACATCCTGTGTTCATCTTATAATAAATTAGCATCCTTGTAAGACAAATCTCTGTGAGTCACTAACTGATGCTTTGTGCTGAGAGCGGAATGCCTGCATGACGGTGGGCCTCTCTATTTTACTTTTCTGTCTGAAAAGGCTGATCTATGGAGAATGTGACTGCACGTGAATTCATACGTGAAAACTCACTATAGAAAATTTTCAGAGAGATAAACTAATTTTTCTTGGTTTTGTTTGAAAATGAGGTATGCCAGCTTTAGGAACATAACTGTCAGTTAAACCACACATACTGTTTATTAGTTTCCTGCATTGATATACATTTTTTTTTATGAAATTTACATTGGCTAATATACACTCATTTAAGTTCCCTTACACCCATTTAATTTTGTTGACCATAGCAAAAGCCCGCACTGAGAATAATGTGCAGCCCATATCAATCAAACACTCAAAACTTTGCATGCTTTGATCGCACATACCACACAATCTGCTGACGGTGCAGTAACTCTATTGGTTTTGTCGATCATTACAGAGGCCGCATAGAGCACAGAGACGGGGGCTCACCTTTCGGCTCTCTCCCGGGGGGCTGTCGGGCATCATCATTTTCACATATTCCTCCTTGGACAGCCTCTGCAGCGTGCTCCCCTCCTGTTGGTCCTGAAGGCGGCAGGCGGCCTCCTGAGCATACAGCTGCCTGCAGATGAGACGGAGGGCAGAGAAGGGCACACTCGTCAGACCGATCCATTGCCGCTGCACTGGGAGGAGAACGCTACAAGCCATCACGGCGAGAGGTCACGGGGCATCCAGCTATTCACGGAACTGTGTCAGGATCATAGGCTGCGGGGGCTGTACTATTAGCATGCTAACACCATCCGGCTCATTGGTAGTCGTGAAGCGGCACCGGGAGAAGGCGTCGGTGCATCTTCGCCTGATCTATTGTAAAGTGCGTTTGAGCAGCATGTGGTTGTCACAAATGAAAACAAATGCATACATATACTTGGAAAATCAAACATGCTTTACTGATGTTAGTGTTACTTACTAGTGCTGTAACAATGCTAACGTTTTAAACTTCATCTCGATAGAAATGAATAGATTCTATACTCAATACTAACTGAAATGTTTTTGAAAACCAGTTCACTGTTTTGTGTGTGAACGCCTGGTCCAGTTTACTTATTTGGACCAATTCTGGTTCAGTTGGGGAAAATAGGCTTTACTGTATATGTGAATGTTAAAACCATAAAACACAAGTGAACCAGACTTGGTCCAGTTAAAGTGAATCAGACCAGAACCAGACAAAGATCATATCGTTTTAAAACACTACCACAATTGTTGGAAGAAATTACAAAGAAAAAGCACATGTTAAGCCTTCTCCTTAACATGAAAACATTACAAGAACAGCAAAAGTAAATACAAGACAAAGGTTACAGACACGGATTATGAACCAAACATGTTTTGCCTGTGGGTTAGCGGTGTGATCAGACAACAGGGAAAGTGCTTTGTTAGACAAGGCTGAGACGGATTAGCCATAAAGTACACAGATAAAACACATTTCAATGTTGTTGCGAGATTTGGTGCTTTTAAAACACAGGGATACAGGGGAAGTAAACAACCGGGCAGCTTGAGCGGTCATGTGGCTGTGAGACTTCTGCCAGAGAGCAGTTGGAAGAGCACGAGACGACCACAGGGACCAGACTTCCAGACAATAAGACTGTTCGGCGTTTGAAGCTACTACCGCCATAGCAACCATTCTCAAAATAGTGTGGAGTGCTGCGAATGTTTTTATTGGCAGATTAATTTATGAGGGATTTTCAGAACACAACATGACAACAGTGTTTGGAAACTTGTCATCATGAAGCAGTAATGCAACTTAATATTACATCCCTTACTATGGGACACTGTTCTTACATTTCTGTCATTCAAGGGATTCAGAATTAAAAAAAATAAGAATGAATGATGAGCCAACCAAAAACATCATATCTTTTGAATGGGAAAAAGCTCCTGACATTGTTGCATGAAACAAGAAGCTGAAAAAGCATGAATCTGCAAGAATTTGAGTATTTTTCCCTTCAAAAAGATAATATTTGGTCTTAAATTGTCTATTGCTTTGGCCGCGGTTGTTATTTTTCCTCATTCTGAAAGCCGTGGACAGACGAAGCATCAACAGCGCCAAGGCGAAGCAATAACATCTCCATAGAGACGGGCAGATATGCAACAATAGCGTTTTGAAGTGCAAAGTAGAGTTTTCCTTTAGCGGCTAAGCGAACGTGAGGGTTCTGAAAGGTTACAGGGTACGGCTGCACGACTTGAAAGAAATATCTAATTGTGATTATTATTTCTGGTATGAGGCTAGGATAAAAAGTGTGCCAGTAGAATTGAAACTTGAAGGACCTGTTTTTTTGTTGTTGTATTAAATTAAACGTGTTGAAATCTAATTAAGGCAAGGCAAGGCAAGTTTATTTATATAGCACAATTCATACACAAGGCAATTCAAAGTGCACAAGGCAATTCAAAGTGCATTAATTAAATTAATTAATTAAAGTGTATTAATTAAGGTACATTCTCACGTATAACCCCACTGTTCATAAGCTTGAACTTGTCATTTCCATTAGCAGATAAAACACTCAGAGTAGACTTTTGTCCTTGCTACTTCTCAAATGAGTGCAGTTTATGCGAAGGTTTAATCCTGGGTTATGTTTTAAATGAGATTTTTCCTTTTCATGATTGTAAGTACCTGTCTATTGTCTATGTTGTCTGCATCAGCTACTAATGGAGACCTGAAATTTGCCTTGTGGGTGTTTTGGCTGCATGTAAAGAGTGTAACATTATGTTTAGCTGTGCATACAACTGAAAGATTGTATCCACGTGCTGTTTAACGCACTGTGAATATCTAGGAGTTGCCTTGCGTATGACCTGTACTATACAAATAAACTTGAAGTCTTTTGTGCTTGCTTAATTGCGGCTGCTACAATTGCGATTTTGATTGTGAATAATCGTGTAGCCCTAAGCATGCAGTTTGTCGCAGGAGACAGCAGAGAAATGTCACAGCCACTGGATCGCAGCCGGGGACCTCTCTTTCCTCTCCGCGCAGGGCCGCATCAGCACCAGCTCTGCTTTAGACATGCCGGGATGGGACAAGGAAGAGGGTAGAAGTGGGGTAGTGGGAGTGCGTGTGGGATTGGGAGATCCGGGTCAAATTGGGGCCACAGGAGGTTGACTTTGACTGACTGTGTACCTTGAACGCTCTGACAGCATTTGGAGAAGGAAAGCTAACAAGCTCTCCGCTCCTCTGCAACAAGCAAAAGAGAAAACAGCCCTAGGTTAGAAGCATTTTTACACATTATTAGCGTGCTAGTGCAAATGAGAAAACTTTTTTAAAAGATAGAGGAAAGGGAACTTCATTACAGAACAATATCTGTGAGTTTTATTAGCCCATTTATCATAAAGTAGTGTTACGTAAGCAGAGGAAATGCATAAACAAACAATAGGGAGCATAACTGGATTACCAGGTTTTTCATAAGACGACTGGAGACGGCTTTACTGCGTGCGATCAATCACACAGTGCTTAAGTGGCAAATTTCATGGCTTAAATCAAATTTCCAAGGAGCTAAAGCAGGAGGGTAGATAGCACATTCATTCTCTCATTCCCTCCAAAAAGCCTGGAGGCCTATAACCACATTCAAACAGACGCGGACACACACGCTGCAGCTATAAGACTTATTTTATAAACAGTGGCCCAGTGTTCTTCCTCAAAACCATTTAATCCCAGACACCTCCAGTCACTCGTCACGTTAAGACTGGGCACACTGTACGCTCGTATCTAAGTAAATACATGCGTCTTTGTTGGCCCCGCTCCGGAGGCTGTTCTGTGGAATCTGTTAGTGCCTCGAGCCTATTATGTGTCTAGGTTACCAAACATGGCAACCCTCTAAGCACTGTTGGCCGGATATTCTCATTATAAAAGGACTAAGATTGCTGCAACAAAACAACCAGCAAAAATGTAATGGGGAGAAAGGTGTAATGGGTCATTTGATTGTATACTTGATATTCTAATGAAGCGTTATAAAACTTAGTCCCCTTATCAGAAACAGACACGGAGTTGTTTTTACCTACACCCATGCTAATATCAATTTCTTCTGACATTTGACTGATTGCTCATGCCCTGGTTTGGATTACCCTGTTTTGTTGTGTCAAAGCAGGTGTTATGTAGCAAAAGTATAGCTTCTAAGTTTTGTCAATCCCTTTATTGAAACGGTGTGGATGTATTTGCTGAATGTAAGGGTTGCAAACGAATAGACAAAATTCCGCATGGTGCTAGATGTAGGGAATTACATGCTAAGAACTTTTTTCCATGTTTATTCATATATCCTCCACCTAAGAGATTCTTTAAAATTACTAAAACAAACAATCTAGTCATATTTAAGGGCCACACAATAATACATATTTCTTCTAGATTTTATGTCAATTTTTATGTCCATACATAAGTTCCCAAGTAAAGTTTCTATAAGGTTGGAAAGATTTTAACTCTTTGAAATCACTCCCAGTTAGTACTCTCTATCGTAACTGCATTTCAACTATTTATTTATCTTTAATTTGAGACGAGCACTGGCGCTACAGTAAGCTCTTTCAAATTCACACTACTGATTTTCTTCATTTGAAATCTAGGAGGAGTCTGAAAAACCAATTTCAATGAAGCACAGCGGTGTGGTATTGGATTCCACTGTACATTCCTAAACTAAGCAAGTACATACATTGGTCTTTATTTGTTCAGAGGCTTTTTCGCGGCTCAGGTCTGTGCACTGGCAGCAGTCTGGCTCCCTCCTGAGATGCTGATCTGGTAAAGGCTGAGGCCCAGGTCCGCGGGGAGCCGGCCTCACAGCAGCGATCAATAACCAAAAGTGACATGTGCCAAGTGTATTATGTCCACAGCTTCATCGAGCTTATTTATTTTGTGGCTGTCTGCTTCAATCAGGGACAGTTTTTATGCACACCGAGCGAGCTGATGGGGAGGAAGGTCTCTGTTTTAAAGTGCTTTTTGGTCTGGTACACAAAGCTAATAGGAGAGGTCTGTGATGCTGGCCGTGTCCACAATGACACTACAGAAGGCGTGCCAACCAGCTTTGATAATATTATGTCCAACTGTTCAGGAAGTAAAGATCAATAAGCAATGTTGTAGCTGTGTTAGGAAGGTGTACCGGGTTTTTATTGTCTTAAAAACCCATAACGTATTATTCCTCTTACTATCAGAAGATCAAATTTTTCATACAGTCCTTATTGAACCTTTCAAACCCAGTAGAGTAGTTTGCCAACACAGTAAAACTTCTGAAGTCTATCTAATTGTAGTTACTTGGCCTATTTTTGCAATGTGCTTACTGTTTAAACTGGAAATAGGAGATCTTGTTCCAGGCTTAAGAATAGCGCAACCGTTTTTTTTTTTTTTTTAGCGAATATAATCTATGTACATTATAAAAGAAGGTTTTGACATTGCCTTGTAAACACTAATGAATTGTGCTTTCACTGCAACTTCCGTCAAACTTAAAGCTAGGGTACCTAACTTTTTCCATCATACATAATACATTTAGTTTGTTCCAAATAGAAAGAGTCTTGTATAAGTGAATTGTGAACAAATCAGATCATAACATGCTGTCTTCATCTTAATCATCTTATACTGTGAGTCACTATAAGAAGTTTTAGATGCTGAGAGCTGATTGGCTGAGTGAGATTGGTCTTCTCCTTTGCACTATTCTGTCTGTAAAAGCTGATCTAAAGATGTGACAAAGGCTTTAAAGACATGTGTGATGGCACCAAACCGTTTTGCAAGAGAGGAACAACCTCTCTCGCAACATTATTATGGACTGAAAGTTGGTTACCCCAGCTTTAACGTATATAAAACCCAAACTTTTGATTGCATTTTCCCATTGACTTTCTGCGTCTCCTGCTCTCACACTCACCCACACTGTGAAATGTTGGGAGGCCCCTCTTCTTCCTCATTGGCACTATCCCCTGTTGGGACGTTGGGCTGAGGGCGAGTCTGTCCACAGGGCTCTGAGCCGTCGCCCTGCACTTCCGCCTCTGCCCTGTCTGAGGCGCTGCTGCTGCTGCTGGTTTGGGGGATGGTGTAGGCCTTGGACGAGTCAGCGTTCATACAGTAACGAGCACCGCGGGCCAACGGGCTGCCCGAGTGATGTGACCCACTGACCAAAACAGCAAAAAAAGAAAAGGAAAACAAAAACATAATGTAACTCAAAGATGACAAAAAATGGACAAATGAAAAGACAAATAAAAGCAAAATTATGACGAATGCATGAGTAGTATCAATGGGTAAAAAGTGAGAAAAGGGATACATTTTTATTGGTTGAAAGGTCCTCAAAAGGGTGCCCAGCAGAGGGAAACGTGACAGTGACATCCTGAGCTCAGAGGTTTGAACAATGGCACTAACAAATATTGTAATTGTTTATGATCAAGGTTCGGTATTATACATTTATTGTTCCCATTAGTAAGTTGAGTGTGCTTGATTTCTGCCGTACTATTCAGAATGTGGAAAAAATAACATTCATTTCAAAGAGTTTGTTGTTCTTTTTGGCTAGGGTGCCAAGAACTCACACAATCGCAATTGGCATTTCCTGTTTTTTGCAACATAAAACATTGTATAACATCAAAAGCCATGTTTACACTGGAGACGTTCAAAGTATGCACAAGTTAAATGGAAATTATAATAATAGGGTGAACAAGCTCATAGATTTTACAATGACAAATCATAATGTATTCAAGATTATACTGATTTATTATTTGACTGAGATCAATCCTCCAGGGATTCTTTAAAATCTTGGTATTTTGTTCTGCAGCAAGCTAGCCTCACCCTATCCCTAACCTTAACCAAATTAACAGTTTATTATTCAACCTTGACCTTAACCTGATGGTGAATTTTTTATTCAAAAATAGAATTTCAGCGAGTGCCCAAGACTCCAACCATGCTTGACGACTCAAGGTTATATAGGCATATGTAATAGATTAAAGTAAAACAAAGATAACTTATGTCAAAAAAAGTGTTATTTAAAGAAACTAAAATAGAGTCTTCTAACGTCCTGCAATCGCTTCCTTAACGTTCCATGTGGGCTTTGAGATTACATGTAAAACAATCCCAATGAATGCATTTTGCCCTTTAATTTAACGGATGTCTTCATTTCCTCGAACTGTAACAATAGAGTACACTTTGACCTGGAGCTGCGAATGAATCCAATCCAGATTAAACTGCCGAGCGGTGATTTTTGTTGACCCGTGTCCTTTTAATATCCACAAATATCAACTGGCACATGGGATTAAAGCTTCTGTGGCGAGGTGCTGCTTCTGCCTGCTGCCATGGGCTTTGGCTGAGCGTTACTGTGAGGGAGATTCAAACTAAACAGTCATTAAATAAAAGGGCAAGAGATACGTGAAGTGTGATTTAATTACACGAGAATATGAAGAGGTTCTTGATGTTGGCGAAATAACTGGCTCTCTATTAGCATCCAATTTCATCTGTTATTTTTATGAGTCATTATATTTAATATGAATCATAACATTACACAAATATAACTAACAATAGATCGATGTTTCTGGGATTCAGATTGCAATATAAGCAAACGATTCGACAACAATTTGACTCAAAGCTAGGGTATCTTACTTTACATCTTATCTTATACTGTACATATGTACAAATTTTTATAACAGGAATAATCTATGAGAAAAAAAAGCAAAATTTTAACAAAATCAGTCCACAACATGCTATTTTAAACATGACATATTATCTGACACTTTGAGCTCGGAGCTGAGTGAGGGTGGCCGTTTTTTTCACTTTTCTGTCTGAAAAAGCTGATCCAAGTATGGGACAGAGGCAAAACATGCATGAAAATGGAATGTATTACATAGTTCCAGATATTTATGGTTCTAAAGTCATGTACCCCAGATTTAATTTATTTACGAGAATTATTTTTTGATAAAATTCTACATGATTTTTTTTACCGATCCATTCAGAAGCACCAGGCCAAACAACAAGCTGCAGGAAAGTCTGACTTGCAAACATTCCGCCTTTTGTTTTGTGCTTTTGAGTGAGAACTTGAAAATCCCAGCCCGTTTTCAAATATCCTGGGACCTGGGGGCAGTAGCTTTAGCTTCTGGCTGTACCTCCGAATCCTCCATATTCATGACCATCTGGGCCACACCCGCAAAGTGCACTCCCGCTGCTGCTGCCACTGCTCAGATGACACCCCGTTGTCAAAGACTATTATGTAAACGGCGGCATTCATCGAGCAAGTCAAGGTGATGGCATGGGCAGTCTCGCTCACTGACAAGCTATCGGGCACTTTTCTAAATAAGCCAATGAACAGATTGTCATAACATAATCTTGATTGGCATCAACTAACACTATATGAAAGTGGCAGACAGTGCGTGTGGCTCCGGGGCAACTCCTGCTGTCACTTGTGCACTTCCCTTAGATGGGTGCGAGTCAAGGGGCAATGATGATAAGCTTCCCTCGTGGTACCAATTCCTACTCCGGACACAACCAAGTGCAGAAAATATCTGCGATTCAAATTCAAATGTCTGCAAACAGTGGGTTGAGCTGTCAATAATGATTTAAAGGTGTGAACTGCCTATAGGGAAAATCAATGACGCAATGACTATGGCTCATAAGGGGAAATAAACTGGAAATAGAAGTGTGGCGGCAAGCGTAAATGAGGTCAAACGCTATATAGAAATGAGCCTGCACTACAGAACAGTAGATGGAATACACAGGACATAGGTTTTCAACAAATGCCTGATATTATTATTTTAGTAGCTGTGTCGCAGAATTTTTAGTCTAGTTTAAAAGTAGGCATGTGAGACTTCGATTTGTGATGGATTGGTTTAAATGATTCATCTCGATCTTTCAGCTAGTTGTGTCTGTGTTATTTTGTTTATTTATTGATTTCAAATATTATTAAGTTAATATGGTTTATACTTCTTTTTGGTTTCAATAGATTCAAAAGTCCAAATCTAATCGTTTTTCCCCCAATATCCATTATTCATGATCAACTATAAATGAATACGTCACTGATCTCTTGTCACGGTTTGAGCAAAATGATGATTTCTCAGATTTGGCATTGTTCCACCTGTAACGTTACCAAAGCAGGATTACCACAGCCGGCAACGTTCAACATGACAGTCGTTAGCATTACAGTGATTGGAAAAAGCATGGGGAGTTATGGATACTCTCACTGTACCTTGAATGTGAAGATATTTCGCTGAGGTCTCCGATGCTTCCCTCAGTCACGTGACCCGACAGCACGGCAGACGCATATCCTTGGGGCAGATAGATTTTCCCATGATCCTCTTCACTGCCCCCGTCTTCGGACATCCGCTGGAGCAAGACGCGGGCCCCCGGAGGCACGCACAAGTTGGTGTCGATGCCGCTGTCCGTGGAGGCCCCTTTAATGTAGGTCAGTCCCAGCATCTCGGGGTCCATGAGATCCCCGGAGCCAAAGTGCTTATCATCGCTGTTGCTGGAGGCGTTGCTCGACAGGGTGTTGCTGCTGGAGTGGCTGGAGTTCTTGTCAGTCTGAGACACATATTATCCGTATCAGCCAAATAATAGTAATACACAGGTACAAAATGGTAAAAGATACGTTTTTCAATAATCCAATTAGGTATATTTAATCTTTCGCATGTGCAGCATAAAACTTCTGCTAAAGATCTATGGAGCTAAAACAAATGTTGTGTGTCATATGATGGATTATATAAACCCCTCCTCAGTGGTCACAGGTGCCTTCTGGCGGTGATTCAAGATTCAAGAATTTATTTGCCATTTGCAGTAAAACCACATTGGATAAACTGTGCAAGACTAACCCAAGATTCATAGAACCACAGTTTGTAAGTAAATTTCCTTTTATCTGCCTTAAAACCAAAATAAATTGCTCATCATCTATCATTTTTTCCATAGCATCTCATTTTCAACTAATTAATACAATATTGACTGATTAATCAACAAAACAACCAAAACCTCCAGCCTAATTAATATTAGGCAGTTGCTACTTTCTTAATTTTCCTCATCACTATCACCACCATTTTTTTGGGTTTTTCCACCACAAGAAAGTACAACCAGAGACAAGAGAGAATGAAAGTCTTCTTTTGCAATTGACAACAACAAAAGAGTGGATTTTCAGAATTGGTTTGAGAATTGGAAGTCAAACACGACAGGCCTGAAATTCAGTTTGAGTTTTACAAATGCCAAACAGTGACAGCTGAGCGCCGATTCAGAGAACTTCTAAAACAACAGCTTTTTGGACAAATAGACAAAGTTTGGGAAATATCCAGTTTTTGGAGAGCTTAAGAACAACTTCTACCAGCATTTGTCTAAATGAAAGATTTATAGGTGCTGTTAGAGATTTTCAGGAAAAGTATAAAGGCTCATATTTGGATATGACAACCTAAATACTACCTGCATATCATGTCCTCCATAATCACAACATGAATTCCCAATATATAGAATTTTTTAAATAATAAAAGTCAGTTTTATTTGAAATCATTCATTCTATAGTTGTATGTAGACAGCAGAGACAAGAGCCCATCATAACATTTATCAGCTAAAGGAGGATGGATACAGGAGGCAAAAGTGCAGTTATGAAAATACTGTATATGTTCACTACACTAGCAAAAAGGAAAAGGCAGAGTACACTTTACAAAGAGTAAAATATGTTTCTAAAGTACTATGACCTTCATTCACATATAACGGACCAGTTGTGGGCCTGAAGCCATGGAAACAGTTATAAAAATGGATATAATCTCAGACAGATTCCTCACTCCTGCTTTATGCATTAGGCCCAAGATATTTTCAACATCTTTATCCACAGGGCTAGGTTAATGCAACAGTAGAGTAAGCCTTTAAATTAAGTTGTTATCCGTGTTTGCCTGCAGTCTTGACGCTGACACAAGGCGGTGAAATGAGAAAAAAAACCAAAGTGCTTAATTTATTCAACCTTCGAGAAGGAAGTGTCCTAGGGAAAAGTGGGCGACATCCAGATTCGGTGATGAGCCTAGACGCCTGTTAGCATGCTGATGAAGGAAGTGTGACAGCAGCGGAGAGGGGCCCTACTGGGCTAATAATTACAGAATATACAGGCAATCTGAACTCAAATAATTAACAAGACAACATGGAGTATGAAGAGTCTGACAGTGTGTCGGCATTTAGTACATGAGGTTTTGACAAATTGGGGAAATTCCACGGAATATTACAAGTGCATGCATTTTATGACCAGCAGACAATGAGGGAAAATCAGGCTTTTGGGGATTTAAATATATGATCAAATATAAAATCTGTTTGGATGCTTGATATGCCAAATGTTTGAATCACAGGGCATCTGACATAATACTACCAACATTTAAGAGCAAAGTGTAAGCTATGGTAACTTTTCTGTTTAATAAAAAAATATGTATTTAGGTTGTGTACCAGGAAGAGTAAAAAGTGAACTAATCAGAGCAAAATCCTGCCGTCTTCATCTCATAATTTGGAAATCACCAAAGTATAGGATATAACTTACTGCATATTAAGTACTGTATTTTTCGCTATCATTTTTTACTTTTCTTTACAAACGGCCTTTTGATACCCGTCATATGGACTTTGAATGTCTCAAGAACTCCACCAAAATTTGTCACAAAATATGTCACGATATCCCTAAAAATGTCAAGATTGAAACTTTTACCCTGGACAGTTTGTTGGGCGAGTCCTTCCCTTCTCTCTGCTTCAGTGGGTTTAGGATCTTTGTGGAGGGGATGTGCCATTTGGCTTCTGCAGAAAAAAGCAGAATAAAGATGATCGCAGATGTTTCAGATAGGTCAAATGTTATGTCTGGTAATTTCATCTGAGTTTATAGGCCATACCTGCAGACCTGGTCCTCTCAAGTGTGGGCTCTCTCTCCCGGTGCATGTCTCCGTCCCCTCTCTGCATGTCCCCTGTGTGATCGTGAAGGATAGGGGACGGACATCTGCAGATTAAAGGAAAAAAAAAAAAAACACGCAAAAAGGATTAGGTCATTTTTTCCACGGTGAATACAAATGGCACGAGGACACTTTGAATGGGTTTGTACGGCAATTAGCTCAAGATCATTTGAGGTCGAATGTCTTGAGATCATAATGGAATAAAGCGGTTGCCAGACAGGGCTGACAAAAGACCTCTTTTTTCACACACTATGGCATGCCAGGGCTCTTTCAATTGCAAACCTTTTCTTCGTTTTTTAATTAGAGTCCCAGGGTTACATTTGGACTCTAACGCCTGACATTGGCCAAACCAGGGCCAGACTCTGTTATTAGGCCCGAGCCCCGAACGGGGTAAGGGCCTATTGCTTTCACAATGGTGAAAACAAATGGTGGCGGTGCGTGACGGACGCGTCAGCGCCCGTCACTCACCAAAACGTGACGGTTGCGTGCGTAAACTCAAAAGCTTTAAAATGATGTATCACATGCCATTGAAACCTATATTGTTTTTGCTCGAGACGTTAAAAAAAAAATTCCTTTTTTATTTATTTATTTATTTCTTTCTTTCTTTCTTTTTTCTTCTGCACTTTGAGCCTTAATTTGACCCCCTGAACATGCATGAAAAGTTGTTAATTTTGGCCCAAAAATCAGACCTGGCGAAAAATTTGATATTTTGGTGTTTATTTTTATGGGACTCAAAAAATGACAGAACAGCGCCACCTACAACAGCCAAAATAATACCCCTATGGGACTTTTCTGAGGTCAAGTTTGTCGTAGAGCCATGAAATTTGGTACACATGTTCCTCAAGTCAAGACAAGAAAAAAATATTATTATGGCCCCGCCCCCTGACAAACAGGAAGCCCATAAATGTCACTGCAAAATGGAAAAATGAACAGCAAAAGTTTTCATACATGACGGTTGGAAAGCGACTCCTCCTCGGCCGTTTCACCGATTCGCCTCAAAATCGCTCCACATCATCTCAACACATGTACCTTCAAAATGACCTCAGGGATTTTTGATCAGTGAAACATTGTTCGAGCAGCGGAGCGGCAAAATGTGACCTTTTTTTGGCCGTTTTTGACAACATTAAATTTGCTCCCGTTCGCACAAACAAAGTCTGATTTGCACAAAACTTTAATACATTGTTCAACTCTAGGGTCTAGGTCGTTTGAAAGTGAATTAATTCAAATTGACACATTAGCGCCCCCTACAGACTATTTCAAAGTTTTAGATGGGCATTTTCAAATTTAGTTTTTTCAAAATGTTTGAAATTTTGCACATAAATCTGTTTTGCCCTCTTGATTCAAAAAGTCAATAGAGTCCAAGGCCTATTTTTTACCCTGTTGCCGTGGCGACGACAAACGCTCCCCATTCATTGCAAATGTACACCTCACACAAACATCAAACCAGCCTCGGCTGTTTCACCGATTCGCCTCAAAATCGCTCCACATCATCTCAATACATGTACCATCAAAATGACTTCAGGGAATTTTGATCAGTGAAACGTTGTTTGAGCAGCGGAGCGCCAAAAAGTGGCGTAATTTTTTTTAGTTTTTGACAATAGAAAAATTGCTTCCGTTTGCACAAACAAAGTGTGATTGGCACAAAACTTGAATCCATGGATTAACTCTTTGATCTAGGTCATTTGAAAGTTTAAATTTTGAAATTGGCTCTATAGCGCCACCTACAACAGCCAATTTAAAAATGCCTATGGGATGGGTTCGAGGTCAAAATTGTCGTAGAACCATGTAATTTGGTACACATGTTCCTCAAGTCAAGACATGGAAAAAATGTTATTATGGCTAATCCCTCTGACAAACAGGAAGCTCATGAATTTCATTGCAAAATGGAAAAATGAAAACCAATCATTTTCATACATGTCGCTTGGAAAGCGACTGCTCCTCGGCCATTTCACCGATTGGCCTCAAAATTGCTCCAAATTATCTCAACACATGTACCTTCAAAATGACTTCAGGGATTTTTGATCAGTGAAACGTTGTTTGAGCAGCGGAGCGGCAAAATGTGAGGGTTTTTTTGGCCGTTTTTGACAACATACATTTTTTCCCCGTTTGCACAAACAAAGACTGATTTGCATTAAACTTGAATCCATTGTTCAACTCCAGGGTTTAGGTCAGGTGAAAGTGAAATATTTTAAATTGGCCCATTAGCGCCCCCTAAAGACTGAGTCAAAGTTTACATGGGGAGCCAAACCAGCTCTACTTATTATATTCATTACAATTTGACTAACAATCTTCTATGGCTACGGGAACAAATCATCACACAACGGCGCCACCTCCTTTGAGCGGTGCTGCGTGGTACGGTGTGGTGCGGCGTAGTGCGGGGCGTTGTGGAGCGGCGCATTGCGGCTTGGTGCGGGGCGGCGTAAGGCAGGACAGCGTGGTGCAGGGCGGCGTGGTGCGGGGTGGCTTGGTGCGGGGCGGCTTGGTGCGGGGCGGCTTGGTGCGGGGCGGCTTGGTGCGGGGCGGCTTGGACCAGGTGGTGCGCAGGGTGCGGGGAGTCGCGCGGTGCGGCGAGGGCCGTTCGACGCCGCTTGCGGCTTTAAATTAGGCCCGAGCCCCGAACGGGGTAAGGGCCTATTGCTTTCACAATGGTGAAAACAAATGGTGGCGGTGCGTGACGGACGCGTCAGCGCCCGTCACTCACCAAAACGTGACAGTTGCGTGCGTAAACTCAAACGCTTTAAAATGATGTATCACATGCCATTGAAACCTATATTGTTTTTGCTCGAGACGTTAAAAAAAAAATTCCTTTTTTATTTCTTTCTTTCTTTTTTCTTCTGCACTTTGAGCCTTAATTTGACCCCCTGAACATGCATGAAAAGTTGTTAATTTTGGCCCAAAAATCAGACCTGGCGAAAAATTTGATATTTTGGTGTTTATTTTTATGGGACTCAAAAAATGACAGAACAGCGCCACCTACAACAGCCAAAATAATACCCCTATGGGACTTTTCGGAGGTCAAGTTTGTCGTAGAAACATGAGATTTGGTACACATGTTCCTCAAGTCAAGACAAGAAAAAAATATTATTATGGCCCCGCCCCCTGACAAACAGGAAGCCCATAAATTTCACTGCAAAATGGAAAAATGAACAGCAAAAGTTTTCATACATGACGGTTGGAAAGCGACTCCTCCTCGGCCGTTTCACCGATTCGCCTCAAAATCGCTCCACATCATCTCAACACATGTACCTTCAAAATGACCTCAGGGATTTTTGATCAGTGAAACATTGTTTGAGCAGCGGAGCGGCAAAATGTGACCTTTTTTGGGCCGTTTTTGACAACATTAAATTTGCTCCCGTTTGCACAAACAAACTCTGATTTGCACAAAACTTTAATACATTGTTCAACTCTAGGGTCTAGGTAATTTGAAAGTGAATTGATTCAAATTGACACATTAGCGCCCCCTACAGACTATTTAAAAATTTTAGATGGGCATTTTCAAATTTAGTTTTTTCAAAATGTTTGAAATTTTGTGCATAAATCTGTTTTTCCCTCTTGATTCAAAAAGTCAATAGGGTCCAAGACTTATTTTTTACCCTGTTGCCGTGGCGACGACAAACGCTCCCCATTCATTGCAAATGTACACCTCACACAAACATCAAACCAGCCTTGGCCGTTTCACCGATTCGCCTCAAAATCGCTCCACATCATCTCAACATATGTACCATCAAAATGACTTCAGGGAAATTTGATCAGTGAAACGTTGTTCGAGCAGCAGAGCGCCAAAAAGTGGCGTAATTTTTTTCAGTTTTTGACAATAGAAAATTTGCTTCCGTTTGCACAAACAAAGTCTGATTTGCACAAAACTTGAATCCATGGTTCAACTCTTGGGTCTAGGTCATTTGAAAGTAAAAATTTTGAAATTGGCTCTATAGCGCCATCTACAACAGCCAATTTAAAAATGCTTATGGGAGGGGTTTGAGGTCAAAATTGTCGTAGAGCCATGTAATTTGGTACACATATTCCTCAAGTCAAGACATGGAAAAAATGTTATTATGGCTAAGCCCTCTGACAAACAGGAAGCCCATAAATTTCATTGCAAAATGGAAAAATGAAAACCAAGCATTTTCTTACACGTCGGTTGGAAAGCGACTCCTCCTCGACCGTTTCACCGATTGGCCTCAAAATTGCTCCAAATTATCTCAACACATTTATCTTCAAAATGACTTCAGGGAATTGTGATCAGTGAAACGTTGTTTGAGCAGCGGAGCGGCAAAATGGAAAGTTTTTTTCTGCCGTTTTTGACTACATTAATTTTTTTCCCGTTTGCACAAACAAAGTCTGATTTGCACAAAACTTTAATACATTGTTCAACTCCAGTTTTTAGGTCAGGTGAAAGTGAAATATTTTAAATTGGCCCATTAGCGCCCCCTACAGACTGAGTCAAAATTTACATGGGGAGCCAAACCAGCTCTACTTATCATATTCATTACAATTTGACTAACAATCTTCTGTGGCTACGGAAACAAATCATCACACGGCGGCGCCACCTCCTTTGAGCGGTGCTGCGTGGTACGGTTTGGTGCGGCTTAGTGCGGGGCGTTGTGGAGCGGCGCGTTGTGGCTTGGTGCGGGGCGGCGTGATGGGGGACGGCGTGGTGCAGGGCGGCGTGGTGCGGGGTGGCTTGTCACGGGGTGGTGCGCGTGCGGGGGAGTCGCGCGGTGCGGCGAGGGCCGTTCGACGCCGCTTGCGGCTTTAATTTATTTCTTTCTTTCTTTCTTTCTTTCTTTCTTTCTTTTTTCTTCTGCACTTTGAGCCTTAATTTGACCCCCTGAATATGCATGAAAAGTTGTTAAATTTTGCCCAAAAATCAGACCTGGCGAAAAATTTGATATTTTGGTGTTTATTTTAATGGGACTCAAAAAATGCCAGAACAGCGCCACCTACAACAGCCAAAATAATACCCCTATGGGAGTTCTGAAGATGAAGTTTGTTGTAGAGTCATGAAATTCGGTACACATGTTCCTCAAGTCAAGACAAGAAAAAAATATTATTATGGCTCCGCCCTCTGACAAACAGCAAGCCCATAAATGTCACTGCAAAATGGAAAAATGAACAGCAAAAGTTTTCATACATGTCGGTTGGAAAGCGACTCCTCCTCGGCCGTTTCACCGATTCGCCTCAAAATCGCTCCACATCATCTCAACACATGTACCTTCAAAATGACCTCGGGGATTTTTGATCAGTGAAACATTGTTCGAGCAGCGGAGCGGCAAAATGTGACCTTTTTTTGGCCGTTTTTGACAACATTAAATTTGCTCCCGTTTGCACAAACAAAGTCTGATTTTCACAAAACTTTAATACATTGTTCAACTCTAGGGTCTAGGTCATTTGAAAGTTAAATGATTCAAATTGACACATTAGCGCCCCCTACAGACTATTTCAAAGTTTTAAATGGGCATTTTCAAATTTAGTTTTTTCAAAATGTTTGAAATTTTGCACATACATCTGTTTTGCCCTCTTGATTCAAAAAGTCAATTGGGTCCAAGGCTTATTTTTTACCCTGTTGCCGTGGCGACGACAAACGCTCCCCATTCATTGCAAATATACACCTCACACAAACATCAAACCAGCCTCGGCCGTTTCACCGATTCGCCTCAAAATCGCTCCACATCATCTCAACACATGTACCATCAAAATGACTTCAGGGAATTTTGATCAGTGAAACGTTGTTTGAGCAGCGGAGCGCCAAAAAGTGGCGTATTTTTTTTCAGTTTTTGACCATAGAAAAATTGCTTCCGTTTGCACAAACAAAGTCTGATTTGCACAAAACTTGAATCCATGGTTCAACTCTTGGGTCTAGGTCATTTGAAAGTTAAAATTCTGAAATTGGCTCTATAGCGCCACCTACAACAGCCATATTAAAAATGCCTATGGGAGGGGTTTGAGGTCAAAATTGTCGTAGAACCATGTAATTTGGAACACATGTTCCTTAAGTCAAGACATGGGAAAAATGTTATTATGGCTAAGCCCCCTGACAAACAGGAAGCCCATGAATTTCATTGCAAAATGGAAACATGAAAACCAATCATTTTCATAAACGTTGGTTGGAAAGCGACTCCTCCTCGGCCGTTTCACCGATTGGCCTCAAAATTGTTCCAAATCATCTCAACACATTTACCTTCATAATTACTTCAGGGAATTTTAATCAGTCAAACGTTGTTTGAGAAGCGGAACGGCAAAATGTGAGGGTTTTTTGGCTGTTTTTGACAACATAAATTTTTTCCCCGTTTGCACAAACAAAGACTGATTTGCATTAAACTTGAATCCATTGTTCAACTCCAGGGTTTAGGTCAGGTGAAAGTGAAATATTTGAAATTGGCCCATTAGCGCCCCCTACAGACTGATTCAAAGTTTACATGGGGAGCCAAACCAGCTCTAATAATCATATTCATTACAATTTGACTAAGTTCTTCTATGGCTACGGGAACCAATCATCACACGGCGGCGCCACATCCTATGCGCGGTGCTACGTGGTACGGTGTGGTGCGGCGTAGTGCGGGGCGTTGTGGAGCGGTGCGTTGCGGCTTGGTGCGGGGCGGCTTGGTGCGGGGCGGCTTGGTGCGGGGCGGCTTGGTGCGGGGCGGCTTGGTGCGGGGCGGCGTGATGCGGGACGGCGTGGTGCGGGGTGGCTTGGTGCGGGGCGGCGTGGAACGGGGTGGTGCGCGCGGTGCGGGGAGTCGCGCGGTGCGGCGAGGGCCGTTTGACGCCGCTTGCGGCTTTAATTTGGAATTACAATTGCACCAAGATCACTGGATTTTTCAATTTCTCTGTAAAACAAATGAGAGGCTTTCATGATCAACGTAAATCAATTAAATGTATTTGAGGACAATGCGTTTTTCGTGAGTTCCAATTTTGATAAAGCATTTGTTAGTAACTGTTTTGCTTGTGATGTCGCAATTCCCTTTCTTTATAGAGCTGCGTTACAACATGATCAAATTCCATAGCATCTAAGTCAAAATTGATTTCAATCACAGGTAACCATAAACCCTGCACAATGCACCCATAACTAACATTTTTGTTCTTCAACACATAAACAGTAAACACAACATGAGTAAACAGTTGACGAAAACTCATCGGCAAGAACCAGCAAAACCAATGATAGTCATTGAAATAATTTCCACATTGAAACGGGTCCGACTGTACTTTTGAGACAGATTAACTTGTATATTTTTACAGTGCATGCTTTGACAGGGTGCAGAGTTCGCTGCACTTTGGAGGCCTCTGACAGAAACGTGGTGGAGCAAAGCTAAATCTCTTGTCATGGTCTGTAAGCACTTAGACAGGCAGTGCTCCTATGGGCTGCTTTCATGTAGTCGACAGATGGTGTGCAGTCAGCAAACTACAATGCCATGCAAACCATTATGACATTAAAAAAAGTGTGGGATATGCAAGCGAGTGCTGTCCTGATTATCAACATGTGGCTGCTTATATAAAGAAACAAATGATTGCGCAAAAAATGCATTAAGTGATAACAGAAAGATGTATCACTTATATGACAAACCACCTCTTCAAACTTCAGACTACTTAAGATAATATTATTGATCTGTATTGATCTATTGTAATCTAATGTAAGTAAGTAAGTAATGTTTATTTATTTAGCCCATTTTATAGACCAAGGTCACCCAAAGCACTTCCATTCTCTCCATGGTGATGACGGAAGCAAGAAGCCGAACACACTGGCGCATCAAAGCCCCCAACCAACACCATTCATTCAATTACATTCATACCTATACATGTTTTTAGTGTTAGGGGAAACCGGAGCACCCGGAGGAAACCTACACAGACACGGGGAAAACATGAAAACTCAGAAATGCCCTGTTCCGACCAGGATTTGAACCCAAAACCTTCTTGCTGAGAAGTGAGAGTGCTATCCATTCGCCCAATGTACAACTTTATATACTGTTACTGCAGATTTTAAATTACAACAACACCTTAAATATGTCACCAAAAACCAAGAAGCATTGTTGGAAGCAGAGACCAGTGCCAATGGTATGGGGTTGAATCAGACTGTAGAAGGGGTGGACTAACAGAGTGCTGATGACACCCATAGTGTTTGCCAAATGTTGAAAAACCTGTTTCAAACAACAGCCATGTTGAAGGTTTGGAACCACATTTCTTTAACGGACATCACACAATTACAAATGACTAAAAACACCAGGATCATAGATTTTAAGAGTGTGACACGGACGGTTACTGAGCTAGAGGCGTTTACTTTCCAATGTAAGCCAGTAGGAGCCAAAGCAATTGGAACAAAACTTTGGTCATGAGCGTTTCCCTTTAGGCTTCATTGAGCCAGCGGGTTAGCACTGTCCACCTATATTCTCCTTGAATGAGTCGAAAGTCAATATACTTTGTTACATGTAATAGAATAGAATAGAAGTTTATTTGTCATTGTCAGGTGCACAACAATACAACTACTGTTTAGCATCTCCATCAAAAACTGACTACAGTGAGTTGTTAACAGGGAGCGTGAAAACACATTTTCATGTTAGGTTTATTTAGGCCATTTAACAAAACATTTTCGGTTTTGCATAATAGTCTTCTGTCTACAGCAACACTTGTCTACCTTCTATATATATCTTTACTAGTGTGGTCTGTGCTCAGGTAAACCTTTATTACCATGTTAGCATTTAAATCCAGTGTTCCCTTTCGTTTGGCTATTGTACAAAAAGGTGCGATGAGGACTAATAATATGGCCATTGGGGGGTGGAAAAGATTGCTGTTATTTTGTGAAATTACAAGTTCTTTGTAGCAGACTGATGGCCGATGTAAGTGGCTTTCATAACAGCTGAATCACATTTTAGGGGGGGAGAAAAACAGTTTTGCAAGCAATTTTAAAAAGTTTACATTGATGAGTTCTCACCCGTCATATCCGGGCTGTTGGGACCATGTGCCGCTTCCACATGGGCCGGGGTCACTGGACGAGGACTGGTTACTGGGAGAACTGCGGTAGTGCTGGTCCCCTTTGTTACATGAAGACACCTGTGGATTCTCCAAGTCTCCCATGGTCCTGGATAGAAATAAATAATACACGTTTACTATATTGTTTAGTTAATGGAACACCAGCTATCTCAGAGTGACTCCAGTATATATGGAACAGAAAAAACAGCTGCATGGAAGTATTGTGTACTTCATTTTTGCTTCTCATGACAGATTATTGACAGCTTCCATATTATGCTTAAGATAGAGAGAGCTAGAGATTTTGTTAGTGATAGCTGAATTTTTAGTATAGAGTTTACCATAGAGCTGTGTTCATTTATCTTATCCTGTGCTGTGTGCTCATTCCTACTGATCTGTAACTGGTGATGCAACACTGAACTTTCCCCACTGTGGGACGGAAAAAAGGCTCTCATAGTCTCCTAATCTTAAGTAATATCGACCTTTATTCAGTTAAAGTCTCTAAACTACTCTGGTTTATTTTAAAAGTTTCCATTGGGGCTGTATTTGATTAAGCATTGATAGACAGGAGGTTTCTTTGCTTTCTTTTCCCCGTCTGTGAGAAAGCAGCGGACAGCAGAGGAGAGCGAAAAATAAACATAGTTGGAGTTATGTCTAGAGGCCATACTTTTAACACACGCTCCAGAGCCGACTGTATCACTGAAGTCAGGCTGATACAGGCCTGATAGCTTTAACACAGACGCATTTACAAATCCAGAAGCCAGGTTTGTTTCTCTTTCATCTCATCAGAGCAGTGTTTGTTTGAATCAAACAAAATAGGACTGGTCTCCATGGAGATACGACTTTGATGAGAATGTTCCACAATACAATATGCAGATTAGATATGAGCCTGGAGACCTTAACACAACCGAATCAACGAGATCTATGCAAAGACAGGCCTAACAATGCATTTTTGTGAAATGATTTAAACAAGTAATATGTCTGTTAATGTTATCTTAAATTTGGTGGATGGTGTTAAAGTCATACTAAAGGAATCAGCAGACTAGTTCGAGTTCAAGTTCAAGCTTTAAACTAGGCCTATTACATACATTTCTTCCCAGTAAAGACTAAAATGTCTCTTGAATGAACTAGTTTTTGTATGAAATGTGCAAAATGCCACTGTCGTCACCAGAAATGCAGAAATCAAGTAATTTAAGAATGAAAGAATCAGGAATTAATCAGTATTGATTAACAGAGATATAACTGGAGTGGTAGCTATTAGAATTAGGGCAGCACAGTTCTGTGTGGAGTTTGCATGTTCTCCCTGTGTAGGTTTCCTCCGGGTGCTCGGTTTCCCCTACAACTAAATACATGTTCAGGTAAGAAAGTAATTCTGATTCTGATGGTCAGGGAATGTAAAGATATCAGTACTTCTAAAGCATTTGTATGACCAAGATTACTGACTTACCAACTAGATGCCACCTTTTTTTATTTTGCGTTACTATGCTCATTGTACATGATGAAAATTAAACTCAATGCCTAGCTAAACTCGTACAAAAATTATGTTCATTACCTCTGCCATGGTGTAATGTTTTGTTAAAGTGTGTGTGTTTTTCTGTTAGCGACATCACTCAAAAAAAAGTGATAGCTGGATTTTTTGCTAAATTTAAGAAACCCTCCACAAAAGATTAGATTTTGGAGGTGATCCAGGTCACCGTCTCATTCTGGGACAGTGTATTATCAACGGTGGTCTGTGCTCTATGTTTGCTTTTGTAGTTATTATTAAAACTTTGACTAGAAAGTAAAGAGAAGACCCTTAGCGTGACATTTGAGCTGGTATGTTTAAGTAAGTGTCCTTAAAGAACCCTGTGGTCAAGTAAATGTGACCAATTACGTCCTGCATCTGGATTTGATTAGAAGCCGAGACAGGGGAAAAGAAGCTGGCCAGAGACATGATTTCAGACTGATATTATTGACTGTGAGGGTGTGGTAGGAAAGAACCAATTATTACCAACTCGGAAATAAGATAGAAATGTTGATTATAACTCAATTTCGAACGTATACCAGATTAATCGGTAATTCAGTGCCACTTTGGGTTACAGATTCACGTGACCTCCAATATACTACTATGGAAATCCAGTAAATACATTTCTATACTACTTTAACAACACTTCATTCATTACAAATTCTTCAAACATCTGATGAAAAATGTGTATAAATGTATATATATTGGCCTTAGTGCAAAAATTGAAGTATAATAATCATAGACCTCAATGGAAACCCTGCAAAACGTCCAGAAATCGTTCACATCATCGAACACCTTGGCCACATCGGAACATTTCCTCTCATTGGCTCCGATGCCGAATGTAAAACGGCACCAGATGCTCCGCTCTTGAGAAAACGTACAGAGCAGAGAGGATATAGTTTCTGTATGAGCCGCAAGATGTGATTTTGGCGAGTTTGGAAACGCAACGCGCTTGGTATTTCAGACTTCAGGTTAAGCAGGCTACAGACTACAGGAGTATTTGTCTCGTGAGATTTTAACTTGCGACACAGTTCACAGACATTAGGATCATTTCAAACAATTTTCTGTCTCACACGCTTCACTCATGATTCATGAAATAAGGACATGGCTGCATCCAAATTCAACAATTACACCTCTTAGCGTGTCTGTCCTTTCTTCTCATCTTAAATACCTCCCCGAACCCAACCAAAATTGAAATTGGTTGATCATTTTATTCAAATCACAATGACCTTTTGTAAAACAGGACTGTATTATGTAAATCAGCTGAAGATTTTGGTATTTATTTACTTTCCAGCCAGATCCAACTCACAATTCACAAGTCCAATTTGCCACAACCCCTTTAAAAGTTTACAAATCAATCTAACGGCCTTTGGTAGACCAAGAATCTATTATTTGGTCGACGACAGCTCTATCAGATAAATCGCAATTTCTTGTTAAAAAGAGGTACTCGTGTAAGGCTCCGCTGGATTCATATTTTGAACAGAACATATGATTTGAACTACATTTGAATTGCATTCCCTTTATTATTCTTCAGCCGATCCCTTCACTGCCTGCTGGGATAAGGATGCTATAGACACCCACACATAAACACGCCCATGTTTGGAGTCTGTAGAGATCCGATTTGCCCCCAATGCAATATTCAGCCCACGTCCTCTGCAGCCTCTCCAGTCTACAGTGTCTGCCCGCTCGTCCCTCTGGGGTGCTCCATATTGTGGTCTGAAGAGGAGAGCGCTCTTTGTTTCTGCAGTAATTGGCTGAGATGTGTTGAACCATGTCAGCGTCCCCAGCTCCACCTCAGAAGCAGCAGGCGGTCTGAAGGAGGAGCGAAATGAAGCTGCAAAGTCGGGTTATTAGACAGGCAAGGCGGCCATTATCCTCCGACAGGCAGATACGGCAGCAAAGGGAGGGGGGGGGGGGGGGGGACACACACACTGGAAAGGTTATCATGGCTGTAGGGGTTTCATTAGAAGGAACAAATCACCGCGGTGGAAATGTCCGAGAAAGTGAGAGCGCCAAAGTGCCTGGCCCATCATCTCGCAAATGATGAAAGAAACGGTCTGAATTCATTGGCTTTAAGTGCTACATACATTTATATGCAGATAAATCAAAAGGATAACGGCTCTCAAACAATCACGGACATGTTATGAAAATGAGCTCCAAAGACGATGCATCTCGGTGGAAAGACTTTTGAGTGTTTGGTGATGTTTGATCCACGGCTCAGTGCAACCGCTTTCAAATTCAACCTTGAGCAACAGGGGTGACATTCTGAGTTTTTATCATTCATCTTCCTCCTTCTACCGCATTTTAGTAAAAGTATCGATACATGTTTATGTCCCAGCTACTGCACAAAGCATAAATACTGGAGAGGAAGCCATAACCTTGTAATAATATTTTAATTGCTCGACAGTCGCAGTTCCCCTTTGGTCTTGATTAAAAGATCAGTACCTGTTTACTAATTTAGGTCATTATACCCTGGGCATGTCTGGCAAACCTAATCGTGCACTCAAGTGTTGTCTATGTATGTGTGGAAACCGTACAGAGGTAAAAATGTTTTGCCTACAACCACCGACTGTCTAATGAGTTTATTCTCATGTGTCATTGGGCAGACTCCAAACCCCAGTGTCTGCAAACCTTTTTGTATGAACTAAGATGGTTAAAACAGTCTTTGAGTGCGGCGCTATATGCCGTAAACCTGCATATAAATAAAAGATGAAGACAGGAGACACCAACAGGTAACAGTGGGTTACAGCATATTTGAAAGTATTGCTTGTAAGAACAATTTGGATTTTGAGGACATCAGTTGAGGAAAAACCACCTAATCTGAAAATAGTGTGACTTTAAAGCTGGGGTATACATGTACAATACATGTACCAATTTCAGACAAAAAGTGTTAGATATTCCAGCTTTACATGATTGCAGTAGAAGGTTTCCTAGTGGTAATAATTGAAACACAAACATGTTTGGTTGATGAGGCTTAACGCCGAAACGTCGCACTTCAAATACATATTTTTTAATTTGCAAGTAAGACGGTGTGCGGGATTCTTTCTCTCTATCACATTAGGCTATACAGGCCTCTCCTCCGACGCACCCAATCTGTAGGTATTGATGTGCGAATCCCTACTCCAATATTTGAAACACAAAACATGAAAAACTACCTTGATCCATCTGGGAGTTTCCTATCGAACGAGGTGCTTCTGGGGATGGTGCCTTGATGCTGCTGGAGGATCTGTTGACACTGCAGTCTCTCGGGCCCCTGGGTGGGAGAGCCTCGGGATAGCTGTGGGCCCCCGGCCGTGGGCATGCGGTGCCACGTGGTATTCCTCCTGAACGGGGTCTTGTACTCGCAGGGCGTCCCCTCGCTATCCACTTTGTATTCCACCATCGGGATGCGGTACAGCTCTGAGCAGCCCCTGGGAAACATGCAGAGGCCTCGTATTAGATTTTGTTCCAACTCCATTCCTTTTTCATTCAAATAGGGATAAACAGTATAAACAACAAGGTCACAAATGATTGAATGTGAAAAAACTAATATCTCCCTCATTTTCTAACAACTTAGCCAAATACAAAGGATGCATTAGACTTAATTACTTGCGTAACTTGCATGAATACATGTTTAGGTTTGAGGGTTAGTGACCACAGAACTAGTCTTCCAGTCTGACTTTCCACTTTGGCTACATAGCATTACATGTATAGTAATGTATTTTTTAAAAGAGGCTTAAAATGCATGCAATTCTACTTTTACATAAAGACTGAAGACAAATCTCTTCACTGAATTTGATAGATTGCAGTGATTATACTAAGATTTTCCATGAATAGTTTCTTAATTACTGCATAGGATCTCATCAACAGTTCATTAGTCATAAAGCGCTTGCAGCTCATCACCACAAATAAACCAATGTCTAAACAAAAATCTGTTTCTATCGACAGCATATGGTTCTCTATGCTGCTAATGAGAGACTTTTTAATGTCATGAAATTTGGAGGCTTTCAACAGACAGAAATGCCACAAAATGTTAGAGAAAGTCAGCCCTGTGTGATTATTGCATTGCCTACATTCCAGAGTATAGTGTATACAGTATCTATGTAGACAAGCAGGAGATGGATACATTTTAGTCGTGAAGCAGCACACAAGGCACTGCAAATTATTACACATTTGTTTGTACACCCCTGATATTCTATATGCTTGCACTGTTGGCCGTCTACCATCTATGTTTCCAAAATCACAAGCTAGTAAAGAAGAAAAGAATATTGTTTCACTTATTGAATCAACACAACAGCTATAATGTAAACAACAGATCATTTTAAAGAAATAAAAGAAAACAGCAAGACAAGGGCCTGGATTGCGGCGATATGACAACAAAAACATAAAGCGCTGTCAGAAATAACTAGATTCTACAACCGTGATAGTGACAAGTGCCTTGAGGAGACGGGCTTACGCTGTAATACATTGGGGGCTTAGAGGCACTAGACACACACTTAGGAGAAAGTGGGTTCAAATCTGTTATTCAAATAAAGCCGAAAATCTTGGACCGACACTTAATCAGATATGAGTCTCCCTTGAGCGGCTCTACACAGGAGGTGGTGCGAGGATTTAGCCCCGTCCCGCTGCTGTGTGGGGGGGGATCTTTGGGGTGAACGGGGGTCTACAGCACTATTTCATGCAACATTAATCATTGGGGCGAAGGGGAAGAGTCTCATATATGCTGTGGTAGATAGAGGTCTTGAGGGGCAGCGGCGATGGCTCAGGGTTAAACAGCCACAGAGATCTCGCAAGTATCTCAAGCATGACCTACATGATTAGGCCCTGCCCCCTCGCTATGTATTCCACTGGAATGATGGGAGGGGGGGGGACACAGGGTTTGAAGCAACAGTGGAAAGTAAAAACAGTGGTGTGTTTATATCTTGGAACAACTCTAAGGTATAAACATGAATTTCAATAACATACAGGGAATTGATATAGACAGGGTTGTCCATTCAAATATATGCTAAAGTTTGAGCTTCTACGAATAGCTTGAATCTGATGAAAAGGATATCCATGCAACAGTTTGTTAAGTACTGAGTGATCAAAGTAACCTATACTGAAAAAAGCAGACATACAAAAAGGATTACGGTCCTGAGAAGACTTACATTGTTGAAATGCTCTAGAAACTTAATTGCATACCGTCTCTGGCTTTCTTTTTCACACAAAAATGTCCCCTACTTAAACATTAATTTTCACCTATAAGTCTGGAGCATTACGGACACATTCAAGGGCATACTATGTACTTAATGTTAATTTGTTCTCTTGACTTCATAGGACGCTGCCTGATGGATAAGACCACACAAGCCAGAACATGGACTTTGCATCACAAACATACTCGGGCCTTTTCATCAAACTGGGGCAGAGGAGGCCGTCTCTACTCTCGCTGTCCCATTGGGGAAAGAGCGTGTCATAGGATCTAAGTATTGTGCCCCCATCGCACATTCTCTGCAGCGCCTCACACATCTGGAGACTGCAAATGTGAGGGACCTGGCCTTGATGGCTTGTCCAGCGCGCTCAACATGTCCCCCGTGTTGTCGTTAATTATTTACTGAATACCATGTAGTGTATGTTACATGCATGACCGCGCTCATATGTGGAGCAGTGAATAATGAGGAGAGCCGATGTTCAATGAATGAGGTTTTTGTTTTGCGAGGATTGACCCAACAAGGTTTTAATGTATGCCGTGACATGGTGTTGCATTATTAAGGACGTACAGCCCTCATTATACACAATAGGTTTTGATAATCAATGTTCCATCGAGAGACATTGAATGAGTAAGAATGCCTGCACACTGGAAATATAGGTTGAAAATTGTGATAAGTTGTGTGTTGACAATACAGGGGATTACAGAAACTTGCTTATTTTCTTGTTTTTTGTCTTAACGTCTTACATTTTTAGTGCTTTGTACAGGGTTGTAACTATTTTATTTAAGGATTGTCCCAGTGGGGTAGTAGGCACTTTTGTTTTCTTTCCCACACAAAGAAGAAACATCAATATTCAAGCCCTGTGAAAGCAGCGGGATAAAAATTCTAGTTTTATCCATTTGTGAGACATTGTGGTTTTAGAAGAAAGTCTTTCATCACTTTCTTCCGATCAACTTTCTTTACAATGGAAAAAAATTAACATTTTCTGTGGTGCTAAAAACACAAAAAACCCCTTGTTCAAACCAGTCAAACCATGTCTAATGTAAAGTCTAATTCTAATGGAGTGAACACTAAATAATGCATCACAAGGGCCCATCTCTAAATAAAAAATGCCCTGTAAACTAGAGTATATTCACTTTCAGCCTATTATTCTGTAAATGAATAGGGTTGTCAAAAGTATTGAAAATCAAAGACAAATCAATTTTACGAGTTAACTTGAAACTGGATTCTCATTTGAACAGAAATTCTAAAAGAAATAACAGAAACATAATAAAAGTGTAATTTCCTACATACTGTATGTGCCAGATTTTGAGCTAGTATCAAATAGTAGTGGTACCATAAAAAGCAGGATCTGTGTGTATTATTATTGTATGTAATGAATGGCAGCTGATTGTGCAAAACAAAAACATGAAATCATCAATGAGGTATCAGGCCAATTCAGTAATGCAGTCTTCTAATAAAAGGCATACACTGGTGACCGCGTATAACATCGTTGCCATTTTTGCTCCGCCAGCTGCATTCATTTCTCTTTACTAATTGTTGAGAGATGCGCATTATTATGTCCTATGATTTAGCAGCCTCTGTCAGATATTGGAGCTAATCGGCGCGTTAGCCCCTTGACCGTGGCTTCATTGGTCTTGGTATCAGGCCTGTGAACCGCTCATTATCGTGATTAACTGTGTGTGTGTGGTGCTGCCAGGTTGCCACACGCCATTAGACCCTGAATGGGCTAAATCCACATAACAGCTTGTCAACAGGAAAGGTCTCTGATGCTCTCCCTCGCTGTGCATTTTCACCACTATGAAGCCATGAAGCGACAGGCTCAAGTTTCTCCGCTGACCTTAATAGTGTTTTTCTGCGCCCTTAATGATTCACAAAGAGCACAGGGAACCGGGAGTGATACTGGAGGTGTGTTCGCGATCCATCTCAACTCAGGCAAAAGTGATTAAAGCAAGGCTAAGCAGGTCTAATGGACTGTGGGACTGAACCAGCACTAATACAAGATGAATGGAAGATAAACATCAAAAGTATATATTAGAAAGGCAAAATGCAATTCTAAAATATAAAATTACAATTAAAGTATACAAATAAACAAGTGTAGATTTGTTTATTTGTATACTTATTCTATTTTCACTTTTATAACAAAAGCCAAAGCAATTTTCTAGTTTGTGATTACTGTTACTCACAAAGGCAATGGAAATATTGTATAATTGCATAAAATAATGAATACAAATTCAAGCATCGCATTTGCTAGAACTAACTGCACATTTTCAAGCATGCCAACACTTTTTTCTTTAGCATTACCTGTGATGGAAGGAGTGAAAATGATTTCACTCCTTTGAAAGGGAGAACGAACCTAACAAGCTTCATAAATCGACCTAAAAGAGCAACCGGAGACGTCTAATGGATATAGATCAAAAAGTAACAGCGATTGATGGCGGTTTGGCTCTATTTGTTGGTCTTATAGTGGTTATTAGCAGTAAACGGAAACTGGAATTGGACAGAATTTACAAAGCAGCACCGGCTTCCTTTTCAGCAAACGATCACAGCACACTCTGGACTGAACACGACAAGCTATAAATTATACCACAATGGCCTACATAGAGCTGTCCTGAAAGAGGCACAGCGGCCACTCAACGTCATTGGACCAACATGGGAGTGGGAGATTACATACGGTGAGTCCCAAACAAGTGCCGTTTGAGCAGACATGAAACACAAAAATGCTTTTTGTATACTGGTACATACGTTTCAGAGTAAATTACAATCAAACATATGCTTGTTTATCTTTGGAATGCTGGAAAGTATTCAAAATTAGAGTTAAGCCCAAAGAATCCAAATGCCAAAAGGTTTACACGTAATACGCATCTCTTAAAACTAACCATATGCGTGCTTATCTGTGGAACTATTCAGTCCTTGTGAAAGAAAAACGCAATCATTTATAATAGGTGACAGCCCGGTCCAGTCTCCTGCTAATCTTCAGTGTTGTTTTTGCTGTATTTTAAAAGACAAAAATCACAACTTTGTATGCAAACACTGAACCTGTGGCAGTAGCAGTGCAAGAAGCTGAAGATTTCTTAGAGATTATCAGTCAAATTAACATGAAATAAAGATGGATGATAGACTCCATGCTCTTTGCACCCGAAGCACTTTCATGGATTATACTGAGACTTTAAGAAACATTATTTCTATCTTGCAAACAGCAAAAAACTCTAAAATGTCACACATGTCATTTATTGCTTCTGTTCGATCTTGATATACAGCTTCATGAACAGAAAAGTTGAATATATTTGTCGTTCAGGTTCTATTGCTTTTCTCTGAGCCTATTTGCTTGATGAACTTACGTGTGAGGGAATAATTCTTTTGGCTTTGCATAAAACAAAATTGGATCAGGCCCAATATCAATCAGGGAGAAAAAAAGGCATGTCTTAAAATAGATTCATGTAGTTTGAAAATCCAGTTATAGTTTTGCAATATTAGCAAGTGCCATATTGCAAAGATGTGAAATATATATATTATCTAAATCTTGTGTGCAGTGGCTAGTTGTGTTATGTCACAGAAAGAACAAAACACAACATGGAGAAGATACATACATATTGATTTCATTGAGGAAAAAAACTACAGCATTTATCGTTATTGCAGTCCTTGAGACGCAATATTGCACATTTTTCCAATATTGTGCATCCCCAGACTCATCAGCTCCCCAATGTGTTGAAAAATAAAAAATGCCTTCCAACTAAAAGCAACCCACCAGTATAATATCTTACTCGGCCTCATTTCTCTATGAATGAGCAAATCTCCTGTGACCTCTGACCACGGCGAGTGAACTGTCAGTTTGGTGGCTCGTCCGCAGGGTGAGTGACACGTTTAATCCATTCACAAGTCCCAGCCGCAGCAAAAGGCCTGTGAGGTCACCACCTTCCACTGCCGCTTTGCAAACCATTGTCCAGGCTTCCTTTAAGTGCTCGATAGGTTTTCAATGGAGAAGACCTAAGGGTTATTTCCCACACAACTGATCTGAAAGGTGTCGCAAAGAATGGCAGAAGTTTCAATTGTTATGTTTGTTTTGGACACTTTTTCTTTCACTTTGCGGTGGCTTGGGAAGTGAGAAATCACTCTTTGCTGCGATTAGGATGAGAATGAGTGATGACAAGTCTGGTGACACTTCAAAAGTAAAAGGTCACATGTGGCTGTCGTGTCACACCAAATACTCATTATCTTAGTAGCAAGTAGCAATATTTCAGGCTAGCGTGCAATTTGAACTTTATAAAGGACTTAGTAACCACTATTGGAGGCGATATAAGAAAGAGAAGGGTAAGGTGAGAAGAAAATCAATGAGAACTTGGACAGAGCATAAGAATAAAAAAAAAAAAGGGACTCTATTCTGCATCGCTTCCGAACCTGTCTGACAACTCTGGTCCAAGTCCAAATGCAGGGGGCTTTATCGAAAATATCAGATGGCCTTGTGCGGCTTTAAAAGGGTCCTTGCAACTTTGCCTGGAACCTGCCTTTGGAACAGTAATTTCCTCTGAGCATTTGATTTTCACACACTCAACTCAACTGCAGTAACACAACTAATTGAATTTCTGCACAATATTAAACGCACAAAACAATGAAACATGTGACGGTACTTAAAATGAATCAATGAGTCTCCTATTTGCGTCCAAACATGTACATTTTTGATAGAAGACTGTGGCTCTTAAATGCATCTGCTGGCCTTGTCTTGTTGTATTCCCATTTTGCGTGGTCACATGATAGAGGTAAATGGAATAGAAATGGTTCGATCCAGTTGCGCCAAATGGAATACCTGGGTAGTCACATGCTTCTTGCTCAATGGATTAAATTGGACTAGACGAGTTATCCGGTTTTCATTAACATTTGGCTGATGTGCTTGCCTGGGGTCTCAAAAGTGCCAAAAAGGCCTTTAATTTTCCATTTAGAATATATCCCGAATTGTCTCACTCATATATTACATCCACGAACAGTAGAATAATATATTTGCGAGCAAGTTGGTGGAAATAAATTCTTGGTACACAGTTTGCCCCACGATCCTGTGTTTACTCTCCAACCCCCAGATGACGACCCTTTCAACCACAAGCCAAACAACCAATCACTGCCATGTTGTGCACATCACATTCTGGTTTCAAAGCACAAATCTTCTTCATCCTTTTCTCATTAGTTTGAATCAGTGAACATGTTGAACTGCTTTAAAGCTCTTCGACGCAATGATGAAGAGAGCCATAGTATATAGCAACGAGCTAGACCACATCCTCTGGCCAGTGTAAATAAATACAGGAGGAGAAAGGTACAGGCTAATAGACAGATAACAAGCACCAATCATTATATAACGTAAGTAGGTTTGGAGGCTGGAAGAGGACCTGTTATTTTGGAAGTCCCCAACAAGATAAATCACTTCATTTTTCGTAGTTTCAGGTCACTTATCATCACTATGTAAATACATGGAAGTGACGTGAATGCCACTGTAATGTTGTTTAAGTTACCAAGTGAATATGCCTTAACGAAAGAACCCCAAGCATTCAAAACACATTTGTTTCTGTCTCGAAGGCCATTGCACCGTATACAGAATAAGACAAAATAAAAAAATGCAAACCAAAATCACAAAAAATCACTTATCATTAGCACATTATACAATCAATTAAAATAATCTTTGCCATTCATTAGTAAAAAGCTCCAATTGATAATGTAATTGTCATTTGGATCCAATTTTTTGATCTATTCTACTACAAGAAACTCACTGTGAAAAATGACTTGGCTATCACATAACATGGGAAAGTGTATGACCCTACAGATCTTCAATGAGATGTTCTATTCTGTAGTTCATTATAAAAACATACAGGCCTATATCTGCCACACTGCATGAGCTTATGAAAACGTCTCCCTGCCGTTAGCGCTGTGTGAAGCCGCTCTTATTGTCTGTAGGTCATGGGACTCTTGTCATTGTTAAACAGCTAACTCCCATCTCCCTCTGGCCACAGGGGACTGCTGCCCGGGACCTTGAGACCACTGAATTCCTTTCCTTTGAGGTAACAGAAGAAATCCAAGCTCTCATTGTTGACTGCAAAACACTTTAGCAACTCAAAGACACAACTGTGAAAACCAGCGGAGGGCTCTCGAGATGTTTCAGGTGATCTTTGACCTGAGGGTTGGTGGGAGTCTTGGGAGAAAATTTGCAGATCTAAAGATGGAGAAT